>CP141140.1:52931530-53568884 GCA_035235625.1 Saururus chinensis
ATCAATAATTTCATACTTTTAAAACGGATTAAAACTATGATTAAAGTCAAGATTAAGAATGAATTAAGAGAAAACCTAGGGTTTAGGCTTAATTAAAGGAGAACATACCTTAATCCCTTTCTAATTTGGGCCTAATTGGGGAAATATGCCTTAACCGCCCTCTCCCAGTCTATTCCCAAATAGGAAATGGCTCAGCCCTTTCTATTTATAGTAAGGCTTGGGGTATATCTAATGAACTAGTGGGGTATAAATAGAAATTCTAGCTAAAAATGGATATTTTGATGATTCGAGCACTAATTAAATCCAAAAAAATTTTAAAATTTTTTGTATAAGCTTGTGCTGATGCTTGGGTCTAAAAACCTCAATTTCATCAGTGGGGCCCATAGGGAGGTCCTGCCAATTTTCAAAAAATTAGTAAAAATCTAAAAAATCTCAAAAATTTAGAATTGACCAAAAACTACTTAAAACTCATAAATGTAGAGTTATTTTTGCTTAAAACCTTTAGAAATCCCATTTATTTTTGAAAACCACAGAATTTAATTAGAAAACGCTTAAACTACACGATAACCAATAAATAACATTAAAATAAACCAGTTCTAAAATGAGAGTCCTTACATCTCCTCCCTCTAGAATTTTGGCCCAACCTCCTTACTTAGATACCCTAATTAGGCACCTAAAAAAATTAATTTCGGAACTCTAATTAACCGGGCCTGCAAGATGACTTAAACGGGCAAAAAACACATCTAAATCGGTTAAACGGGCCCTATACGATATGTTCAACTTTGAATAGTCGTATCTTCCTCATCCGAACTTTGATTTGTGTGTTCTTAGTGGCGTTTCGAAGCTCTGTCTGTTTACTTTCTAATAAAATTGACTTTAGTTACAAATTCTATCTAGGGAGGAAGTTATTATACTAGGAATATCAATGGGTCAAACACCTTATTTTTCATGTATTTAATTTTTGAAACTCAAAAAAATTCGGGATATTACATTCTTCCCTCCTTAAAAGAATTGCATCCTTGCAATTTGCCATGGTCAACCCTTTTCAAGCTTGGCCTTTAACTCAATAGCCGTTCTACCCTTTCAAACCACATTGCAACTTATAATTTAAGTAGCACACAAACTTAATAACCCAAAAATTCAGGTCATTACAAAAAATCCCTCCCTTTCATACAGAAAACTAATTGATTCAAATCCTCGATACAGTTAATTAGGAAAACTACAAAAATGTCACGGCTAGTCGTGGTTAAACATGGTTTAACAAGCCATTTTCATGATGTGTGCGACATGAATCATACGTTAATAATGATAAGTGCATGCATGAATAAATATTCATACTAATAAGTAGCCCTATCATGCATGTGACATGGTTCATGCATGGATAATAAGGTCATGTAAGCATAAATATGTGTAAACATAAGTGGTCATGTTCATAAATGGTCTAAAGTGGCATATTTCATACATGAATAAACATCATGTGTGTGCAAGCATTCATATCATAATATGATAATTATTTATAAATTCTATGTAATAGACATGGTAGAACCCTCAAAATCTAGCTTAAAAATAAGCATATAAGTAATTTTTCACTTGGGCAATGATCATCATGAAGAGGGATCGATTGGTCCTTTCAGATTGGTAAACACTTGTTTTAGCGATCGATTAGGCCTTTCGGGAGATCGACCGGTCTTTGCAAAACCGAAGATCTTTTAGCAATCAATCAATGCTCAAGGGCAATCAATTGAGCTTGCCTAGAAACACGAAAACATAATTTCTTTTGAATAAAACCAGTTCTATCGTTCATCGAAATTTCATTAAATTTTAAATAAACATTATCTAAGCTCCATACATGATAGATACAACATACCGCATGCATATTCATGTCAAAACACCATAAAACATATTGTTCAAGATGATCTAACCTCACACATCCAACATGCTTCAATAATATGATTCAACATACACAATCCATGGTGTTAATGTAAGAAAAGGTTCATAAAGAAAAAACCCCTTACCTCAAAGCAATAGATACTCCCTGCAATCACTTCCTAAAATCAAAAGATCTCTAACCAACAAATTAGGTCATATTATCCCTAAGAAAAAACTGCACCTTTCCACCAAATAGATACTCAAAATCATTAATAGAAAGAAATCAATCATTCTCTTGTGCCTAAACTTGAAACATAAGAGTAGAGACAAGAGACAAGAATCTAGGGCTCTCTAACCTAGGTGAAAGAAGGAACTTTTGAGGAGAAGAAAACATGAAATCAAATACAAGAGAAGGAGAATATAGAATTCAAGATGAAAACATTAGAAATCATGAAGGAAACTTACTTGTCTTACCTTGGATGAAGCCCTTCTATAGAAAGGGTGGAGCACCATAAACCACCCTTGAAAAAATCTCAGTCACCCCCAAATAAAAGAATGACCAAAGTGATTGTTTATACAAGTAGGTAAGTAAGTAGGCTTGCATGGGCTCAACAAAGGAATAAATGAAACCCACTTTAGGAAATGAGCTAAAAAATGTAACAAAGCCCAAGCCCATCTAATATTTTAAGTGACGATCGGCGGCCTAAGAAGTTGGTGCTACAACTACGAGGATGGTTGTGGGTCCTAGAGTGGGGCCCACTTCTTAATATATGGAAATGGTAAAAATTGCAACAATTAGTGCAATAACATGGTGGTTTATGTTAGGCACTAATGTTTTCTCACAAAATTCAAAACATGACTAAGAAAAATTCCTAATTAAACTAAACCATCACACAATCAAAGCAAATAATATTATAAAATCTTTCATATCTCACATGATCTCTCCTCTTTTCTCTCTCAATTTCTAGGTTTTTTGTCTTTAATTTTGTGTTTACCTAGTCTTAATAGTTCTTTAAGTTGGTTTATAAGTTTAACTTTAATTAGGAATAATATCTCTTCCAAAATTGCTTAATCTAGGTAAATAACATAGACATGGATCGATCATTTGACACAACAATCGATCGTTCATTGTTCTAATTAGGGTACAACTACAAGTGATTGATTGAAAAACTTTATGCTTAATTTTACATAGTCTGATTCAAGTATTGATCGATTGATTGACTATTTAATTTGCAGCAATCGATTGATGAACAGTAAAATTTACCAATTTACCCTAATTTAGTCTAAAATTTTCATATTCACTTAATTTACTAATTCTAAACTAATCTAAGTAAATTGTGTATGTGAGTGTGTGCAAATTAACATTTTACCTTTGATACTGCTTAGTTTTCAACCTTGATTGATAAGAACATGTCTGCTCCTATTTTTTAAAATAATCAATTCTAAATCTAACTTAACCACAACTAAATATAGTAAGATTCTTAAGACTAAAACATACATGAAATTGGTTATTTCCTGTGTGTCCCAGCCCAGTCCTCACCTCCGAACATAGGCTTGGTATGGCCCTTGGGTTCGATGTACTGGGTCGGCCCACAAGGTTGCCAATTTTTTTTTAAAATCATAAAATTATAATTTTATATAATCTTATAAACTAAAAAAAATATTAAGGAGGTAAAAATTGCATCAATATAGTATGAGTTCATCCTAACTAGGTTGACACCTACTCACCTATCTATCATTTGCAACTTAACATTAACACACATCTAAAACTCTACAGAAACAGTCTAAAATAAAAAAATACATTTGAACTTTCTAAGAAATTGAAATTTCATTAATATTCTTCTTTCTCCTCTTCTTGTTTTGGAGTTTGTTCACTACAACAAATTGCAGTATTAGCGATGCTATCGTTAATAGTACCATAAGCGTCGCTAATGCGTATTAGCGATGCATAAAAAATGTCACTAAATACATCGCTAAAAGTATAGTCACTACTGCTTATTAGCGATGCTTACCATAAGCGTCGCTAAAATATTATTATTAGTGACGCATACTAAATGTCGCTAATACGTTACTATTAGCGACGCTTAGCAATAAGCATCACTAGTAGTTATTTATTACCGACGCTTAATATACGTCGCTAATGATAAAAAAAATATTAAAAAATAATAAATAAAATAATAAAAATAATATCTAAAACAACAAAATAAATAATTTATTTTTCTATTAGCGACGCTTTAGTAAGCGTCTGTAATATGAAATAAAAATAAAATAGAAATAAAAAATAAAAAAACATTAGCAACGATTTTTAAGCGTCGCTAATATGAAATAAAAATAAAAAATCCATTAGCAACGCACGCTTTTTAAGTGTCGCTAATATGAAATAAAAAAAAGCATTAGTGACGCTTTTATAAGCATCGCTAGTGACTTAATAAATTAATAAAAAAAAATCTGTCGGTAGGGGATCAGAATCCAGTGGAGAGGGGGAGAACAGGGGGGAGAGGGGCTAGGTGGGGAGGGAGGGGCGACCGAGCCATGGGGCATCGGGGAGGAGGGGGGAGCAGCGGGGGGGATGGGCGGCGGCGGCAGATGGAGGCCGGGGGCGGAGGGGGACTAAGAAAAGGGGTAGAGGGTCCAGGTGGGGGAGGGAGGGGCGACTGAGCCGGGGGGGCTCATCAGGGGAGGAGGGGGGAGCAACAAGGGAGGAGGGAGGGGGCGGAGAGGGGGGGATTGGGCGGCCGATGGAGGCCGAGAGCGAGATGGAGGGAGGGAGAGCCGGGGAGAGAGAGGGCGAGCCGGGG
Organism: Saururus chinensis; assembly: GCA_035235625.1. NCBI lineage: Eukaryota > Viridiplantae > Streptophyta > Magnoliopsida > Piperales > Saururaceae > Saururus > Saururus chinensis. The sequence continues at coordinate 52,936,198 of CP141140.1, forward strand.
GCGAGACGGAGGGAGGGGGAGCCGGATTCCGTGAGGCGGTGCGGTCGGAAGCTAGACGGTGGGGCGGTTAAAAGCAGGGCTGTGGGGCGGCGATGTGTTAGGCAGCGCAGAGGCTTTCCCCGCGCGGGCAGAATTTTGCCCGTGCCTTTTTACTTTTGTTTCAATAAAAAGTTTTAGCGATGCTCTTAGAGAGCGTCGCTAATATGATTCAGTAGTAACATCTCACAACGTCACTACTAATCACTATTAGCGACAATGTTTAGAGCGTCACTAAATATCAATACTACATACCACAGAATTTTTTTAAATTTTAAGACATTTTAGCGACGCTCTCCTTGAGCGTAGCTATTAGGCATCCAGTATCAACGTATAAATCTATACGTTGCTACTGATGTCCACTAGCGACGCTTGTGACGAGGGTCGCTAAAAGCTTTTTTTTAGATATTTTTGTCTCTCTCTCCTCTCCCTCTCTCCCTTCTCTTTCCTCTCTCTCTACTCCCCTCTCTCTCTCCACTCTCTCTTTCCTCTCTCTCCTCCCTTCTCTCTCTCCACTCTCTCTTTCCTCTCTCTCCTCCCTTCTCTCTCTCCACTCTCTCTTTCCTCTCTCTACTCCCTTCTCTCTCTCCACTCTCTCTTTCCTCTCTCTCCTCCCTTCTCTTTCTCCACTCTCTCTCTCCACTCTCTCTTTCCTCTCTCTCCTCCCTTCTCTTTCTCCACTCTCTCTTTCCTCTCTCTCCTCCCTTCTCTTTCTCCACTCTCTCTTTCCTCTCTCTCCTCCCTTCTCTTTCTCCACTCTCTCTTTCCTCTCTCTCCTCCCTTCTCTTTCTCCACTCTCTCTCTCTCCACTCTCTCTTTCCTCTCTCTCTCTCCTCTCCTCTCCTCCCCTCTCTCTCTCCCTTCCTCTCTCCTCCCTCTCTCTCCGCTATCTCTCCCCCCTCTCTCTGCTATCTCTCCTCCCCCTCTCTCTCCTCCCTCTCTCCCTTCTCTCTCCCTTCCTCTCTCTCTCTCCTCCCCTCTCTCTCTCTCTCATCCCTCTCCTCTCTCTCCTCCCCTCTCTCTCCTCTCACTTTCTCTCTCTTTCCTCTCCCTCTCCCTCTCCTCTCCCTTCCCCTCTCTCTTTCATTTAAATTTAAATTTTTTAAAAAAAGTAATAGCGACACAGTCATATGCGTTGCTACTACTAAGGGTAATAACAACACATATGAACATGCATCGCTACTACTGTTAGATAGTAGTGACGCATAGTTCTATACGTCGCTACTACCTATTTTTTAAAAAAAATTATTTTTTTTTTAAAAAATTTTAATTAATTTTTTTCCCTCCTCCCTCTCTCTCTCCTCCATCTCTCCACCTTCTTCTCTCTCTCTCCTCTCTCTCCCCCCTCCCTCTTTCTCTCCTCCCTCTTTCTCTCCTCCATCTTTCTCTCCCCCCTCTCTCTCCTACCTCTCTCCCTTCTCTCTCTCCTCCATCTCCCTCCACCCTCCCACCTCTATTTTTCATTTAATTTTTTTATTGCAAACATAGGTAGTAGCGACGCATATATATGCGTCGCTACTACCATGGGTAATAGCGACGCTCAGACACATGCATCGTATTACCCTTAGTTAGTAGTTACGCATGGGGATATGTGTCGCTACTACATAAGTGTAGTAGCGGTGCATAGCCCTATGCTTCGCTACTACTTACTATTATTTTTTAAAAAAAAATATTTTTTCTCCCTCCCTCCCTCTCTCTCCTCCCTCTCCCCTCCTCTCTCTCTCTCTCCTCCCTCTCTCTCCTCCCTCTCCCCTATCTCTCTCTCTCCTCCCTCTCTCCCTTCTCTCTCTTCCCTCCCTCTCCCTCTCTCTCTCCTCCCTCCCCTAGCTCTCTCTCTCCTCCCTCTTTCCCTTCTCTCTCTCCTCCCTCCCCTCCTCCGTCCCATCTCTCTTTCCCTCCTCCCTCTCCTCTCTCTCCCCTCTCTCTCCCTTCTCTCTCCTCTCTCCCATCTCTCTCCTCCCTCTCTCCCTTCTCTCTCTCCTCTCTCTCTCCTCTCTCTCTCCTTCCTCTCTCCTTCCTCTCTCCTTCCTCTCTCCTCCCTCTCTCTCCTCTCTCTCTCCTTCCTCTCTCCTTCCTCTCTCCTCTCTCTCTCTCTCTCTCTCTCCTTCCTCTCTCCTCCCTCTCTCCCTTCTCTCTCTCCTTCTCTCTCTCCTTCCTCTCTCTCCTCCCTCTCTCCCTTCTCTCTCTCTTTCTCTCTCTCCTTCCTCTCTCCTCCCTCTCTCCCTTCTCTCTCTCTTTCTCTCTCTCCTTCCTCTCTCCTCCCTCTCTCCTTCTCTCTCTCTCTCTCTCTCTCTCTCTCCTTCCTCTCTCCTCCCTCTCTCCCTTCTCTCTCTCTCTCTCTCTCTCTCTCCTTCCTCTCTCCTCCCTCTCTCCCTTCTCTCTCTCCTTCTCTCTCTCCTTCCTCTCTCCTCCCTCTCTCTCTTCTCTCACTCTTCTCTCTCTCTTCCTCTCTCCTCCCTCTCTCCCTCTCTCTCTCTCTCTCTCTCTCTCTCTCTCCTTCCTCTCTCCTCCCTCTCTCCCTTCTCTCTCTCCTTCCTCTCTCCTCCCTCTCTCCCTTCTCTCTCTCCTTCTCTCTCTCCTTCCTCTCTCCTCCCTCTCTCCCTTCTCTCTCTCTCTTTCTCTCTCTCCTTCCTCTCTCCTCCCTCTCTCCCTTCTCTCTCTCTTTCTCTCTCTCCTTCCTCTCTCCTCTCTCTCTCTCTCTCCTCCCTCTCTCCCTTCTCTCTCTCTCCTTCCTCTCTCCTCCCTCTCTCCCTTCTCTCTCTCCTTCCTCTCTCCTCCCTCTCTCCCTTCTCTCTCTCCTTCCTCTCTCCTCCCTCTCTCCCTTCTCTCTCTCTCTCTCTTTCTCTCTCCTTCCTCTCTCCTCCCTCTCTCCCTTCTCTCTCTCTTTTTCTCTCTCCTTCCTCTCTCCTCCCTCTCTCCCTTCTCTCTCTCCTTCCTCTCTCCTCCCTCTCTCCCTTCTCTCTCTCCTCCCTCTCTCCACCTCTATCTCTCTCCTCTCTCTCCGCCTCTATCTCTCCCCTCTCTCTCCGCCTCTATCTCTCCCCCTCTATCTCTCTCTCCCCTCCTCCCTCTCTTGTTGTTTTTAAATTTTTTATTTAAAAAATAAGTATTAGCGACGTATAGATATGTGTCACTATTAGTTCATAATTTTAAATTTTTTTATTTAAAATTGAGAATTATTAGTGACGCTTGTTGATAAACGTTGCTATTATGGAAACTATTCTCGACGTTTGAGAAAATGCGTCGTTAATAGTTTTAAATTTTTTTAAAAAAAATTAATAGATATATCTTTTAGTGACGCTTATGAAAGTGTCGCTAATAACCTATGTATTGCGATGCATAAACTTAAGCGTTGCTAAAAGGTTAGGTTTTATGACGTTTGCGCTTATGCGTCGCTAATATTAATTTTTTTGCAACATTTTTTTATATGTCGTTATTGCCACTTTTTAGCAACGCATATTATTGCAACGCTTATATAAGCGTCGCTAATACCTAATTTTGTTGTAGTGGTTCTTTATATTCTATTTCTAGCCAATCCTTTAAGCAAACGTAGCACTCCACTGTCATTGGATCTAAGTGACTCCTCTGATCGTCCAATACCTTGTACTTTGTAATAAAAAAACACTTTAAAGCTATTGTAGACACAGGAGGAGTTACTTAATCATGCACTAAAGTGGTAAGCTCAAGATAACTTTTTTCATGTATTTGCCGCCAAACTAAAATGTCAAAGTTATTTCTTTCTTCTTCGATTAAAAAAATTATAAAATTATTTTGTAAATACATAAGTCATTCATTATTAAAGGTACTACTAGTATATTTTTATTTATTTCTACTAAGTGATAAACAAGAAAGGTCATTTCTATTTAAATAGTGAGTTGGAGTAACAGTTCTTCTATTACCATACATAGATTCATATGTATCATATAAAATATGTAAGGTATTTTGAATATCTTTGATAAAATTATTATAATCTAACATCATATTAGTATATATATGCCCTCTAAAAAATATTTGTACACCAGTTAACTTAATCCAAGGGTCCATAATTGCACCGAAAAAATATATATAAGAAGTTCTTTCTAATATTCTTTATATTTTATTTCCATTGGCCTCATAATCATATTAAATGCACTTTTTTTCTATATTATTCAAACATAAGAGTAATATTATAAGGTTGATTAAGAACTAAAGAAGTAGGATAATATATGCTCGATAATTGTTAAGTAGCTGTTGTGCCCAATGTGGGCATAATCGGTACAAGGAGTTCTATGCAGGGAAAAGAGGAAGAAGTAGGAAAATAACAAACGGGTAAACTGGAATTCAATAGCATGCCGAACCAAAGAGGGAGACAACCCTTTATGGGGAGTCGTGCCTTCCCACATTGGGAGTCATGCCGCTAGTGGGCCCGGTTACCTCGTGGTCCACTAGCATGCCTATCACAGTTTCGTAACTAAATAATAATGCCAATCGGCCACAAACATAAGGGAAACTTGCCTAATGTACTGAAATAAACATAAGTGATAGTCTACTAAAATAAAGATAAGTGATGAATCAAGTGCACGTGCACAACACTCCACTACGGTTCTGCAAACGTCTTGTCCTCAAGGTGACCAAGATGGGTAGAAAGACATAAACTCATCCTCAGACAGCCATGTAGCATCCTCAAGTGATTGTCCCTGCCATGAAACCAAAACCTTTGTAATAATACGATCGGAGCGGCGAACACTTATCAATCAGCGCTGCAGGAACCGGGTCTGAAGAAACAACGGGGCCCATCAAAGGAGGTGGTGGAACATCAGTGACTAGGTATGTGTCACCTATGCAACGGCGCAGCCTGGAGACATGAAAGACAGGGTGGATCATCGATCCCGGCGGTAGTGCTAGGCGGTAAGCAACCGGACCAATACGCTCTGCGACAACATAGGGCCCATGGAAACGGGGAGTGAGCTTGGCATGCCCAGGTTAAAATAAGGAGACCTAGTGCTGTGGAAGAACAGAGACATAAACCAATTCACCCACCACGAACTCCCGATCAGTATGATGACTATCATAGATTTGCTTCATCCTATTTTGAGCCAAAGACAAGTTCTCCTTAAGCTGTTGAAGAACCTTGTCCCATGTCTGGAGCATATAATCAACCTTAGCCATCGACGATCGACGGGGAACATACGATAACACTATAGGGGGCGGCCGCCCATATAGCACCTCAAAAGGAGTGAAACCGACACAAGTGTGGTAAGCGGTGTTATAAGACCACTCTGCCCACGGAAGAAGCTGAAGCCATCGACGGGGCTGGGACATAGTGAAACAGCACAGGTATTGCTCTAAACACCAATTCACGACCTCGGTCTGACCATTCATCTACGGGTGATAAATGGTGCACATGTGCAGAGAAGTGCCTTGTAAAGTGAAGAACTCTTGCCAAAATTGAGAGATGAAAACCCAGTCGTGATCAGATATAATAGTGCGAGGCATACCGTGCAATTTGGCCACCTCCTGAACATAGTGTTATGCCACTGACTTGGCGGTGAAAGGGTGACCCAGAGCACAAAAATAAGCGTACTTGGACAACTGGTCCACCACCACCATTATCACCGACTTACCCTGCACCAACGGCAAGGCCTCCACAAAGTCCATAGAAATGTCCTCCCATACCTTATCCGGAATTGGCAATGGCTGAAGCAAACCCGCGGGAGATGTCATGGCGGACTTAGCATGCTGACAAACATCACAAGTGGCCACATATGCAGTAACAGCCCAGCAAATGCCCTACCAAAAGAAGCTCTAACTAACCCGCTTATAAGTGCGGAGTGCACCCTCATGACCAGCCAGGGGAGAGTCATGGAAGGTGATGATACGCTGCCGAAGATCAGCAACCTCGGGGACCCAAAGGCGGTCCTTCCAAAAGAGAAGGCCATCCTTCCATGCAAAGAAGGACCCTGCTGGTCAAACTGGAGGGTAGCAATCAAGGTGCTGGTCGGGAAATCATCCTGGTACGCCTATTTCAATTCAGCAAGGAATGGACACGCCGGACCAGAAATAGCCAAACACGAACTTGGAGTGGAATGGCGAGAAAGGGCGTCGGCCACGGTGTTGTCAGATCCTTTCTTGTACACAACCTCATAATCATAGCCAAGAAGTTTGCTAACCCATCGCTGTTGCGCTGGAGTAGACACCCGCTATTCGAGAAAATATTTGAGTGGTTGGTGGTTAGTACGAATGAGAAACCAGCGGCCAAGCAAATAAGGGCGCCATTTGTCGACTGCGAGGATGATGGCAAACAAGGACAGGGAGCGGCCAGCCAAAACTTTGCTGAAATAAGCAATGGGACGCTCCTCCTGAAGTAGTACCGCCCCTAGGCTGGCATTAGAAGCATCGGTCTCCACCACAAAGGGCCGGCTAAAATCAGGAAGGATTAAAACAGGGGCGATCTCCATAGCTTTCTTCAGTTCGTCAAAGGCCGCTTGGGTAGCCTTAGGCCAGCTAAAAGCCCCCTTCTACAACAGCTGAGTAAGAGGGCGAGCAATCTCACCATAGCGGTTAATGAAAGCCCCGCAACACCCGGAGGCAAGTAGGAGCCGGCCAGGACAACATGGCAGCCACCTTGGAGGGGTTAGTGGCAACGCCGTCATAAGATGGCCCAAATATTCCACATGTGCACTGCCAAACAAACACTTCAAACGTTTAAGAAACAAGGAATGATCTTTCAGAATAACAAAGACAAACCTGAGATGCTCCAAGTGTTTCTCCCATGTCTTGCTATAGACAAGGATATTGTAGAAGAAAACCAGGATGAAGCGGCGGAGGAATGGCTGGAAGAGATCATTCATGAGGCTTTGAAATGTGGAAGGAGCGTTCGTCAGACCAAACAGCATGACAAGGAACTTGAAGTGGCCATCATGAGTTCGGAAGGCGGTCTTGTGCACATCAGCGGGCTACACCTTGATCTGACGTTAACCCGACCAGAGGTCGAGTTTGCTTAAGATAGTAGTGCCAGCCATCTCATCCAGAAGCTCTTCAACCACCAGGATAGGGTATTTGTCCTTGACTATGATAGCATTCAGTGTCCAATAGTCAACATAGAAACGCCAAGTACCATCCTTCTTGTGAGCTAGCAACACCGGGGAAGAGAAGGAGCTCGTGCTCGGGTGAATGATACTGGAGTGAAGCATGTCAACCACAAGACGTTCTATTTCTGCCTTCTGAATGTACAGGTAGCGGTATGATCGGACATTGGCTGGGGAGGCCCCTGGTAGGATAGGGATAAAATGATCATGAGACCGCACCGGAGGAAGGCCCTACAGTTCAGCAAACACCGCACTATGCTCCGTTAATAAATCAAGGAGATCCTGTGGCAACTCATCCTGAGGGACGTCCACCGATGCTTGCTGCTGAAATAGTAGTCCCTAGGAGGCAGACCGAAATAATGAACCTGTCGGCTTAGCTGAAAGGAGGGTGCCCGGCTGAGATCCCTAGAGTCGCACCCGCTGGTCTTGAACTGCAAAATTCATCACCAAGTCCTTAAAATTCTATAACACGTCCCTAAGCTCTTGGAGCCACTGCACCCCTAATACCACATCCTCCCCCTTCGTAGGAAGCAAAAACAGATCTGTAACAAATGTGTGTCCCTGAATGGAGAGCACTGCCTGGGCACAAACCCCCTAAGATCGGGAGGTGCTTCCCATCGCCAATGAGCATGTCAAAGGGCGTCAAATCAGACACAAAGCATCCTAACCGTTGGGCTACTTTGTCATTAATAAAGTTGTGGGTAGACCCACTGTCGATCAAAATAGCCACTTGTTACCACTTGAGGTAGCCCTTCGCATTGTGCGTGGAGTGAATGCCCCCGAGAAGGCATGGACAGAAATCTCCGGCAGCATGTCATCATAGTGAAATGAATCAGACCTGTCACCTCTCTCTCCTCATCGATCTCCTCCACTAAAAGACTACCCTTGAGAGAACAACGGTGTCCAGGGATGAATTTCTCATCGCAACAAAAACATAGCCCCTTAGAATGGCGTTCTTCCATCTGAGCTAGTGTGAGGCGACGAACAATAGGACTTGCTGGGGCGGCCAGGTACCAAGTTACTAGTAGGCATGGCCAAGGGGTTGGCGCTGAGAGTAGACCGAGTCAAAGGCCCAAGTCGCCCCCTTGCGCTACCTACTAGCTTCTCCTCTTCGATGCGAGCATGGCACACTACTTCCCACATGTTAGCACAAGGAAAATGCCGCATCTCTTTTGAAATCTAGGGCTTGAGGCCGCACTTGAAGGTGCCCACCAAGGCAGCCACCGACCAGTTAGGAAGGCAAGGCCACCTTCATAAACTCCGTGTAATAGGCGTGGACAGTGGTGGTCTGACACAGGGTGGAGAGCATCTCGTTGAAGTCTTGAAACTCATTTGGCCCAAACTGAATACAGAGTTCGTCAGAGAAGACGGTCCAAGAAGGGTAGCGGACCTCCTTCTCAAAGCTCTGGTACCATATAGAAGCATCCCCATCTAGATGGAACGCAGCGATGCGCAGCCGTTCAGCCTCTGACTGTGTGCCTTGATATGCAAAGAATTTTTTAGCCTTGTAGAGCCACTCCACTGGGTCGTCATCCCCATTGTAACGTGGGAACTGTAGGCGGGCCAAACAGGGTTCAGCTCCTCCTCAAGGACCACCGCCAGGGCTGGGGTAGTCGTCCCAATCATCATCCATCTCCTGAAGCAAGTTCCTGGGGAGATGCATCATTGGGGCATTCGCCCGAACACCTGGCACGCTTCATGGTGGCCAGGCTTGACATCCCCCTTCAACAGGTAGGGCGGTCTGTCCAGCACACAGGGGGGCATGAGGCTGACGTGCCTCCTTGTCTGCCATGGCTAGAAGACTGGTAACAAACGACGACATCATAGGGGCATTCGCCCAAACACCTGGCGGGCCTCGTGAAGCCCAGGCTTGGCGTCCTCCTTTAGCAGGCAAGTCAGCCGGTCCAACGGGTAGGGGAATGTGGGATTGACGTGACATGTCTCCCTATCCACCGTGGCTGAGGGACTAGGGGTGCACCTGTCAGGTCCCTGAGACAAGTCCCCAAGTTCCATGGCGACATCCTGGGATCTGGCGAGGTTGGACGCTATGGGTGCTGACTGTGATGCCTTTATATGTGCAACATCTGCGGCCAATAATTTCATCATGGCGAAGAGTTGCGCCAGTGTGGGATCGTCCGTGGCAGTCGAAGCGGCCGTGGTAGAGGCAGAGGGACTGTTCGCTAAAACTTCAGTCTCCTTCATGGGCTGAATTTCAAGGGCAACAACAATCTTCTTGCCTCTTGCCATGGCCGGGGATCGATAGAGCTCTGATACCAATGTTGTGCCCGATGTGGGCACAATTGGTACAAGGAGTTCTACGCAAGGAAAAGAGGAAGTAGGAAAATAACGAAAGAGTAAACTGGAATTCAATAGCATGCCGAACTAAGGAGGGAGATGACCCTTTTTGGGGAGTTGCACCCTCCCACGTTGGGAGTTGTGCCGCTAGTGGGCCCAGTTACCTTGTGGTCCACTAGCGTGCCTTTCATAGGTTCATAACTAAATAATAATGCCAATCGGCCACAAACATAAGGGAAACTAGCCTAATGTACTAAAATAAACATAAGTGATAGTCTACTGAAATAAAGATAAGTGATGAATCAAGTACATGTGCACAACAGTAGCTTCACAAAAAATAAGTAAAAAATTTATAAAAAACTATCACAATTTCAAAATCATTATCACATAAGAAAGAATTAGACATCTTATCGGCACAAGATAATATTACAATTTCTTTTAAATCATAATAAGATTGTAATATTAAATAAGTACTATTCCACCTATGTTTAAATCTATGACAAATTTTTATATATTTTACAATATTGTTTACATAAATTTCTAAATTCTTGGAATCTTGATGGAGAAGAACTAATATATACTAAAAGTTCTCGAATATTCTTTACATGATATTTAACAATAGTTAAACTATATTCAATAAATAAATTAATAATATGACAACAACATCTTATCTGAAAAAATTTCTATTTAACATAAGGGCCAACTATGATTTACGAAAGTCAATAGCTCCACTATTTTTTAAGTATTATCGAAGATAATAAAAAAGAATTTTATCATTAATATGGTAAGTCCTGTAAAGCTATCAGTATAGACCTACTAATTACAACTCCTATATGAGAAAATTCAAATAAATTAAAAGTAATAATTTTTTTATTTAAAACCCAATAATGATCAATGTAATGTGTTGTAATGAATAACATATTCTAAATTTTGGTTACTAGTTCATATATATGAAGTAAGAGTAATTTGACTTGAAATCATAAAAAGAATTTCAATGAGCTTTCCTTTGTACTCATTGAAGAGTTTAATATAGACTGACTTAACTATATTGCACAAAACTTTATGGAAGCATGGGTTGAGGGTGTTCTTCGCATACCTTTCGAACTATATATCATTTGTAAAAGAGAAGGGTTGTTTGGCATGTACAATGTATTTCACTAACTCACTACTATTTGTACTTTTGTTGTAGGTAAAAGTACTTAAAGTAGCCGATGAGCTATCCATGTTACCTAACTGTGCTTGCTTCAAATCTAATTTTCCAGCCTTCGTGATGCACTAGTCGACATTCCTAGAAAGATGTCTAGTGCCTCCAACAGAGATATTGAGATGTGCTTTTCAATGATTACAAACTGCCCGTATTAGTATTTTCCCAAGATTATATGGGTTTGACACTTCTTTGTTTGTCAAGTACTCCCACACATAAAAAATTTCGTTTCTTTGGTGCACTTAGTATAGTCGCCTATCACCTACAACCACAACCACTGATTTCTAGTCCTATTTCATTAGTTGCTGGCTCATTTGTTGAGAATGATATGTCAAACTCGTAATCATGATTAATGGAATGAAAGTGAGAGTAGTGAGCAATTTACCTAAAAAAGGAAAGGTGAAAATACAATTAAAAGAACGAAAGTGTGGAAAAAATGAAGCATCAAATAATAACATTATAAAAAAATTACTTCAAATTTGTATAGAGAATTGCCCTACCCTTTGAAGACTTGAGTTTAGAGAATTGGAGGAGAGAACTTGAAGATGTCTTCTTGAAGAATTTGAAAAGAGCTTGAAGAAGAACTTAAAGATTTCTTGAAGAATTTGGAGTGGGAGATCATTTAAGTTTTTTTGAAGAATTTCTTAATTAATTTGAGAGATTAAGTGAGAATAAGGAGTAAAGATCCCCTCCCCCTCCCCCTCCCCCTAATTAATAAGGAAGCTTTTCCTTGTTAAATGATGAAGATATCTCCAATTGCAAAAAACAAAAAGCTCCATCAATCACCCACTCCAATGGCCCTTTTTAGAGCCATTAGGCATTCCTGCAACTCAATTGTCACTAGTACCAAGAATATTTGTATTTAGTGCCAACATAGTATTCTTTTATTTTTAGTTTTAATGCTTGGCCACTTCCAATGATGGGTCACAATCTCATTTTTTCAACCTTTTTGTATCAATCAATGTTCAGGACCAAATAGGAAAGTATTTTCATTAAAAATTTTCACCCTAAGCTTCTAATTTTATCAAGTTCACTTTCTGATAGAAATGGAAAGCCATATAAATTGATATGGTTGCGTGCAATCAATACGTACCCATATTGGCCACTATCAATACAGGAGGGGTTGGGAATAGCTCACATCTTTCATGAATACTTTTGTGGCATATAGATTATAGGAGAAATCTAGCCCACTGCGGCTCCATGTAATCTAGGGGGCTGCACCTAGCCGTCAGAACATGGCCAGGGGAGTAAGTGATCCAGCCCTGAGGTTTTTTTACAATGCATTATTTTAGTTTATTTTTAAAAACCAAATGGAACCATTAATGCATGACAGACTGAATATATATGAGGTAAGTATTGCCACACCCACGTATTATTAGCATATAACCGTATAAATGGTCATCGATACAACCATCTCCATCACCCTTGTAAGCTAATAGATTTTCAACCTGCCCCAACTCAAAATGCATCCCACTCTAAATCAATGAGCCCATCAATTGTATTAGAAATAACGTTGAACTACAAGTTTCATTCTCAGACTTATCTACAACTTCATCCGAGATTCTAACACTAATATACAGGTTGGTTCCTTTTTCCACATCTCTTACTCAAACTCTCCTTTCTGCCAAACTTGACAAATAATGAATATCTAACAAATAAATGTTAATGATACAAACAAAATCGATTACTAAATTACAATGCATGCTACAAATCCTAAATATGAATGTATTTTCTGTAGCAACTGAAGCATGGCCGGACATCCATACATCTATGATTTCAGCCCTTGAAAGGAAGATGATAGAATTCGAAAAAGCCCGTCAGGGTTGTCAGCGTGCACCTGTTGAAATTACCAAAATATGTATTTAGCATATATTTCTAGAGTTATTACTTACAATAGAAAAAGATAAATGTAAAATTATTTACATATATAAATCATCTGAAACTAATCATGTCAGCTGGATTTATTTAAACTCAAGGAAAATGCTCCAAGTAAGCCCACAATAAATAGCCTAAAAGCAGTCCAAATCGAAGTTGCACCTACTTAAATTGCTCTTTTCAGCCCCAGAAGACACGAGTACTTCATTGTAATCATAGTGTTTCATGACTGTTTTGGTAAAAGAAAAAAGACCTACTACCTTCCCGTTTATATCTGTTCTCAAATATCCTATTCTAGTGAGTACACTTACCAACCTTCTCATCACCTTAATTAATATCATCCAAATCTGCTTATCAACCATTCTTTCCGTTTATATCTGTTCTCAAATATCCTACTCTAGTGAGTACACTTACCAACCTTCTCATCACCTTAATTAATATCATCCTAATCTGCTTATCGACCATTCTCCGGCAGGAATCAGTCAAATCAATTACCTAATTCAATGCTGTCAAGGCATACCTCAGGTGTACCTAGGTAATAATAACATAGGGGAACTTCCCCCAGTTTATGTCAAGGCAGGTCAGGTGTCCAGGTGCTTGTTTAAGCATGGACATTAAGGCACTAGCGTGAAAATGAACCTGTCCAAGGCACCACCCCGCTTTCTCCTTTATATAATAATATAATGATAATGATTATACTACTCCCTTTGTCCCATGTTAATAGTCCCATTTAAAAAAATGATATTTAATAAAGCCAATCTACTAACTTTTTTACTCCATCCACTAATTACTATGAGAAGGATAACATGAAATAGGACAATTAATATAGGACAATCTTTTTTCGAATGGGACTGTTAATATGGGGCAGAGGGAATACAGAGAACTCTAAAACACAGCAGCTGCCGGAGTGTGCTTAGCCATTTAGCTCGCGATGACAAAGGTCATCACCTCAGCATAGCCTGGTTGCCTCAGCAAGACTTTTATTTATCAGCATATTAATCTTTACATACCCAATGTCCAGCATCTTCAAGCACATGCATTTCCACACAACCACCCTCATTCGCAGCAAACTCTTCTGCAGCATGAATCCTCTGAATATCTTCAAGAGCCCATCTGTGAAGGCTCCTCTCAGCTTTCAAAAAGCTTACATGAACACCTTGAGGTACGTCCTCCACTATTTTCCTATAAAATTAAATTTTGTGTAAAATATAGATGACACAATTTTTTTTTGTATAAAAGAAACACACAAAAAATGGGTCAACAAGATAAATACCATAAATTTGTTTCTTCGTAAGACTTGTACATGTCAGCTATGCCCTTAAGGTCAAAGATCCACGAAAACCTTGATGAGGGAGAACCACTTTGGCGCAGATTTGTAACCACCCACTGAAGCAAATATACTGAGAAAATGAAATGATTGAAATCTAACTGCTTTTTGCACTACATGAAGATATGCTTATCAATAAAGAGGAAATATGTGGCTGTAAGAAGTAGCATGTGCATTACTCAATTAAAAGGTTATAATTTCAATATTTTAGAAAGCCCAATTTGTTAGAAATTTAGTTAAAAATTCTAAACAAATTTCAACAAAAAAACACCAGGATGAGAATTTATTTCACCGTAGATGAAAAGTGTATCCACAAGAATAACAATATAGCCATTTCATTATAGTGATTATAGTTAGTACTAATGAAGATTGTACCTGAGCAACATCTTTGGAAAACCCTTCTTGAATTAGAGCAGTTAGAATCTCTCTCTTGGAGGATACCTGCCAAAAAAATGAAAAACATCATGCACGTTCTTATGTGCAAAGTTCTCATAGCACAGAACAAGAGATTTACACACAAAGAAATCCCTCCATAAAACAAATCATTTAAACACAAAATTAGAAGTGAAGAAGCGACATAATTTTGTAACAGGAAGGAACCTGTTTTGGTAGTCTACTGAGGAAAGTGATTAGTTCTGCAGGATGGTCCTCTCCATCTCCACCTGGCCTAACTTTTCCAGGAGTAGCATCCAAAACCCACACCTTCAGAACAGAAGGCACTTGCAACAATGAGTTTAAGTAACTTTCCACAACACAAACTGAAGTCAACATATTGACATGTTTTCATCAAAAGAAAAAGATTCATAGATCCATTGATCATGGAAAAATACTAATAGGCATAAAATCTGGAACTCCTATTTATGTTAGTGAAAGGGGCTTGAACTGGTAGGAATAAAAAACTAAATTTTTTATATAAAAACCAATATAAAAGCAAGAAGAGAATGAAATGAAATAATTACAAGACATCATTCCTACCATAACCCCAGCATCACACTGGTGGTTGAAGAAGGCAATGCACGAAATTCCTACTTGGAGACACTGGAAGAAGCATATTAACTACCAAGTGTCACACAGGGAGAGAAAGAGGCAATCACAATGTCTTCTAAGGAGGCTCCAAACCAACAAGCATAAATAAATTCTCCATAAGGACAGCCCTCTTTCTCGTTAAAAATTATTACAATATTAATAGGCTCGGATTGAGCCTGGTAACCTATTATGAGTCAATCATATATCTTATTTTTTGGACTCCAAGTCTCTTAAAGATAGCCCTTACCTAATACCCTCTCAATTAGAATTCCATCCATGAGGGAATTTGACAAGTGAGCATTCCTTTTGGTCCTTCAAAAGGTTACGGTATTCCACATAAAATTACAAACAAAATCCTAGATAACAAAGATACCCATATTTCTGGTCCCTATGTAAACCCTAGACTCTACATCACCTATACTTAGGTAATGTGTGAACTTACTCTCACAGGTCTTGCTAGAGGTTTTGCAGCCTGTTCCACCATGCTCAGGGCAACTGCATAAATCATATACAAGATAATTTACAGTGTGCTGCATGCTATAAAGTAAACTAAGCGCCCAAAGTAAATTCACAGTTATTTTAGCATCCACTTGTCAAATTAACTAAATGTAAAAAATGTGCAATGCAAACATGATGATAATTGGAGTTTAAAAGAAAATACCTTTGCCTCCAAAGCTGTGGCCCACTATCATTCGAGGTGTTAGTTTCAGTTGGCCCACCTATTCAATGCAAGCAGTTTTAATTAAAAAAACCTCTTTCTGACTTGGTTATTCAAGGCATGATAAATATGTCATCTAATTTAGTAATTAAGAACCACACTTTGACATATTTATAGGAGTCAATCAACATGAAAATGCTAAAAGACAGGAAACATTGCTTACTGGTGTATGTTACAATCCATCAAGTCAAGATTTATGTGTTGGCTAATTTCATTTGACAAAACAATGTCTTTATGCTGTGTAAGTTTGTGAGTAGCTGGTTGAGTTGTTCATTGTGTGCTCAAGACTTAAGTCCATAAAGATTCGGACAAGTGATCACATTCTGCAAGTTTGAAAGCTAAAATACCACAAACATCATACACTACGAGTTTAAAATTAATTAATTTTGTGAATCTAAACAATTGGACTTAAAGAGGTGAAGATTGAAATTTTAATACCCCCCATTGATTACTTATCATTTAGGTTAAATATGGCTCGCTTTGAACAAGCAGCATTCACAGATTGATCACTAGTACTGATTTGCATATGTTGCGTTTGCTAGTGCTTGCACATCAATCGCAGATCACTCACTTCTGTCCACCCCACATAGCATGCCAGTATTTGCCTGTTGATCGCTATGTTGGTTCAATACGGAATTTGCCTAATTTGAGTTCTAAATAATTCCTAATTGAGAGGCAACTTCCTACACATACCCTAGACCAACAAAAAGACATTTGCGACATCTCCAAAGGAGAGAGAAACCATTCTACAGTTGAGATTGAAGATTGAGAGCTAGGCTTTCAAGCTTTTGGCTTTGAAAGGTTCACTTTTCAACTCAAATTGACTGATTGAAAAGCAATCTTAGAGCAAAAGTTGTGTGTGCTCTCATGTTATTCCTTAAAATACTTGAGAGAACATTCCACATAAGCACAGACGCATACTTCACATGGATCAAAGATTATTCGTGATACGGGCATGAACTTCAGTGGAGGTGTTGAAAAGCTCGTGTGCTGATCACTAGTGCACTTTGTTGAGAAGATGTTTGAAAAGTACGAGAAGTTGAAGCGGAGAGGGAGCCGTCCATGACAAGAAAACTCAGGGTTGGAGTCTTCGACGGTAACTTTTTGTAATCTCAGTATACTAGTGCATTGTTTGACGAAGGGTTGGTCATGTGGCTTTACCCGATTTGGTTTTACTAAGTTAAAAGTTCATGTGTCTTCTTTTGTGTGTTTGCTTCGTTATCTAGGAGTAAAGTTGTTTGTTTCGCTGAGTACTCTATAGTATCTGTGCACGCCTTAGATTAAAGTTTACATAGAGAAAGAATCCCACGCTTTATAGTTCAGGTAAGTCACTAAACTATCATTCACAATCCCCATTAAGGGCTCCTAAATTGATAGAAAGTTCAAATGAAGCAAGGAATTATGGACACAAATCTGGGACATGGATATGATATGATAAGGGTACAGCGGTACAACAATTTTCAAAATATAAGATATGATATGGGATGATACGTGCATTAAAATATTACTTTTTGTATATGCTTAGGTAAATTTTAAGGTTGGTTATTTTATTAAAAGATTAATTACAATGTAAAATGTAATTAAAAGCTACATGTATGAAATGTAATTACAAATGCCCCATTTTTTGCATGGAGAGTTATCCCAAAAAGCGAAAGGATATGCATAATTATACACTATACAGTTAATTAATTTACAAAAAATCATAATAATTAATTAATTGCAAAGAAATTAGTCCCAAAGAGATGAGTTTCATTTTTCTAATGAACCCAACCCAACCTGGCACGGCCAGCTGCACGTGAACCAGACCGGACTTTAACTTATTTAGAAGGTATTTGATGAACTAATTTATAGTTGGTATCTAATGAAAGGTAAGCCACAGAGGTAGATGCAAACACGAGTACAATACGGACATGGTGCCATTTTTGGAGTTTCTATTCTTCCTGGATCTGAAGTTATAAAATAAACAAAAAAAGGATACAAATACGAGAAAAAGCATTCTACAAAGAAAAGGTTGAATAATAAGAAAACTGCTCACCAGCTTCAAAACATCAAGAGCAGCCGATGCAACAGTATGTGGACTGCCCTTCTGTAGTAATGCTGAGTCGCCATGACAACGTAAATCAACTAGAAGGAACTGCATAAAATGATCAAACAGAGCATTTATCAATGAATTAAAAAACAAAATGATGATACACTCTGCCTCAGACTGCCAAAGTTCTTAAAAAGTACTTAGCTTGAGAATAGAAAATAGTAAATGAAGAGAACCAGGGTTTCCAATTAGAAAGGTTTAAAAAACTAAAATATTAAATTGAGCTTCAGTCCAGGTAAAGACCTGCCATTGAGGAAATTCTTGTGCCAATCTCCTAGCAAATGAACCTGAAAAGATGCATCCCACTCACAATCTCATCTTGCAAATTTACAAAAAGATAATCACCACCACAACTAGAGTAAGATATAAAGTACCAACCCCAATTCTTCCTGCTACCAAGAATACCATGAAGAAGAACAGCAGTTGGTGGATCAGGAGTTGTCTTCACCATAAACGAACTCCATTTTACCTGTCAGGCACTTAAATAATGTCAATTAAATATAGTTATCAATCAAATCATCAGATCAGAAATAATTATGTGGAGGTAAAACAGACAACTGCTTTAAAAAGTGTAATTGGCACCTAGATTATCTTTGCCAATAATCACAAAAGAAGCATTAACCAACTTAATCAAATAAAGGCAAACTATCTAAAATAACAAAGATTATTAAGCAAAAGGCATGATACAATTTAAATTCATCAAAAGATATGAAAAAAAAATCTGAACATTCACTTTAGGAAGTACATAACAGCAGAGATCAGGCAAAACTTACAAGAGCTCCTTGAATCAGCTCATGTGCCTGCAGATAGGACAAGAAAAAAGGGAAAGGAATCAGAACACAAACATTAGGCTAAAACAAAACAAGTCATTCTGCCTCTCCAGTATTCAAATCACATATTATAGGCTTAAATTCTTACCAAGGCCTGGGAAGGTTGTACCACGCCTCGTTCATGTGTGATCTGCTCATCCACCAAAGCCGCACAGATGCACTCTCTCCTATCAACTTTCCTAAAGGATGACACTCTAGAGCTGAAGCTGCTCAAATTTAACTGATTTGCGCAGGGGACATAACAGTAAGACCAACAAAGGGAAAAAAAATAGTAAACTGATGCAAGAAGAAACTGTCTTAAACAACAATTTTGTGCTCACTAACAAATCATCAAGGTCTTAATGTACTTCAACTAATCATCTTTGGCTGATTGATAGGAATCTTTAGTCTGTGATTCCAATCAATTAGCTGAACACATAAAAGAGTAGAACTTTGTTTTATTGTGATTTGGTTTTTATTCAGATTTAATGTCGATTTTTTTAGCAAGATACTGAAATTGCAAGTAATCGATACGTGTCTTTATCATTATTTTTTATTTTCCAAAATTTTCTCCAAATTTTCCCAAACCTAACTGAAATGACCCCTCGCCGAATTGAAGCAAAATGTCGAATTTGTCACTATGATCATGACTGTTATATAGGCACAATTTGACTAATAGTTTTCAAACATTTTTAAGTGCAAGCATCATACCAATTCCACTTTTGCAATATGGGATGGCAATAGAGAAATTCCGGGAAGAAACTTAAACGTGTACCAGCAATCAATGACCAGATACTAATCCCCAATTAGGCCTATAGCATAACTTCGATAAGGCGAGTTCACTTAACAACAATTCAGACAGGATACCTCCTCCATTCTGCTCAAAGAATGAAAATAGGCAACAGAAATCACTTCAAAAAGGAGATCCACGGTCCATACCTTCAAAGGCCGTGGAAATCTGACCCAAGATCTGCCGCCAACACAAGACGACGTAAAACAAGAACCCCAAGTTCCCGCAAGAGTCATTTTCCCATCCCACCCACATACAAAAAGATTCGAAATAGCCGCCATATTGTAACACCCTCGTGGACCATGAGACCACAAGTGCAGAGAAGATAATGAGAGTGCTGACAGCACCAAAGAAACTGCGAGAAGCCCAGAAAGGAAAATGAGGTAAAGGGCCTCCTTCAATCAAGAAGGAAATGCGGGAGATCGCCACAAGGAAGAGAAAAGTAATGGTTGGCCTTGGGTAGGTGGGGAAGTTGAGAGGCGGAGAATGTGGTGGACTGGTGGGGGGAAGGAAGGAGAAGCCAAGGGAACAGGGCGGAGACACCGAAGCTGGCGGAAGCAGAGGTGTCTCCAACCACGCCACACAACGCGGCGGCCCTGTGTTAGCCCCTCAATCAAAGTGGCCGCCAGCCCCCTTAGACTAGGGGACGGACAGCAAATCCTCTTGCACCGGACAGCCCATGAGTATCGGGCAGCAATGTTGTAAGTTGGAGCATCACAAAGCAGCGAACGAAGCCTAGCGATAGCGCAGCGCAAAGAACGTACGGTAGCATAAATGATATTTCTACTAACGTGTACTAATACGTGTGTTATTAATTTTAAAATATATATTCTTTATATTTGGCTCAAGATAAATAGAGAGCATAAAAAATACTTTCTATAATAAAGTATACTAAGATAGAGTTGTAGCGTGGGCAAAATTTCGGTAGCGAGTTGGGCACTACTAAATAGGGACTAACTTTTATGACGGTCAGGACTCATTCATGTAGATTTGTCAGTCTCCCAACTCAAGTTGGAGATAGGGCAAAAGCTTCCTTTCAGCCTCAGGACTCTCATACATTGGTGCATAAACTTCTAGTTAGAGGAGGAGTTAATGACCTTCCTAATTTAGGCTAAGTTAGTTTATCTTAGGGAACATAGTTGGAGAAGGAGCGAACCTCTTATATAGGACTTGGGATACCTAATTGTATTAGGATAAAGCATGGCCTAAGCCTATTTAAAGGGATGGGAATAAGGCTGGCCAAGGCATTGGATTTTCTGCCAACCTCTATTTGCCATTGCTATGACGAATTATAGCAATAAAGCTTAGGGCAAAGCCCCTTTATATGGAGACAGTTTGTATTGTTGAGTTCATCTTCCTCTTGTGCATATGAATGGGAAGGACGTAATTGGTTGCTGGTTGCATGGTGTGGCTAGGCTATCATGTGAGTAAATGTTAGACACAACTTCGTGCTAGTGACAGTTAGTTCTATTGTTGGGATCTGAATATCATCTGAAGGTATTCGAATAGCTAGGATAGAGAAGGTCCTTAGCGACTTGGCAGCACATGGGTTACTTCCATGGTGGGTTCTATGTTACAGTGCCTTTTGAAGCTTGAAGGCAAGTGGATGTGATGCAAATGGTGAACAAAACTTTGGCCAAAGTTCAATCTTCCTTGCGTTTTGTCTAGGAATGTTTGGCTTCCTTGCACTAGCGCCTCTCTCTAGTTGAGATTGCGCCCTATGCAAATGACTCAGGAGAGGGTAGCTCTGCTAAGCATTGCCTATTACAACACACTGGCCGCATATATGGCTGTCTTCTTGAGACAGAAGTTACAAGAACTAAGGGATGAAACAATAGGAAATATCTAAGAGTTTGTAGATAAGATGGCTTTGATAGAGAGGGTGGTTCTAAATACCACTCATTCGACGGCGAAGGCAGATTCTAGGCCCAAGTCTCTTCAATCCATGAAGAAAGCTAAGATGCCCAAACCCAAAGCATACTTTGATTTAAAGAGTGCCAAAGACACTCAAAACTTTGTTTGGGACATGGAGTAGTTCTTTGCGACTACCCATACCACAGATGAAGAGAAGGTGACAGTTACAAGCCTGTATCTCACCGGAGAGGCAGACTAGGTTAGATGACAATGCTTCGGCTAGGCGTCCTCCCATCCAAACATGGTCCATAATGAAGAAGGAACTAAGGGAGTAGTTCCTCCCCATAAACATAGAATGGGTCGCACGAGAATCACTTAGGAATCTTAAGTAGATGGGTACTATTTGGGAGTATGGGAAGCAATTTTTGTCCCTCCTTGACATCAAGCACATGACAGAGGAGGATAAGCTCTTCAACTTCCTTATGAGACTCCAAGGCTGAGCACAGAATGAGCTATGTATGCATAACATTAGAGATCTCCCCGCAGCCATTACAACTGCTAAATGCATGGTGAACTACAAAATCGATTCCACTAGGCATAAGAGGGATGAGACAGACATCTTCCTCTAAGGGTAGTCACAGGCACAATAGTGAGGGACAGAAGAACGGTTACAAGGGCAAGAAAGGTGAGCAGGCTGGCTCTTAACAAAAATAAAGGTATGTCTTACTTCATCTGTCAAGGCCCTCATCGTGCCAAAAGAGTGCCCAAAGAGAGAGAAGTTGAACGCAATAGTGGTTGAGGACGAGTCCTCCTTGGACAGTTTGGAGATCACGATGCGCATGAACCACTTGCAGCTTGTCAGAGCCATCTACAAGGAGAAGGTGGATTACGATGAGTTGTTGTACGTCGAGGCCGTACTTGATAAGCAGTTGGTGTGGGCAATGGTCGATAATGTTGCTTCACATAATTTCCTAGTAAACCGATGCATGGAGGCATGGTGACTTGAGGTAACGAAGGCCCAAGCCCATATAAAGGTTGTCAATTCAATGGTAGCCCCTACTCTTAGCATTGTTAATGATTTATCAGTGTGGATTGGAGACTAAACAAGAAATGTAAGCTTCATTGTCATTCCCTTGGACGATTTTGAACTTATCCTTAGACTTGATTTCCAAAGATGGACAAAGGTGTCTATGATTCCCCATCTTAAGGGAATTTTCATTGGTGATGAGAGGATACCCTGCTATTTTAGAGGAAGCATGACGGTTTCCTTCGATTGTGCATGGATTACAAAGCTTTAAACCAAATTATGGTGAAGAACAAGTACCGAGTCCCCTTGGTGGCTTACTTGTTTGACAGGTTAGCAAAAGCTTCCTTCTTTTCCCAGCGTGATCTCAGGTTGGGCTATTGGCAGGATCACATCACTGTGGGTGACAAGGCAAAGACATCAATGGTGACTCAGTACATGCTATTCAAGTTCCTTGTCATGCCCTTTAGCTTGACAAATGCCCTAGCCACGTTAAGCACATTTATGAATGACATGTTTCAGTTGTACCTGGATCAATTTGTGGTCATCTACTTGGATGATATTGTGGTGTACAGCGGGTCCTAGGATGAACACATCAGTCACATAAGGATTGTGCTAGAATGATTAAAGGACCACTGCCTTTTTTGAAGCTTGAGAAGTGCAACTTTGCCTAGATGGAAGTGATGTTCCTTGGGCACTACATTTCTAAAGGAAGGGTATGGATGGACAGAAAGAAGGTCATGGCTATTGCGGAATGGCCAACTATTAGCCCCTTAACTTGATGGATGCTGAATGGGGGCTGCTACCCCCTTACTTGGCAGTGGACAACCAAATTTGCTAGGCGACGGATAGCCTAGGCAGCACCTTGGGTACGAATGGATGCTGGGACAATGTGGGAGATGTTCTGGATGAGCTACTCGCCTTGTGGAGCAGGTTGAGTAGGAGTCCTTGCATGGGCGGGACTCTTTTAGCGAAGCTGGGTGCTACTTGGACCTAGGAGAGGACTCCTAAGGCAGACAGGATTCACAAATGTTGATTTGCTGCACTCCTGGTTTGAGTAGGAGTCTGGACAGTAGGTTCCTAGGACGGACATGACTAACACAGGCAGGCTGGTTACACTCCTAGGACGGATGGGAGTCGGAGTGGCTGGTTTCCTTGGATTGACAAACTCTTGGAGGCAGCATGGCGATGGACTTCTAGCAGAAAACGGACTCTTGTAGGTTTCCTATTCTATGCTAGGGGTGGAATGCTTATGGGCTGAGAGTTGGTCAGGGTGAGGACTCTTGTATTGGGTGGGTTTTGTACTCCTAGTAGCACTAGGATAGCCAGCTTTAGGCTAAGTCTATAAAAAGGGGAGAGCAGGGCAGCCAAGGCTGATTGGAAGGTGATTTTTCCTGCACAGCGAACCAGGGAGAAAGTGAGGAGAGCTCTCAGCCTAGTGGATCAGCCCTTGCCCTCTCTCTATCTTGTATTTCAACAAACAAAAATATAGCTTGGGTGGAGACCCTTGCACCAGGTCGGACTTATGTTGTTGTTTTGCTTGTGTTTCCCTTGCGCATACGAGTGGGAAGGGAAGAGAGTGGCTGCAGGCTTCATGGCGTAGCAAGGCCATCACGTGTGTGAACTCTAGGTAAAGCTTTGTGCCCATGACAGTTGGTTCCATTGCTAGAATACTGAAGGAGGTAAAAACTCTGTACGGTCTCTACGAAGGAGTTGGCTGAAGGTGGCTGAATGGCTGGGATACTTGGAAGGGTGAAATCCTTGCGGGTTGTTGTTGGATAGATTGGAATCCTTGATGTGTGTACTCCTTTCCTTGATGAGTTGCTACAAAATAGAGAGCTTTGATGGTAGGCTTGATGCTGACTCGCATTACTAAGCTCAAGGCGAAGGTGGATGTGATGGCCTCAGGATATGGGATATTGGCTGAAGTCCAAACCTCTTTGCGCAACATCAACAAGTATTTGGTCCTCTTCGACCAGCGAGTGTCCCTACTTGAAATTGCACCACACCTTGATGAGTCTCAGGAAGAAGGCAGTCCAGCTGAAGGGGCAGCACTTCTCACTACATTAGCGGCTAATGTGGCTGCGACGACGGACTATCTTAGGCAGCAAGTGCAATAGGTTGAGGAGACAGCGGCAGCAAAGTTGGGCGAGTTGGTGGATGAAGTGTTGTTGCTGAAATGGGCAGTCATCAACGCTCCATCCCGAGATGGAGGCGAACCTTCATCTCAACAGGTTGCGAAGAAGACAAAGGTCCTTGAACCGAAGGCGTATGCTGGGACGCGAGGCGCCAAGGAGATCAGGAACTTCCTTTGGGACATGGAAAGCTACTTCACGCTGGTCCATACCCAAGAGGGGGAGAAGGTTATTGTAGCAAGATGTACCTTGAAGGGGATGCAAAGCTGTGGTGGCGGACGCGGTTGGAGGATGATGCAGCTACAGGTCAGCCAAAAATAGGGACATGGGATACGTTCAAGAGGGAGTTGCAAGTGCAATTCCTTCCCAAAAATGTGTCTTGGATGGCTCAAGAGGCATTGAGGAACCTCAGGCATATGGGGGCAGTCCGGGACTAAGTTAAGGAGTTTCAGTCACTAATCTTGGGCGTGACAAACATGACGGAGGATGCAAGCTATTCTACTTTGTGGCAGGCTTGCAAACTCGGGCTCAGAATGAGCTGAGACGGAGGGAAGTGGAGGACCTTCCCGTAGCGATTGTAGCGGTTGATAGCTTGGCGGATTTCAAACAAACTCCCGCTGAGCCAGCAAAGAAGAATGGGGAAGCGAAGGCATCCAACAAGGAGGGCAGTAAGGGTGGTAACGGTGGCAAAGCAAAGGGCAATGAGCAGTCTGGCCAGCCTAATAGAAGTGGTGGTTGTTTCATATGCGATGGGCCACACTGTGCCAAGGAATGTCCAAAATGGGAAAAGCTGAATGCACTTGTCGCTGAAGAGGAGGAATCTGAGCATGAGGAGGTAGCCTGGATAAGTCCCTTGCAGCAAATTGGATGTGTTTGGTTGATGGAGTCCCCGCTTGAGGGGGCAGCTTTGGGTCATTGACGATTCGAAGGAAGGAGGGAGGCGGACTCCCCAAGCCTTGGCTGATAAAAGTAGCTAAGGGGCGGACTCATGCAGTGGTTTGCAGGATTCATGGGCAACGGGTGTTGCTCAAACTTGGCTGAAGGATAACTTAGTCTGGGCAGAAGTTGACTTGGTAGTGGTCTGATGGGAAGTGTTGGCTAGTTCAGTGAGGCAGATGACTTCATAGCTTCAATCGGTACACTTGGGAAGTTGGGGCTTCGACGAGGGCATCAAAGAATTAAGTGCGGGAGGCCTGTTAGCCCCTTAACTTGACGAATACTGAAAGGGGGTGGCTACCCCCTTACTTGGCAGCAGACAGCTAAGTTTGCTAGGCGACAAATAGCCTAGGTAGCCCCTTGGGCATGGATGGATGCTGGGACAGCGCGGGAGATATTCCGGATGAGCTACTGACCTTGTGGAGCAGGCTGAGTAGGAGTCCTTACATGGGCGGGACTCTTTTAGCGAAGTTGGGTGCTACTTGGACCTAGGAGAGGACTTCTAAGGTAGACAGGATTCACAAATGTTGATTCGCTGCACTCCTAGTTTGAGTAGGAGTCTGGACAGTAGGTTCCTAGGACGGACATGACTCACACAGACAGGCTGGTTACACTTCTAGGACGGATGGGAGTCAGAGTGGCTGGTTTCCTTGGATTGACAAACTCTTGGAGGCAGCATGGCGATGGACTTCTAGCAGAAGACGGACTCTTGTAGGTTTCCTATTCTATGCTAGGGGCGGAATGCTTATGGGCTGAGAGTTGGTCAGGGTGAGGACTCTTGTATTGGGTCGGTTTTGTACTCCTAGTAGCTCTAGGACAGTTAGCTTTAGGCTGAGTCTATAAAAAGTGGAGAGCAGGGCGGCCAAGGCTTATTGGAAGGTGATTTTTCCTGCACAGTGAAGCGGGGAGAAAGAGAGGAGAGCTCTCAGCCTGGTGGATCAGCCCTTGCCCTCTCCCTATCTTGTATTTCAGCAGACAGAAATATAGCTTGGGTGCAAACCCTTGCACCAGATCAAACTTGTGTTGCTTTTTGCTTGTGTTTCCCTTGTGCATACTAGTGGGAAGGGAAGAGAGTGGATGTTGGCTGCGTGGCATAGCCAGTCCATCACATGTACAAACGTTAGGCAAAGCTTTGTGCCTGTGACACCAACCGTGATGATGATCACTGAGCTAAGATTGTTCTTGGGACTCACGAACTACTACAGATGGTTCATTAAGAACTACTCTAAGAAAGTTGTTGCACTGACTGACCTCTTGAAGAAGGACGAGCCTTGGTGCTGGGCCAAGGCATGCTAGACCACATTTGAGCGGCATAAGAATGCCATATCCTCTAAGCCAGTCCTCAAGCCCAAGAGTTTGATGCACCTTTTGAGGTACAGACTAATGCTTCTGATCAGGCGATTGGAGGTGACTTGATCTAGTCGGATTTGTTGCATATGATAGCTACAAGGTTAATGAAACTGAGTAGAGGTACTTAGTCCATGAGAAGGAGATGATGGTGTTCTTCCATTGCTTTAGGACGTGGAGGCACTACTTGTTGGGTGGTAGTTTCTAGTCTGGACTGACAACATAGCCATGAGCTACTTCTCTATGTATGTTTTTTTTTGCCAAAGCGTGCACAGTGGCAGGAGTTCCTTACTGAGTTTAACTTCGTGCTAGATATAAGTCGGACAAGGCAAACATGGTCCTTGATGCCCTTAGCTGACGAACAGACTCAGAGGTAGCAACGATGGCATTAGTGAAATATCAAGGGATATGCTAGATCAGATATGAGATGCAATAGTGAAGTATCAAGCTTGCCTTAGGATGATCCAAGTTGTGATGGATAGGTCTAATCGGTGGTTTTGGTTGGAGGGGGGGTGTTGTATGTGAAGGGTGGTCCCCCTTACATCCACTTGGTTGATAGTTTGAGGCATCAGTTGCTAAAGGAGACTCATGACTTCGCATGGGTGAGTCATCTAGAGCAAGAGCGGACTCATGTACTCTTAGCTCAAAACTACTTCTGGCCTTGAATGCTAGAAAATGTTGAGCAACATGTGAAAACGTGCATGGTATGTCACCAGGATAAGATGGAGAGATAGAAGAAAGCGGGCAAGCTTCAGCCCCTTCCTGTTCTAGATAGATTGTAGTACCTCTATCCATGGACTTTGCCTATGGTGTAAGATTATGGATCTATCATGGTCGTGGTGGATCACTTCTCGAAGTACGACACATTCATAGAAGCCCCTAAAACTTGTAGCGCAAAGATACTGGCAGACTTGTTCTTTTGAAACATTGTGAAGCATTAGGGCCTGCCAGTGGATATTGTGAGCGGCTGAGACATATGATTCATGGGTAGGTTTTGGATGCAATTGTTAGAGTTGTTGGATACTCAACTCAACTTTTCAACCAGCACTCATCCTCAGATGGACGGATAGATGGAGAAGGTGAATGTCATTCTAGAAGAATACCTAAGACACTATGTGATGGATAACAAGAAAATTTGGGTCTACTTGCTGGAAATCACCCAATTTTGCTAAAACTTTCACAAAAGCTCAGCGACAGGCAACAATCCTTTCAAGATGGCAACAGGCCAACAACCCCTCATGCCAGTGGATGTTGCTTTGTAGCGGATAGGAGGTAGGCGTTCCATTGCTTACTACTTGGCCAGGGAGTGGACAGAGAGGATGGAGGAGGCTTGAGATTGCTTGGCCAAAGCAGCCAAGCAGATGAAGAACTATGCAGACAGAGATCACATACCGCTGGAGTTTCGGGTCGGGGACAAAGTTATGTTAAAGCTAACTCCCCAACTTTGGAAAAAATTGTGAAAGAAGGTGGTGCACAAAGGGCTCATCCAAAGATACGATGAACCCTTTAACATACCAACTTGAACTACCGGAGCGGTTCAAGATTCACCTTGTTTTTCATCCAATATTTTCGAAGCCTTTTTATGAGGATTTAGAGGATTCCAACAGAAACACCTCTAAGCGAGCACCGCCTACTATCAAAACCTTTTTTGAGAGATGAGCAAGAAGAACCGAAGAGTCTTCTACTTGGTTAAGTGGTAGGACCTTCTTGTGTTAGATAACAACTAGGAGCGAAACATCGCATTGTGGCATTTTGAAGACAAAGTCAACGAGTACTTAGCCTCGATGTGGGCATCAAGTGGATTATTTGTGGGAGGCCATTTAGCCCCTCAACCCATGGCATAGACAAAGGGGCCTCCAACCCCTATGATTTGGCGACGAACAAACAAGTCCCCTTGGTAGTGGATAGCCAAGGACGCCTATGAGCACTTGGGAGTGGATGCACACTTCAGGCAATAGCATTGGTACTTTGGAGCATCACTTGATGCATTGGACAACATAAATGAGCATGTAAGATGAAGTCCTTGCGTGGGCAAGACTTAGGTGGCAAGCTAGGTACCACAACCACATGGGGATGGACTCCTATGATGGCCGAGACTCATCCATTCAAATTCGGCAATCTCCTAGATCAAGTAGGAGATGGGGCAACAACTTCCCTTCAACCTCGAGACTCTCTTAAGCATTGGCGCACATACTTCTAGATAGACAAGGAGTTAGTGACCTTCCTAACTTAGGCTAGGTCAGTTTGTCTTAGGGAGTGGAGTTGAAGAGGAAGGGAACCTCTTGTATGGGTAGGACTTGGGATACCTAGTTGTATTAGGACTCGGCATGGGCTAAGCCTATTTAAAGGGAGGGGTGTCAAGTTGGCCATTGTAAGAACATATGAGTTATATGTCTAGTTTATTGACTTTTTTTTGTCAAAATTATGTCAAGAAACTGTATGTATGTAATGAGTCTTCAAATCTAATTTGAGGTTTTTGTAGTTGAGTCAAATTTGAAATTGACAAACTTGAAAAATGGGAGCAACTATGTTCTTATCGATCAAGGAGAAAAACTAAAGAATCTGAAGACTTTTGAAGCATATTCATATCACATTAGCATGCAATGATTACTTGGAAAAGTTTAAGAAGTAATTCCAGAGGTTTTAGATAGATTTAGGTTAAAAAGGACAAATGTAAAAAATTAGGCATAACGATAGATCACTACAAAATTATGAAGAAATGATCGATCACATGTTGATTCAGGCTTGTGTAAAACAAAGCCGAGAGTTATCGATCGATTGCTCAATTGATTAGATAATCATGCACATTAGAAACAGTGACTAATC
Source organism: Saururus chinensis (assembly GCA_035235625.1). Classification (NCBI taxonomy): domain Eukaryota; kingdom Viridiplantae; phylum Streptophyta; class Magnoliopsida; order Piperales; family Saururaceae; genus Saururus; species Saururus chinensis. Next base: position 52,965,556 of record CP141140.1, read on the forward strand.
AATCACTGTTTAAAAAGATTGATCGTTCCAAGAATAATTTACCTAAATTAAGACCTTCCAATTTCCATTTCATTCCTCATTCAAGTATATAAGTCCTAAACCAACTTAATGAGGTATATAAGGGTTATGAAATCGTAAAATTGGAGAGATAAAAACCTAGAGTAGAAAAGAGAAAAGAGGGTTTACACCTTAGCTTATTGTTTTCCAAAGGTGAATTCACTTGAGCTTTGTATTAAAGATCTATGGTTAATTGAAGAAGACAATCCACAACTGAAGGAGTATGGTCATACAAGTAAGATTGTATGAGTAAGGTCATACGAGTAATATTGTATGAATAAAGTTATATAAGTATGTGTAAGTTGTATGAGTAAGTGTATGATTGTACGAGTAAGTTGGTAAGACTGTGATTAAGAGTGTAAGTGTAAGATTGGTTTGATGGTATGTATTTGGCATGATTATTATATGCATGCTTGATTCATGTTTAAGTTGCATGAACGCATCTATGTATGGACTTACTAAGCTCAGTGTTTAGAACTTCCCTACTAGGTATTTTACTACTCAGTATGAAAATATTCATTTGCCCTATTTTTAGCCCTGTTATTCGGGAGCCTTTTGCAAGTTTGTGACAAAGAGCTCCTTAAGATGGACGCTTGCTTCTTGAGTGGATTGAATCCCTTTAACTTAGGTATATCCTTAACTCACAACGAATATTATTTTGTGCCACGATATGATATATTGGGTGAGATGAGAATTAAGGTGTTTATGCTTTCTAGACTTGTAATTTGCATAAGACTATGGATTGTTATGGGCTTTGCACTCAGGGATGCTTGGAAGAGATTTGTATTTAAAGTCTATGATCATAGCAATTTATTTCGTACATTTATTTTCAAGTAGATCCTGAGGATGTTTGGTTTTGTCATACGATGTTTGATTGAAAGAAATTTTTGTATGGGAAAAATTGATGTGTGATGTTTAAAATTATAAAACTATTTTCACAGGTTTCATATTAGCTATTTTTCCCGATTTACAGCCATTATGTTGCAAAAACTTTCTATAAATTTTAAGGAAAATGTGACGAAAAAACTTGAGTGTTACAGTAGTTATTACTGCTGATCGAGCTAACATAGAGGTGATAGATGAGATGCGAGAACCACTATCTAGGTTTATGGATAATACTACCAAGAGATTCTACCCTCTATCTTGTGAGGTGGAATACATACAAGTGTATCAGGGGCATCTGAAGCCTGAAGGTGATCGCTCGATGCACCCTATTAGGAATAAAGTTTCTTCCATTTCCTCCAAGCCCTTATCATTACTAGTTTACTTACTTTCTTTGACTATGTATTATTTTGTGCAAAACATTGTAATGACAATCATTTCCTGATATATATATATATATATATATATATATATATATATATATATATATATATTCTTCGATGAAAACATTCCAAGCATTGCTATTTCATTCACAAGCATACTAAAGCATGCATAGAATTATCAAATTACAAAATAAGAATTCATACCTATTTCCCTCTATGTCAAAAATATTTAGTCTTCATCACAAGAATCGACGAACTCCAATGAGGTACCAAATTCCATCACTAAATCTTCTCCCTCTAAGGTATTCCAATCAAAAGGAACCTCTTCTTCTAGGTCTTCTTTTAGATTCTCCTCCTCTGAATCTTCTTCTGGCTCCTCTTCTGGATCAAGATCCACATATGCTTTGGATGGTGGTTTTTCCCTCTAGAGGTTCTCTTCCCTCCTATGATTCACTCTCGTTACATCTTCAGCAAATCTGGCATTTGCTTATTGTACTTGATTTCTAGTTTAAACCATCCTGTTCTAAAACAAAATGGAAAATCTAACACTTTATAATTAGTTTTCCCCACCCATTACCTTTCAATTAGTTAGAACATCTTAACAGACAATTTGTAAATTTATCTTGTGAATCTCTCTTATACCTAGTTATCAGACCCCCAACTTTCCATGTATAAAAGTTTCTTAAAATATATCTTTTCCTTCTCTTTAAAAGAAACATCTTGAAACCAATCTGACCTTCATATTTATTGTAGTGGTAAAAAATTACAAAATATATAAATAATTGTGAGTATGAGTATCATCCATTTTCACAATCATTTGAATGTGATAATAATGCCTCTAATAGAGGTTTATATAACTATTATATTAAAAAATTTACAGGACCTACAAGTTCACAATTTGTTTATTAATTACATCAAAACAAATAAAAGATAAATAACGCACTCATGCGCCAAGTCAAACCTAACTGAAATAGCTAAGCTATCTCTATCAATGTGAAATAAATCTCCATTATGGCTATAGCCTTCGTATACCTCCAAATTTTGACCCGAGTACCTTCACAACAAACGATATTTAGTATATAATAATACTCAATGAGATAATAATAAAAAGCAATCATAAAAACTCACTTAACATATCGTAGAATTCTCGTTAGAAATCATTCAATCATCACCATAAAAGATAACATAGCTTTCGTAATATTCATTCCATTTGTAAGCAAACCTTTCCCAATGGTTCTCTAGACACAATAACCTCATCTAGGAGTATCACAATTCTAAATATTGGGCCACCACATAATGACCTCAATGTAACACCCCGTGTTCTGATTATGCTTAACCCAGAGGGTTAGTGTTGTTACGTCTGAAACAAGACTATGAAGAAGTCAAATTCAGATTTCTTTTACTTGCCAATTATAGTAGACAAGGTCGATCCATAGGGAAAGCCTTGTGCAACAAAGAAAATAGTTACGAAGAAAGAGAGGAAGAAAAAAATTAAGAAAGAAAGAGTAGAAGAGTATTGAAGGAATAACAAGTTAAAAAATTAAGAAGAGAAAACACTAAGGCATTAAGGATCATTATAACATATAATGATGTTCTTCATGTATCATGTTATCTCAGTTAGAATCGAATAAAAATTCTATCTAACCGGAAGATATGAACATTAAAATTGAAATGAAAGATAGAAAATATTTTGGATAGATGAAGGATAAAAATAATTGTCTCTTAAAGATTTCTATGTATCCAAATCACAAAAGATCAAAAAGGAGAGCCTTTAAGCATCTTATGTATCCAAATCACAAAGAAACAAGAAGAATAACAATATTAAATAAACATCACTTCAAATAAACCATACTTACTTGAAACAATTGATGAAACATGAATAGAACTTCATTAGATTGTTACAAATCACCTCTAGCCTTAGCTTAAGAGCTTAGAAAGCCATTACAATAAAACTAAAAACAAAATTACAAAATAAAAGAAGAAAATAGGAGAAGAGAGCTCCAAAGAGGAGAGAGTGCCCCATCTATCACGTCCACCCCTCTATTTATAGGAAAAGAAAGGGTTGCTTCAAAGGGTAAAATCAAATCATATCTCCAGATTTCATCCTGATTGATTGCCTGATTCGACCCCTATATCTTCAGAATTTTGAATTTCTTCTTGAAATAACACGTGTAGCCACGGAAGTCTTCTTTCCATTGCCACTAGAATCGTATCAATCCGAATTACACATAAAAAGATATGATCAAAATACTAAATCTGTGTCAATCTGTCCGAATCGACTTCTTTCATAATTTAGTTCCATTCATACAAATCCCAAATCAAATGGATCCACAAAGTTGTGTTCGACCATTCCATGCATGTTTAGACCATTAGAAGCCCATTCTTGACTTTTAAATAGCTTTGGGTAGTTGGGCTTCACTTCATATTCCAGTTGGATCCTATTGAAGCCTGTTTAGACATGTAAACTCAATTAAGGTCCAACTAACTTATTCAAAACATAAATAGCCCAAATCAGCAATGAATTAACACAAAATAGGATTGCAAATAGAAATTTGAAAACATTTTATTAAACATTATTTCAGTGCATCAGTTAGGGGTAATTATATATTTTTATTTAAATGTTAAGGGTTTCAAAGGATAGAATCCCACTATATGAGTAGAGCTCGAAGTAACGAGTGTAATGATTCAAAGAACACGTGAAATGGAGGTTGGGAGCAAACGTTACAACCTCGAGAAGCATGCCACAAGGGCAGGACCCACTTAAAAAAGGGAAGAATAACCTACCCATGTGGGGCCTATATTCGAAGGGCTCGTCAATACGAGTCCATTAGTACTAAGAATGCGCGATTCTGAATTCGGGATAAGAAGGTATCGCGTTTTGAAGTTAAATTTGTATTTAAATAAAATAATAATAAAATATTTAATAGATGATGTCAGCAAGCTAGAGCCAAGCCGTCAGCATCATGTGATGGTGGTTGTCCACATGTCAAGGGGCTGCTACACCGACCATGTGATGTGGTCTTGTAACTATGTGACATGTGGCACGTAGACATGAATGCATATCTCTTCCTCTGTCTTACACTCGCACGCCTTCTCTTATAAATTCCAATTTCCATCAAAACTTATGGAAGAGTTTTTGGAGTTGTTCTAAGTCTATTTTCTTCTGTTCAAAGGGCGCTCTTAGCTAATTCATGAGTGTTCTATGCAATGGAAGTGTCCATTCCTCGAGTTAGTAACTCCGCAAGGGGGAAACAATGAGGGTAAGAGGAGACTCTACCTATCACCCTCAAGCCCCGAAGAGAGAAGTGGCCCGGAGTAAGAGGAGGCTTCGTCCTCCATCGTTGGGCTACAATGAGGGAAGTGGCCCTGAATAGGGGAGACTCCATCTTCCACCGAAGGGCCACTTAGTGTGAGATACGTCCCCGGGTTAAGGGGAGGTTTTGTCTATAGCTTACAAGCACAGAAATAGAAAATAGTTTACGAGTAAGGGGAATGCTTGTCCTTCATCTACGAATGCATAGAGAGAAAATAGTCTCTAGGTAAGGGGAAGGTCTATTTGTCATCTATGGACACGTAGAGAGAAAAGTGTCTCTGGGTAGGAGGAGGTCTGTCCATCCTCTATAGATACATGGAGAGAAAAGTATCTCCGGGTAAGGGGAAGGTATGTATGTCATCTAAACATGTAGAGAGAAAAGTGTCTCTAGGTAGGGGAGGTACTGTCCGCTGCCTATAGGCATGGGAAGTGTGAAGTGTCCCAAGTTAAGAGGAGGTTATGTCCATTGCCTTCGATCCATAATGAGGGAAATGTCCCGGGTTAAAGGGAGTGTCTGTCTTACACCTTCATATGTAATGAGAAAGATGTTCCGTAGCTTGAGGAGGTTCTATTCACCATCTTTGGACCTGAAAGGGATAACACTATGAGGAAACAAGCAATTCCGAATGTTGTTACTTCCGGAACTACATGGGAGTAAGCGTTTCTGACCTTTTGATTTAATATGATTTATATGGATGCACATCTTACTTAGTGTTATTAATATACTAATTAAGATATATAATTTGTTATGATCTGATATATGCTTATATGTTCCAATTCAATTTGCTTTTATATACTATGTTGTGCTCCAATCTGCTTTTAAATGCTCTATTATGATCTGATATGCTCCGATCTATTCTGATATGATCGGTTATGGTCAAATGAAATCTGATATGATCCAATTTGTCTCTATTGTGTGTTATGCTCCGCTCTGTGATAGAGTGAGATGTGTGATTCCGCTCATTTATTGACTTTTGTTCGACACTGATGATATTTATGAAATTTCCGTTTGACTCCGAATTATTTATTTTGATATAAAGTTATACATATTTTAACGTATATGATTTTGAGATACCCAATGCCTGTAATAGCCGTTAGGCAGAACTATGTTTGGATCCGATCATATTGGAATAATATTGTACATATTATCCAATATGAACGTAGGCAACCAACACTACAACAAAGTTGGCCCAATCCAAATTAGTTATAAAATTAGGTTTATTTTGAACTTATGCGCAACCAAACGCTAAAGCTCCAGAGTACGTAGAAGAACCATATGATAACACGTAGAGTTTGCCACTCCTGGTTTCTATCATTTTAATTTTTTTGTATATTTTAATAAACTCCAATTTTGTTTTCTGAATAACCCCGGTCTGGGTTGATTTATAAGGTCTGGGTGTTACAAATGATATCAGAGCATTTCTCTGTCTACGAGAGGAAACTATTTAAAAATACATATTGATTAGATTTGAATCCTAATTGTTAATCGGAATTAATCTCAAATATTGTTCTGATTGATATACCTCAAATTTAAAATTTGCACATCCTATTTTCCATGTGTTGTAATGGCTTGAATATGAACGTCAATTTTATGCATCGTGTCTTGAATCTAAAATGATTAGTAAATTTAGTTATGAATAAGCTATATCGTGTTTTCATTTGTAATTTTATTTCGTTATTGTGGTATCGGAATTGCTCTTAACTCTAATATTTATAAATTCTGATTTGTTTAATTAGAAGTAAATTGGAATTTCTGTCCTACTTGTGTTGTACCGGATTGATATAATCTTTAATTTTATAAATTTCGCTTTCAAAACTATTATTATTTAAAATTACTATTCTGAATCTCAATTTGCTATGAATTCCAATTTTAGATAGGAATTAATTTGAAAGTTTGTTTCAACTGTGATAGTAGATTTAATACAAATTCCGAATTTGAACTTTCTATTCTGTATGGATGACATCATATTTAATATGAACTACGATTTTAATCAAAAGTGTTTTGACAATTCTGTTCTGAATGAGTTGTATCAAATTTGATTCGAAATGTTGTTTTGCATCTGTAACATCGGATTTCTGATGGACTCCGATTTTGTGAATTCCTATTTGTGATTTAGGAATGATTTGAAATTTTGTTTTGTATGTGTGGTGTCTCATCTGATCTGAATTCTGATTTTACGAATTCTGATTTTAAATCAATTGGAAATATATGCTCTGAGTCTATTACATGATTTTATTTTAGTGACTTCAATTTCAAATAGTTCTTCAAATTTACAACGGTAGAATTACCAAGGAGTAGCCACCAAACATCTGTGGTATGGGACACGAGGCATTAATGGAAGACTCTATAATTAATTCTACTTAGGTATTAAAATAAAATTCAATTTTGAATTGTCTGTTTCAGAAAATGTATTTGACTAAGAAATGGATTTGTTTTGAAAGACGATAGAACCACCTATGAGAAACCACGAAACACCCATGATAGGGGAAATGAGGTGTTAGTGGATATCTTTAGGGTTTTTTCTGCCAATATGTTGAAAATAAAATTACATTTTAGATTATTTATTTTGAAAAAAATTATTTGCGTATAAACTAAATATATTTAGAAAAATGGTAGAGTTGCCAAGGAGCAACCACTACACACCACAGAATGGGATGTGAGGTGTTCGTGGATAGCTCTATGTTAAATTCTGTTGATATCTTGACACAAGATTTACTTTTGAAATGTCTACATTATGAAAGTAGTTTTTAGAAAAACAGTGGGGTGGGCCGCTCTCGGGTTGAGTTTGCTGGTGCATTTAGACAAATTTCAATTTCAAGCCTGGTTTTGTTCAAAATGTTTGTTCTTATGGTCATGTGAATTGGGAATATACATTCTGATTTAAATGTGAAAAGTATTTTTTTTGTCTAGAGTTTTAATTTTCAACCGAGCGCCTCTGTGAAAAGAGTATGACTTATTTCTGATATGTTTTTTGTCTGATATTTTAATTTTTGAAAGATTCCATGAAAAGATTATGATTGACATCTCTTTCTAATAAAAAATAATTGATTTGATACGTACAGTGATATGCGAGTGCTTGCACTGTCAAGATACCCACCGAGAAATATAATTAGTTTTGACGCTCATATAGGTGTAGAGCATCATGGGAAAACTCCTATCCTTCTAAGCCTCTCGCTACCCCATGAGTGTTGGGAGTAACACTGTTTGGTATCACGACTCTGGTTTTCCCATCACTCGAACAAATTGACAATTTGTGCATATGTTTTGCAATCAAATTGTTTCTACATGACTCATTTTCTGACAAATAATTTTATGAAAATGTTATAATCATTTTCATAAAATTTTCACTCAACATTATTTTAGATTTTAACTCAACTATGGTGTAAGGGGTTAAAATTCTAAATTTATGGTTATTACCATGTTTTCTGGAAAAAATATCATATTTGTGAAATAATTTACATGCATTGCATTATGTTTTGAATACATGCACTTTCTGGGTAGTTCCGTGGTAAAACCTGAGATTATTAGTGTGTGCATTCTCTGCCTGGATACCCATTGAGAAAAATAATCAGTTCTAGGGCATGCATCTAGGTGTGGAGAATCATGGGAAAGCTCTTATCCTTCTAAGTCTCTCGCTACCCCAACAGTGTAGGGGGGAATGCCATTCGGTTTCACGGTTATGATTTGTCTATTTTGTTCTAATTTAGAAATTTTATTTAATTTTAAAAATAATACTTAGATTCTGTTATCCGATCTTAAATTATCAGATTGTGATTATGTGATCTATCAGAGGATTTAATTCCAAAAATTTTGGATTGATCTGTCTGCTTTGCTCTCATCTGATATGCTCTGATTCTGAAAAAAAATTATTTATATGATTTTAAAAGTCTATAATCGTATTCCGTATGATATAATTTATCCAAATTTAAATTAATCAGATTTTGTTTAAAGTGTTTTACCCCATCATAAATTATTGGATTGTGTTTCTGAAGGGTTTTGGAATTGTCTATAGATTTCATTAACCCTGCTTTCCTATATTGTGTTTTGACTTCGAATAATAACTTATCTACTATAAAAGTTAGAATTCGAATTGTGTTTTAAGTGTTTCTTCTGAATATAAACTATCAGATTATATTTATGAAGGTTCAATCTGATCTTAAATTATCAGATCTTGTTATCAGTTTCTGTTTATGAGTGTTTAATCTAATTATAATTTATCGGGTTTCATTTTATGTTATCCGAGCTTAGACTATCAGATTATGTGTTTTATTCGAGTAGTTATCGGATTATGTTATCCGATTATAACTTATCGAATTATGCTTTTGAATGTTGTGTCTGCATGTAAATCAATCGGATTCATGATTGTAATTGTTATATAACTAACGGTCTAATTTTATTCTAATTTTCTTGTGTTTTAAAAAGTGTTTTAGGAGAATTGCGAGGATGCAATTTGTTTAAGGGGGGAAGAATGTAACACCTCATGTTTTGATTACGCATAACCCATATGGTTAGAGGTAATCATGTAATTTCAATTAAATTTTAAGGGGTTTCAAAGGATGAATCCCAATGCATGAGTAGAGCTTAAAGTAACTAGCGTAATGATTCAAAGAACATGTGAAACAGAGGTCAAGAGCGAAAGTTTTGACATCGAAAAGTGTACAACATGGGCAGGACCTACTTAAAAACGTGCGAAATAACCTACCATATGGGGTGTAGTTTTGAAGGGCTCAATAATACGAGTCCATTAGTACCAAGAACGTGCGATTTTGACTTCGAGATAAGAAGTAATCACATTTTGAAGTTGCAATTGTATTTGAATAAAATATTGAATAGATGACATTAGCAAGCTGGAGCCCAGCCGTCAGCCCTGTGCCGCATGATTGTGGTCATCTGCGCATCGCAAGGCCATGCGATCATGCGACTGAGAGCGTGACATTAGCGGGATGCCCATTGTCACATGCACGTTAGCTGCGCATACATGCTGACCATGTGACGCGGTCCAATAATTGCGCAACACATGGAGCGCAAACATGCGTGCATTTCTCTTCTTCTGTTGTATGCTAGCACACCTTCTCTTATAAATTCTGATTTCCGTCAAAACTTCTAGGAGACTTTCCAGAGTCATTCTAAGTCTTTTTTTCTATTCAAATGGCATTCTTAGATAATTCATGGGTGTTCTATGCAACAAAAGTGTTCATTCCTCGAGTTAGCGACTCTATAAGGGGGAAATACTCAAGGTAAGAGGAGACTCTACCTGTCATCCTCAAGTCCCGAAGTGAGAGAAGTGGCCCGGAGTTAGAGGAGGCTCCGTCCTCCATCGTCGGGCCACAATGTGGGAAGTGGCCCTGAGTAGGGGAGACTTTGTCTTCCACCGAAGGGCCACATAGTTTGAGATACATCTCCGGGTTAAGGGGAGGTTCTTTCCGTAGCTTACGGGCAAAGAAAGAGAAAATAGTCTTCGGGTAAGGGGAAGGCTTGTCTGTCATCTACAGACACAGAGAAAAAATAGTCTCTGGGTAAGGGGAAGGTCTATCCATCATCTATGGACGCGTAGTGAGAAAAGTGTCTCTAGGTAAGGGGTAGGTCTGTCTGTTGTCTATAGACACGTAGAGAGAAAAGTGTCTCTGGGTAGGGGAGGTTCTATTCATTGCTTACAGGCATGAGAAGTGTGAAGTGTCCTAAGTTAAGGGGAGGTTATGTCTGTCACCTTCGGGCCACAACGAGGGAAACATCCCGTGTTAAAGGGAGTGTTTGTCCGCCACCTTCAGATGTAATGAGAAAAATATTCCAGAGCTTGAGGAGGTTCTACCCGCCATCTCCAGACCTAAAAGGGAGAACGCTATGAGGAAACGAGTAATTCCAAATGTCGTTACTTCTGGAACTATTAGGGAGTAAGTGTTTCTAACCTTTCAATTTAATATGTTTTATATGCTTACACATCTTACTTAGTGTTATTAATATACTAATTAAGATATATGATTTGCTATGATATGATATATGTTGATATGTTTCGATTCAATCTTCTTTGATATACTCTATTGTGCTCTAATCTGCTCTTAAATGCTCTGTTATGATCTGATATGCTCCGATCTGATCTGATATGATCAGTTATGGTCGGATGAAATCTAATATGATATGATGGGATCTGATTTATTTCCAATTTGTCTATGTTGTGTGTTCTACTCCGCTATGTGATAGAGTAAGATGTGTGATTCCGATGATTTATTGACTTCCATTCGACTTTGATGATATTTATGAAATTTCCATTTGACTCCGAATGATTTATTCGGGTATAAAGTTATACATATTTTAACGTATATAATTTTGAGATACCTGATGCATGTAATAGCTGTTAGGCAGAACTACATTCGAATCCGATAGTATTGGAATTATATCATACATGTTATCCAATATGTACGTAGGCAACCAACAATAAAACATTATTGGCCCGATTAAAATTAGTTATAAAATTAAGCTTGTTCAAAACTATGTGCAATGGAATGCTAATGCTTTGTAGTGCATAGAAGAATGTTATGGCTCTCACACACAGAGTCTGCCACTCCTGGTTGGTCTCATTTTTAATTTTTCTATTTAATTTAATAAACTCCGACTTTGTTTTCTGAATAACCCTAGTCCGGGTCGCTTTTCTGGGTCGGGGTGTTACACCTCAGTGCTCTAAAGTCTACCTTTCCCCATCCACGTTATGGAGTAAAGGCTTACTAGGGCTAATGGACCATAGTGTTGAGATTTTGATTTTTCATGATTATCAAAACTTCCTGTATTGCATTATGCAGGACTAGTCATCTTTTATTACTCTAGTCTATTGAAAAACTCCCAAGTGAGGGTAGTGGTTCTACATAACTCCCATTTTTAGAAAGCATAAAGACTTTAGTCTTTTTTCCTCCCAAACCCTTCAGTCGACATGGCTATAGACTCACTTTTGGAGCCAAGCCACCAAGAGTTCCTATGACCTTGGTTGTCGTATGCATAGTCTTTTGGGTACCCATTCATCACAATCAATATGTTCATACATATGCATTGGGGATTCTAACTCTGAAGTAAATTTATGCATAAGTGACATTTCATTCACATCACAAAGCACATAAAAAACAATGTACTATTAATTGTAGTACTATAGCATACATTAGCTATATTCCTAATGAAATCCAAAATCATATACTCCATCAACAGTCTTGCTGACATGTCTATCTCCCCACCAATGACCATCAGTGAATTCATTGACACGTCGAACCCTACCGACAGTGACTTTGAGGTCCATTAGTAACCTCATAGATGGGTCGATGACTTCATTGATAACTATCAATGAGTTCTCTGGCATGTCAAACCTTACCGATAGAATAGTCAGCGACCTTACAGATAGGTTGGTACCCTCACCGATAATCATCAGTGAGTTCACTGATGCATCAATTATCACCGAAAAATATGTTAATCTCCATCAGTGACTTCACTAAAAGAGTGCACTCACCGATAACCATTGGGAAGATCAATGACATGTCAACTATCATTGACAGAGATATAAATCTCTAATGGTGACTTTACAGATAGGTTGGCTCCCTCACCAATAACTATTGATGAGTTCACTGATGCATCAATTATCACCGAAAAATATGTTAATCTCCATCAGTGACTTCACTAAAAGAGTGCACTCACCGATAACCATTGGGAAGATCAATGACATGTCAACTATCATTGACAGAGATATAAATCTCTAATGGTGACTTTACAGATAGGTTGGCTCCCTCACCAATAACTATTGATGAGTTCACTGACATGTCCAATCCTACTGACAATGGAATAACACTTTTGTGTCATTCTTACTAATGCCTCATTGATGCGTTGTTCACACTGCCAATGACCACAAACCACATGCCCGCACTGCACGCATGTATGAGCATTGTTCAACATCTTCCTTTTGTCTGTGTCAACACCGGCACGTTGGTAAGCTCATACAATTATTCAACACAAATCTCAAACTTCACTTGAGTCAACACTTATTCAACACAAAACTCAAAGATATTGAAGAAAAATCAAATCGTTATCAATTTGATAAGATTGTTTAGAAAGTTATCTAACATTGAAACACAAGCGTCACCCAATTTTATGGCATTCCCGTACTCACAATCTTCCGCCGCTCCCTTCTCCAATCGTAAGTCTCCCCTTTGGACTCCTTGTTCCCCTTCTCACTCTATTTTTAATCCTTAAATATTAATATAACTACCCACGAATTCCAAAACTGATTAACTGCCTTGTATTCCATAGTAACTACATGCGTGCAATTACCATCTACAATTCCATCAACATGTTGATGAGTCCACCGATAAAAATTTCATAATGTTCCATTGGCGAGTTCATAGGCACGTCGATGCTCCACCAATGACTAAAATATAATAAATTTATATTATTTTCTTTAAAAAATCTGAGGTGTTACACATATTGTCTCTTCATTCATCCAAGCTTAGAAAAATTAATGACATAGAACTACATGCCCCATACATTTCATCTTCCTAACAAAACTGTAAAAGAAAGCACACATTGCTACCAAGACAAATCCCGGGCACAACACCCACAACTATCTCACACATATACCATCTAACACACACTTCCATCCCCACTATCAAACACCCCACACACACATATGACCAACTGAAGCCAAACACTATATTCTTCACACCAACCCACCTGCTCAGCACGGTGATTCAAGGGCAAGGGGGAATGAATGGGGACGGGGCATAAATGTCTTATTATTGCAAAGACATAAAGGTCAAAACTAAAACTAACTTGTATATCGAAGGTTTCTTCAAGTTATTAGGAAAATTTCTTATAAACCCATGTACATTGTTTCATTACAAAGCAGATAAATAATACACCAATTTTAAAAGCACCCACTTGAAACTAGATTCCTAATTAAGTATTGTTGCTTATTGATGTCCTTATCAGTTCTTCATAAATAATCTCATACCTATTTTAATTGCATACACAAACTATACTTTCTCTAATTCAGCCAATTCATGTTGCATTACATATGTTAAACAAGTTTTATGATTTCTCTTAGGATTGTTTAGAATATTTAAGGGTGTTATCTTGCTAATCAATTTGGTCTGTGAACATATGTGATAATAAGTGGATAACTTTCATTCATTAGTAGCAAATCCATGTACACAGTGGTTTGTTCACCCTTATTAGATTTATAGCAATATGACATCACTAACAACAACCACCAATAACTTCACACACATTTGCAATGTATGTTTCAGCTACTCTGCATATCCAACCCTAATGCAATATATAACACTCAATCAACAATGTACCTTGATTAAAGAAGCATAATGAATACCTAACACACTAGTTCATATTAATGTCTAAACTTTCCCCTTCTTATTTGTTGGTTAATGCCAGATGATTACAGATACCCTCACGCAACTAACTATAGTGCGATATGCTAGTAACCATTTGAACTATACAATCTCAGAAGTAGTAGATCTAGTAATGACATCCTCATCTTCCAATAGATGAGAGAGCCAAAGAAAAACACTTCTAGAAGAGGGTTTATGGTCCACCAAGTGTTTCTCCAAATTAGTAACACATAGTTTTTCAACACCAACTGTGAGATAACCTCACTGCTCACATATAAATTCCTATGCAATGTGCCCTAAAGATATTGAAGACTGTGAAGACCAATAGCCTAAGGAATAAAATCACGATGCTAAATATATACCACACTCCTCATTCATAGTGAAATAGAACAAAGAACCAACAATCTCAATAACAAGTGGGGTTGGCATGAGGAAAAAAAGCTCTAGATTGAATTCCATGTGTGTCAACAAGCAAGAATGAAAAAAAAACTGAGATCAAGCAATATTGTCAAGTATATTCTTTTAGACCAAGATAATAGATACCTCTTGGGAAAATAGGCAACCTCAATTAGGAAAAGTAGCACAAGCATCAAATACCCTTCATCTCATATGGCTACTGGAGCTAAGCTTTAAAAGAAAATATAATTGCACAACGATTTTCAGTACTAACCATATTAACAACATTTAATACAAGGATAGTACAACCAACACGAGTATCATTATAAATTAAAGCAAAATTATGAGTAAATTATAGGTGCTTAGGACTCGGGAAAGAGTTGATGTATGGGTTGGGAGTTATTTGTTGGAAAGGGTAGTAGTTAATGTAGTCTTTTTGGCAAGGGTAGCAGTAAGTATGGCCTATAAATAGGCTAGGAAGGGATAATTGAATTGAGAAATTAGAATGATTAACATAATTCTTCTTGTCTCTCTTGCTCAACCTTAAACCAACCTTCTCCCCTTTATTCCATTAATCTGCCTATCTTTTATTAGTATTCTATTTCTATGCCTTTACTAAAATTGAGATGAAAATGATATAACTCCATTAAACAAACCTCAGCTAGCAATTAGATATATATATATATATATATATATATATATATATATATATATATATATATATATATATATATATATATATATATATATATATATATATATATATATATATATATGTTTTCATGTTGAAAATTACTTTTTGTGAAAAACATTCCCAAATATTTCCTTTCCAATCTTATTTTGAATTGTATTAATGAGTGTTGTTTTTGGTGGTGTTCTCTCTAAAAGGAAGGTCAACAATTAAGGATATAAGATTGTAATTTTAAGTCTAATATTTGAAAGTCTTTCACCTAAATATTTTGCCTTCTCTTTTTTAATTCCTTTTTGCTTTTGTTTGTTAATAAAAGATAAAGTAATGGATGAATTTGTTATTTCACAGATAGTAATGTGGGGGAATTTGTTATTTGATATATGTACTCATAGTAATGGTTATATTTGTTATTTCTCAAGAAGCAGTGTTATTTATAGAAGTTTATGAATTTATTTGTAGCAGTCTATTTGTTATTTCACAGGTAATAATGGATGAACTTGTTATTTCATAGGTAGTAGTGCTGTTAGCTACATATTAACTTTCCTCAGCATAGATGAAGTAGCGATGAAACATAAAATCAACCTGGTACATCAAAATTCCAAAAAACTGTAGCATTACACCAAGTTGCAAAAAAACATTCATTCGATGCATGAGTAGTTCATTGTCTTAAAGCATATCTTGTCAACTACAAGATTTTAAATCAGAAACACTGGTTGTTGTTGGATTTTGAAGTCAAATAAAATTTCTGTCATTGAGCCGTTCGATCGGCCCGATCGATCGCCCCATTCTATCGGCTCTTACCCCGATTGATCGGGGTAACGGACTTCTGAAAAAAAAAAGTCGCGATCATTAGCGCAACATGAAAGGGTATATGTGAATAGAGACTTTCGGTTTCGGGATGTCGTTTTCACTTATCAAAACGTCCCTACCAGTGACCAGAACACACAGAACAACTATTACAGTAACTTTCTTCTCTTCTGCTCTCTCTGGAAAATTTCTAGGAGTGAATCCTTCTCCTCTTTTTCTGAACCTGGTGTTTGTGACTGAGTAATAGAGTCTTCCAATATTGAGATCCTGTCTATTTGAGTGGAAGTGCACCTTCAAACGGACTGTGTGGTTCGTTGTATCTCAAGAACAGAACGCTATAGAACACCTGTGCACGGAGGGCGGCGTATCTGTTTCAAGGACAACATGTAACGCGCCTCGAACCTGGTTTATAATTCTCTTCTCTACGATATTTAATATATATATTTGCATATGTATGTTTATGTGAGTAGATTTGCAAGATAATTGTATTTTGTATTCAATCTGCCCTCATTAATGTGACAATCCCAACAATCTTGAAACAAGTAATTTGATTGTGTTGATTGAATACTACTGCAATTATGGGTGTTGACAAATCTCTGAAACCTGAGAAGTTTGATGGAAAAAATTTTATGAGATGGCAGACAAAGATGAAATTTTGGCTGACACAATTAAACATATTCAATGTGGTTTGTGGTTTCTGATGTTGTTGCTGATAAAACTGTGTCTTCTGAATCTAATAAGACTGTTAGTTCTTCTGATGTTGGAATTGCTAAGGCTCATGATAGTGAGAAATTCAAACAAGATGATGAACTGTGCCATGGTCAAATTCTTAGTGTTTTGAGCAATGAGTTGTATGATTTGCATGTGAACACTAAAACTGCCAAAGAATTATGGGATACTCTTGATAAAAAATTTGGAAAAAGCATGAAGGAGAAGAAAAGTATGTTGTGGGAGAATATTTTGACTATAAAATGGTTGATAACAAATCTGTTAGAGACCAGGTAGTTGAAATATAGAATTTCGTAGCTAAGATCATTGGGAAAGGAATTCCCATTGACGAGAGGCTCTAAGTTCTTGCTCTTATTGACAAACTACCACCCTCATGGCAGGATTTCCAAATTACCTTGAAGAACAAGAGGGATGCAATGTCTATTGATTACTTGATTGTGGCCATTCAAATTGAAGAGAAACATAGGGGTAAGATGATAGTCTTGCAAGGTTCTTCTTCAGTGGCCAATGATAACGCTCAAGCTAATGTTGTGGAAGGGAAACATAAGTTTTTTTTGTAACAAGAAGAAGAACAATAAGTTTAAGAATCACCCTCTCAAACCTGGTTCAAATATCCAAAAGGACAAGAAGTTGAAAGTTTGCTGGGTATGTGGGAAACCTGGACATTTTGCAAACAAGTGCAAAGAGAAGAAAGGTCAGGACCAGAGTCATGGTGGAACTGCATCTTCTACTAAGGTTAATGTGGTTATTTCAAATGAAAGGTTAGTAATAACTAATTCTAAAATTAACTTGGCATGTGAACCTATTGATTGGTGGGTTGATACAGGGGCAACTATTCACATCGGTGTTGTTGTATTTTCTTTTTTTTTTCTATCAGGAAGTAAAGGATAGGATAATGATGATGGGGAATTCCTCTGTGACTAGAGTTCATGGAGTTGAAAATGTGGACATCTGGTTTACATCAGAGAACATGCTAACGCTCCATAATGTGTTGCATGTGCCAAGTGCGAAGAAGAACCTAGTTAGTGGTGTGCTTCTTAGTAGAGAATGATATAAACTAGTATTTGAGTCAAATAAAGTTGTAATAACTAAATATGATACTTTTATTGGTAAAGGCTATGTATGTGATGGTCTCTTTAAATTAAATTTAGTTTCTTGTAATAACTCTTTAATTTATCATGTTGATTCTTTTGATATGTGGCATATGAGGCTAGGACATGTGAATTTTTAAATCATTAAGAGAATGATGAATCTTGATTTGATTCCTAAATTGCATGTTGAATCTCTTGATAAATGTGAAGTTTGTGTTCAAGCAAAACAACTAAGGAAACCATATAAATCTATTGCTAGATCTACATGCTTGCTTGATTTAATTCACTATGACATTTGTGAGTTGAATGGATTATTGACTAGGGGTGGTATGAGATATTTCATTACTTTTATTGATGATTACTTAAAATTTTGTCATATATACTTGCTTAAGTCTAAAGATGAGGCTTTTGAGAAGTTTAAGGTTTATAAGATGGAGGTTGAGAATCAAACTGAGAGGCGGACCAAGAGACTAAGGTATGATCGTGGTGGGGAGTATTGTTCTCTTCAATTTTACAAATTTTGTGAAGATCAAGGAATAATACATAAAACCACAACCCCTTACTCTCCTCAATCTAATGGTGTGGCTAAAAGAAAGAATAGAACTTTCATAGACATGATAAATTCTATGCTTTCCTCTTCGGGTTTACCTAAAAATCTATGGGGAGAAGCAATTCTTTCAACATGTATAATCTTAAATTGTGTGCCTCATAAATGACAAAATATGACCCCTTATGAATTAATGAAAGGAAGAAAACCAAGTTTAAAGTTCATTAAGGTTTGGGGATGTCTTGCAAAAGTTAAAATCCCAAATGTGAAGATGGACAAGCTAGGTTCTAAAACTTATGATGCAGTTTTCATTGGTTATGCACAAAATAGCACAGCTTATCGGTTCTTAGTTATTGGGTCTAATCGGTAGGATTATACTCCCCCAATACTATTAAGGAGTCCAATGATGCAACATTCTTTGAGAATGTGCTTCCTATGAAGGAAATGAATAAGGTTGTAGTGCATAAAGAAGATGTCTCATCGTCTTCAACTCCTAGAATGGAAGATTTGGGAACTAATGTGGAAGTTAGGAGATCTAAAATAACTAGAATAGAGAAGAACTTTAGGGATGACTTCTATGCTTTCATGGTGAGGAATGAGGATCCTTTGACTTTTAATGAAGCTATGTTGTCTAATGACGCTCCTTTATGGAAGGAAGCAGTACAAAGTGAGATGGATTCAATACTTGCACATGGGATGTGGGTTTTAACAAATCTACCTCCAGGGTTTAAACCTATTGGATGCAAGTGGATATTCAAAAGAAAATATTATCCTGATGGATCCATTGAAAAGTACAAAGCTAAACTAATGACTAAAGGATATAGTTAAAAGGAATGTCAAGATTTCTTTGACACATATTCTCCTGTGACCTTGATAACTACAATTTGAGTGCTTCTTGCATTGGCAGCTCATTATAACCTCGAAATTCATCAAATGGATGTCAAAATGATATTTTTAAATGGTGAATTAGAGGAGGAAATTTATATAGAGTAGCTTGAAGGTTTTATAGTTCCTGGTCAAGAAAGAAAAGTATGTAAGTTAGTAAGATCTCTCTATGGTTTAAAACAGACTTCTAAACAATGACATCAAAAGTTTGATGATGTTCTTCTTTCTAATAACTTTGTTGTTTGTACTTCTGATAAATGTTTGTATTGGAAGTCATTTGATCACTCTTATGTAATGTTATGCTTGTATGTGGACGATATATTACTGTTTGGTGATAATGTAGATCATATCAATAAATTAAGGGCTTCCTTAATGAGAATTTTGATATGAAAGATTTGGGTCTTGCAAAGGTTATATTGGGTTTGAAGATTAATAGGACTTCTCAAGGAATAGTTGTGAGTCAATCACACTATGTGGAGAAGATTCTAAAGAAGTATGGATACTTCGATAGAAAATTTGTCAATACGCCATATGACACAAGTGTAAGACTTAAGAAAAATTGTGGAGAAAATGTATTATAACTTAGATATTCACAACTAATAGGAAGATTGAGTTATCTGGCTAATTGCGGTAGACTGGATATATCCTATGTTGTGGGAAGACTTAGATATACTAAGAGCCCTAATGAAACTCATTGGACTGCCATTGAGAGAGTATTCAGGTATCTGAAGGGAAGTGTAAACTTTGGTTTACATTATTCTGGGTTTCCTGTTGTATTGGAAGGATACAGTGATGCAAATTTGATATCAGATTCTGATGAAACCAAAGCTACTAGTGGTTATGTGTTTATACTATGTGGTGTGGCGGTTGCATAGAAATCTTCTAAACAAACAGTGATAACAAGATCTACTATGGATGTTGAATTAGTAGCTCTTGATAAAACTGGTGGAATGGGGGAATGACTTAGGGATCTTTTAATAGATATACCCTGGTTGAATAAGGTAGTTCCTGGAATATTGATTCACTGTGATAGCCAATCAGCTCTTGATAAGGTTAAGAGTAAGAATCATAATAAGAGGTCCTCTTGGCATATTGAACTAAGGTATAAAATCTTGCGCAAGTTTACTACTTCAGGAGTCATTACCTTAAGTTTCATATGATCAATAGATAATTTGGTTGATTCGTTTACAAAAGGGTTGTCGGTAGGGCAAATCCTTAACTCATCTAGAGGAATGGGGCTAAAAGTATATAATTAAGTCATCGTTAGTAGCAACCCAATCTCTCAGCGTGGAGATCCCACAACGAAGATTCAATGGGTAAATACAAGCTGATGCGTGACTTGGAGAGAGCACTATTAAATAAAATATGCTCATTCCTGTGTTATGATGAGAGTGCTCTAATGCATATGGAAAAGGTTGATGAAAGTCTTAATGCAGTCAAGGCTTATATAGCAGGGTTTTATTATGCATATTACCCTTAGAGACTGTCACCTATATGAGTGCCACTAAGGTCGCAGTTAAAGAGAACGTGAGATTGTTCTCTAATGTGCAACTCATGAAAAGATACAAGGCACATGGTTGTAAAGCGCTACCCTAAATGATCTCGAAAAGGGAGTTACTCTAACTGTTAGGTTTGTCAAAGATCTTGCTTTAAAGTTCAAGTTTAAGATTTAGTTCACTTCGAACTTGTGAAAGTGGCGGCTTACCCAACTAGGTGTAGGTTCAAACCCACAGGGTACCTATAGCCGAAAAATTGGAGTACTATTACTCAGTGTCCTATATTGTAATTTATCACATTTTTTTGTATGTAGATGAGTTTTATTTCATGTCATGGTGGGGTTGTTGGATTTTGACTTGAAATAAACTTTCTGTCGTTGAGTTATTCGATTGGCCTATCGGCCCGATCAATTGCCCCATTCTATCGGCTCTTACCCCGATCGATCGGGGTAACGGACTACTGAAAAAAATTAAGTCATGATCATTAGCGCGACGTGAAAGGATATATGTGAATAGAGCCGTTTCGGCTTCGGGATGTCGTTTTCACTTATCAAAACGTCCCTACCAGTGACCAGAACACACAGAACAACTATTACAGTAACTTTCTTCTCTTCTGCTCTCTCTGGAAAATTTCTAGGAGTGAATCTTTCTCCTCTTTTTCTGAACCTGGTGTTTGTGACTGAGCAATAGAGTCTTCCAATATTGAGATCCTGTCTATTTGAGTGGAAGTGCACCTTCAAACGGACTGTGTGGTTCATTGTATCTCAAGAACAGAACGCTATAGAACACCTGTGCACGGAGGGCGGCGTACCTGTTTCAAGGACAGCATGTAACGCGCCTCGAACCTGGTTTATAATTCTCTTCTCTATGATATTTAATATATATATTTGCATATGCATATTTATGTGAGTAGATTTGCATGATAATTGTATTTTGTATTCAATCTGCCCTCATTAATGTGACAATCCCAACAGTTGTATGTATTGTTCTCTTCTTCCATAAACTTTTAGCTTCGAAAAAAGGCTTACTATAACATATCAAAACTTTTCTCATCTCCTTATACTTAACTATTATAAGTATTTGCAAAATTATCAGAAGAAAATGATTAAAAATGAAACTCACATACTCATCATAATTAAAATTTTCAAAGTTCAAATAGACAAGAAAAATAATAAAAACTATAATTTAGGAACTAGATAAACAACTTTTACAAACTTGGAGACTAAATATTCAGTACATCCATAAATGCGATAACCAAGCAATTCACTTCTATAATACCTCAAACAACCAACAATTTTTAATATAAAATCCTTAGTTCATAAAACATATAAAAATTAGAGCATGCAACATGTTGTTCAGAAAATAGAAATTGTTCAGCCTAAGACTGTAAAATCATAAACATTGCACGTTGTTTACTAAAACTCTTAATTTTTATTTTTATTTTCTCATCCTTATTTACATTTGTATATTGTATTAAAAAATGCCCAAACAACCATGAGAAATTAAATTGACATGCACTGATTTATTATCCAGCCATGTTGTCCTTGTCGTGGTGCCTTCGACAACTTCGAGGATACCTTGCTCAGGCCTTCCTCCTTCCCCTGTGGGCTGCACCTTCTTTCCCCTTGCATGGATATCTAGCTCCGGTCGTTGTGTTGCCAAAATATGCTTAAGGGAATAGAGGAGGGGAGGATTTGTGATATTATTGGTGGAGATTTCATGAGGCGAGTGGGTGGAAGGGATTGGAGGACGTGGGGAGAAGCTTGCAGGGAGGAGATGGGAAGAACTTTGAAATTAGGGTTGAGAACTGTGATACCTCCAAAAATCACCTTGTAGCCTTCTTCACACTCAATGCAAACTCAATTTAATGATCTTAAGGCCTTCTTCCTTCTCAGTTTCAAGAACTATTTTTTACGGAGAATTTGCGTTTGGTAAGGGGAGGATACATCATTCATTTTGACACTTCTTTTAGTATGTCTGCAAGTCATCATTTGATTGGGCATGGCCAACGCACTCTGCTGGCCATTCAAAAGTAGCGGGAGTGGGTGTTTTGAATGGGATGGTAGTCCCTCCTCTCATTTAATGTCGCATCAAATGACGCATTTAATCCTTGGGGTTAGTTTATTAATTTATTCATTTATTTATTCTTTCACACTATTTTTAATTTAAAGGGTATTCTGGGGATATCTTAATTTTTTATATTTTTGGATTTAAAAACATGTAAAACAGTTATACATTTTTCTCTCATGAAAATTATATACATAATATTTATAAAAAATTATTTACTAAAATAGTGTTTAAAAAAATTATTTACCAAAATAGTATTCATTTTGGCTACGAAGGGCTAGCACATACGTGATTTTTTTTAAAATATTTTTTATGCTTTCGTCCTTTAGAAGGACAAAATCACTATTGTATATTGAGAACTATTGTACTGAAATGACGAAATTAGTGCACAATATTGAAGGACGAAATCAATATCATTGTGCTATACTGATTTCGTCCTTCTAAGGACAAAAACTGATTTCATCTTTCTAAAGGACAAAATCAATACTCTAATTCTCTTCTATCTATTTACTCTCTCTCCTCTTTTCCTCTCTCATCTTTCTCTCTTTTCACACACACTCTCTCTCCTCTTTCACTCTCTATTCACTATCTCTCTCCTCTTTCTCTCTTTTCTCTCTCTATTCACTCTCTTCCACTCTCTCTCCTATTTCTCTTCACTCTCTATTCACTCTCTTTCCTCTTTCTCTCTATTCACTCTCTTCCACTTTCTCTTCTCTCTTTATTCACTCTCTCTCCTCTTTCTCTCTCTCCTCTTTGAGAAAGTGAATAGAGAGAGAAAGAAGAGAGAGTGGAGAGAGAGAAAGAGGAGAGATAGTGAAGAGAGAGATCAAGGAGAGACAATGGAGAGAGATTGAGAAGAGGAGAGAGAGAGAGGAGAGTGAAAGAGAGAAAGAGGAGAGAAGAGAGAGAGAGTAAATAGAGGGAAAAGAATAAGAGAGAGAGAGTGGAAGAACGAAATCAATACAACAGTATTGATTTTGTCCTTTGGAATGATGAAATCAATACAATGGTATTGATTTCGTCCTTTTCTAAATGACTAAATCAATACATAGTATTGATTTCATCTTTTAGAATGATGAAATCATAAAAAAAAAAATTTCAAGCCACACAGGCGTCAACGCTTGGCTGGTACCTACGTGGCCAAAATGAGCACTATTTTGGTAAAAAAAAAATTCAATACTATTTTGGTAAATATTTTTTTAAAATATTATTTATATTATTTTCCCTTTTCTCTCTCCATACTAAAAATGTAAGTTTTCTTCATTTTGAAATAAATGTACATTTTTTAAAGTTAAAACATCAAAATATATGACATTACTACACATCTTCAAAATCTATAAATAACATCTAAGAACACGTCTATTATCTATATGAAAATAAACAATAGGTAAATTTATTTATTACCGTAGTAATACAATTATTTAAAAGATTAGAAAAATAAGGAAACTAAATCCTATTGGTGCCATGTCATCCTAAATCCTTTGCTATGTGATCCTGACCTAGAAGAATTTGTATCACTAAGGATACAAAGCATTCAAATACCATGAGGATAGCCAAACAAAATTAATAGTTTCAAATGTGCATTAGGTTCTACACAAGTCCATTAACTGTTTTGGTTTAACAATCGATACCAAAGAACATTATTAATTATCTCCCAAAATTTTAATCAATAATTAATAACCTTGTCTAATTTCATAGACAAACAAATACATCACATTTTATCTTAACTAACAAATAATGCAATTAGCCATAGGTCATCGTCTAAGAGGTATCATCCGTAGTGACTCTAGAAGGGTCACAACCTAAGCTAGCCTCAAATGACCTAGCTATAGTAGAAGGGTTAATCCTACAACTACTCATGCACGAAAGGGCCTTGCATAAAAATTGTGATTTTAAGATAAATCTTCTACACAATCACATGAATAAGCATATTCATAAGCAATAATCATGTAAATCAGGGCAAAACATGAATCAAAATCAAAGAAAGGTATGGACTGACCTTTGGAGTGGATCAGCCCCCAGACGTCTCATTCCTTCATGCCAATGCCCGAACTCAATTGAATTACGATTCAATTAAACAAGAGAGGGGATTACCTTATGTTCTTGTGTAGATCCCTCAAAGCCCCTTTCTTGGATGGAGAAATCAGTGAGGAGGAGCGCCCAACCTTCGTCTTGAAGCCACACTTGTGAGGGAGAATATCCGCCTTCTTACACCACGCACAAGGGAGAGGAGGGGGTGGCCAGCCTATCTCTCTTTGAGACTAGGGCACCAAGCACCAAAGAGAGGGAGAGGGGGTAGAATGGGAGAGAGAGGAGAGTGGGGGCTGCTCTATGACTTAGGGCTTCCTCCTCTCTCTTATCTCTATTTATAGCCCTCCCTCTTAACCTAATGTGGGCTTCACTTAAGTGGGCCTCCTTCTTGATTTCACTGGCTTTCTTAGAGGTTCTGACACAATGGGAGTGGGCTCTGCTTCTTAGAACCCGTTGCACATGGCCAAGCCCGCGACAGGGTTGACCCCTTGCTAACCACAGGTCCGACTAATAGCTCTAATTCATGAGTTGGGGCCCACAATGTGATAATGCACACCCTAGTCACATGCCTAGTATACATATGTGACGGATGTGGGTCCCAAATAAATTCATGTCACGATTGTTCATGTGGGGTCGGCATGACCGCCCCCACTAACCTTGGACCCCGTGGCCCGTACCGACTCACTTGAACCGCAAACAAAGTGAACCGAAATGGGCCCGATCCCATACCCTAGTTCAACATGCTCAACATACCTTCTGCCGTTTTGAACATGGGTAGTCATCCTTTTTTTCGGTTTTGAGTTTTGGACGCCACTGCCGCCCAGCCTTTGATGAGCTAACCTCCGTCTAGCTCAATATCAGCCCGGAGATGGAGAGTGTCAACTCTACCCCTGCACGGCATTGGTTTGTTGACCGCATAACCATCCCCCCTGCTTGCCTTTTTAGATTGGACGGTAAGAATGTCTGACGACCCAATTTTTTGGCCTTTGGTCCATTAATGGACGAAGTCTGGTGGGTCTACCTTGACTCAGTGAGGTGGGGAGCCCGCATCGCCCCTATTGACCTCTACTCCACCCCCCAACTCAATTGTGTTTAACCGTACGATTATTGTGCCCTTTTTGCCGCTCTGATGCCTTTGATCACCAATTGGCCTTCTTTGTTCTAAATCAGTCTCCTTCATTCCCATTTTGCACATTAAGACAACATGAACGTGCTCTCAAGTGACTGGTTTGCCCTTAGCAATCGGGTTGACCACGACCCCATGGCATCAATTAGGGTCAATGCCACACAACTTTTCCTCACCTCCTAGCTAGTACCCAAGCCCCCTAACCCCTCAAGTGTGGATATCATCCAACAAAAGCACTGTCATTGACTTCCGTTTGGGGTGGTTTCAGCTTTCGATGCTTTGCTGCAACCACAAGAGCTAACTAATGAACCTAGACATTGTCATAACCTCTGGATACATTGACAACCTATTTTCCCTTGGGTTGCCCTTTTTGGCCACTTGTGCACGTGGCCACACATATATTTTAGGGTTTATGTCCCGCTTTTATACCACTTGACAGTAGGCTAGCACCACCACTGTCTAGATTTTACCATCTGAGCCCTTCTCCACCTCTCCTCCATCCTCGAGCTCATACCTATGCCCTCCATCCTTTTAAGTGCCATCAATGACACGAAATGGTTGCTATTGGGCGCTATCTACAGTCAATTTCGACATCTTATGGCTAGCTGTGCTTCTCAACGAGAGGCTAGCATGTATTTGGTCCACTTTGATTTCCAAACGCACTTGCCACTTCTTGTCCCCGTCCACCCTTGTGTGCCGCAAAGACCTCAATGTACCTACCTGGAGTGCAAAAACCCCCTTCTTATTGTGATTACTTCCTGCATTTTTTAAATCCAAGGGACAATAGCTCTCTCAACTAGGACAATATTGTAACATAATTAATATATAATTAACCTCAAACGCAAAAGAAAATTATGATAGTGAAATCATCAGCCGCTTGGGAGTGAGTGACCCATGCAATCCCTGGAGATGCCCCCTGTTGGGCCCCTCATCCTCACGTGCCCATTTTTCTCGTCAAATAGTGCAATATTGAAGAGACAGACCTAATCAAAACTAATTTGCCCTCTTCGTTTTTACCTAAAAAACCTCTCAACGGATTTTTATTTTTATATTTAGTTAGTATACAGCCTTGATCATGCTCTATGTGCGTCAAATTGCATATTGTTGGATCTTGCCTTGATAACGTCTATTAGTATAATGAGCACATGGGTTTGAATCACTTCCTGCCTCCCAATTTAATACACATTGTCGAATGTCAATCCAATAGCTTGTGGTAACTAGACGCATGGTAACACACATGAGCTAGGATGCATATTTCCATGCAACAAACCAATTTATCTCTCCAATATGACCTTTCAATCTATGAGTGGACGATATGGGGTATCATGCACGACAGAGCCATGCCCTCGGACAACCTTTGGATTGAATTGGGCACTGTCAGCGCTCGATGCTTTATATCAAAACTTTTCTGTCTATTTCACTTGATTAAGATTTTTCGGGTTGGTAGACTTCTCCAAGTAGTAGCAAATAATAAGTTACTTTGTGACGAGCTAAAAAGCTTGTTGCTACGACAATGCTAGTTGTTGTAAGCACTTTTGGCAAAAAAGAAAAAATCTTTGAACAAGTATGTGCTATGATATTTGTATTGATTGCAAATACCTAATTATTTGCAGCGATTTATTGGTGCTGCAAATAATGGAATATTTCGACGTGTTTTGCACCCACAAGAAGTTTGACATAAATTACTCAAACATAATTCTAAATAAATTGGAGAAATCTAGGTGTTCTCAAATAAATTTCTCAACAGTAAATCAAATCTATTTAATAAAGTAGACAACCTACTCAATTAACTTACCACGTGAAAAATTGACCATAATATGTGCAACAGCTCCACAGAAGCTAATAGTAATGTTCAACTTATGTCTAAATAAATGAAACACAGAAAATCATGCTTCTCTACATAAGATAGAAAATATCTAGGTGCAAACAATTAGCTAAAAGAAGTTGCTTCAGTGTAAGTTGCACTGCTCAACTTCAATCCTAGGACACTTTAAATTGTAATGCTTATGATGAATTATGTATATGAGCTTCAATACTTGTTGTGTTAGCCTTTTCTTAGCCCAGTTAAAAAAATTTACACGTCCTACCTAGGACTTGTAATTGGGCTGGGATGAGGAAAGCAGCTTCATTAGCTAGGAAAAAAAACAGTTTCGTTGATAGAAGCCATTAACAACCTGGAAACAAGCCGGGCTACAACGCCTAAGCACCAAACTTTGCCCTTCGGGCTTTCTCTTAATCTTTCTCCTATCTTTTGGTCGTCTATTTTTTCCCTCTGACGAGTCAAAGCCAAGCCAAGTCAAAACAGAACTGCAGGAAATACAACCGCCAACAAGAGAGATGTTACAATAGCAAGTCTTTCACGCTGCCAGAAACCTCATTTTATCATCGACAGTGATTCCCAAGACAGTTATCAAGCGGATGTGGTAGATAGATGAGTGGTTGCACTGCAATAATGAAAAAGATGACATCACAAATGCCATTCACACTCTCCGAGCATTTCTGCAGCAAACAGAGCATAAATTAGTTACATAAGAATCAATTCAATTCAGCCATCACCTACCACACCACCTACAGCTTTAGGTGCACAACAGTTAGTGAAATCAGCCTTCTTCCAAGCTAATAAAAATGCATGTCACTATACTGTTTTATTAGCAGTACACAACATTTTGCATTGCCTATGCAACATTCGAATAAAATTCTTTCCCATATATCTCTTAATCAAGGTAAAAAAATATCTTATAATTTTAGTTGCCTATTTTAAGTCTATTTTAATTTTAGTTATGTTCATCCTTTGGGAGGGTGGGAGATTCATTCATAGAAAGAAGTAACTAAGTTTTGGTAGCTAAGATATAAAAGACCATTTATTTTCCAAGCACCTACAACTGTTGTGGTAGAATATCTTTTTCCATCAGAACTACCTGATGTGCTCCATATGCAGGTGTCATTGCCTCCTCCCTAGTCTCCTTCCTATTGCATGTCAAACCTAAAAGTAGGCCCATAAATGTCTATGACAGAGCTACGCTCGAGAACTTGAAGAGATAATGCCTTACATTACTAAAGTACAAGTGCCTTTAGATAGACTCAGACAAAACTCCATACACAGTTGCATTAGTTACATGGCCACAAAAAGAATGAAAGAAACTTCTTAATTTACCAAATTGTGAAATGGTTGAATGTTTGAAACCACGAATTTTGAACTTGTTCTTCAAACATTACCTAGTATAATGAAACAAATAGCTGCAGGTAGAACCAGCCCAGTTATATTTTATGATTTAAAGGAATTCACTCGTTTTATATACTATTCTAAATAGCACAATATCGCTTGCCACTCTTTCATCTCGTGGCTCATGATGCAAGGCAGACTTCTTATATTGTACAAGATCGAGAAAAGGGGCATAGTGCTAGGAAATTGCTGTGTGCTATGTTTAAATAATCAAGAATCGGTTCCCCACCTTTTCTTCAGTTGTGGATATTCCAAATGAGTATTGTTGTCTGTTTTCAAGATCCTCAGATGCACTCTTCCTAATCCTTTTGCAGATCAGTTCATAAAGCATGTCAATCACATTTGCAAGTGGTATTCTAAGCTGGGCACCCACTTGAAGTTATTCGTAAATGCAGCAGCTGGAGAGAGCACAATACCAGGATCTTCCAATCTGAGATTGCTCACAAGACTAAACTCCTATGACTTCATGAGGATGAAGTCCGGAATTACACCATCTCCTCTGCTTTTCTCCGTCCTCTGCTTAATAAATTTCCTTTCTTAGCAGATAGATGGATGTACAGAGCTTAATCTGCTCTCGTTTTTTTTCTGACTGTTTCTCTCTTGTGCTTAATATGTTTTTTACCAATCCAAGAAAAATAAATTTGTGCTTTTTTTTTGGTGTGCATGAGTTTCCAAGACAACATATTGCGTAGAAACAAATAATCAAACCTTGATAGATGAGATCTTTCATTGCAGAGGTGATGGGTGTGCCAAATTACCGTACTCAAGAAAGCCAGTAGACTCTCCTCAAGGAAGAAAGTCAGAGCTTCTAAGCTTTCTCTCTGACAAATAAGGTACCGGCTTGTCAAATGTCCAAACTGTCAGGTGATTATTCTTAGCACCCACAGAAGCTACTTCATGGCTCCCAAACTCTGGAAAAAATCCAACGCATGGCAATATTACAGAATCATGTAATTCCATAATCATCGTCCTCCAATCTTATATCCTCAGCAGCAACATATTCAGCATCTTGCATGTTCTTTCCCAATTCCTCCAACAAAAGATAAACCTCTTTGGCTTGTGGGCTTGATCTATCTCCGACCAAGAAGGGATGGAGCCCATCTCCCACATCTATCCATGCACAGCCAGGTTCTTTTTTTAGACCCATATTCCTCATTAAAGTCCTAACCTCAGCTAGTTTGCTCCAACCGCCTGCAGCTGCGTACATGTTAGAAATTAAAACATAGTATCCAGGATTCTGAGGCTTCATATCCAACAGTTTCTCAGCTGCCCATCCACCAATTTCCATGTTTCTGTGTATCCGGCAAGCTCCAATCAGGGTTGCCCACATGGCTGGACTCGGCTGAAATGGCATCCTTAAAAGGATCTCCTTTGCCTTCCTTAGCAATCCAGCCCTCCCGTAAAGATCTACCATGCAGGCATAATGTTCCATCTTGGGTACCAAACCATACAAACCAACCATTTCCTCAAAGGCATTTTGTCCTTGGGCCACTAGGCCACTGTGACTACATGCAGCAAGTACAGAAACCATGGTTATATGGTCAGGGCATATCCCACATCTTTTCATCTCGTCAAAAAGCTCAAGAGCACTTTGTCCGTCTCCTTGCATGCCATACCCGGCTATTAGTGAAGTGTAAGAGACTTCATCTCGCTGACTCATTGACTTGAAAACCCTTTCAGCTTCAAAAGCATGGCTAGACTTTGCATACATGTCCACAAGTGCATTACATATTAGTAAATATTCTTGAAGATTATGTTTTATAATATAAACGTGAAGTTCCTTGCCATGTTGAAGATTTGCAATACGGGCACAGAGTGGTAGAATGCTTGCTATTGTCACGTAATTTGGCTGGATTCCAGTTGAAACCATCTGTCGAAAGACACATGAAGCTTCTTCATACAAATCCACCTGAGCAAAACCTGATATCATGCAATTCCAAGTGATCAAACCTTTTGTAGCATCGAGTTGGAACAGCATGTAAGCATCATCGAGGCATTTGCATCTAGAATACATGGTAATCAGTGCATTTTTAACGCCTTCTTCCACATCAAAGCCACTTCGAATTGCCAAACAATGGAGCTCTTTCCCCGTTTTGATAATTTTAATTCGAGAGCAAGCTGCCAAACCAATTACTAAAGCCACCGAGTCTAGACAAACCCCACCAGAACTCATCTGAGAGATCAACTTCAGGGCCCCAGCATAATTACCTCTTTGCAAGTTGCCCCCAGCAATCGTATTCCAGGTGACAGAGTTTACATGAGAATGAAGTGATCTTATCCGCTCAAAGAGTTCAAATGCCTCTTCCCACATTCCTTTTGACGCATAAGCTGAAATTATTGAATTCCAGGACACAACATCCTTCACATGCATTCTCTCAAACACATTCCGCGCTTCATGAACCATACCACATTTCGCATAAAAACCAATCAAAGCGTTCTGTACAAATAGGCTCCACTCAAGACCACTTTCAATTACACTCCTACGGATCTCTTCCCCCAACTCCAAATCAGACTCATCCCCACAAGCCCTTAGAACAGACGGATAAGTAAAGTTATCAGCTTTAGCCCCTCTTTCCACCATCTGCTTGTAAACCAAAAGAGCTTCCCTAGTAAGTCCATGTTTAACGTAAGCGGAGATCAACAAATTCCATGGCAACACATTGAAAGAGACTAAGCTCCCTACCAAAACACGAGCATCAGTTAGATGACCAAATGCCAAATACAAGTTGACAAGCTTGGGCACAAGAAGCGGGTCCTGCCCAAGACCCAAAGACAAAATGTGGGCATGAAGCTGCCTGCCTTGCCGGAGGGCTCTGACATTGGTGCAGCACACTACGAGGGAAAAGAGTGGGTGTAAAAGACTGAAGGAAGAAGAACCCTCATGGCGCCGAAGGAGGGAAAAATGCTCGAAGGCGGATGAGAGCTGGTTCTGGGCGGCGAGCAATTTGATGGAAGAAATCAGAAAAACCACATTGCGAGGAGTGGGTGGGGTCAATGGCGGGTAGGTGGCACGTTGCACTTCTTCGGATGGAGATTCAGAATGTGAAGAAGGTGGAGAGAGCGTGGAGGTGCAGGTGATTGTGGCATCGAGGGGAAGGAGGAGGGGCCTCTTCCAATCGGCCGGGATGAGTCTATGGAGGTGGTGGTTCCTCGGCGCGAGGGGCGTTGCCGACATGTAGTCATGTACTACAAAATGGCGCTTTGTGCTGGTTTTCACGGTACGAGTCCCGCGGGAGTGTAGGGGAGGTTACGAACGGCGATTTGAGTTGAACAGACTGAACATTGTATTGGCACATTACGTTTTACCCAAGAAGACATTATCATTAAAATTTATATTTAGATAAAAATATAAATTTATCTAAGGGGTTCAGACATTAGCTAAAAAATATTATTCTTCTGTCATTAACATTAAAATTTATATTTAAATAAAAATATCCCCAACCGCCCTCCTCAGTCTCAAGACAGAGCTTAAATTAAAACATTCTCTAGCTTCAGTCACTCCACCTAGTGGCTGACTTCCTGCACCACCACCCACTTCTTTGCCTCCCACCAGACCAATGCCTAGTAGCACTCTTTGTTCCTCTTCTTCAACTTATCACCTGCAAGTCTTTAATCTTCCGGCCCAATAAGCACACCCGATGGTTGTCCCTTATCTTCACCATACACCTTGCTAGCTCTGTCACCCTCCACCGCATAAACATTGCCTCCTCTGCCAACTCCCGCCCTTCCTCCTCCACTGCCTCCACCCAGAATCCTAACTGCGCATTCTCTGTCAGCAGCACCAGCTGCTCCGACTCCAACACCTCCGGTAGGCTCTGTTGCAAATCCATCTTCCAGCCTCTCCTTGCCATCCGACACTCGAGCACATCCACCTCGTCTGCCAGGATTGTCCTCTACAGCTCCTTCACCACAATCTCCACGACTAGCAACTAAACTGAGGAAAAAAATAGTAAATATTTACTCACTTTGTTATATATAAAAAGAGTATTTTACTCTCATTGTTATATACCAATGGAGTAAACATTTGCTATCTTTATTCGGAGGGAGACGCTAGAGCTACTGTGGATAGAGAGGGAGACGAAGGAGAAGGAGACATGAAGCATGGAGTAAAGATTTGGATGGAAGAAAGGGAGCAGGGATTTAGATGGAGGAATAAGCAATCTGGACAGAGGAAGAAAAAGAAAAGGAGGAGGGCGTGGTAGTGGAGGCACCAGGGCTACTGTGGACAGAGAGGAAAACAGAGGAGAAAGAGGCCTAGAGTATGGAGAAGTGATATGGACTAAAGAAGAAAGAAGAAAAAGAAAGGGAGGACGGCGTGGTGGAGGAGGCACCAAAGCTACTGTGGACGGAGATCGAGATGGAGGAAAAAGAGGCCTAAAGCATAGAGAAGCAATCTGGACCAAGGAAGAAAAGGAGAAGCGACTAAGGATCTTAAATCTAATGATGAAGGTGAAAGGAAGAAGAAGGAGAAACATAAGGGAAAAGGAGGGACTAAGGATTTGGATGAAGGTGAAAGGAAGAAGAAGAGGAAATGTAAGGAAGAAGGTTAAATTTGTCAAAAACTTATAAATCATGTAAACTTTAGATGGATTTCATAGACTTTTCAGACCTTGCGTCAGATAAAGCTTGCTCATAAGAGCATACAACAGTATTTTCAAAATCTAAATATTCATGGCAGTTTTTGCAGGAATTATCAAATTTTAGGTTTGTGTTTTATTATTCTATTTTTTTTATATTTAGTTCGTGCCTTTGTTCAATTAGTGTAGCATTACTCCCGGTTTAATGCATTTGTGAGTGAATAAATAGATAGGCATACTTTATCAGGATAAACTAAATGCTCTAGTCTCTTATTTATATGAGTGATAATGCAAATGAGATGGCCCTCGTCTTCCTCTTGATCTCATTGTTGCTTTTAGTAAGGGGATGCCATGGCAAAATTATTGGCAAAGAGCCTCAAATTTTGGTTGTATGCTCTTACCAAGGAGTCTTAGGACCCTCAATTAAATAACTTCTGGTCTAAAAGGATCAACCCATGTTGGGACAATAGGTTATAGAGGTGGTTGGGGTTTGGATGTCAAGCGGAAATAGTGGATTTGATGATAGATTTGTATGGGAAAATGGTCATCATCTTGGTCATGTAGATTTTGGGGAAAACTTCTATTTTTTAACTTTTTTTCAAATCATTTAAATCTTAGGGTTAAACATTTTGACATATACAATTAACATTTTTGAAGGTTTGATTTTGATGTTGTTATAAAAAGTTTTGATATTGTTGTTAAATTATTTGAACCTTTGATGTTGTTATCATAAAGTTTTTTTTTTAAAAAAAATTGTTTGAACCTCATGGTTAAAATTTGTTGACACATGCATTTAAAACAATGATTTTGATTTGATCTTCTAACACATTGGATAAAATGCTTTGATTTTGTTTTTTGATGCTTTTTCTTTGTTAAAATAATAATATTAAAATAATTTGACAATAGAGTCTAAATGTTTAAACACTATTGCCAATTAAGGTTTTAGGACTATGTAAATAATTAAACATTGTGTCAAACCATTTTGACACTAATGTCAAATTGTTTTAACACAACTGTTAAAATATTAAAATTTTGGTAGATAGAATTATAAATTTATTAAAATAATAGTATTAAAATGATTTGACAATAGTGTCCAAATGTTTTAATACCATTGCCAATTTAGGGTTTATGACTTTAAATTATTTAACATTGTGTTAAACCATTCTGGCATTAATGTCATATTGTTTTAACACAACTATTAAAATATTTTGGTTAGTTGGTAAAAGTCACTAGACTTTTACTTAGATTAGAATTTGAGAAGCATGTTCCTGAGATACTTGACATTTCATTAATTTTTTGTCTTTAGATTAATATTTATTAGTGGAAGACAATAAGTGTATAATCAATGTTCAAGACACCAAGGGTCATCCGTTTTGGCCAATAAATGCAGTGAACAAGCATGTCTCGACGCATTCTTCTATATATTAAAGACATAAAGGTTGCTCATCAAGAAGGCATAATTCTTCCTTGTAGTTGTTGGTAGAATTATATTGCTCTTTGTCTTGTGCATATAATTCTTATTGTTTTCATCTTATTAAAGAATTTATAATGACCAAAAACAATTTTAAGTTGAATAGGTTGAACATGGAAGTGACACATATGGTTCTTATGGGCAAGCTTCAACAGAATTACTCTTATAGAAATGATGATCGTAGATGTTAAAATTGTCGTATGTATTAATATAAATTTTCATATTTACTCTTGCGTATTCGATTCAAGATATATGGTGTCCTATATTTGTGTGCTCACTAGATATGCCAAAAAGTTAAAATATTTTAGCATTTGTGTTAAAAAAAATTTATATAAATATCAAAACATTTTATATGTGTTAAAATGTCAAAATATTTTAAAACATATGACGAATCATTTTTGCACATTGGTCAAGTCGCTAATATATGAATAAAAAGTATGTTATATGGGTCATCCAATGAATAAAAAAAGTATATTATACAATCATCCAACAATTAAAAAAATGTCATGGAGTCTTCCAACAATTAAAAAATATGTTATACATCGATCTCTATCCAACAAGAATCATTTCAACATTACACAAATCAACCATATCAACATTGTAAGATCTACCAATTTTAATATTTTCTTATTAGTGTAAAAAATTTGTTGGTTGTCGGTTTGATTTGATTTTCTTTGGGTAATAGGTTATAATTATGAATTTCTTGAAGTTATTTTTATTTTTAGTTTATGTCATTTTTCCATTTAAAATCCTCAATCAAGGAAGCGGCCCCATCGTGGGACCCATGTCTATATCGGATGACATGCTAACCCCTTCAGCCACCATATTTCTCTTGATTTGTCTAAATGAGCTTGAGTTTGGTTAATTTTATTTTTGAGGTCTAATGCACTCATATGGGGTCACTTAAGGCCAATTGGCCCCTTTTCTAGCTTAGTAAGTCACTTACTATAAATGGAAAATGCTAGCCCATTCCTATTTGGGGGAAGGTTGAGATTTGGAGAATGATAGGGCTCTACGCCCATTGCCAAAAAAGAAATCTCATCTTAAGGTCATTTTTCCTTTAATCTTTCCTTAATATTTTTGATTTGGCCTTAATAATCCCATGTTTCACCTCTTCTAGTGGGATTATAAGTTTATTTTCATCAAGTTCATTTCTTTAGTCTTTGATTTATCATCAACTTTTTTATTTGAGTCTATTTTTGTGGAAAACTTAAATTTTCCTTTGAACTAATAAAAACTTTAATTTGTGGTAGGGATTATTAAGCTTGGAGGTCATTCAAGAGGTCTATAATCTGATTAGAAGTAAATGGCTTTCATTTTAAGAAGTTTTCTTGCATGTAATTCCATAAATGTGGATAGATTCAAGTTCTTGAAACTTTTTGATGGGTTATAGTGATTCTTATAAAGTAGATGATTTTATGTTGTTTTTGTATGTTTAAACATGAAAGATGTTAGATCTTTTGTGTTAAAATGATTTGATGCTAGATCTATCATGGTTTAGGGTTTAGGGTTTAGGCTTAGGTAATGAGTATGTGAAATTTCATGATGTTTTAGAAATTATTATGGTTTTTTGGAATGATTTTGGTTGAGTTTCTGCATGAGGAAAACGACCATTTTGACACTTCTACTCCTTCATGATTCTAGTATATTATGACCATGATGAACTAGGAATACTTATATATGTCACATTAGTTGCATATGAACTATGTTATTTGAGTTTTAGCTTTATTATAGAGATGATTATGCATGTTTAAGATTAGTATAATGTCCTAATTGTCTTAAAGTCATTTTGATTATTTCACATGTTGTGTATTTCGATGCAACCCTCTTTGGTTTGTTTTCTATTTCGTTGCGCCTTGTCACATCTCATTGGACTGTGTTTGGGCCAAGGGGGTGTGTTGGGGTATGACAAACATTCCATGTATCCATAAGTTTAATTAATAGACCCTCTCACGATCTCAACAACTAGATGTAGTATTAAATGATGGGATATGTCCTCTTGGGGCATAGTTGGTAAAAAAAGTTTTGTGATAACTACCCTTGTTAGTAGGGATGTTCATGGACGTTTGTTGTCCGTATATCCGTCCGTGTCCGCGTCCATTTTTATATAGAATGGACATTATATTTTGTCCGAGCCGGACACGAACACAGACATGGACAAAGTTTTTTATCCACACTAATAGGGAGCTACGGACACGGACATACCCTTGTCCGTGTCCGCGGACGTCTGCATTCGCCACTTACCTAAGATTTTCTTAAATATAGTAGTAATTATTACTAACTATTAGAAAAAAAATTTAATTCCTATGTAGCATCTTAGGACAGTCCTAACATGCTACATAGGTACTTGATAATTTGAAAACATGAATTCAGTGTTTATGTACCATGTTAAAACAGTACTAACATGCTACATAGGCACTTAACAATTTGAAAACATGAATTCAGTATTATATACCATGTTAGAACAATCCTAACATGCTACATAGGTACTTTGACAATTTGAAAACATGAATCTAGTACTTTTGTATCATGTTAGAATAGTCCTAACATGCTACATAGGCACTTGACAATTTGAAGACATGAATCTAGTACTTATGTACTATGTTAGAATAGTCCTAACATACTACATAGGTACTGAACAGTTTGAAAATATAAATCTAAACTTATATAGCATGTTAAGATAATCTTAATATACTACATGGGTATTAGATAACTTTAAAAACATAATTTTAGTACCTATGCAACATGTTAAGATAACTTTTACATGTTATAAAAGTTCTAAAAAAATTAGATTTGGATAAAAATTTCGGTGTTGAAATATTTATCCATGTCCGTCCGTGTCCGTCCATGTCCGTAATGGACGGACTTGGACAAAGTATATTACGGACTAAGGTGGACATGGACAAAAGTTATTCAAATGACGGACGGACACGGACAACCCTATGTCTGCGCCCGTTTTCATCCGTGAACACCCTAGCTTGTTAGTAATCAAATGAACAAATTAGATTATCTAAAGTGGGGTAAATTTTGGTCCATATACTGGAGTGTAGTCAATAGGCAACTAGAAACTTATGCAATATACAATGCACATGAGAAAAAATCTACAATCAACATTAGATTGATAAAGACCCTTCTGATTGAGGATCCTTGATGATATCATGTACAAAATCTCCCATGTGGTCCTCAAGTAATATTGTCAACTGATCATCTAAGGTTTCACATAAAAATATATAGAGTTAGATTTGTACAATGCCTACAAGTAATGAAACAGATACTTTCAATCAATGTAACCAATAATTATTTACCAGTTTCTTAATGATAAGTTGTCTCTTCTTATGTCCATACATGCCCATGGAGTCAAACCATTTAGTTTCTCCCTCAAACACATCAATTACCAAGAGTTGGAAATAGTCATTATTACACTTAGGAACAAATATATAGTCTAGCCACTTCATCTTTATCTATGCCAAACTAGGTCCTTGCCAAATCGCCCATCTTGTCACTTGATAGATTATTTTGTGTCAATAGCAAAAGCAAAACAATCAAATTTATTACATACATTAGAAACCTATCTGTTAGGTAAACATAACGTAGAAGCATACTTGGTTGAGATAGTATTGCATTATGAAGGTTCTAAAATGATATTTTGGGTATCATGCCCCAAGATTTTAAAACTTATTTTCTCATTAATAAATAGCAAAAATAAATTTTTCTTTCAAAAATTCTTTTGCCAATTATCATCAAAACTATCTTGGGCATGATCCACTTGTTTTTTTAATATACAAATATTTAAACAATCACAATATATATATATGACAAAGTCAAATCAAATTACAAATAGGGTCTCGCCCAGGTACATGATATGATCCATAATATGCACAACCATAAGTAATTAGCACTCATGTGCCTATGTTCAAATACACATCATACTAAAAGGTTGCTAATAAAGAGTAAACATTTTACATCAACTACAAAAGTTTTGGTTATCCTTTCTACGCATGATGATCTTAACCCAACTATTCCTCTGGCGAACCTACATCACAAAAATACTAAGTATAATATCATTAGCTCCCCTATATGTAATAGCCAAACGAAATTTAGGGAAAGACGTGAAGAGAGAGGAGATCTTGTAGGCCCTACCTGGATGAGGTGGATTGGGATGGGACTAACTAAGTCCTATCACATTACATGAAACCGTTAGGGAGAGTGGATCTCCCACCCTCACCTCAGATAATATAAGGTTTTCATGCTGGTCTTCCAAATAACGTAACAGTGGAATGCCAACAAAGTCTCTCCCATTTCTCTCTTATTTGCTCTTCCTTCAGCTATCTCAAAGCCAAGTTTTTCCAAGTAGGAAGGCCTCTCTTTGGTGTAAGGTTAAGGCATAAACTTTCAACGGCCGTGAAAAACACACAAAAGAGGTAATTCTAACCTTGTGTTGTTTTTAATCTTATTCAAGGGGCATGTGGTAAAGGGATTTTAGTCTCCTATGTCCTAGGGTTTAGACCTCGAAGGTGAGTTTATATATTTATATGATATATATATATATATATATATATATATATATATATATATATATATATATATATATATATATATATATATATATATATATATATATATATATATATATATATATATATATATATATATATATATATATATATATATATTGTAAATTGATATTTTTGCTAATTCATATGTGCTCTATTGCATGTTGTGTGAAAATTTGCTCCAATTAGCACCACTGGGGATTCAACCATCCTGTCCACCACGCCCAACACTAGGACCAAACCATGTCCTTCGCATTTGTAGATATTTTGTTGTGTGCCCCTTGGCAGCATGCTGGCCGAGGATTCTTTCCAGGAACTTTTGCTCTGTTCACTTTGATCTTGTCCACCAGCCTCCACCATCTTTTTTGCGACATTAGCCTTCCCAGATGTTAGACAACGTAGTATCTATCTATTTACATGGAAAATATGGATGCTATTGGGTTGGGTTTTGGTCAAATTTTATTAAACCTGAACTCAATATTATTTAAAAAATGGTAAACTTAAATTTAAACTAAATAGCTATTCAAGTTAAATGTAAAAACCTAAATTCGACCTATTAAGATAAAGTTGAGTCTTATCAAAATACACAAAAAAATTTAAAACATTATATTTATAATTTTAATTAGGTCAAGTTGAGTTAGATCACTTTAAACCTAAACTTAACCCAAATAACTATTTGAATTGAATTTAAAATATGTGTTAAGTCAAATTTTATCATATTTTCGACCCGAGTTACACTCCTAAAGAAAAAAAATAGTGATATTCCCACAACAAAAATTGACACTGAATTTTACAAATAGGCCCTACATACAAAGTTAACATGGGCTCACTTATCTAGACAAGTATGAATTTTTTACATGAACTTTTAATGTGAAAATATTATTTTCCAGCGGAAAACCTCCACCAATTTTAAGTCGCTGATTGCTAAATGATTTGAAATCCTACCTTGTCACCGGGTGGAAGAGGAAACCTGAAAAACCTTTTCTTCCTTTGTCCACTATTTGTGGATCATGTTTTGCTCTAACAAGTGAACCCAAAAAATAAAAAGGCAAGCATGTATCTCAAACACCATGGATATGAAAAATTAACATGATATCGTTTCCACAAAAATCACTTGGGATTTCAAGCATTTCTTATTCCCACGTCTAAAAATTTGCATCCTTTAAACAATATAGATATGAAATTCCCACATCCGTAGGATAATCAAATGCAAAAATGTATTATCATTTTCTCCGCTATTTTGTCAAACTTCTATACGTTGAAGCCCTCAGCACGAAGGCACTGGAGATGAGCGTCAATCCACTTCTTACAAGCATCTTCACCATGCTCAACCATGCACTCGTCTCTCAACCTCTTTGTGTCTGGGCAAGCACAACAGATCTTTTTCTTTGGTTTTGGATCATGCGTGATTGTCAACACTGAGCCTTGCTTGATGTCCTGCTGATTTGATGGACTACTACTGGGTACAATTGTAACCTCTCCTGCACCCATTGAAGGGAGTTTGGTAGATTTCAACAAATACCCTGCAACAGCTGAAAATGAGATTAACAAAGCGCCTAACTCTATGTACACATGCAGCTCATATCTAAATAAAAAAATCGTTTGGTCTGCCTTGAAGTGAATATTCCAACTAAGATATGGGACTAGCACCACAATGCCAACAATAAAATTCTTAAAATTTCCAAAACAGATATAATATTATCTACTATAAAAATTACTTTAAAAGAACAAAAAGTTTAATCATACAACTACATTACTATTACCTTAATACTCCCTCTGTCCTAAATTAATAACTACATTTAAAAAATAATAGTTTTTACTGAATAGTGAATCCCAAAGGGAAGAAAAAAATAAACTTATGATGAGTATCTAACCACTTAAATTTAACAATATTAAAACAAATTTTTTTCCTAAATGGAGCTATTAATTTAGGACGGACGGAGTATTCATATGCACACATTCAGATACAGATCATAGTAAATTTAGTACCCAGTCAGTCAATATTTAATACTAAAGTGGCTTCTTAAAATATCAGAAAAAAAATTACTAACAATTACGAACTTGCAGGAAGTGAAACAACAGAATTACCGTAATATGGGTTGAATACTCAGGGCAGCCCCACGGTAAGTTACTTACTGGCTATCAACAACACGTGAATGTAAGGCACAAAATCACACATGACTTTATCGTACTCTCCAAATGCAATATCCTAACTTTATGACCACCTCACCCTCCACAACCAGTTTTTACGCACACATATTCTCAGTAGCCTTCCACATCTGCCTCACAAATCCGATATCTCAGTTTTGACTGCCTCCTTTGCCACTTAAAACAAATTGCAAGCACTTAAGTTATTTCCTCTATTTCTGCTTATTAACCTAATTACTAAGTGCATTGAAGTGTGTGTACCTAAGAAATAGGGAGGAGAGGAAAGCTAAGGTGAAAAGACTAAACGGTGGCAGATGAAGTAACATGGAATCAAGAATGAAGGATTGGGGGAAAAACCAATGAGAAAGGGAAGTATGGTCTTCCCAGCAGTAATTTATTATGAACTTTTTTGCTTTCCATGTCCTTCACACATCTGTTCGTCATGTGACCATGACAACTACCACAACAGAGGGCACCCAAATCACAAGCCCGTACAAAATAATCAAGATAGATGACTTCTGTAAGCACAACTATTTTCTATTTTCTTTAAAGAGTAATTTTAAAGTCTTACTAACGACAATGAAAACAGTTAAAAGATTAGATAATGGAAAGTACAAGCAGAAGCATAAACTTCCCAGAGGCAATGTTCCTTTGCACCCGAGCCCAGGGTCTCCAATAATTTTAACTAAAATTATGTACTTCTGTTGTCACCTATAACAGTTTACATCAATAGTCTGATTCACAAAAGTACCGGCTTGAACATTGCAGCGAACGAAGTAGTCAAGTAAGAAGCCACTAGTCAGAGTTACATTCTTAAAGGAGTCAAAATCTCAGTCTTCTGCTTAACTGGAAGAAGATACATGTTAGCATTAAGAATTGCATACAATTGATGGGTATGAAGAAAAATGGTAGGCTGGAACCTCTTCAAGGGTGAACCAGACTCCTCAACTCTACTGACTAGTGCTACTTTTTATTCATTAATACTAATACATAAATTGTACTTCTTCAGGCATACTAAGACAATGTCAAAATAATGCCTCTCCCTGAGATCCACATGACCACTAATATCTAATCCTTCATCTGCTATAATGAAGATATATCATACCTGACATCATATCAAAATCTTAAAACCATGAGGTTCAATCATGGAAATGCTCAACATCTACATGTACCCATCTCAAAACTATACAAACTTCTTAATGGAGGAGTGAGAAGCCATATGTCCCCCATTTTTATGATGTTATCTACTTTAACTGCAAGACATTGGCTATTTCGCAACGAACAGGGGAGCTAAACACAATCAGTCAGGCTTAAATGGCATCATTCTTCGGAAGCATTATTTACCTACAAGTGCAGAAAGCTTCACAGGAACCAACGCTCCATTTCCAAGACAAAATTCCACAATAATTGTTTTTGTTTTTAGTAACCAATACCAATTGATTATATATATATATATATATATATATATATATATATATAGACACACAAGAAAACACAACAGAGAAAAATAAAAATCTGCCTATTCATTTTGTGTTTAGCCAAACATCAGAAGAAAAACAAAAAGTACAAGCACGAAGGTGACATATGAAGTGTCAATTCCAAACAGGTGGACGCAAGCATCAAATAGGCTAACCAGTTGGAACTTAATATACAAAATATTTAGCAACAAACCTGCACAAAAATTCGATCTTCTATTTCTATAAGCAATTTTTTTTTAACTAGCATAAATATTGACAAATAGTGGAAAAACTACAACAAAGTTAGGCAACTGACATCGGTGTAACCTGCTAGTAAATCATGCCAAAGTCACACTGCAAAATAAGTTGCAAAGACGACAAAGTAATTAATTCTTGAATTGAAAATCAAATTTCCTAATTGCAGATGCAGGAGCCTGTAATCATTGAACGAATTTTAGCAACAAGAAGCACCACAATCTCTCAGCAAAATTAAAGTGCAGGCTAGTTTCTGCCAAATCAGCCACCATCATATAATCAAGAGAAAAACTCAAGGAAACACAACAACAAGTCCCAATTCTGGGTATTATCCATCAAACATAGAAATGACAAACCTACTCCTCTTCCCGGACAAAAGTATTGTAGTCAGTACTATCGTAAGATTGAAAAACAAAACTAAAAGAATTCCTCGTTATAATCTTGAAAAAACGTTCTCAAAGCATGCCAACGCTCTACAATGCTGAAAATTGGCACGAATAGCATGCTAAGCCTACAGATTTTATTGTTCAACCAGAAAATTAAGCCCCGCCCACCATCAATATAAAGGGAACTCGAGTTCAACATCAAAACCAGAAAAAACTACGCTAATCACAAATATAAACAACAATGTTAGCATTAACATATAAAGAAAACTGAAAAAACATATATAAAACTGAGAAGGCAATGAAATCAGTAAGCAAACCTTTGCTGGGAGGGTCGAAGGCAGGGAAGGACGTCAAGAACCCAGCCTCTCAAGAAACAATTTGCGTCTATGGAAACGGTGGCGGAGAATCAGTTCCGTGCCGTCCACTCGGTGAAACTTTGCGCCGTTTTTATTGACGTACGTTTGAAAGCGTGTCGGCTACAAGGTTTTAAACCTGGACCGGCAAGGCCGGG
This sequence comes from Saururus chinensis, assembly GCA_035235625.1. Taxonomy (NCBI): domain Eukaryota; kingdom Viridiplantae; phylum Streptophyta; class Magnoliopsida; order Piperales; family Saururaceae; genus Saururus; species Saururus chinensis. The sequence continues at coordinate 53,010,013 of CP141140.1, forward strand.
TCCGGGACAACTTTTCGAGCCAAGTCTCCCAATTCTCCGTCCGTGAGTGGAACTGGGTTGAGCCGTACACAGCCACCGAAGACGGATCATGTCTTCACACTCTACATTTGTATAATAAAACTTTGAAAAAACCTATGGCCCCCTCTTCCTGTGAAAGCAATTTCGTTGTCGACTCAAAAAGACAATTCTCTTTATTTCGTACTATATATTTACGTTTATGCCATTAAAATGCCCTTTTGGCCTTAATCCTTCCTCCGTCAGTCAATTTTGTGATTTCAATCCTTTTTTAGCTCGAGCTTACTAGCTCAAACTCAATTCGAACAAAAAATGTTGAGCTCCAACTCGAGCCAGAACTTGAGCCTAAACTTATTCTATTACAATGGCAAATATGGCTCGAATTGAACTTGATCTATATATAAAAATAAACCTAATTTTGAATTTAAAATTTTAAACCAATGTTGAATAAACAAATCAATTACATAAAATAAATTGATCACTTTAAAATTATATATAAAAAATTATAAATAAAAGTTAATATGTGCTCAGAGCAAACTTGCTCAAAGCCTCAAACTAGGCTGCACTTGAGCCTTAGTTGCTCCCAACTTTCTAGTATATATAATATAAAATATTATTATTGATTGAGCATATATAAAAATACAATAGCTAATTGTATAATCAATATTATCCATTCTTTAAGATTTTTTTTTCAATTATATTTTAATTATGACTACCTTCAATTTTAGTCTCAATATGTGGTGAGACACCTTGGGTATGTTTACGTCTCCTCATTCTAATAATAATTATCAACCAAAGTATATTATATTGACAACAAGAAACTTAGAGTCTTGCCATCTTTGACCTATTATAAATAGATATAACTTGTCTTTATCTTATGAAATAAAAAAAGACTATACAGGTTAATCTTAAATAGCTTTTAGGAAATAATCGTAAAATTTTAATTTCTAAGGATTCCAACATTAGTCTCTATATAAAATTTTAAAAAATATACCATAATTTGTTTGACATGTAGATATAGTAGATAGTATTGCCAATATATTTTTGTCTAATGACTGGCATATAGTTTAATATGTAGCATAGCATATGGTATATCCCATTTTTATTGATTGTATTATATATGTATATACTTTATTAAATCAAATTTCTATGATACATCTAAATTTCAACATATATCACATGTGGACATATATGTATTATGTGTCTTTAAAATTTTAACTTAACAATTTCTCTCTATACAAATATACACATCTAATACATGACATTATATATATTATAATATATAAAACATAAATTTGTTGTATACATATATTGGGATTGATAATTGTGCATATCTACAAATAGCTTAATATGTTTTTATGTATATTATAAAATATCTTTATAACCTTTATTCGAGTTCAAGTTAAGAACGAGTCAAGTTTGAGCCGACTTCAAGTTTATTTAGAGCCAAGTTGAGTTAAGCTAAGGTATCTTCAAGCTCAACTCGAATATGTTCAAGTTTGACTTGAGTTCGATCCAAGCCCCTTAGAGTTGAGCCATATTTGAGTTGAGTTGAGTTGAGGCACCCTTGCTCGACGAGCTGGTTCAGATCGGTAACACCCCTAGGAGGTGAGTGTTCCTCCGTCAGGCAATTTTCCGATTCATCCTTTCTTGATCCACCATTGCCATTTGAATTTTTCTCTTCTTTACTGCAAGAGGCAACTATTCCTCTATCTAGCAGTTTTGCAATTCATCCTCTCCCAATCTGCTAATGGAAATTTTCTCTTCTTCGGTGCTAGAGGCGACTATTCCTCTGTCTAGTTGTGAGAGATGATTGTGCAATTACAATACATTCTTATAGGTGTGTTTATTCTCTCTATAGACAAAGTAATTTTTCTATTTTGGTTTTGATTTTCTTTTTGCTAGGTTTTTCTTCTTTTCTTCCAATTGTTCTAATTGATTTCAGCTTTGTGTTCTTTGATATTGAATGTTGCTTGATTTCAGAAATTGATCTCATTTTTATTTCTTACCTTCTAGATCAATCTTCTATCATGAAATTTTTTGGTCAAGGTAATTCTCCCATCTTGAGTTGATTGCATTTTTAATCCGAGCTTTTAGATTAATTTTCTATCCTTGTGAAACTTTCTAGTCAATTTTAATTTTACCATCTTGAGCAGTAATTCATTTGGTTTTGTTTTCATATGTTTAGCTTATTTGGTTTTATTCTAATTGTCCTAATTTTACCATCTCTAATTTTTTTCTCATATGATTAATATTATGATGTAGTTAGTTTACACATTTTGTTCCAACTGGTTTAGTTTAGTTTTGACATGATTAATTACAATTGCTCTAATTTGCTAGTTAGCAGCAATTAATGTTATGAACATTTTACTTTTTTTATTATTCTTAACATCTATACTCTTATATATCTCCTTCATATTATCATATATTCTTTTTTGTTGTTGAAATAAAATGATTATTATTTTCCATCTTTTTGTTCCTATTTTAAAATATATGTTGTACATTAGGTAGGTTCATGGATTCTTTTCTTCTTTTTATGTGCAAGCATGGTAAAAGTACTTTAGTTCTTCGGGTGGATAGCTTCACAGCTTATGATGATTTGATTCGCATAATTTTCAGATATAGGTATAGTTAAATATTAAGTTTGTGAGATTGTCTTATAATACTGACAACCATTCAAATTGTATACTTAAAGATGATTTAGATTTGGAAAACTTGTTCTCTCTTATTTTTATTATTGGCACCAAGATACTAAATGTGTTATTGATTCTTCTAGGTTTGTTGGTGCTCATGATAGTTAGTTGGAAAATTTTAGTATTGAAGGTAATAATAGGTAGATAACATAACTCGAAATATTATTTTAACAGTTGTTGAGGAAGATATTGATTCTCTTTATAGTTTTCTAGAGTTTAATATTTGTCTAATCAACCTAGCAAATCACTAGATTACTTTTAAAACTAGTACTTTCAACAAGTAAGAATTAAGAGTTCTAGCTTTTTTGCGTAAATTTTTTTATTAAGCAAAAATGATTAAAACCTAATTGCTCAATCAATCTCACTCTCGAATTATCAATCAATCAATCAATCTATACATAGATATAACAATTTACGTGGAAAATCTCAAACTTAGGGTAAAAAACTACGGAAGGAACCAAATCAATGCACTAAAACATAGATTTTACATGGACACAAGCAAACTACCAATCTTGTTTAGACTCTAACAAAAGCTCCTCTTGTTTAGAATGTTTTTGCTAGCCTTAAAGTCTTCTCTAAGCACTTGAAATTTTCTCTTCATTGCTTTGTCTCTATCTGCTTCTAGTCTTCAACAATCTCCTATTGTTGTCTTGACTTTGGCCTTACGAAAATCTTCAATCTCCTATTAAAGACATACTATAATTCCTTTTTTAATACTTTGTGCCAGCCTCTTCAGTTGTGGACTGTCTTAATCAATTTAGCATAGATCTTCAATACAAAGCTCAAGTGAATTCTCCTTGCAATTATCAAAGGTGTAAACCCTCTTTTCTCCTCTAAGTTTTCCTCTCTCCAATTTTGAGATTTTATAACTGTTATATCCCAATAAGCTGGTTTAAGACTTGTACTTAAATAAGGAATAAAATTAAAATTAAAATGTCTTAAATTAGGTAAAATGTTCTTGAAATGATCGATCGGTCACTGTTTTTAATGTGCATGATTCTTCAATTGATCAATTGATTGCGAAAGTGATTGATCGATAACTCTCAGCTTCGTTTTGCACAAGGCTATAAAATGAAGTGAACGGTCAATAATCAGGGCAATTGATTGATTAGTTTTCACAAATTATGTTCCAGAGATCGATTATTCTATTCAATAGTTATGTGCAGCGATTGATCGTTCTACCTGATAATTTACAATTTTGCCTTTTTTACCTAAAAAACTTATAAAACCTATGTAATCACTTCTTAACATTTTCCATATGATTTACGCATGCCAATGTGATCTGAATATGCTTCAAAACCCTTCACATTCTTTAGTCTTTAACCTTTATTAACAACAACACACTTGCTCCTATTTCTCAAGTCTGCCAATTCCAAATCTGATTTGACCACAACAACCTCAAATCAGACTTTAAGACTTCAAATATATATATGATTTTATGACATAATTTTAACAAAGAAATTAATCAATAAACTAATCATATGACTCGTGTTCTTATAGTTTTTCCTCAAAAAAATGTAAAACACTTATGACACAAAGTAGTGTGATGATATTCAATTTATTAATCATGAATATGAGGGAGGTATAAAAGAGTTTAGGCATAAACTTTGTCAATATGTTATTGAACTTGGTTTTGATTTAAGTATCTTTATAATGATAAAACTAGGATCACTGCTAATTATAAGTACAAGGAAGATAGTGGTTGTTAATGACATGTTCATGCCACGAAGGATGTTGTCAATGGTTATTTTTACATTTGTGCCTTGAATAATTTTCATACATGTGGGTTTTACTATTAAAAGAAAAAAGAATTTAAGGATGACATCTCATGTTTTGTACAAGGAATTGTTGAATGATACTAAGAATACGCCTCTTATATGTCCAATTGATATTATAAAGATAATTCAATCTATTTGTGGTTTTAATATTTCATATGATATTGCATCAAAGGGTGAACATAATTCTCAAAAGAAGTTTTTTAGTGACCATACTAAGTCTTTTAATGATCACAATTGGTGCATTAAATCAACTATGATAGCTAATGCAAGTAGTCACCTTGTTTTAAATAATGATTCTAAAATTAGGCATTTTAGGAGGGTCTTTATATCCTTTTATGCTTATATATATGGATTTGAGTATTGTTGACCTATGTTATTTTTAGATGCGACTCATTTGAATAACCACTACAAACAAATTTTATTAGTTGGTACTGCAAAAATAATAATTAAGGTATGTTTTTTATATATAGTAAATATTATCTTTTTATACTTAATAGTTGTTTATACATGTATTTAATTGTATTTTATTATATATGATTAATAACTGATACTTATAATATGATCTATTATATAGGAAATAAATGTATACTTTTCATTTTGCAGTTCCATTTTTCTATTCAATTTTGATTGTATTTTATTTTTTACATATCACGTAGTTTTCTACTTGCCTATGCAGTTGTTGAGTTTGAAAATTTGAGTAATTGGACATGGTTTATTATGCAATTGAAGCTTATTTTAGGTCCTTCTTGTGACATTGTAATGATTTCAAATCATAACAAGGGGTTGATTGAAGCAATGGCATAGGTCTTTCCTTATTTTCCTCATGCCCATTGTCTTAACCATCTAAACAATAATTTGAGGGATAAATTGAGAGAAAGGACATTGGCTTTTCGTAATAGAATCAAGTTCAAGTTGAAAAAATGTGCACATGTTACAACTAAGGCATTGTTTCATGAAAAGTTAGAAGATCTTAAAAGATATGGTAACCCTCAAGTTTTCTTGAAAAGCTTCCTTATGAATGTTGGACGAATGTATATTTTTCAATGTCAAACACTATTGGGAGATATATTTCAATGTGGCAGAGAGTTTTAATTCTTGAAATAAACAAGAAAGGCATCTTTGAGTTACTGAAATGATTGATAAAATTATAAAAAAATTAATGAAAATAATGTTAGAGTGTAAGAGGAATGTGAGCAGTTGGTTTTTTTTCCTTTGCCCTGAAATTGAGAAGATGTTGAATAGTTGTATCATCATTGCTTCAAGTTTATGGTGATACCTTTTGCTCCTGATGTTTATGAAATCATATTTGCTCATGTATGTTTTGTGAATATTAGAAGCTGTGAATACTCATGTTTTAAATGACAAATTAACAGTTTCTCATGTACTCATGTTGTTGCTACTCTTATGCTAAGTGGGAATAATCCTCATTTTATTGTTGAAGATTACTTCACAAAGGAGTTTTATCAAAAATTTTACTCAAAGGCAATCAATCTAATTCCTACTTTTGAAAAGTCGTTGACTTCTACAAATAAAGTTCTTTTGCTACCTCCTTTGTCTAGAAGACCTCCTGAAAGACCAAAAAATAAACATATCCCTTTTAAAGGATGGTATATACAAAGAAAAATAAATAGTAGTCATTATGGAAAAATTGGTCATCATAATAAAAAATCATGTAAAGAACCATTATAAAGTTTAATATTCATTTGAAATTTAGACTTTTATTTATTTATTTGTTATTATTTTAATTAATTAAGTTGTAACTTTTGTAACCTTTTGATAATGTTTGATGATAACTTTTTTCCATAATGGATGTATACATTGTTGTAGTAATTAAATTTTAGGTTCGGTAATGGTAGCTAAGTTTTACATGAATGATGGAAAAGTAGCATGGATTTGAAAGGCAAGGTTTTATAATTGCAGGTGTTTAAATGTTATAATCATTACATGTGCAGGGGTGTTTTCATGATTTATTTTTTAGACAATAAATATTTACTTTATATGTTATATGTACATATGTAATATTTTATTTTTGAAGTTGGTATTCATTTGTAGTTTTGGATTTTTTGTTGTTTTTCAAACTTACTTTCTTACCTTTTATACATTATATACTTTTTTAATTCATTTGAAAGGTTGGTATCCATGGCATAAAACTTGATAAATTGTTAACTAGATTGTGCAGTCTATATTAACGATGAAGTCAAGGCTTTCTTGCATTGTTATTATGATGTATACTTAAAGCATTGATATAGAAAAGGGATCCAATTTGCTTACTATTTAGCCAACCTTATGTGTTGGTCTAATGACATTAATTCTGCTCTTATAAATTTCCATAAAATTTATCCCCCTTTTGGTAGGGAGTCGACATATTGATGATCACATAGGTGACTAAGGCATGAATGATCCTTCCTACTATGGAATGGGACCAACATGTCATTGGAGGTGTCAATAGCCATCGACACCGATACTGGTGCATCAATGGGACAACTGATGGTACTTTGATCCATGTTTTCAAAGTAAGGTTTTACATATTCTTTTACTTCTAATGTGTTATGTTTTGGTATAATTTTCTTACATAATAAACTTAAGTAAATATCAAAACACATGAAGGAAATATGTATGTATATAAGGGGTAATAAAACCCTAGGTTTGGGACCTCAAACCATTTGTGTATGACACTCAAGGACATGAGTCTAATGTTAGTCATACTCCAAAAATGGATCCTTTGAGTCATGTGGAAGATATTTATGGTATGGGAAAGGATCATAGGTTTTTGGCTCCCCAAGTCTGGGAAGTTTATAGGTCATAAATTTTCTCCTTGAGGCTTGGGAGTTGGTTCGAACAAGTTATAACTTTAAAAGAAACATAACTCCAATGCAGCTCAATGAAAATGTTCTTCATGGTTACATACAGTTGAAAATCTAGACCACTTGGGTCCATGAGCACTTATGAGCCTTAGATTCATGACTTGAATAAAGTAGGCTATAGTCTTTTGCAAGAGTTTGAAGCTGCTTTGTGGAGTGGTATATAATTGGAAGATTCATGGAGATATTCTTGATATTGTCACAAATTATTAGTTATCAATTTTAACCTATATTTTGGTTTTGGAGAAATAACTATAAATATGTGTACATTAAATACATATATTATGGATATGAATATGATTGGTGGTTCTAACAATGTTATAAAGCATACACATTATTTTATCCCACTATGCATAATTCATTTACTCAACATCTTTATAGTGTAAGTGGAAGATATTTGCAAATCAGGGGTAGGGAAGGATGTAGAAGTTTAGAAGCTAAATTCATTAGGTTTTTTTCTCATCTTGAGTAGCACAATAAATGCAATCACGTGAGAGTGCCAATTGTTTTGACATTGTGAAAATTATATGTAGATGGAGTTTTGGTCTAAAATTTTTCATAAAGTAGATGAAAATATCTTTGATACATCACCAAGAATACATAAATTTGAATTTGGATGTGAAAGTTATGGTTGTTCGAAGTTAGACCTTTCATGATATGGAATGGATAACAACATATGTAAGACAAAATTTCCATTTCATAAAAAAAGTCAGATTGCTAACCTTGAACCCTATATGATATTTAAACATGGAAAATGCATGATCTTAGGGAGAATGGGTTAATTAAATCATTACAAGTTCATAGATCTATGTTAGAGTATTTTATATGAGATGACTTTAAGTTCATATAAATTAAATTATTTGGTCAAAACTATGAATCTTGATTTCCAAGTGTTATTCTAATTTTATAGAGGCATGAATATAAGTTTTTATGCATGTACAAGTTTATTTAAATTAATTTTTTAAGGGATTTGCTTTGGCACCAATTCAAGAATGATTTACTCTTATGCTCTAGTCATCAATACATTCATTGACACGTAGATGATAGTGTCAATGGTTAGGAGAAGATGAAAAGTTGCGGCATTGACACATGGGTTGATATTATACTGGGCATTGGTTAGAGGGACCCATGCGTTGTGGTGGTCGTGAACCAAACTCGTAGTAGTCTAATTATTGTTGGCATGGTTCGATGTGTCATTGGTGGTGTCAATGACTATTGACACCAACACGGTGTAAGGTCCCTAATTTTTCTATGATTTTCTGGGATTTTCCTGCTATTTTTTTGGTCATTTTTGGCGGGAAAATGTGACGCTTCGGCGTATTCATATTTTTGTATTTCCCCGTATTTTTACCCATGGGGCTTAGTCGTGGGCCGTAGGCCGCACTGCGTGCTTACGGCGCGAATTTTGGAGGTTCGACGCGTAACAAGTGAGTTAACGTCTGTTAAGGATGTAAGTGGAAAAAAAAAAGGATCGGGATCGGGCGACCCCGATCTAGAACCTCCTGACCGCCCCCCTGACTATTTCCTTGTGCCCGGCCACCGCTGGTGGGCCACAGGGCCGCCACCGGCTCCGCCCCAGTGGTGCTACGCCAAGGGGCCACCGCTACGGCCGCGCCGCCTCTTCCCCGGTTTGCCCTCTCCCCACTGTTTCATTTGCACCGCCGCCGCCGTGAGCCGGCAAGGGCCGGCCACCCACGGTTCCGCCCTGGGCTGGCAACGGCGGGAGGACACCCCTCCCGGCCCCAGAGGGCTTCTCCTCCGCCGCCTTGCCCTCTTTCCTCCTTCTGCCCTGTTTTTGCCGGAGTTTCGTTTTGGACGAATTGGTGGCTGCCGGCGGTGAGCCACAGCCGACGGACCTCCATCCGGCCCCACCTTGGTCCAGCAATGGCAATGGGCCATCTCTCCCAGCCCCGGTCGGCCTCCCTGTGACTCCATCATTCTCCCCATCTCCTCCCTTGTTTACTGCCGCCAGTGCACTGCCTTGATCAAACAGTGGCCGGCGGCTGTGAGACACGGCCATCGGGACCTTCTTTCGACTCCTTCATGGTCTGGTGAAGTCAGAGGGATGACCCCACCCGGACCGGTTCAGCCTCTGTCTCTCCCTTGCTCAGTCCGGGCGTCCCTTATTTTTGGTCTACGTCTGTTTTAGACCGTGTGACTGACGTTATCAGTCGGACGCCGGATTTGATTTAGCGGATCTTTATCCGGCTCCGCCCCTACCCGGTGACACCAGTGGGTCACCCTAGCTTGGCCCCACCTAACCTGGTGTTATTGCCTCTTACCTGTGCCCTTCCTTGTGGCCCGTAGCCACAACTAGTTCCGCTCACCAGCATGGTTGCCCATTGACCCCTCTTGCCCATTTTACGCCATCGGTACCAGACGGCCTTTGGCAAGAGTTTGTATGACTTACCTTGATAGAAGGTGGATGAGTTCACCTGCACAGGCCTTGGCTAGTGATAGCCTTGTGGCCTTTGCTCGACCCTGATCGCTCCCCTTGCCCTATACCGTGCAAGATGCACAGCCGCCCGCACCATGGGTATTGGTTGTGGGTGGCAATCGGCGATGTCGCCGCTTAGATTGGCCATTGCTAGGGCCTTAGCCCTGTTGGCTTTTGTGGGCCTTGGTTCGCCTCCTTTCAGCCCTCTCCCCCGCCCCTTTGGGTCGCGTGTGCATATGGCCACGCGTGTGTTTTTGGGTTTAGGCGCTGCATTCGCGCCGCCTGACCATCAGTTGGCTTTGCCATTGAGTGGAGTTGACACATAGCCCTCCTCCACCTCTCCTCTATCCTCGAGCGTTGCCCCATGCTCTCCGCCCTTATGTGGGCCTTTGTTGACCGAAATTGTCGCCGTTGGGTGCTGTCCATGGCTGATTTTGACGTCTTGTGGTTGGCTGAGCACGTCTTAGCCACCGGCCCATCTTCAGTGAGTACACCATCGACTTTTGGTTGCACCACCACATATGTTGGCATGATATTTCTCTCGCCTGCCCTAGTGTGCCGTCGTGGATCATGGGTTTTGCCACATTGATTTCTGACACCTTGTTTGGCCGTGATTGTTTCCGGCACTTCCTAAAATCCTCGGGACAACAGCTCTCTCAGCCAAGTGATGCACTGAAATAATGTTTAATAAAATGTTTTCAAATTTCTATTTGCAATCCTATTTTGTGTTAATTCATTGCTGATTTGGGATATTTATGTTTTGAATAAGTTAGTTGGACCTTAATTGAGTTTACATGTTTAAACAGGCTTCAACAAGATACAACTGACAGAAGAAGTTAAGCCCAACTACCCAAAGCTATTTAAAAGTCAAGAATGGGCTCATAATGGTCTAACATGCATGGAATGGTCGAACACAACCTTGTGGACCCATTTGATTTGAGATTTGTATGAATAGAACTAAATTATGAAAGAAGTTGATTCGGATAGATTGACACAGCCTTATTTTGATCATATCTTTTTATGTATAATTCGGATTGATACGATTCTAGTGGCAATGGAAAGAAGACTTCTGTGGCTACAAGTGTTATTTCAAGAAGAAATTCCAAATTCCGAAGATATAGGGGTCGAATTAGGCAATCAATCAGGATAAAATCTGGAGATATGATTTGATTTTCCCCTTTGAAGCAACCCTTTCTTTTCCTATAAATAAAGGGGTGGACGTGATAGATGGGGCATTCTCTCCTCTTTAGAGCTCTCTTCTCCTATTTCCTTTTAATCTCTATTTCAAACCCCAATTAGGAATTTTCGTTTTTAAGCAAGGAAAACCCTAGATCTACATGTTTTCAAAGTGGTTTAAGCTTAATATTTGAATTTAATGAGGTATTAACTAAACCCTAACTTTGGGTAGGGATTTGTGATAGTTAGAGCTTTGATTTGGGACTCAAAAGCTCACTGAAGGTAAGGGTTTTCATTCTAAGCTGATTGATGTTTCGGATTTAAGGATTGGAATGGTTTATGTGAGTTTTTCTTGTTTTTGTGCTTTAATGGTGGGTTAAATAAAGCATGTTCTTTTTAGTGATTATCTTATGATTTAGCTTAGAAATGACTAGATCTATCATTCCTTAAGCTTGTATTTCAATATTATGAAGATTGGAAGTGATATTAGGGTTTTCTTGTCGATTTTTTGTATTTTTGGTTTTGGGTTCGTAAGGTTGAAGATGAACCAGTTTTTGAACTGTGAGGGGCGTTCGAACGGCCCTACAGTTGATTTAACGGCCTAGCGTTCGAATGGCCATCTGGCCAATCGAACAACCAAATGACAGATTTTCCTTCTTAAGTACTCTGTCCATTTCTTATTTTCCTTTTCATACATCTCATTCCTTAAGCTTATATTGAGTTATGTTTACTTGTCATGTTACTGTGAATGCATGAATACGGACTTGGAAGCTATGATGTAGTTCAAGTATGAATTAGGTTCCATATTGTTAGATTTCAATATGATGTTCTCCTTATCCTAAATTCATGTTTGAAGCTTCTCCATGTTTTATTTATGATTCCATTGAGTTTAATTATGAGGATGGGGAAGTATGTTTACACATGTTATGCTAATTAGTGGTAAACTATACTTCCATGTCTAGCTTAAGTGTAGTGGTGATTATGCTTACTTAATTCTAGCATGATACTTAATTGGTTTGGAATCATTTTTTTAGAGGTTTTCACCATGTTTTATCCATGATTTCAGTAAGGATGAATCATGATAAAATCATTAGGACATGCGTGTAGTACGAGGATGGTTCGTTCATATTGCATATGCTTTGCTTAGATTTAAACACTATCACTATGTATGCACTTGTGAAGGTAATTGTGGTGATTATTTGACATAATTGGATTAGGAATGAAACACATATGGATTGATTGGGGCACATCTCTTGTATTAGGCTACACGTAGTATTGCTTACATATGTACCATATTCTATGCATCATGAAATTGATTTATGATTGAGATTTACCGTGATTAGCCATGGTTGATTGATTAGATGCAATTGGATGACAATGCTTGTCTGATTAATCAATTGGAGACATCGATTCGGTTTTGTGTCCGAAAAGATGGGGTTTTATGTCCCTTCAAGGATGGGGTTTTCTTCCCTAGGTTGAGAAGAGCGGCAATGTTATGAGTTAAATTATTGAGTTTATCTAGACCCTGAGAATCCATGCTGGTTTGTCCGTGTGCATTGACTTACCACGGGGTACTTTCCCTGTTAGGGAACTTACCCAAACTGCTCGTCTCCTCTTTAGGACTTTGGACCTTCCGGTCGGGGATTATCCAGAATGAGAAGGTCTACTTAAGCTTCTGCCAATTAAGTAGGGTTGTTTTCTCTATGCATGGGACATTCACTACTTGTCGTTGTTGCATGTGTATGTGTTATTATGTTCAATTACACAATGGATGTGTAGGAACGAGGGATCTTATATTACACATGTATGTATGGATTAACTTGCATGTTGTGCAAGACAGTGTGTTTGAGACACTTTTATGCAGGGTGAATGTTTGCATTGAGAATAGATTGTGTATGATATGATTATGTTGGAAAGTCACTCATGCACGATGTAATTATGTACACGTGTAGTGTGTGGTGTGTGGTGAATGTGATGTTATGTTGAACCCATTATGGGCATGAGGTATATAACATTTATGATGAGATGTGATGGGTGATAACATGTTATGTAGATGACTTGAACGAGGTGATATTATGATATGCATATAGTATGGTATGCAGGTGATATGTTAATGTTATCATGAGTAGATGCTTGGAGGATAAGTCATGATATGAATGCATAGGCATGATGATGTGATGAACTTTATGTGGTATATTTGTGATGTGTATTGTATTTTCCTCTCGTACTATCAAAAACATTGTTGAGTATATTACTCACCCCTCTTTCTCGTGTGTTTTTGTTTTGGGGTTGCATAGTGGGACAAGCAGGTGGTCAGGATTCATTATATGAGGACCAGGTGGTTGATGATTTAGTGTAGGAGGGGATGCTTAAAGACCTTGTGCTCCTTGATCTTTTGTGTTACTTGTTATGTTGAGTTTTATGTCATTTTGGCTATACTTTATACTTTACTTGCAAGTATTGGCCTAGACTCATGTTAGTTACGTTACTTAAGCCATGAGAGGGCAAAGTGGACTAAGTATGTGGGTATTATGTGGACTAGTTCTTATGTGAGGTCCTCTATCTTTCTAGTTTTCTCTTGTACAAAGATTAAATGTGTGCAACTCTGTTATGATTTGCCCATATGAGGCGTTAAATCTGTAATAACCTCGACTTTTCTGTGGTTATTTATTTGCTTCTTGGGAAATTAATTATTTGTCTTAAGCTTCCAAATTATTTTTCTCGATTATTATGTGTTAGTGTAGTGTGTAGCCTCGGTCGTAGGTAGAAAAGGTTTGTATGTTTTTAAGAGCTTAAACGCGTAAGTTAAGGTTGCGGAGCTTAATTTAAAAACTCGCTCCTTAAATTAAGGCTCTTAGATTAAAAGTAAAGTTGTTTGGTCAAGGCGTGTTCTTAGGGGGAGTTCCGCATGCATCAGGAGCTTCCACGCTTGAAGAAGAAGTGGAAACGTGCAAGTTAGAGGTGCACGATTGAAAAAAATAAAATAAAATAGATCGCAAAATGCAGATCGCGCTTTGCGTTCTGCACAGTGCTTCCGCCAGCGGAAAGGAGTGAACTCCCCCCCCCACTTCTTTCACCGGAGCTTTGCCACCGCCCTCGCCTTCACCGGACTTCGACCATCTGGTCACTGTGGCACGGGTCGCGCCGTCTTTGGCCACCGTCGTTTCTTCCCTGCACAGCGTTTCACCAGCAGAAATAGGGAAAGCTCTGTTTTTGGGTGAAACGCTGTCGGAGCTGTGGTGAGCCACCGGAATCTACTGGAGCAGCCACCAAACCACCACGAACCGGGAGGTACCACCCCTTTCTCCAATTTTACTCCGGTCGGCCTTCCTCTAGAAATTTGTCACGGACAGTTTTGGGGGAATCCCTTCACTCTGGGCTGAACCACTGCTGTGGCCGACGGAGTTGTCGCCGTGAGCTATTTTCGGCCGGCGACTACTCCGCCGACCCTTTGGGCGACTGTGGACCTGCCATGCACTCAGAGTTTCCACTCTGATCCATCCTCCCTCACTGTTTTACTCTATTTTGTTTTATGAACCGACACTGTAGCTGGCGGAATTGGCCACCGTGAGTTGTTTTCCGGTCGGCGACCACCCTGCCAATTCATGGGGCTACTGTTGGGATGCCATGCAATTGGATTTTTCAATCCGATCAATGGCTCCTCACAGGCCTACCCTGTTTTTGGGCCAAACCACTACTGGGACCGGCGAAAGTTGCCATTTTGATCCATTTTCCACCGGTCCCGACGCCATCTTTCCCTCAGACTTTGATTTATCTCCTTGCATGTTTTGTTTACCTCTTAAATTTTCTCCAGCAATCTCTGCATATTCATCCATTAGAATAATTCACAGGGAGTTTGCCCAGCGACCGCTCCACCTTGCCAACGGCTAGAGACCACCTCCATGACAATGTTTTACCCACACTATTTGACTGACCTAAGCTCTTTTTGGGGCGTGCAGGCATCTAAATCACCGGTGCGGGTGTTGTGAGAGACGTTCTTAACCGCGGGCGCTAATTGGAGACCTGCACTGCAGTTTCCACCCAAAGCCGTCTCTTGTAGTGTAAGGGTGCATGGGCTGCTGGTACGCACCAACGCGGCCTTCGTGGTACACCCTAACATCAATTTTGGCCCGATCGACGAGGTAGGAGACTTTGAACCTTAGAAATTCACTCTAGCGTGCTTTTCTGATAGGACGCATGCTAGGACTAAGATGTCTAATTGCATGATGCTTAGATGGATTTTAATGCGGAGGATGTTAAGTGCAGAGATTAATTTTAATGGCCATATTGTGTATTTTAAAATTATCTGTGTATTAATTAGTAGATTAGTCGTAGGCTCACATGATGGCTTATACTCGCATTGGATAGTTAGATGTGCAGAAGACCTGGTAATTAATTATATTTCTCGTTAATTGCATGAGTGGTCATTATGCTTATGTAAGAATTATGTTTTCATGCTATAAAGGCTACAAAGCATGTTGTAAGATGCATGTGTAGTGTATAGTTCAGAACTATGAGTAGTTACACATGTGCAGATGATGTACGTATGCTTAATAAGTGACGATCAGTTTCGACTAATTCGAATTTTTGAAAAGTGAGGCAAAGACTTCAAGGTTTAGTAAATAAGCAGATTAGGGTCGAAGCTTAGACTTAAGCTACAAGTAAAGGTACAATCATATTGGTATCTGCATGATGTATAAACTATAAAGTGCAACATAATTAAAGTATGTAGTTGATAATAAGAGGGAGTCCTTAGCTAGATTGACGGATTAAATTCCGTTTGGTTGACGACTAACGAACGGTCAGTTTTACCTATAAAATTAACGTAGTTCATACCTTGGAGGTAAGGTTTGTGTAAGTTAGGATTTTTGATGCTCTGTTGAGAGCACCGTGAGTTGTCCGCCCAAGAGTGGCATCGTAAGTTTTCTGCCCAAGAGTGGCTTTGTAAGTTTTCCTGCCTTAATTGGCATTTTTAGGCCCTTGCTGGCCCTGTATAGCCCCAGAGAGTGGGCATTTGCGCGCTCAGGTAAGTAGTATCATGGATCTACTCTTACCTATTTGATCCTGTTTCCCATGAGCCCCAGTGTACTTTGCCTTTGGAATCTTTTTAATGCATAGGTTTCTCCCCAAAGGTCAAGATGGTGCCCTTGTGGCATTCTTTCCTTTCGACAGTAGAGCTAATTGAGATTTAATTAGTTCTATTTGTCGAGTGTAAGTGTAAGATAATAAACGTAAGATTGTAAGTGTAAGTAGTATGTATGTGAGAATGAGAGTTTGATAGGTTGTGTTTGGTTATACGTAAGGTGAAGAGAAAATTTTGTAAGTTTGGAAAGCTTAGAGGAATTTTAGTACTCTAATTGAGACTGCATTTGTCTTCTCCTGGTTCTTGGTTTGCTACTGTCTTGCAGAGCAGCTTTGGCGTGAACTTTTATGGTTCACTAATTTTGTTTCTCCTACTGGGTATGAAAATACTCATGTTTTCTTTGTCTCTAATCCTCAGGCACTCCAGGGACTTCTGTGGGACCTAGTTCGAGAGTTGTGTAGCATTTGAGGATACACTTATTGGAGTGCAGGTCAATTTTTGACTCTATTGTTCCTTGATTAATTTATGCCACGATCTGTTATAAATAAATTTTGAAGTAAATGTATTAAGTGAGGTGAGCACTTTTACATGTATAATTTTGGACTTGTACACGGACTGTATTATTACTTTCGATTGTTATGGAACTTGTACCTAGCTACGCCTGGGAAAATACATTGAAAGCCCATGGCCATGGCAAATTTTGTCTTTTGTTCGTTATTCACGCCGGGGGATGAATGATCTACAAGCTTTGAATGTTTTATTGTTGTTATATCTCTGTTTTGAATTGAAAAGAAAGTGTTGTGATGGATTTGATACAAATGAATGAGGATTATAAAAAATATTTTTCACAGGTTTCATATTTTCGTCAATTTTCACCAATTTACAACCATTATATTGTAGAATTTTTATTTAAATTTTATAAAATTTATTTTGAAAACCCCGGGCGTGACAAAATCTTCTGCATCGAACACTACTTCGTCGCATTGTACGCACCAACCTTCCCTTGGGCTGGGTCTAGCTCGGGTTGGTGGGTGATGTGCGTGACATATTGCATCAGTCTTGAGTAACTCATCATCACCTAACAAGGTCTCATACATATGCATTGGTGTCTATTAACCCTTACTTAATATATGCTTATTCATCATCCAACCATGCATCCTAAATTCTTTGGAAATCATGCAATTGTATAACTGTTATATAGCTTAATTATTGCTATTAATCATAATAAAAAAATTTATTTTGAGGCACAATTGGTAACCTTACTGATGTGTCAGCCAAAACACCAATGACCATCGGTAATCCGGTCGACATGTCAAACTCCCACCGATAGTCGGTTGGATGGGAATGTCCACCTCCTCATGCCACACCGACGTGTTGGGCTCATTGCCAATGACCAATCAACATACATGGCGCTACATGCATGCAAGGGTATTGTTTATCTTCCTTTCACCAATGTGACACTGACATGTCAGTGACCTCGTTGGTGGTCGAGAGAGAATTATCAAAGACCCCATAACCTTTCCAAACACTTTTCCCCGTGATAAAACTCATAGAAATCTTTTTATATCAAAGTTTTAAACCGCTTGTTTCATTAAATCTTACATTGAAACCATTCCAATTCGATATCAACATTATAACATATTCTTGCATAGCATGACTTAAAAATCACATGTACTTGTTCAATATCATCAAAAACTTAAAGAAATTCATAATTATACAAATACTTTTCATTGTTTCTCCTCTCTGATGCACGTCACCTCCCGAACTACTTTCAGACTCTGACACCAGCACTAGAACTCCTTAGAGACTTATCTTCTCTCCCTAATCCCGAGTTCATTCCCTTATATATTGAGGTAGCCACTTAAAGAGTCTTAAAACTATTAAATTATCCCATTTTTTGAAAAAACCAATGTATATAGTTATCATCGGTAGGTCGTCGACACATCTATGCTTGCCGACAATAGCATTACACTTTGATCTGTAGGGCGCCAACGTGTCTGTGGCTTGCCTGTGAACAAAACTAATTTTCTAAAGAAATAATTTTCTTCTTAAAAATATGTTGTGTTATAGTTAGAACCAATTTGCTCAATTCATTCAATCATTATTGTGAGATAATGAATCAATTTTTTTTTACAGGCTAAAATAAAAATGGCTCTATTCATGCACATGATAAGTAAGACAAGATAGGAAATAGAATGAAGAGCATGTGGCAAAAAATGCAAGAATATTGATTTTCCATAATCTCATCTCCAATATTGTAAATTCAATGGACATTGCATTTCGATGCTTTAAACCTGATCAATATTAGTAATAACAACATCCACTCTATTGAAATGGTTTGTTGTTGAGAATTTAATAGCACAATTTAGGAAGATATTTTTTTAACCACATCAAATCTAAAGTGGAATTGCCAGTCCAATCTAGAATCCTAGTGCACCCATCATTTCCCTTTCTTTATATATACTAGTGGAATTGCATGTATAAGATACACATGTGACCAGCCACTAAGATTATACAATTTTACTATGGCTAAATGTAAAATGTTTTTCAATTTTATTGTCACCAAGTTTTACATTTTTTTATATTTTACCCTTTAATACTTCATAATTTAACATCTTTTGACAACATCATAAAATATATATTTTCAATAATGTGTGTCCCATAAGATCCCCTTCTCTCTTTGATATTGATAATCAACTAATCATTGTCCATATAACAGTCATTTAACCTAAGGCCGAAGTGTCATTAGTGTTCCATTGGCCATAGGCCTAAACAGTAGGAGTAAATTGGAAAGGGAATGAGACAAATCAAGGTTGTTTCTAATTTTATGAGTAGTTTCCAATTTTGTGTAATGTTATCTTTCTAATGCTTCAATGAAAAGAGTAAAAGCTTCTTTTCTATGAACTTTGATCTAGAAGAGGAACATATCAAGGTGACAACTATTTCCTCAATAACCTATTGTAAGATGACTAGGACAGACATACATTATAATGGTGGTCTTGTTACTCCCTTGAGCATCACAAGGGGAATGGGCATAAAACTTGCAACTATATTTTCTCACATGGATTTCATATAATCATTATAAGCCAAAACCAACATATATATTGGGCACTAATGAAGATAGCTAGGATTTTTTTTGTACTTTGTTGATAAAAAAATAGAAGTGATATGTCTAGGGGTTATATTAGGCAGAGTTGATTGAGCTCATGCCTGCCCTAACTTTGACTCAAGCTAGGTTTGGTTTTGAGGCAACCTAACTTAGCTCTAGTCAACATTGAGCCTGATTTGAGTCAAGCGGAACCCTCAATAATTTAAATTTTTGTTTCATAAGGAATGCACTTATATATTAGCATAAAGAAATTTGTGAAAATAAAATTCCAACCCAAATAGTATCATATAAATGACTGTATTATTATTAATATATTAAATATGAAAAAAATAAGTTAGAAATTTATTTAGTTGAGTTGAGTCAACCCAAGGTGAGTTTGAGCTTCCTTCAACGAGTCAACTTGAATCAAATTGAGCTAGTTTAGGGCACACTCTTTATCACTCCTATAGTGATATATGCAACCTTAATCTAATGTTCCTTCTTATTGCCATGGGCCATGGCTACCAAGTTAAAGATTATGTCCCTTGTGTGTTTAGAACTTGGGTCTATTTTAGCTTCTTGACCAATTTTCATGATTAAGGCTTGGTGACCAAAAATAGGAGGCTATCATATCACCAAGGAATTTGTGAGAGAGAAGCTTTGGGAACAAGATCCAACAATTCCCAAGGTACCCCTCCACATGCTCACTAGTCATGCATTTTGGTCCTGAAAATATTTTTCTTTTATTTTCTTTTAGTTTATTTTGAAAAAATAAATAAATAGGACACTTGTTATAGGACTCTAATCAATACTTATGCATGCTGTCTAGTTTGATTCTACTCATAAATTTTATTTGTTCTTAAGTTTACATACAGTACAATTTCCAAAAACATAATAATTTCCTTCTTGCAAATCCAACATGTGATGTGCTAGTTGGATCTATGCAAATGGTGCATGAGTTCTTACCTATAACAAAGTTAATTACCTTTTTCATTAATAATCACTACATAAAAGGCAGATGGCTCCTAGATTAGCAGTAGGTAACCTTATTTATTTCTAGTACAGCCATAGGAAGAAGAGCTATTATCATTAGTTGGTTCCAAATGTCAGGTTAACTTGACTTTTGTTGGTGGATTTCAGTAATTCCTTACATATAAGTCAAGAGAAATTATCCTTCCTTGCAAGAGATAGAAAAATATTTTTTTATGTATGGGGCAACCTCATCTTGATTGATTGAGACTATTCTTTATAATTTAGAATAGAGCAATGATGACTAATCAATTTTTGAAACACCCTTCCATTAAATAAAAAAATAAAGAGACAACTTGAAGTTTATATATAGAAAAAAAATTGTCAGAAGAAGTGACTACAATTTTCAAGTAAAAAAAACTGAAACTCCTTCTAAATAATAAGAGCTCCATGTACGACTTCTTCCTTTACTTGATGCAACACTTTTGTTTATCTTTCAATCCCTCGAACTTCTTCAACTTTCCAACTTTGAATGAAGGTCAAGGCCTTTGGAATTTCTAGATGTCTTTTGGTGGGTAATGGGCTTCAGGCTTTTTTTAAGGTTCATTTGACTTGAAGGCCAAAAGCCTCCCCCTATAAAAACTATGGGGTATTTATAACAATGGGGTTGCATGGTTAAGTAAAGTAATAGGTAGTGAGTTGGCGGGTTGGTTCGTAGGAAGTGGAGAGTGATTTAATGAGATGGTTGGTGGGAATAGAATTAGTGGGGAGTGAGTTAGTGGGAAGTGGGAAATATGATAAAGGTAATTTTGAAAGTAGTGGAAGAAGTATCGGCATTATATCTTTGACTTGGTCTTCCCCCACTCCATCACTCTTTTTTTGTATTTTTCTTGTCTTTTTTGTATTTTTTTATTTTATCATTGTTATTATCATTTCATTTATCTCTTTTTCTTTTTATTTAGGGTAGGTGATCAACAGCCTCTGGGCTTTAACTTGGTCTTCCTACTCTCTACATGGGGTCCATGGAGTCTCCCACATAATGTTTTTATATTTATTTATTTATTATTTTGAACTTCAAGTTCTTTGAAATTTATTTTTTTGTGTTTTAGTCTTTTACAGCTAAATATTTTGATATTTGAAAACTAAGTTTTATGTGGGGCCCACAAGTCTCACTTTGTTTTTTACTAATTTTAGTTTGACAACTATTGTGATATGAAACCCATAGGCCTTACTTAACCATTTACTTACTATCTTTGTAAAGAAAAAATAGAGTTTGAAAGAGCCTAAAATAGCGCCCAACCCACCTAAGTCTAGAGTGAAAGGAGGAAGGATAAGTTGTAGCATTGTGGGTGCGTATGATATTTTCTATTGTGAAACCCATGTTATAAGAGAGTCCTAAGAACTACCCTTTCAAACTTAGGTTAAAGAAAAATGAGAAGAAGCAAACTACCTCCTCTACACCTAAGTTGCCCCACCAAGTATATAAGAAGGAGATTGAAGAGAGTTTAGGTTAAGAAAGTAGATCTTCTAGCTTTGAAGGATCAATTAGGTTAAGAAATGAAGGATGACTATTTTGATATGAGATCTATGAGGTCAAACCTTTTATTAATTTTAGTTTTATGGCTATTTTGAGGTGAGACTTATGAAGTCTTATATAGCCTTTTACAATTTTAATTTTTGATTTTGTAATTATTTTGATGTGGCTACATGAGGCTCACGTAGCCAATTTAACTTTTGTGGTTAACTTTAAGTGTAGGGGTATTATGAGGTCCTTACCTAATTCTTTTTTAGAAATCTCAACATTTACACATTAGATTTGGCTTCTTTTTTTTCTCTTCTTTGGACTTTATCTACTTTGAAGACTTTGTATGTTTTAAAATTTTGGTCCCCTTCAAGCTCCGAAATCTTGACATTTGAATTTTAACTTTTTCTTATAAATAATTTGTCAACAATTCTTAGCATCTACAAAAATGACTTCATGTTTCACGATAAGAATTGAAAAGATGAAACTTTCATGATAAATAAAAAAAGCTTGTGTTCCCATTTACAAGCTTTGCCAATTAACTTTCAAGTGAGGAGGGTCTAAAAAGTAACACCGATAAAATCTCTCAAACAACTTATTTATCAAATATGTAAATTTGAACCACTAGCCTGTGGGACATGATACAACTACTGGTTAACGTTATCGGTGTTGATATACTATGGCTCATCTATGCATATTCAAGGGAGAATGAGTAGTTTGTCACCTCTTATTTTAGTCAACTCACCTCTCCTACACAAAGTGTACATATTCACCGTCTAGATATGCACAGATAGTGAATAACCACCAATAATGTGAAAGGGGTGGCTGTCTAAAAGAGGGGGTAAAAAACTACTCATATATATTATGAACGTTTATTAGCATTAAGTGATTAGGCCATACTTCAGAAGCAATAAGGGAAGCAACAATAAAAAATCATACATGATGCAGTTTTGTTTAACGTTATTAGAATTGATAATTTGATATATGGGACATGTTGTGTCTATACAAATACAATGGGTGTCAGTTAGCATTTTAGCAGTTTGGCCATACTTCACAAGCAATAAGGGAAGTTACAAAAAACAAAACAACTGCGCAGGCGCTAGATTTCATATAGACCTACAAACACAGGGAAGACACTTTCAAAAGCAATGCTGGGGTGCACACACGTATTACGGAAAGTCCACTTCGCTACCCTGTGACAAATGGTAACACAGCCCGATTTCGACTTTCACCAATATGTATCAATAATTGAAAACTTCAGGTGAGTAAAACGAGTAACTGGTGCAGTAGACACAACACAATTTCGTTTCAACCCCAGGGCTTCCTTCCATTTCTACTCAGATCTGCAGGCTGTGATACTAATATCTGCAGTTTTTTAAAGCAAGGCAAATTAATTTTGCAAACTGCTTCAGTAAATCAAATAATAACAAAACTTCACATGTAACAAAAGCCCAAACCCTTTTGCTGCTGTACTTTGGACCCGCATAACTTGGCCGGGCCTGAGATGAGATGGCGAATCCTGCGGTTCCTTGATTCTTTCTCAATTGAGCTTCCCCAAGTCCCTGCGCAATCTTGCGAAAATACAATGAGATTACATGTTAACCCCTTAGATTTACGCTAACATGATTACGATACTTGTAAAGATAAGTGAGCCTTCAAAGGGTTTCACAATTCTATGTTAAGGTTACCAACAATGAAAGAACTGTATACTTTTATGATGGCTTGGTGGCTTCGACCTAAGCAATGAGACTACAGTCGAGTTAATTTAAATTTATCAAGCCTAAAGCTATGCATGCCTTATAATTACTCTATGTTTCCAAAGTGTTGCATCATTAACTAATTTTAGTTCTTATTGGACTGGGTTTTCAATTTTTTCAGTTATTTCTGACTATCATCCGAAGTGTATCTGCAATCAGCCTTCACTGAACATAAACAATTAATCCGGGAAATAATATTTACCATCATAAGCACTTAAACTTGACTTTCAGCTTCCTTTCTCATCAAGAAAGACCACCTACATGGAGAATTTCTTAGTTTTGGGAACTTCTTTACAGCACTAAAATTTGGGGATTCCCTCTTCTAATTATGTAATTGAACAATCATGTAATTGCATCACAATCAGATGGAGCTCATCTATCCAAAATATGAAAACTGTAAAAATTATACCTCTTTTTGCACTCTTCCATCATAACTTCTGACATGACTTGTGAGTCGCATCTTTTGATTTGAAACACTTCGTGCTATAATGATGCTAGGCCTATTTGTCCACAGAAAATATTCAAATGAGTATTTGTGCTTCTCAATTTTTGTGCAAATAAATTTAAATAAATACTTGCACTTCTCATTCTGTACACTTCAAGCATACCTAGCGAGTAATACAGAATCATACAAGGGGAAAAAACATTGATAATATTCTTGATATTATAAACATAGATAAAAAAATATTAAAGTTTAAACCTCATTACATGGCTTTTAATCCAGAACCTTCAGTATTGTGCAACTTATGCATGGCTCTGCTGCTGTCTGGTATTGCCATTTTTTTTGCTACTTCATTTTTAATCCTGAGAAACATTAGGACATGAAGTTAGCAACCACGAAGAAAATCAAAGATTACAAGTGCTAAATGCTGAACAAGCTAAGAGATGGAAAGTTGCCATCAACAAAGTTAATAAAGATAATAAGACATTGTAATTAGCATTTCACGTTGGAAAGAATTTATCTTCTGGAAGAAGATTTAGAAACAAAATAAACTTGGACAGACTCTTCCAAATCTGGAGTCTAATTCATCATTTATTTTTTTATCCCTACAGATAAGTGAATGTGCATACAGCTCAAACAATTTCAAGGGGTTCAAATAAATAATAAACAACAGTAAACAATTGACAAAGTGAACCTTCTTGCCCCCACAGTTGTATCTGTAATGCCACCAGTAACAGCAATCCTTGCAGAAGCACTCTGCATCAAAGCAGCCAGAAGAAAACAATTAATAATCAAGCTCACTTTTTTTATTAATACAAACTATATAACCAGTGGGTTGTGTTTACAGGAACAACCCAAAGTGCTGAATGATCCAAAATTCAAACGGCAGAATAACAATATGGTCCAATAATCAACTCAAGAGGGATTTCAATGGGTTGTTACCATGAAAAAAGCCTACGGTAAAAAAAAATTCTCTTAAGAACAAGCTAATACTCTAGATATGCATAATGTTAATAGATTTAAGCCATCATATATGTCAACAGCATTAATCAGCATGGGGTTCATAATAGTACAAATTCCAGATCGGGCATGTGACTGCTGCTTTTATCTAGAGATAATGTTCTGACAGGTAGCCATTTGCTCTACTGTTTAGACACCTCTTTCATGCAACCCTCTGGGCAGATAACTTATTTTAACTACTCGAAAGCTCACCTGCGTGGATGACAAACTTGTTGTTGATGACCTGAATATTCTGGTCGATCCATTGGTCTTGGTGCTAGCCAGTACACCATTATCTCTACTGCTAACATGCCTTTGAGTAGAAACAGGAAACAGATGTGTGGTTGATGCACCAGTCTGCAATTTTATAGTTGATCTACTGGATAAAACAGTAGAGACAGAATTGTTATTGGTGGCGAGGCTCTTAGACTTTGTCCTTGAATTGACACTCTGTGTTGCAGTGCTTCTCTTTCCATGGGAAGATGCAGATGCAGTAGACATACTGTTATCAGTAATGTTAATCTGTTTTATCTTGCTTGTCGTTCCAGGTAAAGGATATTTGGTCTTCTGCCATGGTCTGATCTCGTTTGATTTTAAGTTGACATTTGGTTTGACATTGTTACCAATCAAAGTGGCAGCTATATCCTTTAACATAAAAATGAAAAATATAAGCACTTTGACACAAACAGAAGCTAAAAATCAATGTACAGAATACCAAGAAATATTTGAGCTTACTTGTACAGGTTTATCTGAAGAAACTGATGCCGGTTTTCTGGAGCTTGATATCCTACCCCTGCCTGTCTTACTCAAATTGGAACCATATTCATTTTTGACAAGTTCATTATGAACTGAATATTTAGGCCTTTGTGATGATTTGATAGTGTCAGCCTTACTTTTGGGAAACAACCCAGGGCTGCTTCTTACTGAACGAGTAGGATGTTCCTAATAATTAAAGTAGCACACAATTATAAAGTTGCTAGTAGTGTTTACAGAAAATAAGTATACAGCAAAAGAAAGATAACCTAATGTATGTCTTTTGACTAGATCATGTTTGATATTAAACATTTCCAGAAAGTCTAATACATGGTGGTAATTAAATTAGTCGCAGGTATTTCAATGTCAAATAATTGCAAGTGCTTGGATCTCTCTAATAAACTATATAGATACCTTCTTTTGCAAGGAAGAACGGTGCTCCTTTTTCTTGCTATCAGGCTCATCATTAACAGACCTAGAGCTGTGTTTCTGTAGAATATCCACTTCAGCATGACACAACTCTAAAGGTTCCTTTGCCATGGGAGGAACATCTTTCATCTCAATGCCCATGTTATCGTGTTTTTGCTGACTAATCTGTGCCACTGTATCATTGCTACAGCTTCTTCCAGGTGAAGTTACATCAGATGATGTAACTGTTCCACTGTTCAGATTATCATATACCTGTGTACTGCCCTCTTCAGGTCTGTGATTGCTGGAACTTCGTGTGGAATAATCTGGGCATGGGTTCCCTAATCCTTGTGTTACAGGAATTTCATCAGTGACTTGGTTAGCTACAGATTTGTTTTCCATAGACTGAACCAAACGGTCTTTTTCTCCATTTGTTGAATTTTGTAATCGTGGAATAGTATCATGTGTATCTTCAGCATTTTGACTACTAACACTGCTGTCATTACCAGAGTCTACCATGGGTCTCTCCTCGTGGGACTGTAAAGCCTTCAAAGCTCTAATTTTCCGGTAATATTCCTCAAAGTAGGCTTTCTTTTGGGCCACCAGTCCAGGAGCCTTGAATTGCTCCAACTCTTCCTTGCATCGATTATGTGTAAACACAGACCATTTTTCCCATGACAGCGTTTCCACTGCAAATCGCCCAAAGGATATGGAACCATGATCAAGCAGTTGAGAGATTGACGTTTCCTGTATATAATTATGTAATTACTTTAGTTGAAGAAATCACAATATTAAAGCCGAAAAATGTATTTAATTGTTCATAAGTAAATGGAACAATAACCATCCCCGAAATTGTTTAGGGATTGCAATTTTCCATGAATTTCCCATTTGTCACGACTGGCTGTTCTAATCGTACATAGGATTAGAAATCGCAAGCTAGTAAACAAAATAGGACTAATTTTCAACTGCAGGTCCACGAGAAAGATTATATTTTTATGTGAAATGTCTCAAACATCATATGGGGGAAACAGAGACGGACTAGGAAAGATGCGTGATGCATAGAGCTCGGATCTAGTTTTTATCTAATAACAACCAATGATGAGGATTAAACAGGAGAATAGAGTACACAACAATTAAAAATTAAAAGAAAGAACTCTGACATTATTGATAAGGTTAGTCAATATTGATTGTAACAGATGGATGACCAGCAAGATTGCAGGAATTAGAAAAGGATCATCTCGGAGACTCTTAATATGACCTGGGTCTTACTGAAGAAACAGTCAAATAGAATTAGAGATGGTACCTCACAACTATTTTGACTAGATATCTCATCATGCTGTGGCCAGTCGCAGTAAGCCCGATCCATCTCAGTCGCCATTGCTAGTGCCCAGCAAAATTCACTCAAGAGTCTCGTGTAGATTGCATGCTACTCCAGTCCCTAGACGAAAGAAAACCAGATCGGTAATGGCAGAAGAAGCGGAAGGGAAAGAGTATTCACAGAAGTTACTTACCACCTACCTCGTTGTTCCGATCAGACCATCCAAAATCTCAGTTGTGTCTGACCAAGACAGAGGCTGCAGATGAGAAAAACCTGAAAAGCCAAGAACCCATGATCTGGAGAACAAAATCAGTTATGATACTCTAGTCCATACAGCAAGAAAACCAAATCAGTAATGGCAGAACAACGGAAAGGGACAAAGAATTAGGAAGACACTTCCTACCCACCATGTTTTTCCTAACAGATCATCCAAAATTTCTCTTGTACTTTGGCCAAGAGCCCAAGAGGATTTTGCAGATCAGAGGAACCTAAGCAGAGAACCCATGTCACAGAAGGCAGGCTACAGTTCCTACTTCCTCCAATGACGTTGCCGCAGTCATTTAATTCCCGGCTCTTCTGTAACGCATCAAACTTAACGAGCAGCACATAAAATCATTGACTCACACGAGAAATTCCTTAAGTACCAAAACCGATGATGTCCATTCATATAGCAATGAATGGGACTATCAAGAGAAGGGATAGAACAGTGACGAGTGAAGATTAGTCGTTGCAAGTAGACGTTGGAAACTTTTTTTTTATTTTTTTTATCTTTTTAATTTTTAATAATACACCAAGTGGGCACAAATTTATCTAATTAAAAATTAATTACGAGCTACTTACTACAATAGAAAAATTAATATCACACCCATTATAAGCCATGAGATCAAGATTCGACGAAACGTGTTACACAGGAGCTGCCTGCCTCCCTAATAACACACACGGGATCATATTAAAAGGACACTTATGAGAGTCAAAAGTTTGTTTTTATAATTTTTTTATTTTATTCTTCTACTTTAATAACATTTCTCTTTTTAATAAATCGAAGTAAAAATTCCCTTTTTTTAGCTATATTAGTAAAACCCCATTTCTCTAGCTAATGAGGCTAAAAGAGTCAACAATTTTAATAAATTGAGGTTGGAAAAGGGGCATGCATGACTGATTTGGACCACCATTTTTCTTATCTCAAAGATGTCTTGTCAATTTAGACGAGAGCTGTTATGGATTAGAAAAAGTTGATAGGGAAATAAATGAACCCAATTCGACTCTAACCAGGTAATTAAGGCATACTTAGGCAATGACCTCTTCATAAGATCATAATCCTTTTGCTTCTATAATTAGATTTTCATTAACCAGTAGCATAAACTGCATAACAAAAAGTTATAATTGGAATTTCCGATGAAGCGCATTTTAGGCCTTACCTTTTTACTTTCTTTTGTATTCATCACAATTTGTTTAGAGAAATAGCAGGAGGGGTGCACACGTTTCAGTAAATTGGCCACCAATTAGGTCCAGCAGTTCAACGATCACTGTCACTCTTCCCATGCATCATGTGTTAGGTTGCTGCTACCCTTCCAAGCCACCCCTTCTCTTGAGCTACCAATTGTATGGTATGCTCATAAATCACCATTTATGCTGTGGATCTATATACTAATTAAGACTAATTTAAATACCCTTTTGGATGATTATTGATAAGCATTACAAATGAAACAGTAATTGGTCACCAATTATTAGGGGGTGAGCAAAGATATTAAAGAAAAGTGGTGGGTGGGGATTCTTGTCTTGGTGCAGAAACACAGGGACCTACAAACGTCCATTGAAATGGTCCACCATGGTTGAACAATGAGAGTACATGATCTCAATAGGTTGCATGATGGACGAAAAGCAATCATCCAATCCGTGCGGTTATGATGTGTAAAGAAGCAGCTATGGGTTTTTTCTTCTTCCAAACATTGTACTGAATGGATGCTTTTTGGCAAAGATGCAACAAATATAGCAAGCTCTTCTTATTCAGATCTCCTTGCAAGAAAGCAGATTTGTGGGGCAGAGAGGCCTGAATATTACAAATATTGAGGAAAGGTTGGGACTTTTATATATGCAACCAGAGCTCAAAAGATGAAATCAATTATTGAGGGATTGAAGCCAATCTGTTTTCTATATAAATAGAGCAACTATGTACAGACCGGCTGTGGGGCCTTTGACCATGGAGCTTCATCACATCCTTTGGCTTTACGAAGATAATAATTTGGCTTTCTAGATAGGTGTTCTGCGCATGAGCGGCGAAGCAATCCACACACTCATGCATATTTGCATCTGAAAGGAGAATACTGAAATCATATGCATGAAAGGGATGGAGACAAAAAGATGAACAATGGAGGAGCCCACTCTTCATTGAAGGGTAAGGAACTGAAGAGGAATAAAGTATACAATTGGAAAAGGCAGCAATTTCTCCATCAAGAGTCAAGACCTCCAACAAGATCAGGTAAGGAGCATAAACACCTCAAAGGAGATGAAGACATTCACAGATAGAAAAAGAAGAAAAGGGGGGTAAAGACAAAAGCCACATGGTGGTGTCTAGGAAGAAAGGAATAGACTTTAGGGACTGGAAGACATGAGGAAGCTATCTGATACAATATAAGGAAAGCAATAAGGGATGTTTCCCACTAACATGTGAGAGGACAGAGGATATCTCAATTCGATCTATAGAAGGCATAGGGGGGATAAAGAAAGGAAGGAAAGGACGAAAGAAAGCATGGGGAGTCACGTGGTTTGAAGAGATCGATCCCAGGCATTGAGAAGTATTGGAGTCTGGCCATCCCTGGTATATGCCATTCCCCTAGAAGGAGTAGATGCAGATGCAGACCCATGTGTCTGGTTAAAGCCTGCACTTGGCCGGGGTTAATATGAATGCCTCGGCGTTTTAAGAGAGTGCCTACTTGCATTGTTACTGGGAGTGATAAGACCTGTGGCTGTCAACGTTAATGGTTTAAACGTTTTACTGTCTACATCATAATCGGCAAAATGTCAAATAAGTTAGTTAAATTTATTTATTATTACCGTACTTTAGTAATAGCAATTAGTAGTACACACAAAGAAACTCAAAAACTTGAATATCGAATCAACCGTTTAAAGATTTGTAAGAAACATTGTCTTGTTTAAATGGACACGTCCACATATTAAACGATACAAGTGAAACCGAACTTAATTTGAGTTAAAAAAATAAAAAAAATTCGTTTAAATAATAATTATTTTATTAACCAAACCCAACCTGACCATTTATATAAACCAGATGAACTGCAACAATGCACATATGGGTTAATTCACATAAGTATATAAATCCAACATATATGTCTCTAAGAAAAGGGGTAACCTAATGGCCTAATTTGAAAAGCAAAATTTATGTTTTATATACTAATTTTATTTCTATCTTTTAAATTATTCATTCTCTTCAACCAATTTACACGTGTAATTTCATTTTTCATAAAATTGAGTTTAAACCCTTAATACCCAACTAGCCCATTTACATAGACTTTTCGTAAAATGAACTTAGCCCATATTTAAGCTATTTTTTAACAAAATTTATATTAAAAAATAAGTAATTTTATTTAATTATTTAATCATATTATAAAAACTATGTCTACCATCTAAATTATAGCAGGTAAAATAATAAATGAGTTGGTTAAAATTATACAAGGACACCAGTAATTGAAACAGTTATTATAAAATAAATTTTATAACCATTAATTGTTAACTATTTAATAAAGTTATAAATGCTAAAAAAATTTATACCACCGTAGTTGTATACCTTATTTTATAAACCACTTAAACATGTATATAAACCCACCCTTTAGCACAAAATCCTACTTAAGATGTGTCAAATATGTAAATTAAACATTAGTGACCATAGAGACCATTTAATAGTTATCTTGTAACTCTATATTTTTTATAATCATATATAATTTTTTTAATATACCATTTATAAATAATTTTAGTTATTTTTTTATTGCAAAGTCGGTCTAAATTGTGTTGAAAAGAAGGCACAAACTATGATGACCTCAATTTCTTAGTATTTAAATTTTTATTAGTGGGTTTGGCACAAGAGTGGAGCCCGGTCCAAACCCTAGAATCACATGCACTTAGGTGGCCATGATGCACAATGGGCTGTGCAAGTTGAAAAATGGTGAGTCCAAGGCCCATAGGGGTTTAGCGCAACATACTTGCTTGGGAAGTTATTAATTTAATTAAGATATATTAAGAGAAGTTCATATTAGGAGTGAATCTTGGAATGGTGGCATGTCATTTGGAAGAAGAATTTTTTCCATATTACCCAGCTAAATAAACAAAAAATTTATATTTTATACTTCTTAATATTAAATGTCATATTACTTGCTTTAGGATGAAATTGCCTTTAAATTTTAAATAAACTCAATTCTCATACAAGTCCTCATAAATAGACAGTGTGGCATCGTTCCAATAGAAAGGAATGTTCGGCAACAAGACATAGTTCACCAACAAGAGTTGACTTGAGGTCTCACCGGCGAGTCATTGGAAACAGTAAAAACCTATTTTTTATATTACAAAAGTTGTTATGGGTGAAATGGCTTCATTTCGGCTGATTCGATCACCCTCTAACCAGCATAATGGATACGATTGTATTTTCATTTATTACAACAAAGAGGTAGGCGATGATGGCATGTGTGTAGGTGGAAAGGTGCGGTTGATGAATATTGATCCCTTGGTGAGGTTTGGCTAGTTACGGGTTTATTTAAGTCCAAGAAAGACTTATTGTCAATGATAATGTGAATTTGAAGCATTTGATTTCATCTTCGCAATCATTCATTTTGTATAAATTAGAAGATAAAGAAGACATATAATTTGTATTTTTCTTTTATAAATAGGCAAATAAATAAGTGTTGTCATTGTATGCAGAAATGAAAGAGCCTCACAATGGTGACAAATTACTATCAGTGGAAAGGAACTAGAATGCCAATAGAGATAAATCACCGGTTATATCAACTCATCCTGGTTTAAATGGCAGATTGCATACAAGAGTTAATGATACAATTTACTTGTGAAATAGTCAGGTAACAATGAATTTTAGATTACATGACATTAAACTTTATCATTACTTTATCATGTGTAACATGAACACACGATACTTATAAAATCATGTTCAGCAAAGAGAATATCATGTTTAGCAAAAATATGATATTTATAATATCGCATAACTAATGATAAAAAATACAAAAGCAATATCTCACAAATTCTTGTTAGTGTAGATACAATAACACGACTTCAAAGAATATTGTCCTATTGTTAACATGATAAAATTTGTATGCATGCAATTGAATACACGATGTTGAGTTTATCGCATGTTGATTAACATGTTAATATCCATTGCAAACTGGGAGATCCTGGAGATTTTAACTCAACAAATCCGTGTCACACATTGTACAACATTCCAATGTCTACAAAATTTGTTACAAAAGTCTTTCATACAGGATTTGAAGAAATGTCGCCAACAATGGGTGCGATAAGGACTTCATTTGATAACTATGAACCTCCATATAGATCTAAAAATTATGACAGCCAAGAATTTGAAGAAGAGTGGGGTGATAATTAATAAAATAAGAATGATATAATAAACATGAAAAGTATGTCTGACCATAAAGAATTTGGACAAACCAAGGTACCTAATAATATTGACGTTGAGGCAGAGGCAGAGTGGGAGATAGTCGATGATCTCAACCTTTTACAACTAAAAATTATTATATTACATATTGAAAAAAAAATATTAATACGAAATTGTTATATTACAACCAAAAAAATCATAAATGTGGCTTGACCAACATAGTGATCTCTGATTACGTGAAATCTGGTTGAAGGACTCCTACGACCAACTTCACAACATAGTACATCAAGAAGACCCCGCAATCTTCATTGGTCTCTTGATAGGGACATTTTGAAATTTTCGTCAGTGGCCACTTTGTTACACCCTTTATCCTCAAAATCTTCTCCATGGCTATAGCAACATGGAGTCTAATCTTGTCGATCTCAATAAGGTGATGACTGTGGTCACCCTTTAGTGGATTATACTGTAAGGTCCCTGATTTTTCTACGATTTTCTGGGATTTTTCTACCATTTTTCTGGTCATTTTCGGCAGGAAAATGTGACGTTTTAGCGTATGCGTATCTGTGTATTTTCCCCGTATTTATACCCATAGAGTCAGGTGTGGGGCTTAGTCGCGGGCCTCGCTGTGCGCTTACGGCTCAAATTTTGGAGGTTCGGCGCATAACCAGTGAGTTAACGCGCATTGGGGACGTAAGTGGAAAAAAGAAAAAGAGAGAACGAATAAAACATCGGGCTTGGCCCGATCCAGAACCCGGATGTGAACAGTACCACCGCCACCCCCTTCCCGTCTGATCAGTGTGCCCGGCCGCCACCGGCCGCCGGCACAGGCTCCGCCCCGGCGGTGCGACGCCGAGGGGCCACTGCCCCGGCCGCCCACAGCCGTGCCGCCTCTTCCCCCAGTGAGCCCCCTTTCTGTGTTTTTTTTATTCCGCCGCCGTCGTGGGCCGGCGAGGGCCGGCCGGCCGCCCACGGCTCCGCCATGGGCAGGCGACGGCAGGAGGGCACTCCCCCCTGCCCCGGACGGCCTCTGCTCCGCCATCCCTCTTCCTTTCTCCACTGCCCTGTTTTTCCGACGGACGACTGTTTTGGATGAATTGGGGCCGCCGGCGGTGAGCCACGGCCAGCTGTGCTCCATCCAGCACCGCCTTGCTCCGGCGACAGTGGGAGGCCACTCCACCCGGCCCGGTGGGCCTCGGCACCACCGCCCCATCCTCTTTCCCCCTCTCTGCACTGTTCCGCCGACGCACTGTTTTGGGCAAACAGTGGCCGCCGACGGTGATTCGTGGCCGATTCGGCCTTCCCCCAGCCTCGCCTTGCTCCGGCGAAGGCAGTGGACTACACCTCCATGCCCGGTTCCGCCTCCCCCTCCGCCCTCCCACTTTTCTCCGGTTAGTACGTTTTATCGTACGATTTTCCGGTGGGTTGTCGCCGTTACCATTGGCTTGTGAGGGCAGCCCGGCTGCTGTGGGCTCCGCCCCGGCCTGGCGATGGCCCAGGGACGGCCCCACCCACCTGGACTGATTCAGCCTCCGGCCCCATGGCCGATCCACCCTTATGGGTTTTCCCCGGTCGTCCCTTATTTTTGGTCTACGTCCGTTTTGGACGTTGTGACTGACGTTATCAGTCGGACGCCGGATTTGATTTGGTGGACCTTAGTTCGGCTCCGCCCCGACCCGGTGATGCCAATGGGCCACCCCTCTGGGCCTTGTTCAGCCTTGCGGCCTGTAGCTGCAGCTGTAGCCGCCTGCTCACCGGCATGTGTGTCGTTGACCCCTCTTGCCCATTTTACGCCGTCGGTACCAGACGGCCTCTGGCAAGAGTTTGTATGTCTTACCTTGACAGAAGGTGGACGAGTTCACCTGCACAGGCCTTGGCTAGTGACGACCTCATGGCCTTTGCTCGACTGTGAACCCTCCCCTTGCCCTGTACCGTGCGAGATGCACAGCTACCCGCACCATTAGTTTTGGTTGTGGGTGGCGATCAGCGATGTTGCCGCTTAGATTGGCCACCGCTAGGGCCTTAGCCCCGTTGGCTTTTGTGGGCCTTGAGTCGCCTCATTTCAGCCATCTCCCCTGCCCTTTTTGGGCCGCGTGCGCATGTAGCCACGCGTGTACTTCTGGGTTTAGGCGCCGCATTCGTGTAGCCTAACCATCGGTTGGCTTTGCCACCGAGTGGAGTTGACCACTAGAGCCGTCCTCCACCTCTCCTTTGATTCTCGAGCGTTGCCCCACGCTCTCCGCCCTTATGTGGGCCTTTGTTGACCGGAATCGTTGCCGTTGGGTGCTGTCCACGGCCGATTTCGACGTCTTTGTGGCCGGCTGAGCACGTTTTAGCCACCGGCCGATCTTCAGTGTACACCATCGACTTCTGGTCGCACCGCCACTTATGTTGGCATGATATTTCTCCCGGCCGCCCTAGTGTGCCGCCGTGGATCGCGGGTTTTACCGCATTGAGTTCCGACACTCTATTTGGCCGTGATAGTTCCGGCGCATCTTAAAATCCTCGGGACAACAGCTCTCTCATCTAGGCAACGGTTTTGACCGCCAACTCCGCCGCCGACGCCGCCACCATCGTGTGCTCGCCATCGAACGTCATGATTACGAGGTAGGGGAGCTTTAAACTCGTAAATTCATGAAGCATGCTTTGAATGAGTAGCAGCATGCTAGGATTGCATGATTCCATGCTTGGATGTTAAGTAACGATCCGATTGCATGATGTGCGTGTAAGCATGATTGTATGGTATGATTGATATGCATGAGATGTATGCATGTTTTATGGATGTGGATTATGTATGCGCTGGCGATGGCTAGCAAATATGTCAGTATGCTACGTATGTGTTATGCATGTGCTAGTGATGGCTAGCGTGCATGTTGGGAGTATGTATTTATGCATGTGCTAGTGATGGCTAGCGTGCATGTTTGAAGTATGTATGTTTGGTGTATGCATGTGCTAGTGATGGCTAGCGTGCATGTTTGATGTATGTGTGAATGTATGCATGTGCTAGTGATGGCTAGCGTGCATGTTTGGAGTATGTATGAATGTCTGTGCATGTGCTAGTGATGGCTAGCGTGTATGCTTGATGTATGTATGCATGTGCTAGTGATGGCTAGTGTGCATGTTTGTAAGTTACGTATGTATGACCGTATGTGTATGTTATACGTATGTGTGAGACATACGTATGTATGATGGCTTTTGCCTATGATATGGTTACGCGTAAGTGTATGTGGGCAGATGTATGGCGATGGATAGTAAGAGGTGA
The DNA here is from genome assembly GCA_035235625.1 of Saururus chinensis. Taxonomy (NCBI): domain Eukaryota; kingdom Viridiplantae; phylum Streptophyta; class Magnoliopsida; order Piperales; family Saururaceae; genus Saururus; species Saururus chinensis. The sequence continues at coordinate 53,046,200 of CP141140.1, forward strand.
CCGAGACTTTGTCTGGATTTGGATATGGTTGTGTAAGTGTATGACAGAGGACAGAGGATAAGAGTATGACGGGCAAGGATTAGAATGGATCAGTTTGGAGTGGATTGTGTGTTGGGCGATTGTCAGACAGTAAGAGCGTTCATAATTGTACAAGCATAACATACAGATTATGAAGTGAAAAATAAGTATAATAAGTGAGATATAAGTAAGAGGGCAACAACTGGGTTGGCTCTGAGGAGCGTTATTTGAGGATGTCAGTGTAAGATGTTTTAGCCATAAGATGGATGGCGAAGTGTGTAAGACTGTAAGGGTTTGTTGTACGATGAGTTTTGTCCATGATGTGGACGGGTAAGTGAAGTCTGATGCCCTGACGAACTTGGGTTTCGGATCGGGCTCAGCTTCAGTTTGACCAGTCGAGGACTGTGAGTTTGTGTGGCATAATGGTACCGCATAATATACTTAATTCAAACTTGAATTATAAGCACAGCTAATGATAGTGTTGTGAGTTTGAGACCTGAGGGTTCGACGGATTAAGTTCCGTGTTTGAGCTGGCCGCTAATGAGTCGGCCAAGCATTTATCATGTCTTGCCATGGTGTTTATCCTGCGGGATATTGTCTATGTGCTATGTAGAGCACCGGACGTTTGATGCTCTGCTGAGAGCGACGTTGTTTCTGATTTGGTCTACGTGCTGTATAAGCCCAGACGTTTGATGCTCTGTTGAGAGCGATGTACGTTTTTGACTTTGTCTGCGTGCTGTATGAAGCCCAGACGTCTGATGCTCTGCTGAGAGCAACGTATGTTTCTGATTTGGTCTGTGTGCTGTGTAAGCCCAGACGTTTGATGCTCTGTTGAGAGCGTTGTATGTTTCCGCCCAAGAATGGCACTGTATGTTTCTGCCCAAGTGGCACTGTATGTTTTCTGCCCAAGAGTGGCATTGGCAGTATAAGACCCATTATGGTGGGTGATTCTCTGGCACTATAAGACCCATTATGGTGGGCAATTCTCTGGCACTATAAGGCCCATTATGGTGGGCGATTCTATGGCACTATAAGACCCATTATGGTGGGCAACTGTATGACCCCTTATGTGTGGGTGTTTATGTTTGTGCGCTCAGGTAAGTAGTATCATGGATCTACTCTTACCTGTTTGATCCAGTGCCCCATGAGCATTGGTGTGCCTTACCTTCGGAAAAGTCCATGGCGTTTAGTCACTCCCCGGAGGTTAAGGTGTTGCCCCAGTGGCATTCTTTTCCATTTCGACGTTGGAGCTTATTAGTTGTAATGAGCTTCAGTGGTCGTTGATATATGTACGATTATGTGTATGAGTACGACTGTATGAGTGTGAGTACGACGGTATGTATATGAGCAAGACTGTAAGAGTGTGTATGAGCAGGACTGTAAGAGTGTGTATGAACAGGACTGTAAGCATATGTGTATGAGCATGACTGTAAGAGTTTGAGCACGATTGTGAGAATGTGTTTCTGAGTAAGACAGTAAGTATGATTTTGTGCAGACTGTACGAGTACGGTCGTACGAGTCTGATTGTACGAGTAAGGTCGTCCAAGTTTGTGTAAGCTGTATGAGTAAGCATACAGTGGTACGAGTAAGTTTGTATGACCCTGGATAAGGGTATTTGTGTAAGTTGTATGACCCTGGATAAGGGTGCTTGTGTAAGTTGATTGGATAGTATGATTTTGGCACGATGGTGCCTTGGTATGATTTTGGCACGATGGTGCCTTGGTATGATTTTGGCACGATGGTGCCTTCAGTATGATTTTGGCACGATGGTGCCTTCAGTATGACTTTGGCACGTTGGTGCATTTGGTGTGCTAGCATGCGTATGTGCATGATATGATTATATTATGTGGACTGCTTCGTGTTTGAGTTGCATGACGCATGTGATTATGAACTTATGGAGTTCACCGTTTGGGTTTTCCCCTACTGGGTATTTTCCTACTGAGTATGAAAATACTCACCCTACTTTTTTTAGCCCCGTTGTACGGGAGGTTTTGCAGGTTGTGCGGAGAGCTCCTGGAGATAGACGCTCGGTTCAGCGGTTGATTGATTCCCGTTGACTCAGGTATCTGCTTGACTCATTGCGAGTTTGTTTGTGCCACGATCTCCTGTATTGGGTGAGACGAGAAGTTAGATGTTTATTCTGGACTTCCATTTGGATGAGTCTGTGGACTGTTATGGGACTTGTACTCAGGGATGCCTGGGAGTGATTTGTATTTAAAGTCTATGATCATAGCAAATTTATTCGTACGGTTATTTTCGTGTAGCGCCTGAGGATATTTGATTTGACAGTACGATGTTTAATCGTATGATGCTTAAAATTATAAAATGTTTAAACAGGTTTTGATTTTATCGTTTTGACTCCGATTTGTGGAAAAAAAATTTTCTATGAGTTTTAAGAAAAAGGGGTGAAAAATCTCGGGCGTTACATATACTACCTTAACCTCTTCTCTCTACACCGGGTAATGAGAAGACAAAAATGGCTAGTAACATAAATTTGAATGAAGGCACTCTCGGCGTTTGCATTCAAATGTCGCATGAGGTTGTTGATGATTTGGGGCTGAACCTCCACCTTGTCAAGTTGCACCCCTATGTTGTAGTAGTGTTAGATGGCAAATTCCTAGAAGAAGCAATTTGGATACACTCGAGGATTCCTCATATTTCATTCATCAAGTAACTGGCAAAAGATGCTTATAACCTAATATCATAAAAAGAATATTACTGTGTTGGTGATAACATGATAGATAATGAGTTGTGTAAATAAAAACATGATATTGTAATCCATTATTTGTCTAAGAAACGCAAATGTTGTCTATCATGTTATCGATAACACGATTCAAAAACATGACTTTCATGTGAATTCACATATCATGTTATTTACAACATGATAACTATAATTTAATGTTATCAATAACATGAACAAAAACATGAACTTTATTCTTACCTCATTTGTTATGCACTCCTAACAAAGCATAGACACATAATTGGTATGCAGAAGCGTACCATAGGCCATTGCTAGTGTGGGTTGGGCATAAACTCCTTAATTATCTCCTTATATTCACCAGTAAGACCTCTATGTGGAACTGGTGTTGAAGGTCAAGGTAGTTCCCCGACTCCATTGCGACCCTCTCCTTTTCCTTTTGCTTCTACTCATGTTTCTCTACATGCTCCTCAACATCTATAATGTTTTTGATACTCTGTAGTAGTTCCTAATCAACTGGATCAAGAGCATCCGATCATGTGGCCAAGCTAGAACGGGCAATTGATTGCTTAGTGGCCAGGGTAGGAGACTTTGTAGCATTCTACTCATCTAGGGCAGGGATAACGTACATGGCAAGGATGGCTGCCAACAAAACTTCATCCTCCGCTTCACCTTCTCCTGTTCCTTTGACTACTCCTTTGCCTTACCAAGCTTCTTGGCTAGGTAGCTTCTATGTATCTTTGGATGAATTGGGGTTGGCTCCTCCTTAGCTGGCTCCACCTTGGTTGCCTCCCCCTTAGCTGCATTTGCTAGTAAATTAGAGGTACACATACATGATCTAAGTAGTTCTAGCTTGTAGCCAAGACACTTCTTTCATACACATACATGATCTAGATTAGAGGTCAAAAGCATTGTTATAATTCTATCAGTGGATTCATATTCTTGAATTAGTTTCGTAATATTACTTTCTCATTCGATTTACATTGGCACTAGTTTTATTTTTAAATTAAAATCAAATTTTCCTTCAAGTTTGGTAATAATTTAATTTGTCCCAGAGGTTAGGTAGCCCTTCAAACTCATCCTCATATACTTTCCTTGTACACTTGCAAAGAGTCAATTTTAAATGATCAAAAGATAGTGACCAAGGCCTTCTTAAATTCAGTACCACCTCAACATTTTTGAAGTAAATGTAGCAAAAAAATCAAGTAATTTTTTTCTTTTACTCAAGTCAAATCATGCAAACCAACGACTAAAATAAACCCTAATCCATGAGTGTCATTTTCCAACATAATAATAATATCAAACCATGATTAATAATAATAATCATAATCATATTTATTAAATAAAGAGTCAAGTCACATCCATGTGCAAAATCTAATAACCAACTAAGAATAACAAATAAAGTATGAAATGACAACTCTCGTGCCTTATTACAATCTAATGAAAATAAAGCAAATCCTACTATAAAGTAGTGAATCCCTGCTCCACGAATCCAGCTACTCTTCTACTCCTCCCTTAAGGTACCTACATCACAAAGACGTATAGTATCCCCATTTATACTCAATAGGATCAAACAGGCTTATAAAGCTGATTGAGGGACTAAGCTTTGGTTATAAATTATAATTAATAAACCACTGATAATTATTCTATAGTTATCTAGCTCTGTCACAACCAAGCCCTCAACCATCCTCATAGTGTTAAAAGTCTTGGGACATTAAAGTCTCAATATCAAAGACTAAACCACCAATATAATTAAAATTGATGCAGAGATTAATCTTTGCAAAACCCCAGAATGCGAGACTCCATCCTTGGAGTAGACTGCTTAACATCAACTTGACCCAAATCCCTAAGGCTCTCAACAGCCTGCCATGAATATGGAGAAATGGATCTCAATTGTGCTTATGAACACAGATTGGCGAGAAATACAAGTCTTCCATGATGCTTATGCAACTCCACTTTTCATATGCATTATATGATCCTAGGAATACCTATGGGAGGCCCACAGTAATGACCTCTATGGTTAATACCCAAACCGTTATGGCAATGAAGAAAACATATCACAATCTCCACCATTCCCCAACTTTGGGGAAAATAAGTCTTTACAAACATTTCAGTTAAAACCCTAAGGAACCTAAGACCCTTTGGCCCAAGGTTCCGAATAGTCAAAGCACAGTGCATAATAATTTAATTAGATCACATGTTTGTTCCAAAGGAACGAATAGTTCTCACACCGTTTATTAACCTGCAATCACCCTTTAAGGTAAATTAGTATGATTAATATTTTAATATGGGTATTATTAGTCAATTAAAACCCCTCTTGTCCCATTGTAAGGTTTTAACTATTTATTTATTATTTTCAAGGTTTATATATTTTTTATATTTTTTTGCTTAAAATACTAATAAGGGAGAGGATTAGACCTAAACCGACCCAAATTCAATCTGAACCAAGCCTTCTCGGATCCATTGACCCGGCCAGACCTGCAACTGAAGCCGGTCAGCTTGGGACTGTTGTCTTCTCCACAACATTCTGAAAGATTGAACTTCCATGCAGACCAAAGCAGAGGAGGTCCAATCGGCGAGTTGCCACCGGCTTTTCCGCCCTAGTCTACCAAATAAATTCCACTGCCTCCTAAGGATTCTCCCTGATGTTTCAGTTCACTCCAAAATGTGGAAATTTTCCACATCCCATACATACCCAGGGAGGAGGAGAGTTGCGGCCTGTGATCCGCTAGTCGTCTGGCCACCTAGGAGCGCTAGGAAACTTCCTCCGTTGACCCTTAGGTGCATTTAAACCCACTTTTGGAACCACCTGTTGTCAGTAGGAACCCGGAAATGCCTATCATGCAGCACTCGCAAGGCCAAATACCAAGCAAGTAAGCCTTTCTAGTCAAGGTCATGGCCTCGTACCATTCAACCAAGCATCTAGCCTGTGAAGCCAAGCAACGAACCTGTCCCAAGGAAGACATGCGAATGTGCTAAGACATTTCCCAAGCGAGATAGACAGACGGGGACACCTCCTTGCAATGCCCGAATCCAACTTAGACAACTTGGACATCTGAACATTCCATCTCAGCCAAGTGCATGCAAGGGTTATACTTTCCAACATGGCCATAAGGCCAGACGGCTGCCCTTATGTTGAAGAGCCTCATCTCCTAGCGGATAGGGCTCTTGGCATGATAGCTAGCAACACAACAGGCCTTTGTTGTCATCTGAGATAACCATTTGCAAGGCTAGGCATCGTACTAATAACTTATCATTTCTGCTCACCATGTCCCCCCCTATTTAGCATAAGATATTTTTTTCATTCTGCTGGAGTGGCAGCCAAAGTGGCTATACGGGCATGGTTTGTCCAAAGTTTGCCAAATGGCTCCAAAACACTCTACAAGACTCTCCAACACTATATAAGGGGGAGGGGACATCTCAAGAATCTAAATATGTGCTAGCCAGCCATGTGTCCCAATGTAGCCAACTATGTTTGCGCATCATTACGTGCATTCTATGCAATGCTGTTCACACATGATGTGCAACATTCCAGGCCTTCCCTACAGTACTTGCATAGAAGGTGTACAATACTATGGGTAGTTATTGCAATGCATACACACTTAGTATACAACACTTCCACATGTGTGTGTGCCCTAGCACGTGTCATGGATAGTTCACTTCGCTACCCCGTAACACGGTGCTATCTACCATCTCCTCCCCACCACTCATTACGAGTTGGATGCAGAGGCAAAGAGTGGCCTCTTCACGAGATCTAAGCTATAGTCAAATGTAGCTCGTCGGAACGCTCCTCCATCAACCATGGCCGGAGTTTGTAGAGGCGACCATCCACTCTCCATGACTGTCTAACCTTCTTTTTTTTTGTTTCAACCGTTACAGACGACTCCTCAAAAGTTCTTCCACCGAAAACAGGGCACAACTGACTGCAGCAATTCATCCTAATAAATAGACTGTTATGGGTCTACCCTAGTGGCTCCAATCATTCACTGCTCCTCAAACTTGCCGACTGGTTGTTCAGTTGCTTAGTCGAAGGTTTAGAGCGCACGGGAAGACAACATAACAGATCTGCACTAGGAGTCCAGTGGATGTCCACCAGCAAAGTTTATATGTTTGCCATTGCATTCGGCCTCCAAGAGATGCATAGACGACGAGTCCCACACCATCCATCCGGCTTCCCGTTTCTCATAACCAGAATTTTGGCCATGGCCGCCGTTGGTCAATGTGCCACCCGCGGTGCTATGCATCAGTTAATCGTCAGTTGTCAAGGCCTCTCTATCTTAGTTATAATGTCTTCTATATTATTTAATGTATTCGCTGATTCAAAGTCTCTTAAATAGTGATGATAAACAAGGATCCTACCTCTTTCCCGATGATGTCTTTGCGCATGCTCCTCCCTCTGGCCTCCTTTGCTAGCAACAAACTCCCTCTTCCGACCACTAAAACCTCCAAGTTCTCAGCTTTAATGGCTTCTCCCCAAATATTTTTAGAAGAAAGACAGAGGCTAGGGTTAGGAAAAGACATTTGCGAGCCTTATGCATTGATGTCGTCATCAATGCATCTAACCCTTGTTGATGCCCAATAAACCACATTGACCCTTCCCCACAATCAATGATGGGAATAGTTCTTGTTCCCCTGACCATTGACATGTCACTGATAGTGTCCAGTGCAAAAGAATAAACCAATTCCCACACTAGGACCAAATCAAATTACCTCATCCTAATCTCATGAAAAAACCTCTTAACATTTAATGTGGTCATTATACTCATGAAAAACACCCTAAATTTGTACAAACCTTTATCAAGTGACTATTAAACATAAAATCCTATCATCATCACCATCCCTTTATTTGGAGACTTCTCCTAGTTGCATGTATTCACTCTTAGTGAGGGTTCAACTACAATATGGTCTGGCAACATAATCAAGAAGAAACCTAGAAGAGATGGTGCTACATAGTGAACCTCAAATAAATTTGGAATAACGCTACACATAGCAAGATATTACATACATATATCTTCTATTCAAATGTTATTTGGAATCTTTGGGAATATTAATTTATCCTACCTCTTGACAAATACACGTTGGCACTTTACTGATGGCCACAAATTTGAAAATTTTATTGAAAACATCCTTGGGTGTTACAAAAAAGTCTATCTAAAAATCATAGTAATGAGATAATCTTTTTGGTATTTTTCATTTTTCAACACATAATTAATATCATAAGCAAATTCATGTCAAGCAAAGAAAACAAAGCAAAACTGATATGAAATCTCACAATAAATTGAAAGAATTAAACCATGGGATCCAATCTCGATGCCTCTAAATTAAGTTTGATTTCTCCTTGACCTTGCCTAGAATTCCAATTCTTAGGCAGTCCAAATGTGCACTTACCATGATTCCATGCTCCCTTCAAAGATTCTCCAAATTAGCTTTCTTCATCCAGACTTTCTTTTTAGGTATTCTTGAACACCCAAGATTTTTTATCATATTTTCTTAAAAATTCATGAAGTTTTTTTTGCAATATAACTGCTATAAATTGGGAAAAATGACTAAATACAAAACTTGTAAAAAAAGTTATAATTTAAAACATCACACATCAATTTTTTTCATCTAAATTTTTTGCTCATTCGACCAAACATCGTACGACCAAACCAAACATCCTCAGGCTCTACTAAAAAATAAATGTATGAATCAATGGCCATGATCATGGCCTTTAAATACAAATCTATCTTAGGCATCCTTAAGTGTAAGACCCATAAACAGTCCAAAGTCTAATCCAAATTGCAAGTCTGGAAAACATAAACACTTTAATTCTCATCTCACCCAATACATTATATCATGGCACAAAATAATACTGTAGTGAGTTAAGGATATACCTGAGTCAAAGGGAATCAATCCACTCAAGGGAACAAGTGTCCATCTTCAAGAGCTCTCTGTCACAAACCTACAAAAGCCTCCCGACCATCAGGGCTAAAAAATAAGGTAAATGAGTATTTTCATACTCGGTAGGAAAATACCCAATAGGAGAGTTCTAAATAGTGAACTCAATAAATCTATACATAGATGTGTTTATGCAACTCAAACATAAAGCAGACAGGCATATAATAATCATGCACATATGCATACAATGATGCACATACATACATACCATCAAACCAATCTGATACTTACGCTCTTAATCATAGTCTTACCAACTTACTCGTATAATTATATACTTACTCATACAACTTACACATACTCGTATGACCTTACTTGTACAATCTTACACTTACAGTCTTGTTAAGAAACACATGCTTATAATCTTGCTAAGAAACTTATGCTTACAGTCTTGCTAAGAAACTTATGCTTATAGTCTTACTCAGGAACTTACACATACTCATAAACATACATGCTTACTCATACAGTCATACACATACTTTCAGTCACTGATGTCAAGACCCAAATTTTTAAAACTATTTTTAAATAAAGGACACGTGATAAATCATGATATTTTTTTTCTAAAATTTAAAACAAATCATCCGATTAAATATCTAAGTCATGATAATTGGGGTTTACAAATACTAATATCAAAACATATGATATTATTACATGTGTCAATATTTAATAAATAGCAGGTTAACCCACTAAGAACAAGTCTGTCATCTGTCTAAAAATAAATAACTAAGTAAAATTGTCTCTCACGCTAGTAATTATAATTACGTACAAGATTTTAGAAGTAAGAAACTAGATCCCACTAGTGCAATGTCGTACTCAATCGCTCACCGATTTTCTAATCTCGCAATGTCGCCATCTAAAGAACTTGCAAGAAAATAAGACCAAACAACAACAAAATATCTCCTCCCCTTGGGGGAGCATTTCAAATGAACAAAGTGTAATTTAATGTTATTCGGATCGGCCCACATCACCCGATGTTAGTTTCCTAAATACTAATCAGACAACATCTTCAATGTTTCCAACAAGATCAAATCCAAATGTAGTTCTTCCTTAAAACTACACTATCCTAAGAAGCATAACATCACGTATACAATGCTTAAGTATTTTCAATCAACCTACATTTTATGCAAGTCCTTTAATAGTTCTACTTATTCTAATTAAACAAGTAATATCAAACAATGTTGTTAATTATCTCCCGGACTATTATTCGATAATTAATTCTCGTCTAATCTCAAAGACAGACAGACAAATAAGATGTCAACCTAAGTAACAAATGATACAACCACCATAGACCTTCCTCCAAAGGGAACCATCTATAGTGTGGCCCTGGAATCAACCAGGAAGTACCATTACCCATCCTAGCCCATAAACGATGTGACCAGAGTGGAAAGGCATGACCCACAACTGCACCTGAAAAGAAGTAGCGGGAGAAGCCAACCGAGTAGGATGTCATCTAATCCAAATGCATGTACACTAAATGATCCTCAATAGATTGGTGGTGAACCTGGCTCACGCAAAGCTCCATCCAACAGGGAGGTGCAACTACACGGTTAAATCAGCAGCTCCTCAATAGAGCTAAGATGGAGGAAACCATTTTGAACCCTGTCTTTCTCATCAATAAGCTAGGATTCCAAATGAATATCCCAAACCCTATTAATCCCTTCTAGACTAGGGTTGAAACTTGAAACTGTCATCAGTTTATCAACCAAGGCAAATCGTCAGGTCAAATGCTTTGTTCACTCTATGAACTAGTACTAGACCCCTATGAGGTATTTTAGTCTTTATCTTGATTAGGTGTTCTTACACAATCCAAAGCTATCTAACCTCATTGATTAATCTTTCATTAATCTTAAGTTAATGATAAATTATTATCATAACAACAATAATAATCATCAAAATAATGAACAACATAAACAATATAAACCCGCATAGGTCCAAGCAAATCATAATATCAAGAATCAAACTCGATAATGATATTAGAAATGTTTGAGCTCTTGTGCCCTAAACCTTCCTAGGTTAACTGAACAAACTTTATGAAAACTGGTCATAATGTACCTAAGGGCATTAAGGTAATTATTCTACATTAGACATGGTCCTCTCTGTTCTCGGGTAAGTCTGTGGCCTCTTAAAGGTTTCAGTATCACATTAGTTCATTAATTTTATTCATGTGAATGCGGGCTAGTCTACATAAGGGTATTTCTATCTTTTTGTTTAGGGCTTCCCTAAACCTTGATAGGTTCAAAACTAATCCCAGGGGTACCGCTTGACGTTATGAACCTGAGGTAATTTTCTTATTGTTTAATAGGGTCGTAAACCTGTTGAACTGACCCTAGTTCAATTAATTGTCTTACCTTAACCCAAGGGGAAATTTTTCAAATATATATTTATTGGGATTTTTACCTAGTTTGTGGAATAGTCTAAATTTGGGATACACATTAATCTCTCACTATTTTTCTCAATTTTTAAATCAACATATAGGCCCCTGAACCGGAGCCCCTAAGTTTGGTCATTAATCATTATTCTACACTTCAACTCACCAGGGTGAATTGGTCATTTTAAAAACATTGGAATTTTTACCTAGTCTAAAACTTAGTCAAGGTACTCTACATGACCTCATGGTCATTCTTAATTTTTTTCCAATTTTTTTTACTATTTTTCAATTAGTGTGTTTTGTTTTTTTACCGGACCAAATCGGGTCGGGTTATGGTCCAGGGCCCGATGACCCGCATCGCACATCGTCTTCCCCACGACAGGCCGGAGGCCTTTGGCAACGTTGCCCATACTACAGCAAAGGGGGACGGCCCAGGGCTTCTGAACCATCGGTGCATGGTGGAACCGACGACGTCGGTCCCACCACCGTTCGGTGGCCAAAAAGCCCTTTTTAATTTTTTTTTGTTTTTTTTAAACTATGCATATAGTGCCCCTCCTTTTTTTTATGTGCACTGGTCCAGCGATCTTCTCAACGGCGGCCACGTGCCAGAGCCTGGCCCTCCGTTGAGGGAGTCCGATGTGAAAAGATAACCCAATCACTAGCCATCACGACCAACCAACAAGATTAAAAGAAAATTATAGAAATATACATTGTTCAAAGAAATTACAGAAGAGTGATTTCTGCAATCACTATTTATATAAATTATAAAAAATAAAATTGCATAAATCTAATTTATATTTAAATTTATTTAATAAAACCTTCATTAATCTTGATTTAAAGACAACAACAATGATCCTACCTTAATTGCCGATTTGTTGTCGATCCACCACCACCGGAGCCTTGCTGTCCACCACCTTCTTTCTTCCCTTAAAAGGAAAAAAAATACCCCCCCTTGATTGTGCCCTAAGCATCCCTTTTTTATAAGAATGAGGATTAGGATTCCTAATCCCCCCTAGAAGTTAGGCCAATCCTCCTCACTTAGGCAACCTAATTGGGCTTCTAAAATATAATTTTGTAACTTTAATTAATCAGACCCGCAAAATGACTTAAACAGCTCAATTACACGTTTAAATCAGGTAAACAGGCCCTATAAAATATGTTAAACTTCAAAAAATCGTATCCCCATCGTCTGAACTCCGATTCACACGTTCTTGGTGGCATTTCGAAGATATTTCTGTCTACTTTCTAACCACATAGGTTTTAGCCACTATCTATTGAGGAAGTTATTCTATGACAATATCAAGGGGTCAAAGACCCTAATTTTCACATGTTTAATTTTTTAAACTTAGGAAAATCTAGGATATTATAACTGAAGCTTATTATAATTAATAAGCTCTAGCATCGAAATGGAAAGGAATCACTGGGGCAACACCATAACCTCCGGGGAATGACTAGATGTCATGGACTTTTGAAAGTAATGCACACCAACGCTCATAGGGCACATGATCAAATAGGTAAGAGCAGTTTTATGATACTACTTACTTGAGTGTGCAAACATAAATGCCCACACTTTAGGGGCTATACAAATGCCCACACTTTAGGGGCCATACTGTGCCAACTCAGGGTGGAATCATACAGTACCACTCTTGGGCCAAAATCTTATAGTGCGACTTCTTTTGGCACAACTTTTCCCCTGGCTACCTTAGTGTGCCTCTATGGATTACAAATTTGGCTGCATTTATCTATGCCACCCCCATTTGATAGTGATTGCTTTCAGTGCTTCCTAAATCCTCGAGACAATAGCTCTCTCAACTTGGCAATACTTTTAGTATGTATTATACAAAGTTTTCCAAAATTAGGCATAACATGCCTTTATACATCAGTCAGTATAAAATTTATAAAAAAATACAAGAAAAGTACAAAAATTGTAATTTTACAAAGAAAAGCTCTTCGTCGACTTCTTTGTATTCAAATCACACACTTGCAGGATTTGAGGGTGGGTGAGTAAATATACTCAGTAGGCTGAGTTAAGTTCTAAAAATATGCATGTAGAAATATCGTGTCATCTTTCTTTCAAAATCTGAAAATATCATTACAGAATGTCGCGATACCAAACAACTTACACCCGCGCTCATGGGGCAACGGGAGATGGAAGGAAAGGGAATTTCTCATGATATCTCAGTCCTGTGCGCGCAGGAAGCCAAATTTGGCGGTATCTAGAATCATCATAATAATCCTTAGTTTCGAGAAACCAAGGACTATCCAGAGGGTACGATTACTCAAAACTCGGCGAATTTTTCAAAAAGAGGAGAAGCTTTTAAAGATAGAATTTTCTTTCAGAAAAATCTTTAGTAAAACTTTGGTGAATCAAAATCTTGGTATATGATTAGAATTTAAAGCCGCCTACCTATAACACATGTGGAGTATAAGAAATCCCCTCGTAGAATATAAAGAAGATCCTTCCTTCGAGCGGGAAATTCGACAGAATAATGGTCCCAACGCATAGAGCACCCTTGATTTAGTGGGGGCTTTTGAACGGGCTAAAAAGGGTTTGAAATGGTCCAAAAATAGTAAAAAGGAGAAAGGGGAGGATTAGGGATGTGGTAGGGTTTTTGGATTTTAGAGAGGTCATCTCGGGAAAATAACACTGCCGGTGTGTAGAGCACCCTTGAATTAGTAGGAAATGGGTCTTGGTTCGTGAAATTCGGACTTAAAATGGGTCGGGAATGGTGAAAACAGTGAAAGGGGTTGAAAATCGGATGTGGGTGAAGAATGGCCGGAGAAGGGCTTAAATAGGGGAGGAGAAGCCATTTTTAAGCGGGCGCTGCAATCAAAATTGGCGGCACTGCCATGAAAACCACCAGCACACGTGATGAACGCGCATTTATCACGTATGTGCGCCAAACGCCGTGGCGCGATGAGCTGCGCTGCACCGAGCCATGTCGCGCCGAGCCAAATTTTTTTTTAAAATAATCATAACATCCTATCCCTAACTCCGTTTTGTGCCAGTCTTGGTACTGTTGAGCTCGTAACCACTTATAGATTGGTTTACCCCTATTTAAGAAGTGGGTCCCGCTGATAGAGCACATTTTTTGAGGCCATAACTTTTATTCTCGGTCTCAAATTTCCATATTTTTGACTTATTACGCTTGTCTCAACGAGTTATAATAAAATTTATTTAATGTTAGAAAAATAGGGTTATTACACAAATGTCATAATTATGAGGTAGGGGAGTTTTGAACTCGTAATTTCATGACAATATGCTTTGAATGTGTAGAAGTATGCTAAGATGATTGAGATTTGATGATTGGATGTTAAATCATGATCTATTTGCATGATGTAAAAGGATAAATTATGCCATGTTGAAATACATATGACATGCATTTGAGTTAAAAGTAGGTTGGTAAGCTATGTATGTGGATTATGTATGTATTAGTGATGACTAGCAAGTATGTTGGTAAGCAATGTATGAAAATATGTATCTGTTATAAGTATGTGTGATGGACATATGTATGTATGATGGCTATATGAGTGTGCGATGTATATGTGTATGTGTGTTTCGGCAAAAGTATGGGCAATGGACGGTAAGAGGTGATGGAGTGCTTGGTATGGATTTGGATGTGATGTGTAAGTATATAACGGAAGACGGAGAATGTAAGTTTGACAGGCGAGGATTGGAGTAGTTTTGGTTAGATTGGAGCGTATGTTGGGGGATTGTCATACAGTAAGAGTATTGCATAATTGTACAAGCATAACATACAGATTATGAAGTAAAAAGTAAGTATAATAAGTGAGGTATAAGTAAGAGGGTGATAACTAAGGTTGGCTATGAAGAGCTTAGTTTGATGACAATTGCCAAAACACAAAACCTATTAAAGCAGCTTATAATTTAAAACATCACATATCAATTTTTCCCAATTTACAACCATTATATTGAAAAAAAATTGTAAAATTTAAGAAAATGTGATGAAAAATCTCCGGTGTTACAATTCCTTTATAGCAATTGTATAGTGACAGGGGTGTACTCTTATTACTTGGAGACCTAGTCCATAAATTTGACTTTAAATTTCTATCCATGTAAATAATCTTCTTTGGAACATACTTTTTTCTATTGTTTCCATTTTTAAACATGGAATTTTGTCTAGGGACTCCATTCGCTTTCTTTGTGTTTGTTTACTTCGATAAATATCCAAGTCCACTTTTATCATTAATTGGTTTTCCAATAACAAGTAATTCATTTAGCTTATCCCTTCCTTAAGAAACACTTGCGAGTTTGAGTTAATTTCGTGCAAGTTCTTTTTGCAAATTTATGACCTTTTTGAGATTTTACACATTCTTTGCAAATAATTTGCTCAATTTTCTTGAACATCCCTTTCACTATATGAGGTCTTACTAACTTCATCTAAAGAAAATAGATCTACACAGTTGTTAAGCCTTAAAGTGCAACCTGGCCTTAGCCACCACTTGAAAGTCCGCCTATGCAAAGGGTGACACAAATACGTACATGGCTGAGCTACCAAATGAACTTCCTAGATTCCTAATTACCACCATGCAACAAATAATTATCTTTGGATACAATTAATTAAAACTAATAAATTTGATATAATAAAGATTATTCTCCCTGGAAAACCGTTCCTGCATGTAATAAGTAAAACCATAAAAATATAAAGCATACAAGAATTTTTACTGTGAAAAATCCAGGTGTAAATGACCATTGGAACTCATTGAGTCATAAGAAATCCACTAATCAGAAAAAGTTTGGTACTAGTCACCTTAGTACAATATAGTAATTTACTTAAGATGAACTCATTGAGTCATAAGAAATCCACTAATCAGAAAAGTAACATTACTAATTCAAGTTTCAGAAAGGGAAACACTATTTTTTATATTATGCTCTGATAGTGAATCGAGAAGTGTCTAATTTTTAAATCGACGGCACATATATTAACGTATATTAACATAAATATTACTTACGCTAATATATATTAATGGATACTAATATATATTATTAATTTTTATATTAACATAAATATTACTTATGCTAATGTATATTAATATATACGCCGTCAATATTAAAAATCAATACTTCCGAAATATTCTTTAGGCTTAGCTCAAGGAGAGGGTATAAAAACGCTTCCCTTGGCGAGAGCTGTATTGCCGCTTGCAGCGGATTGTTTCACTGAGCCGTGGCCAGTGCAGAATACGTAGCAGAAGACAACGGACAAAACCCGGTTTGGCTGGAATCGTAAATGGCGTGAGAAAGAGGAAATTGCAGAAGGCGCTTTACCGTTGTACAAGACTCACGCGATCAAAAGTTGCCCGAACCACCCGCTGCTTCCTCCCGTTGGCCTTGGCGGCAAATGGACTAATTTGCTGCTTTGCCTTGCCTAGCGGGAAAAAGAGCAAGAGCTACAAGAAGAGGCAGCTTCCCTCCATCATCTTCTCCCTCCCGCCGTTTCTCTATTGCCATGTTCTCTTCCCTTCGGTCTCTCAGGAGACCCGCCAAGAACCTCTCCAACCTGATCCTCCATCAATCCCATGTCTCCGAAAGCTTTGCTTCATCTGCCAACCAGGGGAACCCCCTTAACCAGCTTCTGGGTCGGCCTCCTTTCTTTCGCGCCTGGTCCTCCTTCACTCGGAGGTCCCAGGATGCCCAGAACAATGCCGGGCTGAAGCATGTGGGGCTTCTGCTGAACCGATTTAGTTTGAAGAAGCTGTGTGAAAAGGGTACGTTGGCCGTGCAGGGAAGAAGATACTTCTCTCATTGGAGATATCAGACTTCTCGCTCATGGTGATGCCATCCCTCCTCTGTAGTTAGTATGTTTGTCTGGGTTACCTTTCAAATAGAGTATATTCCTTGAGAATTTTATGCTGTTCTGAACTTTGAAGGTGATATGCTTGTAGTCTATAATGAATCATTGCATATGAAATCCTAAAGGTTTATCATTAAAGTTTATTTTCTTTTCTTCATTTTCCTCTCTGATTCTGTAGAAGAGGAATGTAGTATGTTTATTTTTGATCCAAAACACTTCTAAACGGAAACCAAAGTGAAATTTTTATCTGACTTATAACACTGCTAAAACGAAAATTTTACAGAAAGGAAGGTACTGATAAAATTGGTCATTTCAATTTGTCATTCTCAATGACACTGAGTTAGATTAGTAGGTGAAGTTGAAACAGCAAACTTAAAAGAGCTGGACATGTTTCTGTAGGGTATATATAAAGTACAGATCTTGATCTTTACTTCAAGCTTGGATTGCATAATAAAAATGGTTCATTATGGAGGAGTTTCAGCTTGTGTACATGCTGTGAATTACCCGTATCACCTACCAATTAGTGACAGGAACAAACATATGAAGATTTAGAACACCTTTTTCATCCCTAATTGTATTATGTGCATCATAAAGGAGCTTCCTGCTGTGAACTCTGTCTTCATCGATGGGTAATGCCGGTTGAGCTAAAATGTGTTTGATCCCTGAAATATTGTTGTTACCTTTTTTTGGAAAAGTTTTTGGAATTTCTAAAGTGTGTGAATAATTATGTATTTACATGTTATCTTCTTATTGCAGGAGCTCGTTTGTTCCAAATGCAGATGAGATTACTTGGGGATTAATTGGAATCAATACTGGGATTTTTATGTTATGGAGGGTTATGAATCCTTCATTTATGATGCATAATTTCACGGTTTGTTTTAAATAAAGAAGTTTCGTCTTTAAAACCTGATTGTCATTTTCTTTATAATCGGCATGTGGTGATGATTAATGTTTCTTTGAGCAGTTGTCAATGGAGAATTTCAGAGCCTGGCGTCTACACACACTGCTTACATCTGCATTTAGCCACATGGATTTAAGTCATCTTCTATCTAACATGTTTGGGCTTTACTTCTTTGGCAGTCATGTATGGTACCTACATACCTTTACGGTTTTCTCATGTGTAACTTCATTGGTAAAAAGTTTCAGTTACACTGCCCTAACATGTGGCCTACTTGGATGTAATTAACCTCATATGTTGTCAAATGCCACTTACACTGCAAAACAAAGAAAACTGCTATGGGTTCTCAAATCAGAGTGTCCACCTAGTTGGATATGACATGCCCAATTTCATAGTTCTTGCTAACTGTCAAAAGCCAGATAGGACATAATTGAAAAGGTGGAAGACTGGGCGGAGGACCTGTAGCATCACTCTAAAACTAGACTTATTAAGTGGTGCAGAGGAAATGATAATTTACTGTCTATTTTCCCTTTTTTTCTCTGTACTGGCCCTTGAGGCTGATATAATTAGTAGAAATCAAACCAAAAGGGTTAAATATTACATCTGGAAGCTTTAATGCAATTAGTCTGACATTGGCACTAAGTTCGTTTTAAATTCAGAAGGCAATTGTCAATAACTTCTTATTCAATATTGCGAGGGGTCATACTAGTTTTTAAAATTAGAGTTGCAGTTGAACTTTGTTTTCAGTTTTAATATTGCTCAAGTAGTTTTTTAACTAATTTTTCAAATTGGTTCGAATTAAGCATATGTTCATGACCTACTTTGTGCTTTTTTTTTTCAGTTGCAAATGTGATCATGACTTTTGCAGCAAAGAGTCGTATGTATTTTGCTGTGTAATTATTGAGCTCTAGTAGAGCACTGACTTTTTCACCTGGCAATATCTTTATGGTTATCTCATAATGTTTTGATGGTCAGCCATCAGACAGCACGACATGATGAGGTGCCATGTGTCACGGCCCTAGCCATCCATAGGTGCCATGCGGCGCTTGCAAGGCCAAATAGCCAAGCGAGTAAGCCTTTCTTCGCTTCAGGGGGTACGGCTCCAGGGGGTCTTGCTCTGCTTCTCCCCCACTTAACTTCGTTGACGTCCTCGTCAACGGTACGGCTCCAGGGGGTCTTGCTCTGCTTCCAACCCAGCACGTGTCATGGGTAGTCCGCTCCGCTACCTCGTGACACATGGAAAGCAAAGAGATATCCAGAACTGAGTGAGAGGTCCTGGTCTTTTTACCTCTTGAGTGATTGTCTAAAACATTTGAGGCGTCACATAAACTGTCAGGGACAACCATTTCCTTTAATTATGAGTCTTATTATAGCACTAAACTCCCAAAATGATAGCTTAATCATGTAAAATGCGTTTATATCTATACTTGTCACCTGTTCGTCTATCAATTGTGTCAATCTGAAAGGCCTAGTCATCAACTGCAAGTATCAGAATATGGTTTGTTACTGCATGTGACAACACTGATTGTTTTCCACGTGTTTCTATGAGAATCAGATAGCACAAATATTTGGACCCCTTTTTCTACTGAAGTTGTACGTAGCTGGTGGGATTGTTGGGTCAATATTCTTCCTAATACATGATGCCATGAATCGCTCATCTTCAAAGGTAGGGTGTTCTATTGGACCATGAACATTGTGCATCATATTCTTTCATTATATACTTTTGATGATTGGGGCCCAATTTATTTTTGCTTCTTTCCTTTCATGTTTAAGGTTTTTCTTCAAAAATCAGTTTGCTGTTGCAGAAGAGAACTGCTGTTAGAATTTTAGTCAAATGCATTTATTAGAAACAAACTGCTAACTTGTCTATTTGCTCCTAAAAGTCATTCAACAAAAGTGTACCTAGCAAGACTTTCAGTCTTCATTTGATAATATATCTCTACCAGTTAATTTTTTATTAAAGCATAGACGGTGAAGTTCCGATGTCAATTGTCATCTAACTGGAAACAGACATTATCAGTTGACAAATGGCATATTATTGGAAGAAAAGAAAAGAGAACGTACCAACATGTTCCAAGCATATGTTTCTTTTTCATCAAAATTGGCTGTCATTTTCTATAAAGGGAAATGTTTTAAGATTGGCTTTCCTGTTCATTCGTGTTTTCTAGATTCAGAAGCTTAAGGGCACCACTTTTTCCTTTTTATGGTTTGTGAAAATATAATTATGTTCTTATTAATTTCTTCTTTTATTCATTTTGCTGCAAGTAAAGCATGCCTTTGTTTGGATATTTTGAATGACAAGTTAAATGGATGATCCATGTAGATGCTGACATTTCTACCTCCATGTCTTATCTTTCAGGGAACATTTAGTCCAAGAACCTATGCACTGGTAAGACTTATTTTGTTTTCTTTCTAATTGATGAGTCTGCCCACACACATGTATGGATGCACGTGATTACATATCTTTGGAAGCCAAAAGAAACTTTGATTAGCTCCATTAAACTGTACTTTTGCATTTTACCTTCTGATAGCTGAAGTGTTAGAAACTTGAACAGTATTTTTATGTGCAGGCATGCAAACAATTATCACTTGAGAACTCACCTGTATGAAATTAAAATGTAAAAGTTGTGAGAATTGCAGTCCTTAATCTTTCATTCATATGCATACATTATATATGATACGGGGGTTATCAAGTCATAGGGAGTCAATCCCTGTTAACTCATAATTGGTTTACAACAACCTCCTACAATGGAGGAATTTGTTACAACTGAGCTTTGACTCAACTCTAACAAACTCAACTGATCATTGACTCTTTGACTCAGTCTGTTGAGTTTGTTAGAGTGAACCTAGACACTCTAATGACTCACCTCACAGCCCCCCTCAAGCTCATGTGGAGGTTCACGAAGCATGAGCTTGTGGCAAAGCGTAAAAAACTGAGGGCTTGGTAAGGATTTGGTGAAGAGATCTGCAATTTGTTGGAACCCTGGTATGTGTGCCACACGGATAACGCCGCTCAGAATATGTTCGCGAACAAAATGGACATCAATGTCAATGTGCTTCGTACGGTTATGGAAGACCGGATTCCGGGCCATGTAGAGGGCGCTAACATTATCACATAAAATGGAGGGAGGCGAGGAGATGGAAATCCGAAGCCGGTGAAGAAGATGAGTCAACCACAATACATCAGCAGTGGTGGCAGCTAAAGCACGATATTCAGCTTCAGAGCTAGAGCGAGAGACGGTTGGTTGCTTCTTGGCTGCCCAGGAGATCAAGTTTGGGCCAAGATAAATGGCATAACCGGTAACGGAGCGGCGAGTATCAGGGCACCCTGCCCAATCTGCATCAGTGTAGGCACGGAGGGAGAGATCCATAGATCGATAAAACTGAAGTCCCAAGGATATAGTCCCTTTTATATAGCGGAAGATTCGCTTGACAGCTTCAAGATGGATCTGACAGGGTGAGTGCATAAATTGGCACATGGTTGATAGCAAAAGCAATGTCAGGCCGACTGAGAGTGAGATATTGTAGACTGCCCACCATTTGCCTATAGAGAGAGGAGTCTTTTAGAGGTGAGGAGCCATATGCAGAGAGATGTGTACCAGCTTGCAGAGGGCTGGTGACAGGTTTAACTCCAGATAGTTCAAACCGTTCCAAGAGTTGAAGGGCATAATGGCTTTGGGAGAGCATTAATGCAGATTCAGTCCGCTTAACCTGCATACCAAGAAAAAGATTTAAAGGCCCAAGATCTTTCATATCAAAGGCTGCAGATAATTTTCTGGTTAGCATATGCAGGAGTGGAGCAGAGGAACTGGTGAGGATAATATCATCAACATATAGCAAGAGTAGAAGCATGTGAGAATCATGCTGCCAGAGAAACAAAGAGGTATCAAAAGGACATCCAACAAAACCAAGGTGTAGTAGAAAGGTTGTGAACTTAGTGTACCACGCCCTTGGGGCTTGCTTAAGTCCATACAGAGCTTTGTGCAAACGACATACATAAGATGGATGTGCAGAATCAACAAAACCAGGAGGTTGTTGGAGGTAGACTTCCTCATGAAGATCCCCGTGGAGAAAGGCATTTTTAACATCAAGTTGGCGAAGAGGCCATGCATATGAAGTAGCCAAAGCAAGCACAAGACGAATTGTAGTAGCTTTTACAACCGGGCTGAATGTTTCATCAAAGTCAAAACTGCACGTTGATTATAGCCTTTTGCTCCTAGACGAGCCTTGTAGCGTTCAATATATCCATTGGCATGGAGTTTAACCCAGAAGACCCATTTGCATCCTACCACATTCATACAGGGCTTATAGGGAACAAGAGTCCATGTTCTGTTATGGTTAAGAGCTGTGATTTCCTCCTGCATAGCTTCTACCCACTTGGGTTCTTTGGCAGCTTGGCGATAGGTGCTGGGCTCTATGGGCAGAGACTCAGAAGCTGCAAGTAGTGCGGCAGGGAGGGGATAGCGAGTCGCAAGGAGAGCCTTGGACTGATGTGCCTTGGAGCGAGTCACCATGGGATGGGAAATACTGGAAGTTGACACCGAGGAGAGTTCTGCAAGAGGATTAAGTGGTGGTGCAGTAATAGCGGTAGATGGAGGTAAGTCTAGAAGAGCACCTGAAGGGGAGACAACCGTGGGCAGTGGCAGCGGAGGCGCGTCAGCAGGATGTGAAGGCAGATCCTTGGACACCGTAGAGACAGCCCCAGAAGAATCAGAGATTGCAGCAGGAGCAATGGAGACCGTAGGGACATCTGTAGATACACCAGCAGCCAGAGGATAGTCCGCAGGGGGAGAGGAAGATGGCTGTCGCATGGAGGGAGAGAGGCCCAACATCATAGAGAGTGGAGCAGTAGCTGGTAAGTTCCTGTCACACACTGGGAGGGAGGAGACAGACTGTGAAGATGGCAAAGCAGGGACCAACTGCTTTTGATGGCGGCAAAACACTTGCAATGGTGGCGGCATAGGTGCTGGAGGCGGTGGAGAAGCAGAATGCACAGCAGCAGGAACCAACTGCTTTGGGCGGCGGCGGAAGACTAGTAATGGTGGCTGCCTAGACCCAGGAGGTATGGGTGATATAGGAGGAACAGCAGATGCTGAGTGTGGTAGAGGATCAGAGGAAGCCCCAGGAGAGGATGATAAGGAACCAGGTCCAGCAGGGACTGCAGAGGGACCAATCATAGCCTGCCAAGAGTCCACTGATTCATCTTCGAGATGTTTGAGTGGGAGTGGCTGAATTCTGAAGCGATGAGCAGAGGGACGTCTATGATTGCCAATAGTTGGGTAAGGAAAGACCTGCTCAACAAAGGAAACATGTCGTGAGATGTATAGACACCCTGTGAGAGGGTCAAGGCAGCGATATCCCTTGTGATGGCCACTGTACCCCAAGAAGATGCATTGTACTGTTTTGTAATCAAGCTTGCCCCTTCCAAAGGGCTGAAGATAAGGATAACAAGCACATCCAAAGGCCCGAAGGTGATCATAGATAGGCTTCTTTTGAAAGAGAAGCTCATATGGTGATTTTCTGTCAAGAGCTTTGGAGGGAAGACAATTTATTAAGTAAACTGCAGTAGAGAAGCAATAAGGCCAAAGTGCTTTAGGAAGGTGAGCATGAGCCATAAGAGTAAGGCTGGTCTTGACCACATGACGATGTTTCCTCTCAGCCAATCCATTTTGTTCAGGAGTGCCAGGGCAGGAGAGAAGATGAATTATGCCTTGTTGCCGGAGAAAGGTTTGAAGAGTATGACTAACATATTCTCCTCCGCCATCTAATTGAATTACCTTCACCGAGGCATCAAATTGACGCTTAAGGTAATGAAGGAAATCAATAAAAATGCCAAAAACTTCAAACTTTCGTTTCATGGGTAACAACCAAGTAAAACAAGAATATTCATCCATAATCAATAAATAAAACCGAAAGCCATCAAGTGAAGAAACAGGAGCAGGGCCCCATACATCAGAATGCAGAGTACTAAAGCAAGTTGTAGAATAAGTGACACATCTGTCAAAAGGCAATTTTGATACTTTGCCAAGTTTACAACTATCACATGAAAAATTATTCAAAGACAAGGGAAAATGCAGAGACGACGCCAAAGTACGCATTGTTGATGCAGAGGGGTGGCCCAAGCGAGCATGCCATACTTCAGAACTAACTTTAGTGCAGAGAAGACCAACAGGGGACTTGCAAAGAGTAGAAGCAGCAGCAACTCGATAGAGCCCTTCTGTCCTAGGTCCGGCCAAGAGGATCTGCCCGGTCTGCATGTCCTTCACAGTAAAACCCCATTTATAAAATAAGAAGCAACAATTATTGTCTCTAGTGAATTGCGAGACACTTAGAAGATTTTTAGTGAGGCCGGGAACTAATAAAACTTTCTCCAACTTAGGAGATGCGGATGATAAAGTGACTGAACCAGTATGGGAGATTGGAAGAGAGTTACCATTTCCCACAAATACTTTGTCAGAACTAGAGTAAGGAGACATACCATCCACTTGGGCTGAATCAGAGGTCATATGGTGCATTGCACCAGTATCAGGGTACCACCCGTTGTCTGCTTGATCAACCAACTTAAGTGCAGAAAAGGATTGGATGGGTTCGATGGAAGTAGCCTGGCATGCATCAGCCTTATGATTCGGATGACCACAATGATAGCAATAGATGGCTGAATAGTCACCATTAACAGGAGCAGCACGAGGACGACCACGGTGTGAACCATCATGACCACGGCCAGCCGGCAGAGAGGAAGGAGAAG
Source organism: Saururus chinensis (assembly GCA_035235625.1). Taxonomy (NCBI): domain Eukaryota; kingdom Viridiplantae; phylum Streptophyta; class Magnoliopsida; order Piperales; family Saururaceae; genus Saururus; species Saururus chinensis. Next base: position 53,070,674 of record CP141140.1, read on the forward strand.
CAGTTCGTCCACGTGAGTGAGAGGTAGAACGATTTCCACCAGAGCGTCCACCTCCACCAAAACCACCTCGAGGGACTGTAGGTCAAGGAGACGAAGGGGACTTGGAGGTGAAGAGTGCCAAGGAGGAAGGAACACTCTGCTGTCCCAGTAGACGTAGCTCGCGGCACAGGCTGTGTCAAATTCAGGTCCAAGACCCTTCAGTAAAAGTATGATGAAGTCGTCATCATCAATTGGCTTGCCGGCCATGGCAAGAGTGTGAGAAAGAGACCGAGCTTTGTTAATATAGTCACTGATAGAGAGAGACTCCTTCGAGAGGCTGTGAAGCTCTCCTTTGAGGCCCTGGATGCGTGATCGAGTCAGTTTGCCATAGAGCACCTCCATTGTAGTCCAAAAGGAGTGGGCGGAATCGCAGTGGGCAACTTGAGGAAGAACATCTTCAGAAACAAAGGTGGCCAGCCAAGCCAAGACCATTTGGTCAAGGCGAAACCACGCACGCACAGTGGGATCATTATCATCACCAGAAGGGCGAGACAGATCACCTGAATCAGCCCAATGAGTCCATGTGAATGAAGAACTGGTAAAACCTGCATCTTCCACATGTTAATTTGTGGAGGCAAGTTTTACAGAGATTTCCTGAGAAATACACTTGACAATAGGAAGAGGAGCAATGGGTGACTCCATGTAGGGAAGAGTTGTTTCAGAATTGTTGACCGAAGACATGATTGGAAAAGAGAATGGACGCAGGAGGAAAATAGTCAAGGTTTTCTAGCTTTGATACCATGTGAGAATTGCAGTCCTTAATCTTTCATTCATATGCATACATTGTATATGATACAGGGGTTATCGAGTCATAGGGAGTCAATCCCTGTTAACTCGTAATTGGTTTACAACAACCTCCTACAGTGGAGGAATTTGTTACAACTGAGCTTTGAGTCAACTCTAACAAACTCAACTGATCATTGACTCTTTGACTCAGTCCGTTGAGTTTGTTAGAGTGAACCTAGACACTCTAATGACTCGCCTCACAAAAGTGACAAAGTCAAATGATGAAATGGATATGACCAAGCCTGCTTTCTTTTATGACTTATAGTTTTGCTATTTCATGCTTTTTGCATAATTCTTAAAGGTAGTGGAGAGTAAAATAATAAGAAATGGGATGTAGAGCAAGAGATAAAGTGTAGTTCAAATTGCTTTGAGGACAGTAGTTAATGTACATTTGCACTGCATGTGTTTAGAAATGAATTTTTGTAAGTATTATATCCATGGTTGTGTAAATCAATTATCATTTAGAAATAAGGAAATAACAAGATTTTTCAAAAATCACAAAACATAACCACTTTAAAAAGTCATCCTTAAGTGAACCATTGAACTTAAGAAATTGAAGAAAAGGTAAAGTTGAAAGCATAACAAGTTTTTAGTTAGAAAATTAGTAATATTTGAGTGAAGCACAAATTCATATTACCTTTGCTCCTTTATGTTTCATGTTATCTAATGTAACATATTTATTAATATGGGTTACATAACGGAGAGTGTTTTTTTTATTAGAAAGGTATTTCATTAAGTATATGAGTCATTTAGGGGTTGTTTGGGTGTGGAATTATTTAGAATCAGAATTAAAATTCTCCTGAATTAATTCTATCAATTTAGCTAGAATCAGAATCAAGTTTGGTAACATAAATTTTTTAGATAAATTTTGATGAAACTCCAATCCATTTATCAAAATTTTAACAACAATAACTTTTCCTCCTGAATTGGATTCATGTATTCTTGGTGTCGTTAAACAAGACCCCATATGTGTAGGTTATTTTAGAACTTTTTAAGTGGGATCCACCCATATGGGATGGTTCTTGAGGCTCAAATCAATATGAGAGGGTAGCAATGAGAAAATAATAGAATCTTTAATTCCGTAATGGGGGCCTGGGAGTTGGAATTACCTCGTAAGGAGATTCAATGATTCCATTGGAATTGAGCTCAAATCTTTCTTTTGCTAGAATTTAAAATTTTGTACTTCTATATCCAACCACAATTCCATGAGATAGAATTGTGCTGGAATCCTTGAAGAATTCCACACCCAAACAGCCCCTTAGTTAATCAAACAGAATGTGGAATGAGTTATATACCCATGTCCATCACAACATGGTATTTAGTGTCGCCAATGAAAGGAAAAGACACAATTGCCCTTACATACGTGAAGGGATGACCAATCATAATATAAGAATAACCATAAAAGACTAATCTACCTCTTATACATAGAGCTACGCTACTAAAGACAACTAAAAGTAGAGAAATGCGAGCAAATATAATCCTCTAACATTAAGAATGGCATATAATAGTCTTATAAAGCAAGTTGTTATCCTTGTGAGTGTTTCATTTAACTGACGTACCTGCCAAAGAGATCAAATGTTATGATTTATGTAGTAAGAAAAGGCTATTTTCTTCATTTTAGAGCAATCATTTCACAAGGAAAAGGATATTGAAGGAGAAAAATTAAAAGCGTGGATGAAAATTTTGGAAATCAAAAAGAAGAGGTGAAGTTTGACTATTGTAACTGCATAATATTTAATAAAATAACATTAAGTTTATAGAACAAAAAAAATTGAAGTAGAAAATACATATATAAGTTAGATCATAGAAAGAGAAAAATAATAGAAATACCATCATAATTTATAAAAATTTTAAGGAAAAAATGGAAGGAAGGCATGAAAGGTACAAAACGGCCTTACAAGTAACTATTGCCAAAATGAGTTGATAAAGCATTAGGTGGGCCCATTTCAAATGAGTTGGCCCCAATGATTTTATCGTCAACTCTACTTTCTTCACAGTTTAAGACAATGGTTAGCAATGAATGATGATAGTAATGAGATTTCAGAATTTTTGCATACTGCGGTAATTTTCCCAATCAAATCAAAAGTCTAATAACCCAAACTATTGAAGAGAACATGGTTTAAATTGTGGGGTATGGAAATGTGAAAGAGAGGAATATTACATTGTCAGACATGCAATTTATGCATATACGGGAAGGTGAACTAGTATACAGTTTACGCTTACACAATGATGAAAATTATTGTGAAACCTAAGGCTATTATGGAAAACTTATCTTAAAGGATGAATCATCCAATGCAAAGACAATCCATAAAGGAAACGGAAACCAATTTATGAATTTGTCCTTAACTTAGGTAAAAATATGGATAAAACATGAGATTGTTTTAGTAAACTCGCCTACACATCTTTTCTTTTTTTGCTTGGAAAAGTGTGACACATCTATTTGTGTGTTTTTAAAATATTTTATGCATATACCATCAGCCCTGGACGAGAGTTAGCGAAAACAGTGTGAAATTTAGTCTAAATAAGGAGTGTATTATAGAGGTTTTGCGAAAGCAAGCAGGTGTGTGGACCCTTTTTGTCTTCAGATGCCTCCTTCGAGTTTTTATAGTATGTAGATTGATTTTATAGGCATGATTGCATATATCTTTGGAATAAGTTTTAAACAAAAAATGGCTTAGCTTGATTCAGCATGAACTTCGCAAATTGAATCTGAAAGGGATTCTATTATATACATTATGTGGTTAAAATGCGCACAAAGTTAACCATATTTAGAAAGATTTTATAATTTCCCTGGGCATAGATAGGAGGGCCTAATTCTCAAGGCCCATTTGCTACCCATTCTGTAACTTTAGCAATTCATTACCAAAAACTGTAATTATGGGTACATAGGAATTTGTACAGAGAAGCAGTTTGGTACCAAAATTCTACCCACAAGTACATTTTTATTTTGGTACTGAATTAGCATGACCTTACAGTGCCAAATTTTGTAAGTTTTATTTTTGGTACTGTATTTGCCAAGTTGTTCAACTCTTTATAATGCCAGAAGTACCAAATTTTGTCATCTTATTGTGGTACTGAAACTGTAATAAACCCCTTTAACTATGTTATATACTTGATTTATACTCAAGGGTAATTATGTCTCTCTGTGATGTGGCACAAAATATGCCTGGTTCTGTAAGTGTCTCTAAGTAAATTCATATATATTTTTTATGACATGAATTATTTCATAAAAATCCCTTGAAACTTTTTCATATATGCAAGTAATACTCCGGGAGTGATCAGAAGATTGGTAATTCAAAAGGAAAAAGAAGATGAATTCAATCAGTAGCTCTATTTGGTGTCTAAACTAAATAGAATATTAAGACAAAAACAAGTGTTTTTTCATTTTAAAATTTGAAATGGAAAGATATAGATTGGTATCTTACATAACAATGTTGTGCAAGATGATGTAGCATGTAAAGGATCGTGAAATAGTATACAATGCATTGTGCATCATTAATTATAAATATGAAAGGATCTAACGAACTTTTTACCTTTTCTTCCAGGGAGCAAGTGCTGCAACTAATGCAATTATCTTGCTCTATATTTTTCTGTTTCCCAAAAGTACCATCTACTTTTATTCTGTCATACCAGTTCCGGCTGTGGTAGCTGTAAGTTGTCCTTTTGTGTTTTAAGATTTAAATTCTTTGTTTGCTGTTAGTAAGCACTCACCTAAAATCTCGAAATGCAGGGAGCTCTGATGATAGGATTGGACATGTTGAGGACCATGCAGGTAAGTGTGATGATGTGTTTATTTATATGCATGCCATTTTGACATGAATCCAGTTGTTTTACTTATGTTATCTTTCTGATTTGGAAGATGGGGGCACAGGTTTGTTGTGTACTTTCTATCTTATCATCATTCACATCATTTTCAAAATTTTCCTCATTACGGTTTTCTTCATATTCTTGCTAAAATGCACTGCAGTGAGTCTTTGACAAGTTGTCAGTCATCAGATATGGTGAACCTTGTCATTTTTGTTGGGATACTGGTTCATAGATGACTTTTTTTCTTCTTTTTGTTGGGTAAGATTGGGAGATGACCCCCTATTTCATTTCATTGATAACCGTAGATCACATTTTTCTTAGTCAAATTATGAGGCATTTGATTAAAGAGTCAGGTTCATATGTTGTGAGACTGGACTGACTTCCATCAACTTTTGTGGTCAGTAAATACTTTTGCCATCTTCCATTTACCAATTTTATGATTTATAAGGGAAGTGTTGAGAAACATGAATTATTCTCACACCACATGGTGAAGCCACTAACTGAATTCAGCAAAAGAAGGAAAAAGAAAGATTAGATTAGACAGTTAGAAAATGGTAAATCTACGGTATTTAAATGGTCTCTCAGTTTTGCTAATATGATATTGTGCCAACTGATTTACATCACAGCCCAACAGTCATACATCAGGAGTAGCTCACCTGGGGGGTGCTGTTGTTGCTGCTCTAGCCTGGGGAAGAATCAAGAGGGGCTGGTTCTGAATAGGTAATTTCTGTTTAAATTGATACTTTTGTATGTCCGATTGGAGAATTTATTCAATTTTTTGTTTTTGGTTCTTGTACAGGGTAATTAGAGCACAAGGCTTGTTGTTAGCTTTGGTCATCCCTTGTCGAGGTAGAGCTTGTGCTTGCAGCCGATCATGAAGTGCAAGAAAATTTTGAACTTTTAAAACACAGCACAAACAGTTTTATATGAATTATCCCAATCAATCAGTTCCAAAAATTCTTCCCACTGCTTGAGGATATAAACTGTGTCCTGATGGGTTCTAGCCGCAAGACTAATTTGTCAGGATTTTGCTATCTAGATTGTTGTCAAATCAGCAAGCATTATCTTCTAATATGAGCGAAGACTCTTTGAAATGCTTGGTTATTATGGGCCGTCTAAAGTTTCAACGTGATCTGCCGCCAACCTGTCCTCTTATTGTACTTTGTGCTCACATTCTTGAATACTAAAACAATATTTCTTTGAATTGATAGAGAGAAACAAGGACGCCGTGCTGGCGCAAGGCAACCAGTCACTGACTTTCTTCTTCTCCTTCATTTGTCTGGACTGAGATCCAACCTGTACGACGATATAAGCTGCTCATAGACTCAAAGAACATTTCTTTGCGCTGACAGAGAGAAACAAGGACTCTGTGCTGGCGCCAAAAAGTCACTGGCTTTCTTCTTATCGCTTAACCTATGGGAAGACGGGTGATGCTTTGACAGATTGTTTTTTAGCTGTAGAACATTCCTGGGCAATAGATAAATTAGCAAGGATGGGTTCAAATGAAACAAGAGACACGGACAGAGTTGCTTGGTTTTGTGAGCATGATGGATATGAATGAGCTTGTATTCTTACCCTTATCAGCCAGCCAAGTGCCAACAATGAAAGCTGAACTACTGATAATGGCCAACCCAGCATTTCAATTCTCTCTGGCTACCAACTGGCAAGGATCTTGACAGCCAGTCCGCACCACCCTTTAAAGCCTTAGCTTTTAAGTGTTTTGCTTCCTCGTTCAGCTTGATGTTAACCAATTTTGCATCCATTATTCCCTGGTGGTTATCTTTAAGATCTGAAAAATGGACGATTGTCCCGAACCGTACTTTTTTACCCATGTCCGGATTCGCCCGTCTCAGACCCGATGGGTCCAGTTGATTATTTGAGCGGATTTATTTTTATCTTCAATTGATAGCCGGTCCAATATGCACATTTTGAACAAAAACTTCAATTGCCTATGGAAAAAAATCGAATAAATGCATCTAATAATGTTCTGTGTCAGCGGTTGGGTCTGATCTCACCTGATCTAATTTTTAAAACATTGGTTTACTAGCACGGGACTTAGTTTGAATTTTTATACTCCCCTTGATGATAAAATGTACTTCACTTAAGTTGTATATTAGAGCTTATGATATTTAAGATTGATAGTATATACAGTAATATATATTAGCATCAATAATATTGACATTCATATGAACTAGTGTAGGTGTCATCGATCTTGATCTCATAGATGATAAAAGGCTCCACTAACTAAGCTCATTATGAACAGGGAATAAGAAAAACTCTTCCGTTCAAACACAGCCAGATTCTACATCTTAAGCCAACTTTCCCATAACCGGTCCAGATTAGATCCGAATTACCCCAATACGGGCCTGATTCTTGAAGTAGACGAAATAGTGGGGTCTGGGCATCTGAACAGATAGATCAGCACCACTTGGCTTCGGCCAAAAACGGGAATCCCGCAATTTTCGATATTTCCCGTTCAGCAGTTGGTTTTTTTTTGTTTGTTGCTTACGAACTCCCGTACTACCATGACGCCGTCCCCTGCGCTACGCAGAGCAGAGGAGAGGCACCGGCTGGAGCCGGTGGACGGGGCGTGGCAGACCCTCTGCAGCCCGCAGATTCTCTCCGATTAGCCCGTCAACCCACGTGGGTCCCGCGCCATGTCCCAGCCCACCACCTGCACGTTCCTTTGTTTGCCCCCGCCGAACCGGCCATCACCTCTGTATTCTGCTGGCCCACTATCAACAGCGGGCTCATCGAGTCTGCCCTCCATTTTCATGAAAATTACCGTCCAAAAAAGGTATCCTAGGCAATGGCAGGGATCCGTAGAACAAAAACACATTTTTTAATTGCACTGAATTATGGTCGGTTAATAAATCTAATAATTTAGGGCACTTGTTTATAAAACTGTTCTTAGTGACCACGATAAGGAAAATAATAGGATTGAGGGGATCCAATGGCTCAACATCTTCCCCACGCCAAAGCAATCTAATTAGTTGAGAAAAGTATATAAATTTTATATTATGACTATAAATTATTTTAGTTTATTTTGTACAAAAAAATGTTAATATGTGTCCGCTTACATACATTATATTTTATATTCTGACTCATAAATTATTTTAGTTTATTTTGTAAAAAAATGTTATTAAGTGTTTGCTTATAAATATTGTACAAAATGATGTTTGACCTTGGCTGCGTAGAAATTTTTAATAGTTGGCCATTGATCATGTCAGGATCCTTATTGCTTCCCGCTAACCTTTTTAATTCTTCGCCCTAACATTTGTCTCAGTCACACGGTAAGACAAAACCTTAGCTTTAATAGCACTTGTCACAAGGTACCCTAAGAGGTAATTGTTCGTGCACCACTCACAAGACAAATTAGCCAAATAGGCCAGGCTTACTCATTACTATCATACTCCATAATTTTAAGAGAATTTTATAATTTATTTTATTAAGTTTATATTTTTGGGCTATCAGTTACCATTGACATGTCAATAGGCTTACTAATAGAATTTTAAAATTTTTTATTACGAACTCACCACGCATCAATAAAGCCGTCAATGGTAACTACATACATGCAATTAATCCAGAATACAAGGCAATTGATTAGTTTTGAATTATGAGGTTAGTTATGCTGGTATTTAAAGTGTAGAAATGGTTTAGAAAGAGAAAAAGGAGTACAAGAGGGAGATTTGCGGCTGGAGAAGAGGGCGGTGGTCGACTAAGAGAGAAGCAAATGTAGAGTTTAAGTGGAATTCGCGTTTCAAGGACGGATTACTTTCTAAACTTGAACTTTTGATTACACTTATGTACTTTAGATTTTCTTCAAGTTCTTCATGATTTATGTTCGATGAATTGTTATTTGAAGTAAAATCTTTGAGTCTTATATGCTCCAATAGCAGATCTATGGTTTTACTGTATTATGAGTGAAACTATGATTTGGGTCAATGATTTATTCATTGTAAAAAGATTTTCAAGGAGCATATATATATATATATATATATATATATAGACACACACACACACATAAAATGTTTGGGAGTAATTGTTCATGTTTCTGATCATCCATGGAATTATGAACACATTGGTGATTGCACTAGTGGAAGGAGGAAGACAAACAATGCTTATGTATGTATGCATTGTAAGCATGTTGTTTTGATCACAGGCTATGTAAACGATGCATTGAGGAGGCATCAATGAGAATGGTAGAATATTGTTATTCCATTGTTAGTAAGGTTAGACATATTGGTGAACTCACTAATGGTAATAGGTGAGGTTGCTGACAAATTTGTGAAGTCACCAATGGAATATGACATCTTTATGAATAAACTTCAGCATGTCAGTAAACTCACTAATGATTATATGTAAGCAAATTGACCAGCCTATGAGGTTACCGATGGAACCTCATAATCACTATTGGCAGGGTATGGCATGTCAATGGACCTACCGATGGTCATCGATGAGGTGACCGACACGTCGATAAGGTTGTCGATGGAACATATAAATTGTAGATTTTATTGTGAATATAGCCAGAGTATGATATAGTAATTATGATAAATAGTACATAGTTTTGAAGTATTCATGTGAGGTAGACGAATGATCAATTATACATATGTAACTTAGGGTTCAGTAAACCCTAATGCATGTATATGAGACTCTTGATTATGATATATAAGTACCCAAAGACAATGCATATATCACTTAAGGTCATAGAAACCCTTGGTGTCTTGCCTCCAAAAGTGAGTCATTAGCCACGTAGATAAAAAATGTTTGATATGAAATAAAACTAAGGTCTTTTAGCTCACTAAGGATAGGAATTATGTAGAACCGCTTTTTTGGCTCGGGAGTTGTGTTTGAATAAAATAGAGCATTAAAATGATTAGTCTCATGCAACGCAAAACATGAGGTTTCGATGATCATAAAAGTCATAATCTAAGCAATATGGTCTATGAGCCATAGTGAGCCTTTACTTCATAACGTGGATAAGGTGAGGCAAACTTTAGAAGAACCGAAGGCATAATATGATGACTCAATATCTAGTAAAATGGAGCTCCTATATAAGGTCATAGTGTCTAGAGAACCTTTGTGAAAAGTTTCTCATGAATGGAATAATTGACATGAAAAATATGTGCACTTTCAATTGTGATGAATTATTTGGTTTTCTTAACATGAATTCCTTGGAATATTATTAAAATTTTATGTTATTTAAGATTATTTTCCCACTGAGTATTCTTGTATGCTTAGCATCCATTATGGTGCAAACATTCGGTCGATATTAAAAGCTATTAGGAGGGTTGTAGTTGTAGTACAGTTTTACCTTGCTATTATAGAGTTTTCTTCAGCTAGGTTAGATTAAGCATGCAAATGTGTTATTTACTTTCATTAGTTTAGACATTATTAATATGCAATGATGAACTTGTAGATTATGTGAATATTTTAATATAAAGCTATATCAATTTTTATTAAAGTTATAGTATCACACCAAAAGATTATAGAAGTTGATGATCCCCCATAACCCGAATATTCTATTTCAATGATTTATTTCGTATATTTTAACGCTACATTAAACAAGAGGGAAGCATGAAGATTTGTTTGATTTTATTTTAGAAAGGTAAGAAATATATATATATATATATATTTAACAATAAAATGTGTGTAGAAATTAAGGGTGTGATGATTACAGTCCTGAACATTTCCCAAATGAGCTAGTGGGAGAGGGATGCAACCTTCCAATGGACACAATTAACTTATGGAACTCAAGGAGGGTAGCATTCATTTTAACACCGTGCACACAAATATTGCAAAGCTTATCTTCCCAATATGGTCATAAGGCCACACGACCGACCTGTGGTTCAAGGATCCCTATCTTCCCACCGATAGGGTCCTTGGCATAATGGGTAGCTAAGTAACAACCATTTCTTATGCAACTAATTGCAAGGTTAGGTATTATACCAACAACATAATATTTTAGCTTAACCAATCTCACCCTTTATAACATAAAATGTTTCTTGCATATTGTTACAGTGACATCCCAAGTAGATGTATATGCACACCCAAAATAAAATTTACCAAATGACTCCAAAATACTCCACAAAACTTTTACTCTATTTAAGAAGAAGAAATATATTAAACGACCACACAACATCTTCGCAATCAAAGTATCCTAATATAACTAACTACATGTGTAAATATTTTTATATTTTATAGGCAATCTCTATGTATAAGTATAAAACACACAAATACATATCTTAAGCACTCTTTTATTGTGTGCCTGATACATTGCGAAGAATTCAACTGCTAACACATGCGTGTAGGGCAACACCATGGGCGGATCTACATTATAGGGTAGGAGATGACTTAAGACCCCTTTTCTAATTTATATATAATTTAAGTTGGTATTTATTATCTGACCCGTGTTGATCCCTTTTTTTATTTATATTTTACTGAAATATATTTTAATTATTAATTTTATTAAACTAATATAAAAAAAAAAATTTAAGGCATTGTTATGTCATAACCCGTTCTCCTAAAATCCCGGGTGCCCAACCAAGCGTATATAAATGAGACTCATTTTGAAACCCAAACACGAACAAAAGTTCGAAGAAGTTTAGACGCATGGAAGGGTGCGATCGTCCTTTTCGTAACGATGGCCGATGGGTAATACCTGCCAAGATACAAGGGTATTTGCGTCCTACAATGTCAAAACAAGACGACTGGCGCCTCCGCCTCAGGTGTAGCGGGGCCAGAACACCGGACAGAAGATGGGGGGAGGGGAAGGAATCCGAGTCAGGACAAAAACACAGCCAACGGAAACGTAGGCTCGGATTCCGCCAGCTAGGCTCGGAACCACCCCGAGCCTCCCTATTTCCGCCCCCGAACCTCCCGGCTCGGCAAGCGCAGCTGGAGACAGGCTGGCAGCAACCCAGCCGTCCCCCTTCTCCCCCTTTTTCCTTCTTCCGGCTTCGGGAGCAGAAGAAGCTCTTCTCCTCCCATCTCGCTTCCCCTCCCTCGCTTCTTCCAGGCTTTCGATACGAGGGTTTCGGTTGGTGGCCGGAGTCGCCGTCCCGGTCGAGCTTTCTGCGGCGGTCGGCGGGGCGTTCGCTGCTGCTTCTGCTGGTTCAGGCTTGCCAACTCGTGGTGGGAATGTCTGTGGATGAAAGGTTTGAGTTGAGGTACTGAACTCGTTTTGATGGATTTCGGCTTTCTTTTGTCGTCTACTGTGCCATTTGTGGGGAAAGCTTTGATTTTCTTGAGTTGTGGAGCTCATTTCGTTGGTTTGTGGATCTTGCTGTTCTTGTGTGGTGCTTTGGGCTACAATTTGTCGCTTTTTTGGGTGTTTTTGTTTCGAGTGGATGTCTGTGTTTGGGACGCTGAAAATGTGGAGATTCAAACGCGTTGAAGTCGTGGGAATTGTGTTGTTTTTGTTCTAGATGTTAGGTTGTTCTAGCGGCCTTATGAATTTTTTAGTGCAAATGTAAAGGGTTTTTTGTGGGCTTTTCCCCCCCTCCTGATACATTTTTGTAGGGTTACGACTTGGATTTGTCATTTTTACTGCATATGGAACATTTTTTTCTTTATGTGTCGCGCCTGTATATGGTAAGGAACCTCTGTGGTATGCATTGATGATGTAACTCTAGTTTTAGGTTTCTTTGTTTGGTTGCATTGATTATGTAATTGTGGTTTAGGTTTCTTTGTTTCGGCTGCGGAAAATTAAAATATCTGTGCTTCTTGATATTTAATGGTTTTTTTGAAAGCTAGATTGTGGATTATGAGATCGTTATTGTTATCGTGGTTGTTTAAATTTCACTGTTATGGGGGGTCACATTTGCTGTGGTTAAGGTAAATTTTTATTTTCTTTTGATAGAATTTTGGAAAATTTTGCTGAATCTGTTACTGCTTGGGAAGATTTAACTTGAAATTTGTAGTTTAACTACGTTTTGTTTGGGAGGTTGCGAATCGGTGTTGTGTAGGGATTGGCAGGTTCTGAATTTAAAACATTGCTTTAAAACTAGTTATTACTTACTTGTGGAGGATGCATCTATAGACTGTTTTATGTGCTCATCAGTCATTGGTTTTACTGTTTTATGTGCTCCACAAATATTGTCGAGTGCTGACTGTTGCAATTTGTGGAACATTAATATTTCAGGCAAGGGGAAAATTGATCCACTTTTTGGATAAAAAGATTTGGTTGTTGCTTGGACATTTTGATCATTTACCAAGCCCTTAGAATGATCGGTGCTCCATGCCTATTATCTGTGGTTTAGAGAGGTGTGTTCCAGTGATTTTTTGAAGGGCTACAGCACTCTTCGTTGCAAGGAGGAACCTTCTTCCACTGCACAGAGGAGGGCCATTCTTGTATCCATGCTGGCAGAGAGCATGCGTGGTATCTGTGATTCGGGTAATGCCCCTGACCAGACTTGCCGCCGATGCATTCGGTGTCGTCACAATCTGTCTAATCTCCATCTTGATAGCCCTTTGTCTCCTTTGCATCGCCTATTCAATCTACTTCCGGTCTCGAATTCATCAAGAGGGCTATAGTCAGTTGGGCTATTTTAATGGGCCTTGGATCATTCGTATCAGCCTCATTTTTGTTATACTTTGGTGGTGTTTTGGTGAGATATTCCGATTGACACTTTTGAGAGGTGGCGGACGGGCTTTGCATACCTTAACTTTACAATGGCAGCAAAACATCTGCAAGTTTTACATTGTTTCGAACATGGGGTTTGCAGAACCATGCCTTTTCTTCACTCTAGCTCGCCTCCTCCATGCTTCCTTACAGAGAAAAGAACTAGGGTGCTTAAGCCATCGGTGGAGCTGGAAGACCTTTGGTTACATTCTCGTATACTGTTTACCAGTTTTTGCTTTGCAGCTTTCTTTAATTCTACTTGGACCCAAGCTCAATAATCTACAAAGCTACAAGAGAAAGTTCCCAAGTTATTTCACAAGCACAAGCTCTGGTTCTTCCAATGAAAATTTTAGTGATAGCGCCCTCTGTACTTACCCCTTGTTTAGCACAATCTTACATGGGCTATTTGTTGTTATAGTTAATGCCTACCTCATGTACCAAGGAATGAGAATGGTCTCTCTGGTAATCAACAAGAGTTTACAGCGGAGGGTGTTCTTGTTAATCTTTACCATCGTTAGCTTTCTTCCATTGAGGGTGCTATTTCTTGGATTCTCAGTTCTTTCTCACCCTGGCTATTTTGCATATGAAGCAATTGTTTTCTTGGCCTTCGTCATGCTCTCATCATGCGCTGCTGTGGTAATCAGTCTACTTGTATATTGTCCTGTGGCGGACTCCCTTGCTGTGAGGGCCACAAGGAATGTTCAAAATGGAGGCAGATCCGAGCTGGAACATGAATTTTTTGATGATTATGAAGGGCCTAGGATGGTTAATGCGAGCCTTCTGGTGACTTCTCCCACCGTCAGTGCAGGAAGGAACTCTGATGAGTCTGTGAAGGGTGGCTCCATCTCATTCAGGACAATGGTCAAAGATGAGCCACCTGCCGCGTTTGAGGAACTCACCCTTTTCGCATCTAGCAGTCATCGGCTTCTTTCTCCTCCTGGCTCTCCTCCTCTTCCAGGCCGCCCTATGATCCCCCTGCGAGAATTTGCTGAACTTTAAGCATGGAAGCTGTCGTGGTTTATCAATTTTGTCCTAAAACAACTGGGCCTGGGGCATTCTATGTAAGGGAATGAATAAGGAGCTGCCCTTGACAGGGAAATGATACGTTGTAGCCCTCATACTTTTTTTTTTAAATTTCATCAAACTGTTGGTGTTTCTAGGTTATTTTTGCCTTCTCTTTTGGCCTCCAATAGTCTTGCAGATTTTTGATAGAGCAGGATGATTAATTGGAAAACATTTGGTCGCTTTTCTTTTGTTGATAATACTAGCTTAATTGCCACGTGGCTTTGCACCGTATTATAATTTAGTGATCTGAAAATTTCTTATGCTTTGTACATGAAACGCTCGTCAATGATAATTGAAGCACTCGCCGAATCGGCGCTGCCATCAAATGATTTCTGTCTGCCTTTTGTGGCAAAGCTTACAAAGCTTTCGGTTCTTTTCTAAATCAAGGGCTGTTGGGTGTGGTATTCCCTTGGTTTCAGGGATTTTGTCTGTCCGGATTCAGTGAAATTAGAGACAGTTGGATATATGGAATTGACGGGGTATGGTGAAGTATATAAAATTGGAATTAGAGACGGGGTTGGATAAGTTATATATGGAATCAAGGGGTTCTTTGGATACGAAATTATTATTTTTGAGTCATTTTAACATAAATTTAGAATCAGGAATGATAATAGGGTTTTTTAAGAATAAATTTATGTTCTTGTTTTAATTTTTTTTAACAACTACAACTTTTTTTCTTAAGTTGGATATGTATGTTTTTAATTTTTTTGTGCTTATATAGAATATTATGCTTATATTGACGAGCTTTAAATAAGATTTTATATGGGTAGGTTATTTTGATTTTTTTAAATGGGGCTTATCTATATGTTACATTTTTTTACTATTGCGGGCTTGGAGATGGAATCAGTGGAATAATCTCTTAAGAAAATTTGGTAATTATGTTAGAAATGACTTTAAATCTCACTTTCATCAAAATTTTTAATTTCGTATAACTTCTCCCTCAAACCCTAATTTTATTGAATCAGGCCGGAATTGGGATGAAATACCGAATAATAGGAGAATTTTACACCCAAACATTCCTTACAAAATTCAACAAAAATGAGATTTTTGGCCAATTTTCACAAAATTACCAAATTTCTTTAAAATATGATTTTACGAATTTTGGCTCCTAGCCTCCCGTTTTAGAATTATAGATTATACTATTTTCTAATTGATATTCATGTCGATCTAAGTCTCGACAAGTGTACTATATGGATAGACTTTACTTAAAATTTTTAAGATAATTTACCTATATATGGTCTTGTTTGATAAGCCTTTTTAATACGAGTACAATAATACAAAAATATGTAACTACGCTTTTGAGAGAAAAAGATATAATTATTAAAAATTTAGAATATAGGTTGAAAGTTCCACCCAAATTTATTCGAAAAAATTTCATTACCAACCTTGATTCTAATTCTACGCAACAAATAATTCTAATAAATTTCAATTCCATTTTGTATCCAAAGTTTAGAAGTGTGCACTCATCATGAATGGGGACTGATTTCCTCTTTTCCAGTCTCAACATTTGTATGTATCATTACCTTTATATAGTTATTGCTCCATCTGTTTCAAATTAATAGCTATATTTAGAAAAAAAAAGTGATTTTTACTAAATGGTAAAATCCACATTTAAGAGAAATGAAGATAAGTTTATGATACTCTTTTTTAAGTATCCAACTATTTAAATTGAACAACATGAAACTATTAATATGAAATATTTTTTTATCAAATAGAGTTAATGTAGTAAGGAGTATTTAACTAGTCTAGATAGGTGTAACATTAATGAGGCATAGATGTCTTTCTGAAAAATATATTCTCTTATGCATTTTGTATTATTATTTCGAGAGGAGTGAAGCAAACGGCTCCCTCCTTGTTGTCTCAATGTTGCTATTGAGCCTGCTTGAGATTTAAATGAAAGGTGATTAAGAAGTAGAATGTGATTGGTTGCATAAGAAATAATGTTGCCCTACATTTGAACAAATAGTGGTTTTTATGAAATGGTGAAACCCACATCTAAGAGAAAAAAAATAAGCTTAATAAACTTACATTACTCTTTTTTAAGTACTCAACCATTTGAATTTAACAAAATGGAGCTATTAATATGAAACACTTTTTTCTCAAATGAAACTATTAATTTAGAATGGAGGGAGTAATATTTTTGCAAGCAAATACATCAAAGCACTCTCATGATTATGTTATACTTCTAGCAAAAAATAAAAAAAAGTGTCAAATCTACCTAATGGTTGAAGGGTGTGCTTGTAACATCCAGAACCAATTTTCAAGCTTTACCTTGATAATGCCCTCATGGTGAGGAACCATAGGTGAGCCATTTAGTTTGAAAATTGATGGTGCACTAGCATGCACACTGTGAATTTTTAAAATCAATGGCTCTTACGTGCTTCCTCACCATTGATACATTGTCAAAGTGGAGTATTAAAATTGCATCAATAACTAACCCTATAAATTGTTGAGACAACATAGATTCTCATAACTTTATCTTAATTGTGTGTATAATTTAATTGAGTATGTCAGTACATTACTAATTAAAGTAGTGTATACTACTACATTACTTAGTAACATAGTTGAGAAAATACTACATGTAATTTTCACTTTGTAACATTATAGACTTGTGCTAACTGAATATCAGGGTGCACTACACCTTGCAAAGATTGCATGGTGATACGCCCCAAACTATGTTTTGCCAATTTAACTACCGTGTTTTAAGCTTTCATCGTAATTCCAAAAGAATCCAAACTTTCAACATTACTATCCCGTGAAAGTCTCCAAACCCCTCTTGGTAATTATTTTTATAGTCTAGTGGCAAGGTGCAAATGGTTGGTGTCATGAGACTGGTTGATTAGATGCAACTAGTTTGAGACGATGTGGCATCAAATGATAAATTGTATTTTATTTTGTAGACTTTTTTGAATATTAGTGTTTTTAGAGTTTCCTCATCTCTTTGCATAGAGTTCCATTATTACTTGAGCCTCATTTGGATGAGCCTTAGCTCACAAGCATCAACATGAACTTGGGCATCACCGATCCAACAACATAAATTACTCAGGGGTAGATTAATTTTTTGCCCCATCTGTCGTTAGATCTCAATTAGATGGCTTGTGATACCCAGATTCATGCTCATGAATCCAAGCTCATACAAACTTATTCCTTATTACTTAGGTGTATTATCATTGTATGCATATAGGTTTTTCATCCATTATTTTATTTTGATGTTTACCTTGCAGGCTTGCAAAACTCATTGCTTCGGAACATATTTCATTCCATAAGTGTCAGAGTTTGTGGATGCTCAAGTGAAGAGTTTAAACAATAGGAGTTAGCAAATTATGCGAAAGATATTTCAAAGGAAGATTAATAAAAACTATTTTTAGTTGCTTTAGTTATTTAATTTAATTTAAAGTGATTGATACTTGTTAAGTTCTACTTATTTGGCCAACATATTAAGTAGTTAAATTTGGAAATAAATTATTTTTTTAATTATGTTTCATTTCTATGATCAATGTGTCATTTTGGTCACCTTTGCGAAGATCTAGGTTGGTTTTATGACTAAAATGTAGTAACCATTCAAGTTGGGTCGCCTAGGCTGTGGTCATTACACATACCCTCAATTCATAAATCTATAGAGGGGGTTTGTAAGCTTCACACCTAGGTATACGCTCGTCCCACTTTGTTGGAATGCGATATTCCTTATTAAAACCTTCTTATGTGTCGTGTTTCCTGATACAATTGTTCAATGCTCATTTAACTTAACTGAATAGTCATTGGTAAGTCCTCCCTTAGGTTTCATCATCTTGATCGTAAGAACATATTTTATCATATTTATCTTATTTTGGTGATCATAACTTGTTTGGCTTATGCAACTCATCCTATTCCCAATATGCAAGTATAAATATAAATAATAACATTGGCATGAAACACAAAAGTATAACATACCTCCAACTAACATATAAGTGCTTTGACTTGCTTACTAGTACTCATATGAGTTATTTCATTTGAAAATTATACTTGTAGGCTTATGTAACTTTGGTAAAAGCCACATATATTCTCTCCATTTTTAGTATATAGCAAGGATGCATGTGTACTATGAGTGTAAATATAAATTAGTTAAAAACATCAAATAAAGGATAATGAATATAAATTACAAAGAAAGGTCTCTTTTGCACGATACAATTACAATACACACTTTCAAAATTATTATGAACATAAATTACGTACAAACATATTTATAAGTACTACACCAACCTAAATATATTGTAGAAAGTAATTGTGATTGACAAAGATTGAGGAGATGATGCTAAGAGCCTGGTTGTTATTGAGGGTGCTTATGAGATTAATTTTTTAAAAAGGAACATAGAAAAAATGCAAAAAATATCATCAAGAAGCACATTATATACATGCAACCCACCTTAAAAGTTTGAAATAACATATTCATGTATATCTCATTTGATAGAACTTGTCAAGAACTTTCCAAAAATACCAAATGCACGTAAATATGAGGTCAGGAGCTCAAGATATGACTATAAAAAAAATTATTATAAAAAAGTTCATCATGTACGTGAGAACAACTAAAAAGTTTGAAAAACATACTAATGTAAGGGTCATTTTATAGATCTCATCGATAGCTTTATGATGGTACAAAGAATACTCAAATATTGAGGTCAAAAGCACAAGATATGGCCTTGCAAAGTGTGTGTAAATTTTTAATAGACCCACCAAAGTTGAAAATAATAGTAAGACCAATACTTGTATAATACATGGTAATCATGTAATTTTTTTAATATAATTGCATATATAATTATAGCTTATGGTTAATATAGAAATAAATATAAGATTTTGTGGATCATATAGTATAAGTAATGGCTAATATTAAAAGTTTTATCGTACTTGAAATTGGCTTGGTGCTTTTAATATAGTATGACTATGAAAAAATACATCTCTCACACTAAAAAATGCAAAATAAATACTAAAATTCACTAAAAAATTCAAAAGAGATTACAATAGGCTTAGAATACCAGCATAAATGTGCCAATTTAATTTGAAATCTTTTTGAACTCATATGCTATTAAAATCTATTTTTAAGTAGAAATGTAGCTTTATGAGTAAAATCAACTAGACACCCAAGTATACAATATCCCCAAGTAGAAACCCTTAGCCATTAAACCCTAGGTCCTAAAGTCTTTAGAAACTTGTAGATTAATACTCCACTAAAATTGAAATAAAATATGAATTTGTCTATGTGTGGTTGCTACAAAACCATATGTATGCGCATTTAGTTAAAAGAATTTATTAAATAATTAGACATGGAGTTCACCATAGTCTAATTTTTACAATAAAAATGACATCCATAATCCCTTGTTGGATATACAAAAATCTAGCTTTGAAATCACATGATGATAATTGTGACTAATTAACTCACCTAGAACATAGGTAATTCCAGCCATTTATTCTTAATGGGACTTACACATTACATGCTTAAACATACACTAATTTCTCATTGCCTAGATTTTCTCCAAATATTACAAATCACATGCTTTTTAATTTCGATCCAAATTACCTTTCGTTTCTTAGACAATGCCACATTAAGTCCTCTTCCTATCAAATTATGGTTTTAAAATTTATAACAAAATGATTTAACCAAAATGATATCTGACAACTCCCTATGGCCTCTCCTTCTCCTTTGTCCTTTCTTTTGGCTGTGGCACAACCTCCCTCTCCTAACCCCATTTTGGGGGCTACATGGAAGCCCTCATCTAGTGTAAGATCAGCACCGCCAATGCCTCCTACAATTGTGCCATGTAAACCTTCCTCTCTACCTACTCCATTCGCGTAGCCGATCCACAACCTCCTGTAGCCCCATAGTGCAGACCTCCCTCTCCTCTGCCATATCAACCAAGTCACTACCTTTCAATGTGTGCACTTTCCTCTTCTCATCTTTGAAGATGGCTCCCAAGCAAGTAGGCTTTCCTTGCATGATGTTTTTTTTTTCTATTTTTTTTGTTTTCCTTACAAGCATTTTATTATTGTTGAATTGATTTAACATGGTTGAGTCAATTTAGGAATGTTGTTTAATTGATTTAGCAATATTACAAAATTAATTTAGTAATGTTGATTACTTGATTCTATTGCTGAATCGAATAAACAATATTGCTAAATTTATTCAACTTATTGAAGAATCGATTCAACACAATTACTATATTAGTATCTTATGGATTCCACAAGATCTTTGAACCATTATTTGTTTAACAATGTGCACTTATATCAGCCCTAGATTATAGCAATAATGTTGGAATTTTTGGTGTTCTTTTATCAATGTATATGTAATGATGCATGTCAATAATGCTAAAATAATTTACAATATTGTTGAATTGATTCACCAATTATATCATTTTCAAAGTTTTGATTAATTATTTCTAGTCTGAATTGGATTGGATGTAAGAAGTTTCTCAATTAGAAGAAGATGAGATGAATGTTTGAATCATTTAGAAATTATCTACTCAAAAGATTTGCTTCATTACTACTCAATTAGTAAAGATTTGTTTAGATTAAGTGGATTTCATCTATGTTTTGGTCCCTAGGATGATTGTATTTCTCTTTATTTGTATCTATGTTAGTTTTTCAACTTTTGTCAATTTGTGACAAAAAGGGGTAGAAGTAGTTGATTTTATAGCTTTAGTTTATATATTTTAGACATAACTATACTTAGATTGTTTGTTTATGGTCATGTGCTGGTTAAAAATAAGAAATTATTAAAGAGGAGAAGAGTTTGCATGAGCATACTTGTTTTGTTGATCAAATTTTATTTGTGAAGGCAAGTTATGTAAACTATGTAAAATATGTAGAGGAAAAATATGTGCTAACAAATTCAATGACAAAATCATTAATGAATTTGTCTTGTACCTTAGATATATCAGGGTAGGTATAAGGAGTCAAGATGAGCTTGACAACATCTTAAAGAAAGAAGATAATTGAAGATTTAAAGGATTTCACAAAATCAAGCTACATGTGAAGATATATGAAGATGCTTTCAAATAGCTCATGTGATCCATGACACACCACATATAAAGGGTAATTCAATTTTTTTACAATATAGTCTACCTATCCAATAAGTCAAAAAGAGACAAAATTGAGTTTCAACTGCACCTAAGTTTTCTTCGGGTCCATTGATTGCCCGATTGATCTACCTATTCTACTAGCATCAAGTTGATCGATCATCAATCTCACCCAAATTGATCTACCTATTAAAAAAATTTATGAAACATGCCAATTTTGGTTCCAACTTGCCATAATCTTGTAGTCTATCCCACTCTACCTATAAATAGATGCGTTTGAAAAAATCCAAGGGTGAAGAGACATATTTTGTTGAAGAAAAACCCTACGTTCATTGAGAGTTGATTTTTATCTTAATTCTCTTATGGTTCTCAAACTCTTTGATTCAAATGAATCTTTCTTATTTATCTTTCTTCCTTGAGTCAATTAAACTTGTTGGATTGTTTCAATTCCATTAGAGGTTTGATTTGAGAGTTTTCTATACCCTACTAAAAAAATCATTGCTTTCATATTCCTTGAAAGAGACCAATCGTTGGAAAGTGATAAGCATGACTTTTATTGTGATTCTTTGATGGAGATGACCATGTGCTTTGAGGATTGAAAACCATTGTGGTGGACAAGTTGACACAAAGGACATGCAACCAAAAGGAGTTTGGCTTGGAAAAAAGTGAAGTGCATCTTGGTAAATCAGAAGATTATACTAAGGTAACTTGTATCAAACTTTCTGCATAGTGGATTTTAAAATGCTGGACAAGGTCCTGTGGTTTTTTGCGGATGTTTTCATGTAAAAACCCTTGTTTGCCTTGTGTGTGAATGTTTATCATTTTATACACTTGAGAGTTCATTAGAGTCATTTTAATCTACTACATGATATAAGAGTAATTCTATCTTTAAGTTAATTAGATTAATTTGAAAAATGTTAATCTATTCAATTTGAACAGTGACTATTGCATTGTTCATGTTATGCATAGTATGCCACAAACTTTCAATTGGTTGTTGATGTTTTGCAGTTTTTCAATTTCACAGATTTAGTTTTACAATTTTTCAGTTTTTAAGTTTTTCTCCTTATAATCAAGTGAAAATAAAACTCATTCTTATTTTTAAGTAGTTGATGATGTAGTGGGTTCATTTTTTAACATTGGAACTTATAAAAAAAATGAGATTTTTAAATGACTTTGAACCAATTTCCAATTTAATGTTATATGTTCCTAGTTTTCCTCCTACAATAAGGAAGTTACACTGTAATAGCCACTTAATCTTCAAAGCAGTAAGGAGGTAACTCACTAGTAGGATTGGTCGTAGATGTCCATCATTTGACAACTGGTCTATGTCTGAGGTGTCCGTGGTCAAGTTTGGCCGAATTATTTTGTTTGCCAATTTTCGAACATGGCCATGGACAAAGACCTTATCCATTTGTTTGTCCGAGGTTTAGTTAACTTTTAAATAGAATGTGTATTCTTGTATAAAGGGAAACTTTTATTTCTTTATAACTATTTTTAAGCATCATTTTCTTAAATTTAAATCTTTAACAATTTAAATACAATCATGTTAATGTTATATTTGAGTTATTCTTTAAAGCTAATTATTAAATATTTCTTTTGTCCCACATTAATAGATCTATTTGGCTTTTCAAAATGAACTAATTTGTGAAAAAGCCAGGGAATGTATTATATGGAAAAAACTCTTGATAATAAAAAGCAAGTATATAGAATGAAGGATAAATATATAACAAAAATTACGTTCAAGCGACAAAACTTATTAGTAAAAAATGAAAATGATTTGATTCAATTGAGAAATAGATCAAGACACAGACTGATGCAGATTTAAGATAATGGAACAAGGAAAATTAGGAGCCATCATGTTCATATTCACATAAATTTTCATGATAATCGATGAAAAAGGCTCTTACTTGTTTCTTGATCCATTGTTTAGTCTCGAAGGCCCAAAGACAATATTCTGGTCAATAGGAACTACTAATTCTAGAGTTTTTTTCCATATTACATGTCCTAAGATACAAATATTCCATATTCCTTGGTTTTGTAAAAAATATTCCAGATAACCTAGGTTTACACGATATTTTAAAAAAATTAGACCAAAACCCCTATAACAAGGGTTAGGGCTTAAAATCATGTAAACCAGCCACGAAGACACATAAGCAAAGAGGAGGACAGAGCTCAGTGACTATTTGTGATTTTTGCCCAGCGATTTTCATTAACAACAAATTCCGATTTCTATTCGGTGATTATTGGCCTCCCTCACTTCATCGACGATCGCTCTTCTTTGATTTTTGTTCAAAAATTTCTAACCACATAAACTACTTATCCCTACAAAGGAGATCAAGATGACACAACTCAGAAAATGACTCTTGAGGGACTATCTGGGGAGAACAAGGCTATATAAGAATGTAGAAAGATGTAGATGCTAAGGAAGGACACTGTATAATAGTCATGATGGCCTCCTACCCTATTGTGCAAAGAGGGACTCTAGTATGGTTTTTTGTATGCAAGATTTATCATGTAGAACATATTATGTAAGTATGTACACAATCTTAGAGGCTTTCATCTCTAACTTGATGAAAACTTGTATCAATAACAAATATTGACGAATATCGTGTTATCAATAACATGTTATGGAAAATATCATGCTATCAATAGCACACTCTGACAAATATCGTGCTATCAATAATACGCTATGACGAATATCATATTATCAATAACACGCTATGGCGAATATTGTATTATCGTATATGCGATAGAGAGGATATCATAGCATATCGTATTATCAATAACACATATTGTTGGCATATCGTGTTATCAATAACACGTATTGTTGGCGAATATCGTGTTATCGATAACATGCTATGTCGAATAATGTGTTATTGATAACACACTATGACGAATAATGTGTTATTGATAACACACTATGGAAAATATCGTGTTATCGATAATACACTGTGGTGAATATCGTATTATCATATATGCGATATCGAGGATAACGTAGCATATCGTATTATCAATAACTCATATTGTTGGCATATTGTGTTATCGATAACACACTATGGAAAATTCGTGTTATCGATAACACACTATGTCGAATATCGTGTTATCAATAACATGCTATGACGAATATCGTGTTATTGATAACACACTATGGTGAATACCATGTTATCAAGAACAAGCTATGACGAATATTGTATTATCGTACATGTGATATAGAGGATATCGTAGCATATTGTTTTATCAATAACACACATCGTTGGAATATCATGTTATCGTATATGCGATATAGAGGATATCGTATTATGGGTTGTCGGCTCAAAGAATATAGATTGTGTTATCATTAACAT
Organism: Saururus chinensis; assembly: GCA_035235625.1. Lineage (NCBI taxonomy): Eukaryota > Viridiplantae > Streptophyta > Magnoliopsida > Piperales > Saururaceae > Saururus > Saururus chinensis. The sequence goes on from CP141140.1 coordinate 53,095,384, forward strand.
GATATTGTGAATATCGTGTTATCATATATGTGATATGGAGATATCGTATTATCAATAACATGTATTGTTGACATGTTGTGTTATCATATATGTAATATGAATCAAATTGTATTACGGGTCTCTAGCGCAAATAACACATCTTGTTATCGTTCACATAATATGACACATATCATATAATCAATAAACGTATTATTGACAAATTGTGTTATCATCGATGCAATACAAGTCATATCATATTATGAGTCATTTTGTCCATTGTGGTCATCGGAGCTGAGAAATGACGATTTTTTTGACTAGGAAAGCTTTAGCGGAGGGAAAAATGAAGGTTTTACAACCTCCACCACCCACCGGCGAGTAGCCACTGGTGATCTGACTTTCGTGAGCCATTGTCGGTAATTCTTTACTAATAACACCTCCCCACCCCTTTTATTATTCATTAATGAGATAAGAACTTGGGTATGGTTCATTTATGACGTAAGGGTATATTTATCCTAAACCATGCCATATGGGATTAAGTGTTAAAATCTAGGGAATATGGAATATTTATATCTTGGGCTAGGTAATATGGAAACAACTCAATAGTAGTTGCATGTCCCAAAAAATATCGATATACTAACAACTGTTTATGTCTAGATCGTCCAAATACGCTAATATTTTGCATGTTTGCGCTACTTTATGTTTAGTGATCTGAACGAGAGAATTGTACTACATATCCATACCTACAAAAATACTCCCCTCATTCAACTTGAATTCACAATCTATTTCATGCAAGCTTTCCTTATTCAAATGGTGCTTTAGATAGCATGTTACTAAGGCTATTTAGCGAGACCAAAGTCGCCATGTGGTATAACAACTTTTGAATGCATGAGTGAGATCCTAAAAACCAAAATTTGAATTCACATGGAATTTAGGACTGAGAAAATTCATTTTGAGCCTCATACCCAACCTGAACTCGACCTAGCTAACCCAAACTTACTTGTGTAAAAAGAGGGTCAAGGTTAGAGTTTTAAAATTTTACCCATTTTAGAAATAGGGTCCGGTCAAGATTTACCTATACAACCCACACAACCCGACTTCGACCTTATTATTTAATGACATCATGACCCAAGATGGAGAGATTAGGAAAAAAAATTCTTAGAATTCTATTTTTTCTTAGTTTTTTTATTTTATATGAAATTCAATTAGTAATTTTTGTGAGATTCCTATAGTTTTGGACATGTATAAAAATTAAATAAATAATATTAAAAATTTACCAAAATAGTGGAGAGAGAAAATTATTTAACAATATGATGTTGGTTTTTGCTATATAGCCTATGCGACTTTTTTTATACTTTCTTTAGAGTGTCATTTTTGAAAAGAATGAAACTCATTTTCCACTAGTTTCGTACTTTGGAAAGGTGAAATTCATACCCTTGGCTTAACTGTCTTATTATTTTGCGGCCAACGATTGGTTTTATAAAATTTTGTCTATTATAAAGACGAAATCAATTTTTTCCTTTAGATATCATGATTTATTCTTAATTGATCATATGAATTGCCATTAACTTGACACATTGACATCTTTGGACATCAAGTAAAATATATGGAGTGTTCAAAGTAAGTAAGAGTAAAATATACGGATGTGCTAAAAGTTACATGGAATAGTCATTTGACTCCAGACATTCTTAAAATACATAAAAGTGTTAGTTATGTAATTGTTGTTATATGTCCTTGGCTGCACTTTATTTCGTTTAGTTGATGTATTTTTCAAGAACGAATTTTGATAGGTTTAAACTCTGTTTAATGCCATGCCAGTTTACTTAGCACAGATATAGTTGCACAAATAGCAAATCTGTCTGGCGAGAGAGGAAATGTGGACAGAACAAGTCATCTTGCATGTTTCATTTGTATTTATACCTTGCCAAATTCATGGATTTTGGAGAAAAAGATCTAGAAACAAGTGAAAATTTAATGATTACTGTGAGCTCCTTCATCCCCGTTTGGCCTTTATTTACATAAGTGGCAATGACAACCGGTACTCTTATTGTAGATTGAAAATAAGATAATGTGAATGAATTTTGTTGGCAATAATCTATGGAATTTATAACTTGATAAAGTCTATCATGAGACAAGTGCTTGATATGTGCTAGGGCATTGTTCAAGCTTTTATAATTGATGACTTATTTGCTACCTTATCTGGAGATGTGTCTTGCAACATAATATTAAAAGACTGGTGTATGGTGTCCTTTAGGTTCTTGATACCTCTAACATCTTTACTGCTATGCTATACTTGACAAAAGAGATAACCTAAAAAGAGTCAGGAATGGATGTGCAAGATCCATGTTGCCGGCCCCAAATTGTTGGGAAAAGGCACTTCATGATTATGGTTTTGATTCGTTCAGTATATGGACCATTTATTTTATAGAGCATAGAATTTCATGATCTTGCAAGTATATTATACATAAACAAATATTTTTTTGATAGATTGAATGGAGTATTAAAGGAGGATCCCTGGGGAATTTGGAATCTGCACGTCTATCAGTTCCATCAACATTAAAATATGATGATTCAAAAAAATGGTAAGCTTAAGATTTTGCTTTTTTTTCTTTTTGTGACAATAGAGATCAACTGTTTATATTCTCCTCATTGTGCTTTGATTTTCCTCTGAGCAGAATGCTTCTAATTTTAGAAATGTGTTGCAGCTATACTTATCGAACACCCTTAGAGAAAACAGAACAATATTAAAGAGGCTGGTCAGTGCAAGTCTTATCTCCTTGTTCATCTACTTCAGCCTGAATCCCTGCATATACTCATTTAGCACTCATCTACTTCATCACATTTGTTTTTTCTAAATGAACTAATGAGGCAGAAATCTATTAATTAGATGAAGAGCTGCAATTGCCTATATTTACTAGCTCAAATATAGCATGAAAGTGTGTAGATTTAGGCTAAGAAGGTTGACTTGATGGGGAGGGGACAAGAATGCATCCAAATATGAACCTGAGAAATTGAAAGTAATTTGAACAATACTTTTGCTGATTTTACTAAGCTAAGGGACTTTCGGATATTTGGGTATTTGAGCAGAGGATGAAAAATTGGAGTATAGTTATTGAAAACCCTTTGGGTAGATAGAGTACTTACAACATGAGTATTGAGTTGGTCTCAAAGAATCAAGAATAAGTAGAAGAGTGGTGGTAGATTCCTAGCAAATGACTACTTTATTTAATAGATGTATACTGATAGAATTAGCATTTGCGGAGAGATAGAAGAAGTCTCTATTATTGAATAATGAAGAAGAATACAAAAGTGATGGTCGATCGACCGCTGATAGGCTTACGGATGCCAATTTAATATAAGACACAATTGCCCTCACTAAAGTGAAGGGCTGACTAACTATAAAATAAGATCATGTAAGATTGACAAAACTACTTATACATTGAATTGCCCTATTAAGGACTTAACAAAGGTAGTAATGAGGGCAAATACTGCCATTTTATAAAATGAATACATTTATCTCCAACTATGAGAAAATATTTAAAACTCATTGCACCTTTGTAAAGCAGTAGATTAATTATTCTTATAAACATCAAGATACAAAATATTGAAAATAAACAATTAGGGGCATGAAAACCATCACTTTCACAAATATTTGCTGTGATAAATATAAATTTACTGAACATCTATATATCTTACATGCTATAATATTCACAGGATCCATAGTTATATACTTGTCTACTATAAATGTCAATAATAATGAAATATTAAATGGCACACTGGTGCCTAAGTAAACCTAACAAGAGATGTAAGTAGTAAATATGGAAGTAGACTCAGAGCTACTACTACAGCCTTCTTGTTACCTCTAAATCTTCTTCCTGGACAAATGCACCACAAAAAATGTTGAGTACACAATATATTCAGTGGAATTGCAATCAATTGAAAACAAAAGAATCTAATTAACATACCAGTAAAGAGATCGTTAGCAAATACCAAAAGAAATAATACAAGATCATAATCAACATACCTTATATCTCAAGAGTACAAAACCCAAGAACATTCCCTTTTTGTGGTTCTCTAGACACCTCATTTAAGAGTTTCACTCAATTAGATATTGGATCATCACTACCAACCTCTGTCTTTGCTTAAAGTTTGCCCCACCTCATCTATGTCATAAAGTAAGAGTTCATTAGGGCTCATGGAAACTTGTGTTGAGATTCTGATTGTCATGATCATCGAAACCTCGTGTATTACATTGCACGTGATCAATCATCTTTTAATGCTCTAGTCTATTCGAACTTAACTCCTAGGCCAAAGAAGCGGCTCTACATAACTCCTACTCTTTGAACTAATGACTCACTTGAGGAGCCAAGGCACTGTGGAATCTCAGACCTCATGTGCTGATGCAGAAGTTTAGGGTATCTCATCCCTCACATGTCATGGTCTCATACACAAGTATTAGGATTCATTGACCCTTAATAAGTGCTTAGTTGACACTTCATTCATATCATAAAGTCCTAAAAAATCATGCAATTATATGCATAATAACATAGCTTCACCATTTCTACAAATCCCATTAGAAAATAGTAATATGAGGTGCCATCTATAACCTCATTGATAGGTTGACCACCCCATTGATGGCCATTAGTAACCTCATCGACAAGTTGACCACCCTATCAATGCCCATTAGTGAGCTTATCGACATGTTAAACCTTATCGACAATAGGTTGGCCAAGCATGCCCTACCTCACTGACACGCGATCAACATGTCTACCTTACTATTGATGATAAAAAATAACATGTATGCCACTGCATGCATGCAAGTGCACTGTTCATCCTTTTTCTCTCATCGATGTAGTCACTGATGTGTCGGTGACCTTACGGATGATCAAAAAGTTAGGGACAAAGATTTAAACCATCTTTCTAAACAATTTCTTTTTGAACAGAAATCCAAATGATGAGAGGAAAATGTAGGCTACTTGAGACACAAATTATCCATTAAATCACTACCAATTCCTTTTTACTATGCAAGCACTATCCATCACCGTTTTCATGAGAATAGTATAATTCACTGGGATTGTTCATGGCTGGAGAAATTATTTGTTTTATACTTCACAATGGTGGGAGAATGGTCAAACAAGGAGGAGGCTATGAATATGAAGGGGTTTCACTGGGTTTGTTCATTAACAGGCCTTATATTATGATGAACTTGAGATGCAAGTGGCTAACAAAGTTGGTTGGGATCAAAGGAGATATAAAATTATAATAAAGTGGAATCTTCCTATATTTGGATTGAGATCGACTCTACTATGTGTAAAGGATGACAATTTCTTTAGACAAATGTTTCATCATTCATTTCAAGTATGCATGCTATTTATAGAAAAAGTGGCCTAAGTGCCTAGTTTTGAAAGTGAAGGGTAGTGTAAGTAGGAACTCCCAAAGAAATGCTTGTAATGGAAGATATATACAAATGCCACTGGATGATAATAGAGATGATAATTTGTCCATGACAGTAGCATCAGACTGATGCCATAGGTCATTTGCACCTATTGACGATGGAAGTGGACCTAGTTGGAGGTAAGGTTTCTTAAGATTATTACTTGTCAATATTTTAATTCTTGATGAAAACAATGAGGTTCAAGTTTTGAATTTGTGTGTAATATGTAAGGTACACATCTCATGAACATGAGACAATTAACCTTGGAATGTCACAAGGCGGTGCATAGTTTGGAATGCAAACCTCAATGAGCTTTCATTACCCTTACACAAGTGTTGGTTTTACAAATATTGAACAAGTTTTTAGGTAACATGAAATTCAATACAAATTTGTTATGCATGTATAGGGGAGCCCACGTCCATGATGATGGCATTGACATGAATGAGGCAAATGAATCTGAAGATAATATTGGTGAATTTAATGATGAGGAGTATGTTATTTATGAAAAAGGTGTTAGAGGTAAGCAAAGTGCACAAGAGATGGCTGACAATGAGGGGGATGATGCAGTAGATAATGCAATTTTTGCAAATGATATGAATGTCAATGATGAAGAGCTACCATGTTATGATGTTGAGGAGGAGCGAATCTATGTGCACAAAAAAAGAGCAAATAGATGATGCATGTAATGACCTGTTTTTCGGTTATGCTTAACCCGGGGGGTTAAGGGTAATTTGATAATTTAAGATCAGTGTTAGGGGGTTTCATTAAGTGAAATTCCAATATCCGGGTAGAGCTCATAGTAACGAGTGTAATGAATCAAAAAATGTGCAAAACAGAGGTTGGGAGCGAAAGCTACAGCCTCAGGAAGCATGCCATATGGGCGGGACCTACACAAAAGTGCGGGATAACCTACCCATGTGTGGTCTTATTTCGAAGGGCTCGTTGACACGAGTCCATTGGTAACAAGAACGTGCGATTCCAACGTCAAGGTTGGAAGTTATCGCTTTTTTGAGGTCAAGATATTATTTGAATAAAATAATATCATTTTGGATAGGATCGACGACGTAGCGGATAAGACTCATGACCAAGCGGATAGGATTGCTGACAAAGTTGATAGGATTGATGACGTAAGTGGATAGGATTGCTAACAAAACGGATAAGATTGATGACGTAAGTGGATAGGATTGCTGACAAAGTGGATAGGATTGATGATGCAAGTGGATAGGATTGATACATGTCAGCCTCACATCTATCTAGTTTTTCTATAAATAGCATCCACAACATCGAGAGAAAAGGGGGGGAGATCTCCCACGTTTTCCCATTTCTTTCTCACATTCGAAAACTTCTATTCTTTGTTTCTCACTCATTTTAAGTCCGATTCGAGTCGTTCATGAGGCGTTCTTAGCTAATTTGAGGGTGATCTACACGATGACATGGTCCATCCCTCAAGTTGGTATCCCTAGAAGGGAGAAACGGCCAAGGGAAGAGGAGGCTCTATCTGCCACCCTCCTGCCCCGAAGAGTGAGCAGCGGCCCGGAGAGATAATTAATAACTTGGATGAATTATACTAATATTAGACGGGTCATGCCTATAGCTAGTTTATTGTAGATGATTCGTGCTATTGTCGAAGATAGTTCATGCCATGGAAGTTAATTAATGATTCTTTTTGAAGTAATTCTAGCTTGTAGCTGAGAATACTTGTTCATATTCACATTAGATTTAGATTAAAAGTTAAGGAATTGTTATGGTTTTATAGTGGATTCAATTTCCTATGTAATTTCTATCATATTAATCTCTTATTTTTAAACTAGTTGATTCCTTTCTTTTGCTTAATTTAAGTTTAAGTTCTTTCTAGTTTTTAATCAGCAAATTCCTCTTTAGATTTAGTAATAATTCATCCGTCTCTGAGGTTTGACAACCCTTAAATACTTATCCTAGTACAATTACCTTGTACACTTGCAAAGGGTTTAATTATAAACGATCAGGTATACATATGTGTTTTCGTATAGTTTGATGTATATAGTAGCCAGTAGGCAGAACTACGTTTGGATCCGATTGTATTGGAATAACGTCAGAGATGATATCCAACACGTACGTAGGCAACCAACAATTAAATAACATTGGCCCGATCCCAATTAGTTATAAAATTACGTTTGTTCTGACCTACGCGCAACGAAGCACTAAAGCTCGTAGTGTGTAGAAGAATGTTATGACTCTCACACTCAAAGTCTGCAGCTCTTGGTTAGTTGGTTTTAATTTTTCCGCTAATTTTATGAACTCCGATTATGTTTTCAGAACTAACCCCCGGTCCGAGTCAGGTTTGCGGGTTGGGGCGTTACAGAATGGTTCCAGAGCTTTACTCTGTCTGCGAGAGCAAAATATTTTAAAATATATTGTGATTTGTTTCAAATTCAAAATTTTAAATTGGAATTTCTTTGTTATGAATGTGTTATTAGATTTAATATAAAGTTCGAATATGATCTTTGTCATTTTGCACATGTGTCATCAGCTTTATGATGGACTCCGATTTTGAATGTGTTGTTCTGCAGTTATGACATCGAAATTAATATAACCTTTGATTATGATTACATATGTAATATTGGAATTACAGAAAATTCCGATTGTGGAATCTCCATTCTCTATGATTGATATCAGATTTAATGTTTACTCTGATTTTGAATTTTTATTTCATACGTGTGATATCAAATTTAATGCCGACTCTCATTTCTGAATTTTATGTTCCACATATGTTATATTGGATTAAAGGAAAATTCCGATTGTGAATCTTTCATTATTTACTCATGATATCCGATTTTTGGATTCCAATTTTTGAACTTTTGCATGTGTTGTATCGGATTCAAGAAGAATTCTGATTATAAGTTTTCTGTTCTCCAAATGTTTTATTTGATTTAATACGAACTTCGCTTTTTCGACATCCGATTTTGAATTAGAAATAATTTTAAATTTTTGTCTTGCATGTTTTGCAAGAAACTGATACTGACCTCGATTTTATGAATTTTGATTTCATATAAGGAAGTATTTGAATGTCTAAATTTGTTACATAAAAATTTGATACAACCCAATTCATAAATTTGTAATTCTGAATCTAAATTGATTTGAAAATTTTACTTTGAATAAACTTTATTAGGTTTTAATTCGTAATTTTGTTTTACGAGTATGACATTGGAATTGCTCTTAACTTTAATATTTATAAATTTTGATTTGTTTAATTCTAAGGAATTTAAAATTTTGTTTGACTTGTGTTGTATGGATATTATGGAAATTAGCATTTGAACGGGTATTATTTAAAATCTTGATTTGATACAAATTTCAATTTTTGATAGGAATTAATTTATGATTCTATTTCAACTGCGATATGGGATTTTAAATTTCTGTTATAATTGCATTGTATTGGATTTATATAATCTCCAATTTTATGAATTTTGCATTGGAATTGTTATTAGTTCGAATTACTATTCCAAAATCTCAGTTTAATACCAATTCCGATTTTTGAATTAGCTTGATATTTTGTTAATACGACTTCTGATATTTGAACTTTCTGTTTAATGTAGATATGCAATTGGATATAATATGAACTTTGATCTTATGAATTCTAAAATTTAGTTGAACGTGATTTTTAGAATGTGATTTAATACGAACCTTCTGTTATACAAAAAATTGATAGGAATTATGTTGCATGTGTTACACCAGATTTCAAATGGACTCTGATTTTAAGAATTTCAATTTATAATTTAGGAATAATTTGAAATTTTGTTTCTTTTGTGTGGTCCCTGATTTGATCTGAACTCTGATTTTACGAATTCTGATTTTGAATCAATCGAAAATATTTACTTTGAATTTGTTACATTATTGTTTTTGTAACTTAAACTTCAAAGTCTGTCAAATTTACGATAATAGAATTACCACGGTGAATTCTTCAAATGCCTGTGACACAGAAATGGGAGTTAGTGGATAACTCCATTGTTAATTCTTCTAGTGTAGTAAGACAGTTTTCAACTTCAAGATTGATTTGACATTTTATTTTGAGTATGATGTGAACTGAAAAAAAAAATTGTTTTCTGCCAGATGCTTTGATTTTTTTGATAAAAGGCCTCTATGAAAAGAGTCTGAATGATGTCTGATATATTTTCCGTTCGATGTTTTCAATTCCAAATGATTCCGAGAAAAGATTATGAGTAACAACTACTTCTTATAAAAATTTCTGCTCTGATGCGTATACTGATACGTGAGTGCTTGCACTCTCTGGATACCCACTGAGAAAAATAATCAGTTCTGGCATGCGCATGGGTTGGAGTATCACAGGAAAGCTCCTCACTTTATGAGCCCCTTGATGCCCCATGAGTACAAGGGGAATGCCGTTTGGTGTCACGGCTTTGGCTCTCTCGTCACTTGGACAAACAAACAATTTGTACATATGTTTCTGCGTCAAATTGTTTCTGAATAATTCTTTTTGATAAACGATTCTTCTAAAAAGGATTATAACCATTTCCATATATTTTTGCTAAGCATTATTTTAGATTTTAACTCAACCTACATTGTTGGGGGTTTTAAATTCTAAATTTATGCTTACTATCCATGTTTTTATGAAAACCTACAAGTATCAGTGCACTCTCTGTCTGTATACCCACTGAAAAATCGGTTTTGGCACACGCATATAGGTGTGGAGCATCAGAGGAAAGCTCCTATCCTTTAGAGCCTCTCGTTAACCCATGAGTGTCGAGGGGAACGCTGTTGGTATCACGGCTCCATTTTGTCCGATCTGTCTTATCTGTTTGTCCATTTGGTTTGTTTTTGCTTGATCTATCTAATCCATCAAATTTGTCCATTCTATTTAATCTGTCTAATCTATCTGATCTGTATGTTCAATCTAATTTGTCTATTCTGTCTGATGTGTATGATTTCTCCGTCCTATCTGATTTCTTCGTTCTTTCTAATATGTCAGATCTGTCAAATTTGTTTGATCTGTCCGTTCTGTCTGATTTGTCTATTTTTGTTTGATCTATCTGATATGTCTGTTCTGTTTGATTTGTTTGATTTGTCCGATCTATCTAAACCATCAGATCTATCTGTTCTATCCGTTATGTCTGATCTATTTGATATGTCAATTCTATCAGTTCTAATACGTATAATTTATATGTTCTGATCTGTATAATCTGTCTTGTTTATCAAATCTTTCTAAACTATTTTATCTATTTTTCTGTCTCATCTGTTTAATCTATTTAATTTGTCCATTCTACCTGATCTATCTATTTTATAGTACTGTTTGTTTAGCCTGATTTGTTTGCTCTTTTATGATCCTAAAAAATTATTCGACTTTGAAAATAATATTCACTTTTTGTTATCCGATATAAATTATCAGATTTTGCTTATGGGATTTATCGGGTGATCTAATTCTGACAAAATCTGGATTAATTCATCTATTATGATTTGATTGGCTCTATTTCCTAAAAATGACTTATCCGTTGTTATAAGTCCATTCTGATATGAGTTATCTGAATTTCAAATAGTTGAATTTTGTTCTGATCATAAATTATCGGATTATGTTTTTGAAAGGTTTTTGGAATTACGCCAATAGAGTTCATTAGCCCTATTTTGCTATATTATGTTTTGACTCCGAATAATAACCTATATGTTGTACAAAACCAAAAAAAAAATCATAATGCAAATTGTGTTTTCAGTGTTCTATCTGAATATAAACTATTGAATTTTATTCGTGAAGATTCTATCCGATCTTAAAATATCGGATTCTATTTATGAAAATGAAATCTGAAGTTTTCCTCGGATTCTGTTTATAATTGTTTCGTCCAATTATAATCAGCTTTTGTTTTGTAATAACCAGGGTGGTTTAAACTACCGGATTATGTGTTTTTACCTGATAAATTACCAAATAATATTATACAGTTTTAACTTAGTGGATTGTGCTTCTAAATATTGTATCTGATCATAAATTAATCGGAATCATGTTTGTTATTCAACTAATGGTCGGCATTCTTGTCATTTTTGTATTTTGACAAGTATTTTTAGGAGAATTGCGTGGACGCTATTCGTTTAAGGGGGGAAGAATGTAACGACCCATTTTTCGGTTATGCTTAACCCGGGAGTTTAAGGGTAATTTGGTAATTTAAGATCAGTGTTAGGGGGTTTTATTAGGTAAAATCCCCGTATCTGGGTAGAGCTCATAGTAACGAGTGTAATGAATCAAAGAATGCGCAAAACGAAGGTTGGGAGCGAAAGCTATAGCCCCGGGAAGCATGCTATATGGGCGGGACCTACACAAAAGTGCGGGATAACCTAGCCATGTGTGGTCTTATTTCGAAGGGCTCATCAACACGAGTTCGTCGATAACAAGATCTTGCGATTCCAATGTCAAGGTTGGAAGTTATCGCGTTTTGAGGTCAAGATATTATTTGAATAAAATAGTATCATTTTGGATAAGATCGACGACGTAGTGGATAAGACTCACGACAAAGTGGATAGGATTGCTGACAAAGTGGATAGGATTGATGACGTAAGTGGATAGGATTGCTAACAAAGCGGATAAGGTTGATGACGTAAGTGGATAGGATTGCTGACAAAGCGGATAGGATTGATGATGCAAGCGGATAGGATTGATACATGTCAGCCTCACATCTCTCCAGTTTTTCTATAAATAGCATCCACAACATCGAGAGAAAAGGGGGGGAGATCTCCCACGTTTTCCCATTTCTTTCTCACATTCAAAAACTTCTATTCTTTGTTTCTCACTCATTTTAAGTCCGATTCAAGTCGTTCTTGAGGCATTCCTAGCTAATTCGAGGGTGATCTACGCGATGACATGGTCCATCCCTCAAGTTGGTATCCCTAGAAGGGAGAAACGGCCTAGGGAAGAAGAGGCTCTATCCACCACCCTCCTTCCCCGAAGAGTGAGCAGCGGCCCGGAGAGAAAGGGGGACTCTGTCCTCCATCACGGGCTGCATCGTGGGTTGTCGCTAATCATTTATAATTAAACCCTTTGCAAGTGTACAAGGTAATTGTACTTGGATATGTATTTAAGGGTTGTCGAACCTCAGGGACGGATGAATTATTACTAAATCTAAAGAAGAATTTGCTGATTAAAAACTAGAAAGAACTTAAACTTAAATTAAGCAAAAGAAAGGAATCAACTAGTTTAAAAATAAGAGATTAATATGATAGAAATTACTTAGGAAATTGAATCCACTATAGAACTATAACAATTCCTTAACTTTTAATCTAAATATAGTGTGAATATGAACAAGTATTCTCGGCTACAAGCTAGAATTACTTCAGAAAGAATCATCAATTAAATTCCATGGCATGAACTATCTTCAACAATAGCACGAATCATCTACACTAAACTAGCTATAGGCATGACCCATCTAATCTTAGTATAACTCATTGAAGTCATTAATTATCTGAACATTAAAACTATTGTATGACCATCTCATCTAAATCACAGAAATTAGAATTGATGAAAATATCAAAACCATATCAATCTATCATCTACAAGACAATAAATCAACATAGACTTGAATAAACATTAAAAGCTCTTTCATTAAAAAGGAAATTCATATCATACAATTGTCATAATTTACAACTGAGATCTAAATTAAAAAGAAAAGAAACTGAAACTTATCTATAGCTTCATCAACTCCTAAGTAAAAGAAAAGTCTAGCCTTCCATTGTAGAAGAAAGCATTTGAATCTCCATTGAAAGCTTTGAGTTCTCTTCCATCTTCTTCTTCCTTTTTCTCTTCATAAAATCTACTGGAATCCCCTAATTTTGAGCCAAATATGTCTTTTCATAGGCATAAGTTCCGTAGGAAGAAGTTCAATATGAAAAGGATTGAAATTTGGGTCGAACAAGGAAATTGCGCTTTATGTCGTTCGAACGCCCTGCATGCCAGTTCGAACGCTTATACTAAGTTTTTCTTCAAAATTATGTTATCCCGTTTGAACGCCCTGCAGCCCATTCGAACGGCTACAGTGTTTCTACAATCTGGACAGTTTTCCTGGACAGTTCATATTCTGTTCATTAAGTTTTCCTTCATGTCCATATTAGTTTCCAACTTGTTTATAACTCCGAAACATTGTCCAAATCACTTTAAAGCATGTCAAAACTATTTTTAATCATTCCAAACATCGTCCAAGTACCTCGATAAGCACACTTTACTTGCAAAACATAAAATATCATACTTTAGACATGTAGAATATAATTAAAATTCCAACTTGATTTAAATACATATCTAAACTACTAATAACTACAAAATTATTAATAATTAAACTAAAGTACTAATATCTATTTTAATCTAAATAAACTATATATAACACTAAATTAGCCTAATCTATACTAGCAAATAAGGTAAAAAGGCATATAAAATAGATATATATATTTCATACTTATCAGTCGCCCAAGTAGGGATGGATCTGTCCTTCAATGAAGGGCCACGCAGTATGGGAAACGTCCCAGGGAAAGGGACGTTCTATCCATCACTTACGAGCGTAGAAAGGGGACAGTTGGCCAGTCGTCTTTTGGCGCAAGGCAAGGTACGTGTGAAGGTTAGAAGAGGCTCTGTTTGTTGTCTCCATATCTGAAGGGGAGGACGTCTAGAAACGAGTACCCCGAATATCGCTACATCACGAGACATTAGGGGAGTAACCGTTTCTGGCCTCCTATTTTAATTATAGAATGCATGTGCTAGATAAGGGATATATTATGCCATGATATGCTATGATCCTTTACATTATGATATGCTATGCTTATATGCCATGATGTGTATCGTCTCGCTCTGGGTTAGAGAGAAGTGTTGTGTGTGTGTTCGGTCTTGGCTAAGTGATATAGCGAGATGTGTGATGCATGTGGTCTCGACTCAGTGATGGAGCGAGACATGTGAATGTGATGGTTTTGCTCGGGGATAGAGTAAGCCATGTTGTGATGGTCATGTGGTGCTCGTCTCTATGATAGAGCGAGATATGTGTTGCCGATGTTTTACGGGTTTTCATATAACCCCGATTAAATATTTGGGTATACATATGTGTTTTCGTATGGTTTGATGTATATAGTAGCCAGTAGGCAGAACTATGTTCGGATCCGATCGTATTAGAATAACGTTAGAGATGGTATCCAATACGTACGTAGGCAACCAACGATTAAATAACATTGGCCCGATCCCAATTAGTTATAAAATCACGTTTGTTCTGACCTATGCGCAATGAAGCACTAAAGCTCGTAGTGCATAGAAGAATGTTATGACTCTCGCACTCAGAGTCTGTAGCTCCTGGTCAGTCGGTTTTAATTTTTCCCTAATTTTATGAACTCCGATTATGTTTTCTGAACTAACCCCCGGTCCAAGTCAGGTTTGCGGGTCGGGGCGTTACAATGCATGTAATTGGGGTAAGGATATGGAGCACGAGAACGAAGAAGAGTTATATGTTGGACAAATATTTGAGGATAGAGAAGCATTCATCAAAATTTTTAGGGAGTTATCAATTAGGAATCATGTCCAACACAAGGTTTTGCTTGCAAATTGGACAAAATATATAGTTAAGTGCATTGATAGTGCTTGTCCCTGGAGTGCATGGATCAATGAGGAAGGTTTTAGGCTACTTTAATTTAAATATATACATTGGTGACCACACTTGTAGGAATGCCTAACTTAGCACTGATCACATGTAATGTAGTGCTTCATTTGTTTGCAAGGTCGTAATGCATGCCATCCATGTTGAATTAAATCTCACACTGGGTGATATTATTCAAAGAATGAAGGAGACATTCCACGTTGACATTTCTAATAAAAAGGCATGGGTGGCAAAGAATATGGCCATAAAAGCCATTTATAGGGATTAAGTTGAATCAAACAAATTGTTGCCAATATACCTCAAGGCAATACAAGATGTGAATCACAGTGTCGTATATGAGTTGGAGTTTGATCAAGTGGATGGTGGCCCATGTTGGAGATTATATCCAAGTAATTGGTGTCGATGTCACTCACTTGTATGACAAGTATGTTGAATCTCTTATGGAGGCAATGGCTACAGATGGGAACAAGGAATTATTTCCACTAGCATTTGGGATAGTCTCAAATTAAACATGTGAAAATTGGAAATTGTTCTTAAGATAATTGAGGGAGAAGGTAATTATGGATATGACACATGTCACAATCATCTCTGATTCACATAAAGGGCTTCAAAAGGTTGTGCCCAAAGTGTTTCACTCTCCATTGTTCTACCATCGATATTGCATTTGTCACATAAAGACAAATTTAAAAGAGTTTAAAAATGATCTATTGACAGATTTGTTTCGGGCAACTGCATGTGTGCTAGTAGTTGAATAATTTAAGGCTAAAATAGACTTGATTAGTAAGGAAAGTCAAAGGATAAGAAAACTCCTCACATGATAAGGATTACAACTTGAATAGTGGCCTCTTACATACGATAGTTTTAGAAGATTTGAAATGACGACTACAAATATAATAGAAAGTTTAAATAGCGACTTGGAGGGGGCATGAGTGTTACCCATGTAGGCCTTAGTGTCAGCCATTTTTTATCAGGCAATCAATTTTTTTGTGAAACAATTTTGTGCTTTGGAGGCCATGGTTACCCCATACACTCATAGAGTGGAAGGTGTCATAAGAGAGCAATCAAATAAAATTGGGAGCATATAATTATAAGAATCAACCACACTATTTACAAAGTGCTCACCATGCATGGAAGGAAGTTTGTAGTGGATGTTGTGAATTGAACTTGTAAGAGTGATTACCCTCAAATTTACCAATATCCTTCCTCTCATCTTCTTGTTGTGTGGGGAAAGTGGTGGGAGCCAGTATGGGCTATGTTTTAGTATGCATCTATTGTTTATAAAAATGTGTACTCTGCACATTTCTATTCTCCTTATGATTGCCAATTTTTGGAAAAAGATGTTCCTTATGTGTTATTACCCCCATTAGCAAGAAGGCAATATGGTCGCCCACACTCTACTTGCATTAGGAAGAGAGAGATGGTAGAGCAGGCTATAAATGTGGGAGATGCAAACAATCTTGGAATAATAGTACAAGATGCACTAACCCTCCCATTGATTGGCAAACATACAATTCTATGGTATAACCTCTTCATTTAATCTTCTTTTTAGTTAAGACCATTTGTTCCTAAAGTACTTATTATTTATTGTTTTTCCTCACATATCATATACATCAGATCAACACTTCTTATGGACCAGGCACTATTGGTGAGTTCATCCATGTTGAGCAGGTCTCCCAATAGGTTGGCCTCCATTTGGAGAGGAGAAGTATTTTCATTTAACATGATTTTGATTTCATTTTTTACAAAATAGTATGCTAGTTTACAATATTTTAACTTATTGTAGGGCCCCTCATATGCACTCAGTATTTCACCAGCCTTAGACATTGGGAGGTAGATGTGCATATTCTTCTATATATTGAGTGAGTTAGATTTGGCAACTTCATCCATTTATAGTACCTTAGGCTAGATAGGCCTTTGATAATAGCTCTTATCGAGAGATGGAGGAGGGAGACACAAATATTTCACTTGCCTTATGGGGAGATGTCCATCACCTTACAGGAAGTGGCTGTACTTATTGGACGTGCATAGATGGCCTTGTGGTGATAGGCACAACAACATGATGGGATGCTACCATAGATTTACTAGTTGGACTCATTGGTAGAGTACCTCCACCTGCAATATTATGCAGTAGCCGAGTGTGCCTTAGATGGTTACTGGGTGAGTTTTGTGTACTCCTAGATGATGCCACATAATAGTCATCGAGTAGCATGCAAGTTCTTATTTGCTTCATCTACTTGGTGCTACCATATTTACTGATAACACTAGTAGACATGTGCATGTGGTGTACCTCTCCCTTCTAGTAGATTTTGACCTGGTAGGCACCTATGCATGGTAGTGCTACCCTTGCCTACTTATAATGAGAGTCGGGGGAAGCTTGTCAGGCTATGCCTTTAGGGATTATTGGTATCTCACACTTCTTCAAATAAATGAATTTGATAAAATATTTATTTCCCACTAGTACAAATACTTCAGGTTTTTTATATTTCTTTTATGATATTTTGTGCCATAGCTATTGTCGTGGGAGTGTTTACATGTCGACCAACCAACTATCCAAATCAACCAGTAGAGAGCTAGGTATATATTTTTTTTAATTGTTTATTTTGTTTACATAGTTTTATGTAAATGTGTTGAATTAATTAGTTAATTTTGACCCCTTAAGGTGAAATGTTGGGAGGAGAAAAACCGAAAATCCACAATGAGTCCTCTGCTTGTATAGTGGAGAGTTGGACCGCCAGTGTCCATATCAAGTAATTATATTATGTAACATGTAATATAATGAATATAAGCTATGTAATGTTATTAAAGACTAGATATACTTAAATATTGTGCAGGTCATTTGGTAGCCATACTTAGCAGAGGCATTGGATGCGTTACCTTCTCTATGTATAGAGGGACGAGATGTCTGGCTATCTAGAACGCCACTTATATGCTTCAAGATTGTGGAGATGCATGTCCCTAACCATGTGATGCCTCAATTTGGGTTATAGCAGGATACTCCTCATACTGTGGACTTCATCCATCAATTTACTCGACATGGTCACCACATTATTGACTGGGCTACACATCATGTAGCCTATATTGCTCGATGGGGTAACTAGAGGAGAACTTTTATCCTAGAGGAGATTTCTTCATCATTGTGTGATGTTAGTAGCATGTACATGTAGTGGTGTTTGACAATTATGTGAAGATATATTCTACCATGCAACAATTCAAATGAGATGATATATCAGCTAAGGCCACGTCTGAGGTAGCTTTGGTAAGTATATCTTAATTATAACATAATTTTATCTTATTTCGTGTGTAGTGTTTATGTGACATTTATTTTATCTTATTTCATGTGTAGTGTTTATGTGACATTTATTTTATCTTATTTCATCTGTAGTTAGACATGTTATTATGCTGCTAAGTGCCCTACAAAAGTCCCTATGAAAGTCAAAGTCATGTTTCAACGCATAGGCTTAAGGGAAGATTGGGACTTAATTGAGACCAAAGAAGATCTAAATAAAGCCTATCTCCACCAGCAAGATGTCTATATGTTCTGATCAGATAATGAATAATAGATGAGATATATGGTCCCACTACAAAAGATGATAAGCCTTCCATCCGCTGATGGAAGAAAAAGACAAGGAACCTAGTATATCCAAACCTACTTTAAAGATTTTTAAGATACATTCTAGCAAAAATAATGGAGATCTCATCATCCTACTATTACTAGTAAATAAATAAGAAGTAAAAGTCAAAAGTGTGAGAAGAGTCATGTCTAACTTTTCCTTTATGTCAAATTGATGTGTCTTTGACTTTAGGAAAATGATATTCCTACTCTACTTTCTCTACACCAAAAGCCTTGTTCTACCTTTGACTGGATAGAGAAAGTGAATTATACTTGACATCATGGAGATTCACTTTCCCCTATCCAATTAGAGGAGTAACGTTTTTGTTGTAGAGAAAGTGGAGTAGGAATATCATCTTTATTTACTTTATGTCACAATGTTATGTAAAGTCTTTGTCATTATGTTAGATTTTGCTTTATGTCAAGTTTGATGTAAAAGCCATGTGGCTTAAGTCATAGGGCAATCAATGATGCTCCCATGTATGCAGTGTGCTAGTAAGTCTATAAATAGATGAATGAAATGAGAACTCAGTAGGAGTACAAACATTCAAAAAAAAAAATCTTGGAATGCCATCCTTTAGGTGTTCTTTTGGGTTACCTATCCTCTCTTCCTTGCCTAGAAACCCAAGTCTTTAGAAAATTGACAACTCTCTAGCCCATGTGTTGGTAAGGAACCCTTGCATTGACACTTTTCATTGTGTTCTCACATTAGCAATAAGGTTGTTTAAACATTCGACAAGATATCTCATGGTATGGACCAATCATTTTCCAAGCATATGAATACTAAAGTAGAGTACAATAGTAAAGTCAAATCATATCTTAAATTGAACATGGTCTTGCCCGAGGACATGTCTAATATCTTGATATGCACAAATATAAATAGATTGACACTTACATGCTTAAAGCTATCTACTTTAAAGTAAAAAACCTTAAACATGCCAAATGGCCTAGTAATATCGTAGTTGCCGCATATCCAAATTCCTAAAGTAACTTTAACCTCTTAAGGAACTTGCATCACACAGATGCTGAGTAAATGAATAACAAGTGGGATGGCTAAACAAGAACCAAGTAATGGCAATAAACCCATAATTCAATAACATCATATAAGTATACCATTATCATCATTTCATGAAGTGCATCAAGTAAGACTTAAGTATATAAGCAAACCATAACATATATAAGCATGCTCAAAAGCACAAGAACATAAACATTTTGTTACCTTGACCACACTCATGAGTCATTTTCTCCCTAAGTATAAGTTATAAAAGGTTCTCTATGACATGATAGCCACATTGAGGAGTTTAACCATGCCTCAGTAGACCATGAACTACTCACAATCTAACCTCAATTATTTTGAAACATGCCCGCTCTATCCACGCCATGAAGCTAAAGCCCATAAGGGCTCACGGACCATAGTGGTTGAGATATCAACTACCTGATCGTTGAAACATCCAATATTGAACTGTGTGGAACTAGCCATCTTTTATTGTTCTATTCCATTTGAACCTAACTCCTAGGCCAAGCGAGTAGCTATACATAACTCTGACTCTTTGAGAGTTGGAAGACCTTGATCATTTTGTGTATCACTCTTCTATTACGTAGCTAAATATTTACTTGAGGAGCCAACTAGACACTAGGATCCAATGTCCTTATGTGTTCTTATATATTAGTTAGGGGGTGCAATGTATTATGAGGATTCTTGCACACAAAGGTACTTATACCAAAACATCTTTAATCACATTATCACATACACATGCATATCATGCATTAAGATTATGCTATTATATCTCATAATAATGACTTAATATATATAGCATTTCATGCTAAAAATTACCCAAAACCAATTCACTATCAGTAGACTTATCAATGTGTAGGTGAGGTTACCGATGCCCATTATGTACATCATCAATCATATCATCACATACACTTGCATTCTTATGCATAGAATTTTATGCTATTATTTTACTTAATAATAGCTTAAATCATAACATAACTCATGCTTATTGTTGATAGACTCATTGACGTGTCAACCAAGTTACAAATGCTGATTGGTGACCCATCAACGTGTCAACCAGGTTGTCGATGTCCGTCGATGACACATCGACCTATTAAACCCTCACCGACAATGGGTTGGCATGGAACAACCTACCTCATCAATGCCACACTGATACATTGACATTATT
The DNA here is from genome assembly GCA_035235625.1 of Saururus chinensis. NCBI lineage: Eukaryota > Viridiplantae > Streptophyta > Magnoliopsida > Piperales > Saururaceae > Saururus > Saururus chinensis. Next base: position 53,116,183 of record CP141140.1, read on the forward strand.
GTCAATGATTGATTGATTATACCCTTACACACTGATGTGTATCAATGTCAATATTGTCATCTCTCTCCTTTCACCGACACCGTCACTGACGTGTCGGTGGTTATGCTAATGATTTGGAAAAAATAACATAGATTGTTCTTGGTTCCCAAATTCACGTGAAAATATTCTATAATGCAAGTCTTTCCACACACACGCTTTCTACAATAACTAATGATGATTAATTTATCCATGATTAGTAACAAGTGCAATAAACATGATCTCATGCACATTCATGACAAAAACCACAGAAATCATACTCTACATGCTTTCATACCAAAAAATAATCATGAATCATCACACACAATCATTTCAAAACTAAATCAAGGTAATAAGGTTAGCAATCTGACTTATTTTAAGATATAAAAATCCTCCCTCATGTGCCATGCTGACCAATCCCATAGAAATTTAATCCATCCCTTAGATTCTTCTTGTTTTGGAGAACCATTGATCTTCTCCATCTTTATTTGGAGATGTTTTCCAAGAAAATTGGAGTTTAAGTGGCCTCAAAAGTCATTTATAAGGGAAAGAAAACAAAATTTTGGTGTAAAATTGTCAAACATGGTGGTTTTTGAAACTGCCCGCAACCATCGGCACCCCATCAACATGTCGATAGTTTACTGATAGTACCAAGTCCCAACTTCGGGCAGCTATCACTTCCTCATATGAACTTAGATTAATGTGTTCTTAGTGGAGTTTAGAAGATATTTTTGTCTATTTTATTCTCTCAAAATTTCAGGTTAAAATTTTATTTGTAGAAAAAGTTATGATTTAAGAGTGTTTAAAGATCGGTAGTATCTATAAGTCATTGATAGTACTTCAGGTTCAACTTTTAACGATCATAACTCAATCCAAACTCCGATTCACACATTCTTAGAGGCATTTCGAAGCTAGGTCTATCTAGTATTTATCTAAAAATTCCACACTAGAATTTTAACCACAGAATGAGTTATTGTATTGAGAACACCTAAAGGTCAAATTTACTAATTTTCACATGTACTCAGAAACTTCTTTGATGTTACATTTATCATAACTTTCTCATTTGAGCTTCGATTCGTATGCTCTTGGTAGCTCTACGAAGCTCTTTATATCTATTATATAATAGTAAAGTTTCATATCCAAACTTTATATACAAAGAAATTTGTTTTACTAAGAATATACAAAGTATAGGGAATTTAAAAAATTCCCGGGTATTACATTCTTCCCTCCTTGAAGAAATTGCGTCCTTGCAATTCATGATGATTGACCTTAGACAAGTTTGGATCTCCAATCTTCAAATTCAATAAGTTCTTATGCAAGATTTATGCTATAATTCCACTTGACCACCAACTTTTGTTGCGTAGCTTCCCTTAAATGAATCACTACCAAGTGACATATCTCAAGGTGTGCTAGTAAAGATGGTCAACACTAGTGCTCTCATTCCATACCATTCTAAATCATGCACTAGTGCAACCAATCTTGGAGTTATCTATTGACACAATGCATCCCGTACTATAGGTGTCTACTAGTTTCTCCTTAGCAGTTCCACAATCTTTCATGACATGTTCACTTAGTAGTGCTTCAACATTTAAAGTCTACAAAAAACCTTTCTGATCTATATAACAGTTTATATGACCTAAAAATCCATTGATTCAACTTATCTTTCCCCCAAAATTAATCGCAAATTTGTTTACATTTCCCAAAAAAATTGTGTTGTGAGAAGTCTCTTGCTGATCTTGTTAATCTTCTCAATGCAAATAACATTAACTCTTCTTTCATTAGCCCACTTTGCTTGCACATGTGGTTGTTCTGCATTGAAGTCCAAACCATGCTTCATATAGTCTTAAACCTAAATCACATCTTCTAATGCTTTTGTAGTGCACTTGGGTTGACCATTTGCTGAGGAAGTACTACAACTTTAAAAGTGTTAACCTAATTATAGGCAGTGAAGTAATAAAGTAATCAATGAATCCAAGGTTGATCCCAGGAGGAATGCTAATTTTTGAGAAAATTAGTCAAAATTTAAATTATTAGTTGTTACTTATAAGTTATCAAAATCAAATTTCAAATGATTCTTGCTTGAAAATCAAAAAAACAAAACTAAAAATCTCAAATAAAATCATACGAAGGATTAAACCAAAGCATTGAATCCATCAAGAAGGAAATAAAATAAATATTGCCCCCTTCAAATTCTCCATTTAAAACACGTTGGAAAATAGTTGGTTTGTAGTTGATACAGTAACTATGAACAATGTTCTACTAGAGTGGTAATGAACAATACTTTGTCTTCAACCTCCCCCTGCTATAGTAACCACAACCTAAAATTCTTCTCTCTACTTTTTTTTCCTCTGCTTCGGCTCGCCCCTTCTGGATGTGAATTCTCCCTTTTATATAATCTTGGACTTTGTTTTCTATTGTTTTGTTCCTTCTTGACCAATCAAAAAGAATCCTTTCTTTTCTAGTTCGGTTCATTAATTTTTTTTCCTCCTTTGTTTCAGAGTCATGCATTGGGTTTCTTGATGCTTGATTGGTTCAGTCCGAAACTAACTCCATCCAAAGCAATCTGATGAGAGTCCTAGAAGTCATTTACTCTATGCTGATTGGTTGGTTCACAACCACCTCTATTTTCTACTTTCTTTTCTGTGTCTCCCATTTGCTATAGTAAAATACAGTCTATTTCTTTGTCGTTTCTTGTACAAATTGATCATCCTATTTCCAGCTAATCACAAAAGAGTCCCCAATTGTTAGTTCTCTTTAGGAAAATTATTAAAATAATATTAAAAAATAATTACCAAAATTGTGGAGAGAGAAAAATATTTCTAAAAGTGGTGTCCGTGTTGGCCATGCAGGTGCCTGCCAAGCGTTGGTGCCTGCCAAGCATTGGTGCCTGCATGGCATTTTTTTAATTTTTTTTCAATTTTGTCATTCTAAAGGACAAAATGAATTTTAAGTTGATTTCATCCTTTTGAAGGATGAAATTACTTGCTTTTACATTCCTCGAGCAAAAGCGGCAAGTTCATAATGATTTTTGAAATCATCTTAAAGTTGATTTCATTCTTCTGAAGGACGAAGTTCACAGTCTATTTACATGCTTGTGCTTGTCCCCGTCCCCCTCCGGACTATTTCATTCCAAAGAGCCATCCAATTGTTTCATTCCAGAGTTTGCTGTTTCATTTGTCACTGTTTGTCACCGTGTTTGGTGTTGCCATCTGCTGCCATTAGTCCCTCAGCCTGAAGCTCCTCCACCCGGAGCCCCTCAATGCAGATCTACTCCGCCTAGAACCCCTTTGCCAGGAGTTCCTCCGGACGTCTGCCTAGATCCGTCCACCTACAGTTCCTTCACCTGAATGTATTTTTTGATTTCATATTCTATAATAAAAATGTTAAGACTGCATGATAGATTGGTTGTGTTTTAGACGATTTAAGGTTTTATTTTTTAATTTCATGGTCTGTAATCAAGAAAACAAGTTAGCATGACAGATTGGTTGAATTTTTGTTTCTTGAAGGGTATGTTTTTTTATTTTGTGTTCTATAATCAAGACATCAAAATTGCATGATAGATGGGTTGTTTTTTTTGCAATTTTAGGTTCTATTTTTGGATATCATGGACTGCAATCAAGACAACAAGAAAGAGTTCATAGATTGGTTGAATTTTTGTCAATTTAAGGGTTTGTGTTTTGATTTCTTGTTCTGTAATCTAGACGACAATTTGGTGTGTGATTTAATTTCTTAGTTTTTTCAAGTTCATATGTTAAGGGAGTGAAATTGTGCTATGGAATTGTGATATGATTTTTGTTGTTTGAGTGGAATTGCTTGATTAAGTTCTAGGAATAGATTAATCTCATATTTCATTAAGTAGTTATTTTGAAGTAATTATTTAATATATTATTTCTATAATTTATTGGTTATGAATTAAGTGAATAGAGACAGCAGAAGAAATGGTTAGTTTTATGCTTCACCATGAAGGAGACACAAATGAATTATTCATCAAGAAACATCTACCTATGATGAACTTCAGATGAAAGTAGCTAACAAAGTTGGTTGGGATCGAAGGAGATAAAAAATTACTATAAAATGCAATATCCGATATTTGGATGGAGATCAAGACTACTACGCGTAGATGATGATACATCATTAAGACAAATGCTTCACCATTCGTCTCACATATTTTATTTCGAGGCCCGCGCAGTGCAAGTAGGTGTTACATAAGAGCTCACACAGGAGCTTTGAAAGAAATGTGAGCAGTAGAAGGTACATGCAAATGCCAGTGGATGATAATGAAGAAGAAATTACTTGATTTTACTCATATCACAGGTGTATGATAGTTTCTCCTCAACAATTCCACAACCCTTCACAACATTTACCTAGGTGTGCTTCAATGCTTAAAGTCTACAAAAAACCAGTCAACTCTATCTAATGGTTTAAATGACTTAACAATGTGTTTACTCAACTTGTCTTTTCCCTCCAATCTTTATCACAAATCATTTTCCTTTTCCTAAAAATTTTGTGTTGTGAGAAGTTTCTCCCTAATCTTGCTAATATTTTCAATGCAAATAAACATCAACTCTTCTTTCATTGGTCCACTTTGCTCCGACATGTGGTTGTTTTGCACCGTAGTCCAAACCATGCTTCATAAGGTCCCAAACCTAAATATGTCTTATAATGCTTTGGTAGTGCAATTAGGTTGACCATTAGTTGAGGGTGAAATGTTGTGTAACATTAAGTTTCCCGATGCTCCAAAGTATTTTTCCAATTTTTGAGATGTAAATCATGTGTCTTTTTTGGGTATTATTGTCATGCCCCGGCGCTCGCTCGACTTGAGCCAAACCCGGTCGAAGCACACAGGGGCGAGAAGATTGTTGGTTTAATGTGTTGCGGAAGTCATAACCCCTCTATCGGGTTAATAACAAACACGGAGTTGATCACCTTTAGACCTTTGTGCAAAAGAAATAAGGTAAAATAAAAGAGGATAACATCTCTTAAATAAATGCTCAAACTTAACCTACATACTTAAAATCCTGGGCCTAAACACAGGGATCAAATCAGAAAATCTTAGACAGGTCTAGCATCAGATAGATATGAGTATGAAACATAATAATCTATATAAGATGTTCTATAATCATAATAGCATAAATCAGAAGACAAAATAATGTCCAAAGGCATCTACGCCTACTCCCATGCATATCAATTGTCCCTCATGCAGGGAATCCTGATTAACTGCATATAGTACCATGCAACCCCAAAACAAAACACAAAAAAATGGGTGAGTAAAACTCAGTAAGGTTTGAAGTACGATAATGTGAATAAAAAACAACCACTACACATCAAACATGGTAATTCAAATCCACATTTCATATAATACCCCAATTCTAATTAATTTCCTTACCATACCCCTACTTACCTATAAGTACTTATACTGCATATAAGTATCTCATATATACTAATCATGACATGAATAATCATATTAGAAAATCACATCCATCCCGCATAATAAGTGATTCTCACACGATCACATCATGCATAATCATCACATATAACCCGCATAGGAAGTGTCTCTAACACACATTCAGATCATGCATAAACATCATATATAACTTGCATGAGAAGTGTCTCTCACACACATTAAGATCATGTATAAACTTAACATATAACCTGCATGAGAAGTATCTCTAACACACATTCAGATCATGCATACACATCACATATATCAACTTGCATATAAAGTGTCTCTAACACACATTCAGATCCATGCAAGTCGATAAAAACAACCTTGCTTAATCGGTCAAAGCATAAGCAATCCCTGTGCACTCCAAATAATCCCCAACAAGAAAGTCTAAAGATTTTCCACAATTTGGTAAATTCATAATGAGGAAGAATACCCCCTAGTAAGCCAATGCACTCGGCTACACTAGCCTTGATTCTCTGGGTCCAGATGGTCTCAATAGTTTATCTCCTTATAGCATTACCGCTCTTATCAACCCGGGGAAGAAAACTCATCCTCAAGGGAAGTAAAACCCCGTCCTTTCGGACGTAAAACCGAATCGATAAGCCTTCGATCGATTAATCTGGCAATCAATATCATACAATTGCATCCAATTGATCAACACAGCTTATCTTGATAAAATCTCATTTGTAAATTCATCTCATGATTCATGCAACATGGTACATACATGAGAAATCTCTACATAAATCCTAATTCATGAAATGTGCCTCCCATCAACCATACATATATCATTTCTAATCATAAGCATCAACAATCACCATAAATATCAGCTACATGTGTGTGTTAACATTTAATTCTAAGCATATGGACATGCGTTATAAGCATCCCATTATCATACTACACATGTGTTATTTAATATTTAATTATGGCTCCTTACTGAAATTATGAGTGAAAACCATCAAAAAATATAGTTCAAATCAAACGATATCTCATAGTAGACTTAAATAGCATAACCATTACCACACTTAGAGCTAAACATGGCATCATCATTCACTCATGATTTAATCATTATATATGAAAACATATAAATCCACTCTCATGTTATATCCTTGTTGGAATCATATTCAAAATATGAGAAATCATTCAACATAGATTTCAAGACAAGAATCTATAACATGCTTAACCAAATAACATGTAATTCACATGATAATTAGACATTCATCATGGTTTCCAACATCAAATTCATACCTTTCCAAAAAGCTTATCATAGCATATATTATTCATCAAAATAATAAGAAATGATATTTAAGAGTAAACAATCGAAAATGAGCAAAATAGCAAAAATCCCAAAATCTACTGTGTCAGTGTTCAAACGCCCTACAGGGCCGTTAGAACGCTTGGCTGTTTGATCGCCAGAATTGATTTTTCTGGTTTGTCTTCACACAATCATCTTAAACTACCAAATCTCACTCCCAAATTTTGTAATAATTAAATCCATGTTTAATAAATAGTAGATCTAGCCATTAACAATAAAAAACACAAAGAAATTAGAAGAAATATTCAACTTTCCTAAAACCACCATTAAAGCTTACATCCATGTAAACCCACTTCAAACTCTATCAAAACTCAAATATGAAATCATATTCACATTTAGGATCAAAACACTTACCTTCAACAAGCTTCATCATTTGAAATCACTCCTCCAACGCGTTCAAATCCTACCCAACATATGGTTTTTGTTAATACCTTCATAAATCCGATTTAAAACACCTAATTCCCCTCAAAATTAGTGGATCTAGGGTTCAAGAAGCTCAAAAACGAAATTCCCATCATTAGGGTTTGAAATAGGAGTTCAAATCAGTAGCTTTTTGGGTAGAAATCGAGATTAAACCATAGCAAAAGAAGAGATTTAAAAGATTTAAGAAAAACCCTAAGAGATTAATGAAATATTAAACAAACCTATACCTTAATCTCTTTTCTCTTTTTGGAAAATGGGGATTAGGCTCCTAAGCTCCTGGTCTAATCCTTTCCCAATTGGGAAAGCAGCTAGGCTATTCCTTTTATAGCAAAGGTTGGGGGTAAACCTAATAGGTTTGTGGGGTATAAATAGGGTTTTACACTAAAAATAGAAAACTTGCTTATTTTAAACCCAAATTGAAGTTTAAAAATTTTAAAATAATTATCTTCTATCTTAGGGTGATTTTAGGGTCATTTGAGACTAATAATCTTAATTTCACACATGGGGCCCACGGTGGGCCCTACCCCCTAACTTTTTGGAAAAAATAGTTAAAATTTCAAAAAAAATTAAATGACTTATATTAACATAAAAACCATTAATGTAAAGAAAATTTTGGCTAAAACCTTTATGATCTACTTTAATTTAAAAAATGGTCCGATTAGAATTAACATTAAACCACACATTAACAATAAAAATCAAATAAAATCAACCGGTTTAAGTTTAGGGATCTAACAATTATAGTCAATGTAATCCCATGAAATTTCAATATCTCACAAAAACTATAGTTCCAAAAATTTTATGCACTCCATCACCTTGCGAAGCTTTGATCATCTCGTGAAAACCTTGGTATTGTGCTATCAAATTGGCCCAAAGGGGCTTCCCTCCTTTCATAAGTCTTCAATGGTTAATTATGCCATCACCATCCAATACACTTCCATAATTTTTGAATTTCTACTTAAAACATCTAACATGATATTTACTTTACTCAGAACTTTTACAATTTGCAAAGGCTTGGCGGGTTAGTGTTTCTATATTTCCAAAATAAACTTTTGTTGACAATTCCAAGTGATAGGTTGAGTAGTTATGGTCATAAGTTTTTTTCATTGCCATGATGCATATATCATTACTTTGTCATTCTACATAAATATGCTTTGCAAATATTTCTTGAAAGCATTACCATACACTAAAATTCCCTTTTTGCCTTTAGGTAAAACCTACTCATGCACATGAGTAAGTATTGTCTCTAACTTCCAAAAGTTCTTGAAATCAAAATAGACTACTAGAAAAGTGCTTTAACTATGGGTGTGATCCCCGAAATCAAATTAGTAGTAAAATCTACTTCCCTGCTTAGAAACAAGCGAGGTAACTCCTTTAGAAATACACCAAAAAATTCTAGAACTATGTCAATTTCTTCCAGCTTTGACTTCCTCTTTTTCACATCTACAACATTGGCTAGGAAGGCTTTACAACCTTTAAGGTAAGTTGTTGTACCTTCTTAGCTGAAAATAATAAGGAATCTTCCTACCTATGGGTCACGAACTTCAAAAACACAATCTTTTTACATATCTCCATCATTTCTACAAGGGTTACTGAAACTTCCAATCCTAAGTGAGGCATAATCACTACTTCGGTTCACAATTTAAACTCCCCTACTTAAAATAGAGATTGAAGCAACAACAACAATACTAGCAGTTGAAAGGTCTTCATCCTCATTCCATTTAGCTACATCTCGACTCACTCGAATAAAGACACTTACAGCCAACACAATTTACATCAAGTATTAAGAATTTATAAGATACTATTCCATATCCATCTAATCTATTTAACATTGTACATAATCATGATCTCATACATATAGATGGATTAACCTTGTTCTATGATACTAAATTATCACATCTTGAGATTTTTAAACCCATTTTTCATGAATCAAATAGTGGAAATAAAATTTTCAAAACTTTTTGTCAAAATCAATGACAAGATATATCAAGGAATAACTAACTTGTTTTTTGAACATACAAATACTAAATCATAGTACAATAGCAATCCAAGTTAAATCACATCTTAAATTGAATAGGATCTTGCCTGTGTATATGTATGAATATCTTGTATGTACAAATATAAATAGATTGACACTCAAGTGCCTAAAGTTATCTACCTTTAGGTAAGAAAATATTAAACATGCCAAGTGACCTAGTAACATCGTTCTTGCCGCATAACCATATTCCTAAAAGAACTTTGAACCCTACAAAGTACCAACATCACACAAATGCTAAATATAAGAATTTACCGAGTGGGATGACTAAACAAGAACCAACTAATGACAACACATTCATAATTCAAGAGCATCATATGACTATACCATGATCATCATTTCATGAAGTACATCAAGTAAGACGTAAGTATAGAAACAAACCATAACATATATAAGCATGCTCAAAAGCACAAAAACATAATCATTCTATTACCATAGCCACACTTATAATTCACTTGCTCCCTATGTGTAGGTCATAAAGGCTCTCTACAATATGGTAGCCACATTTAGGAGTTCAACCATACCTCACTAGACCATGAACTACTCACAAGCTCAACCTCAATTCTTTTGAAGGCTACCTGCTCCATCCACACCATAAAGCTAAGGCCTACAAGGGCGCATGGACCCAAGAAGTCGATATTTCAACTATCATAATCATCAAAACCTCCTATATTGCGCTACACGGGTACAGTTGTCTTTTAATGCTCTAGTCCATTCGAGCCTAACTCTAGGCTAGGGGAACGGTTCTACATAACTCTCTCCCTTAGTGAGCCAGAAGACAATGATCTTGTTTCATATCATATCCTTTTGTTCTATGTGGCTAAATGACCCACTTGAGGAGTCAACATGACATTAGGAATCTCTAACCTTATGTGTCATTTACAAACATTCTGGAGTGTGATCCATTACTAGGATTCTTGCACACAAAAGGGCACACAACTCATATATCAACAATCATATCATCACATACACATGCACTCTTATGCATAGAATTTCATGTTATTATATTACTTAATAATAATTTATATCTCATAACAACTCATGCCAAAAAGTACCTATTACTGACATACTGTCTATAGACTCACTGATGTGTTGCCAGGTAATCGATGCCCATCGATGACCATTGACATATCGAACCCTCACTAATAGTAGGTTGGTGTGGATTTGCCTACCTCATTAATGCCACACCAATGTGTCAACCTCATTGTTGATTATTGACTAGTTTTACTCCGACCCGCAATTATCTCTCTCCTTTCACCGATGTCACCACCGACATGTCAGTGGTCATGCTGATGATCGGGAAGAAACAACATAGATTATTCCCGGTTCCCAATTCACTCTAAAATATGCAATTGTGCGACCTTTCCACACACACCCTTCATACAATGACTAATGATGACTTACCTATCATGTGATTAGTCAAAAGTGAGATAAACATGATTTCAAGCATATTCATGACAGGAATATCATAAATCATACTCTACATACTTTCATGCCAAGGAATAATCAAAACACATCTCATACAATTACTTCAAAACCAAATCACACTAGCAAGGTTAGCAATCTGGCCTACTTCACGATATAAAAATCCTCCCTTACACGCGATGCCTACCAATCCCCACATAAATTTACTCCTTCCCTTGAATTTTCTTGATTGGGAGAGGCTTTGATCTTCTCCCTATTTATTCTAAGATTCTTTTCTAAGAAAAAAGGAGTCTAAGGGCCTCAAAAGTTACTTAGAAGGGAAATGGAATGAATTTGGTGTAAAACCATCAAACTAGGTAGTTCTTTAGCCTTTTTGTCTACTTTCTCTTCCCATAATTTCAGGTCAAAAATATATTTGTAGAAAAAGTAATGCTATTAAGAATGTCTAAGGGTTAGTTCAGCAGGTTGGTTCAAAATATCCTCAAATCACTTACTAATTCAAACTCGTATTAAAGAATACAATATAAAACATGAGTAAATTAAGAATTAAGGGAGAAAATATTGGTAAAATAGACTAAAATTAAAAATTCTATAGTCACCCAGTTACTTTATATAATAGTATGATTTGCTTATTTTTTCATTGAGACTTTCTAATGCCATATCTTACATTTCTAAGCTTGAATTTAAGCAATTTTGCTAGGTTTAAATTCGTCTTACCGAGCCCTATCAAATGAATTTTCATGAGGTTGTTATTTTATACTATTATAGTCAGCCCTACTTATGCGTCACATGTATAAGGGTCATACTTTACATTCCCAATGTCTATTTCTTATGATCTTGGACATGTTGGAATTGTTTCTTAGAATGACCTTTAACAATAGTTCAATAATTATAAATTTACTTTACTTTCATGAGTAGTAGATGTAACTAAATAAATAGGCCCACCTCCACAATAATCTATCCCCAATTCGCTTATTAACTTGAACAATTATAGATTTTTATTTTGAAATACAAATTTATAAGGAAAAAAACTTTACATGTATCAGATCATATATTAAAACAATGTGCTCGACATGATGCGACCCATTGAAACATGATCTGACAGCTCACTTTTTGCCTATCCCCGGAGGATTATGGGTCATGAGTCTATATGTGCTAGGTACATATAAATAGGTTGTGTAATTACAATATTAATTGCTTTCAATATTTATGTAGAAATAATTGAATTAATGGGATTTATCTACATAATTATCCATGAATTCTCTATTTAAATTTTGAAGAAAGTGATGTTAATTCTATGCATTTTGATCATAATCATGGGATGACAAACTCCACATGCAATGAGCTGGTAAAAGATGAAGCCCACAACCAAGTTGTTAATATAGAATGACTATGTATGTCATTATACGAATTGTAGGACCTTATTATAAAATTAATAGTAAAATAGTCATATTGTAATACTCAGTAACATAAAATCGATATCTTGCAATTATATTAATTAAAATAAAAAAGGATTCGCATGATTCTCTTTTGCAAGTGGCAGCCATGTAAAGTGTGTCATATTTGCTCATTTTCATTCTTTTGCACCATGGTCAAGCAATCTCCTCCCTTGCGTTTTTTTTATCTCCAACAATATTTGCAAAAACATAAAGCAATGAACAACTAGTTACCTCTCGCTTACCTCTCAAATCATGCCTTTATAATGTGATATACCATATATTCCCAGTATGTAACTACCAAAATCGATATAAAAATAAAAAATAAAGCTTACTAAATTATAACTAAAATAATAATTGATTAATAAATATAGTTTTAATATATATGGATATATAAAAAATATACTGATAAGGTTGTATATAATTCTCAAGGGAAAATTATATAAATAATAATTAAAAAAAATTAATTACCATATTGGACCACTTTGGGAAATATGGTGTTCCTTTTTTGCCACGTAGGCACCAACCAAGCAGCTGGCGCTTGCGTGGCTTTTTTTTAATTCTTTAGTTGATTTCATCCTTTAGAAGGACAAAATCGGGTTTAAGTTGATTTAATCTTTCTAAAGGACAAAATTGGTTTAAGACGACCCGATTTCATCGTTTAGAAGGACGAAATCAACTTAAGCTGATTTCGTCCTTCTAAACGATGAAATCGCAACACTTATCACATTTCGACTGAAAATGATTTTGTCAATTAGAAGGGCAAAATCAGCTTAAGTTGATTTTGTCCTTCTAAACAACGAAATTATCTTCATTTATATGCGACTTTGCCTCTACCTCCAGTCATTTTCTTCTTGGTTGATCGTTCATTCTGCCCGCCTCTAGTTCCTATCATCTGCTCCACTACCGGTCTTCTTGCTTCCATCGTCCAACCCACTGCCATGTCCACCGGTCCCGTCTCCTCTGCCCCACTGCCATTCCCATTATCTGCCGGGTCTTTTTTTTTGTGCTAGATCCGCCTCGCCACCATGCTAGATCCCATCCTCCCTAGTTTCATCTAATTCGAATAACATGTTTTTTTTATCTTTTTTTGGTTTAAGGTGCTTTTCACCTTGCATAAAACTTGTATTTTTTTTTACAAATAAGCCACTTAATGAGACAAAGGTAATACAATAAAATTCTATATTCTTCGTAAATTCTATAAAACAATATGGTTAAATACTTATGTTGTGCGACATTAATAGTCAAATTGTGAAGCAAATGTAGTTGCAGATCGGTCAACAAATTTTGGAATTGAGTCTACAAATTTTAATTCCAAAATTTTCCCTTGTGTCTACATTTTGGGAGTCTGTAGGGGCTTTTCTTATTAAGTCTGCATTTTGGGAGTTTTTTTTTGTCTATTTACCTTGTGTTCTATATTTTGTTCAACTTGTAGGGGTTTGTTTATGTTGCTGGGGCTGGACTGGGTTTGCTCTATTCATTCTTTCTTAGATGGAATTTAGTCTCACAGGTCCTTTTTACACTTCTATTTTTAACTTCTTTTGTAGATATATTTAGGTTACTGTGAATTGATTATTTCCGCTTGATGGTGCTCCACCTGCTCCATTATTGTTTATTGTGGTATTTTATGCCTCTACTGACTGGCATTTTTATGGGATTCTGTAACATCCCCAATTTTTCTGTAATTTTTCTTAATTTTTCTATAATTTTTTGCAATTTCTGCAATGTTTTGCAATTTTCTACTCGTATTTTCAATAAAGAAATTTTATGCTCCGGCGTATCCATATTTGTAAAACTCATAACCATAAGAGTCAAGAGTAGTGTTTAATTGTAGGTCATGGGCCTTGACGCATCCCAAAATTTTTTTGGTGCAAAAATCAGATGGGACACGTGAGAACAGAAACTGATAGAAATATATATATATATATATATATATATATATATATATATATATATAAAAGATGAGGATCAGGCGCTCTGCGCCCGATCATGAGGGAATAGTGGACTGTTCCCTTGCTTTTGTGAAGTCGAAGGCAGCACCACCATCAGCCGCTGATAAGTATGAAATATATATCTATTTTATATGCCTTTTTACCTTATTTGCAAATATAGATTAAATTAATTTAGAGTTAGTTATGGTTTATTTAGATTAAGATAGATATTAGTATTTTAGTTTAATTATTAATAATTTTATAGTTATTAGTAGCTTAGATATGTATTTGAACAAAGTTGGAATTTTAATTATATTGTACATGTCTATAGGATGATATTTTATATTTTGTAGGTAAAGTACGCTTATCGAGGTACTTGGACGATGTTTGGAATAATTAAAAATAGTCTTGACATGCTTTAAAGTGATTTGGACAACTTTTTGGAGTTATAAACAAGTTGGAAATTAATATGGACATGAAGAAAAGCTTAATGAACAGAATATGGACTGCGCAGAAAAACTGTCCAGATTGCAGAAACACTGTACCCGTTCAAACGGGGTCACTTACCGTTAGAACGGGATAACGTGATTTTGAAGAAAAACTTAGTATAAGCGTTCGAACGGGCATGCAGGGCGTTCGAACGGCATAACATGCAGTTTCCTAGTTTTAGCCAATTTTCAATCCTTTTCATATTAGACTTCTTTCTACGGATCTTATACCTATAAAAAGACATATTTAGATTGAAACCAGAGGATTCCAAGAGATTTTAAGAAGAGAAAAAGAAAGAAGAAGATGGAAGAGAACTCAAAGCTTTTAATGGAGATTCAAGTGCTTTCTTCTACAATGGAAGGCTAGACTTTTCTTCTACTTAGGAGTTGATGAAGCTATAGATAAGTGTCAGTTTCTTTTCTTTTTAATTTAGATCTCAGTTGTGAATGATGACAATTGTATGATAAGGATTTCCTTTTTAATGGAAGAGCTTTTAATGTTTATTCAAGTCTATGTTTAATTATTGCCTTGTAGATGATATATTGATACTGTTTTGATATTTTCATCAATTCTAATTTCTGTGATTTAGATGAGATGGTCATACAATAATTTTATTGTTCAGATAATTAATAACTTGGATGGGTTATACTAAGATTAGACAGGTCATGCCTATAGCTAGTTTAGTGTAGATGATTCGTGTTATTATCAAAGATAGTTCATGCCATGGAAATTAATGAATGATTCTTTCTAAAGTAATTCTAGCTTGTAACTGAGAATACTTGTTCATATTCACACTAGATTTAGATTAAAAGTTAGGGAATTGTTATGGTTCTATAGTGGATTCGATTTCCTAAGTAATTTCTATTATATTAATCTCTTATTTTTAAACTAGTTGTTTTCTTTCCTTTACTTAATTAAAGTTTAAGTTTATTTTAGTTTTCAATCAGCAAATTCCTCTTTAGATTTAGTGATAATCCATCTGTCCTTGAGGTTCGACAACCTTTAAATACTTATCCTAGTAGAATTACCTTGTACACTTGCAAAGGGTTTAATTATAAACGATCAGCTGCCAGCTTCCACCAACCCGGCCATGGCCTGGCGACGCCACCACCGCCTCCCCGGCCTGGCCTGGCTGGCCGCCGCCGCTCTGCTCCCCTCTTCTCAGTTTTTGCCCAACAAAGACATTTGAGGTGGATTTTTCCCCGAATCGCCGCCGCCGTCGGCTACATGGCGTCCAAACTGCTGCCACGGTTCCGCCCCGGCCAGAGCGTCCTCCGGCCACCGGCGTCCCGACCTCCCCACCGGCCACCACCGCCTGTTTCCTCTTTCCTGTTTCATCATAGTAGAGACGCCAGATCTTGATTTTTGCCCCGATTCACCGTCGTTGCCTATTTCATGGCCGCCACCCCGCAGCCATGGTTCCGCCCCGGCCAGAACATCCTCCGGCCACCATCGTCCCGGCCTCCCCACCCCCGATTTGCTGCTATGGGGTAAAAACCACCCCACCTCTATTTTTTTTCAATTTTCTGTTCACAGCAACCTGCGGCTGTGCCGCTGGTCGCCGGCTGCTGCCACTGGGCCTTTGGCTCTCTTCCGGCCCAGCAATGACAAGACCACCACCCCCCCAAACCGGACTGCCATCTCCCCGGTCAGCCACCTCTTCTTTTGCCATTTTCAAATTTAGACGAGTAGTGTTCCGTTCTGTTGTTGGGTGTTGCGGCCGCCGGTGCCTGGCCACGGCGACCAACCTTTGGCCTTTTCCCCGATCCGGCGACAACGAGGCTGTTCCCCCGGCTGCCGCCCTAGCCATTGCTTCCCTCTACCCGATGCCGATCTAGACAAAATTTTCCCTCGTCCAAAGATTTTTTGTCATTAGTTTTCACTGTTGGCCGTCGCCCATTGTTCGGCCTCGGGTTTGCCGCCTCGAGCTGACGACGTTGAGGTGCCGAGGTCTAGCCTCTTGCATCGATTGTCCCAACTCGTTCAATTGACTGACCTGCATTAGAGTAAAGTTGCAATTTTTCGTGGGCCGCATCCATCCTCCACAATCAGATGTTGGACGATATTGGGCCAACATCCACTTGACTTGTCACTATCCGGCGACTGTTGGGTCCCATCTTCTCCCAAGTCTAGCCCCAACCCCCGTCTGGCCATTCGTGGCTTGACGATGCGTGTCTATCGCCCCAACTCGGCACACTATCGTCCCAATTAGATCGGGTCTCTTCAAATCTCTGATTGGCTATTATGCTGCCCGACATCAGCTAGCGGATAGCTATAGATGTTGGCATGACCCAATATCATTAAAGGGCCGCCACTCCTAGCCTCCTCTGCACGTCTTCTGCACACACCAGACGTCCCTAAACTTTGGGATACATCTCTGATTGCTGCTAATGGGCCCTGCTCCAACCCAAGCCAACGTGTTTAGCTTGGGATTTCGTGAACTTATGCTGCAAATCCAATCCACATGGGCTCTACCCCGGCCTAGTGATTGCTAGGGCCAACACTTTTGGCCTGAATTTACCTTTGCACCCCCACTTTCTATTACACACAACCCGGAACATACGAGGAAAAGTCCTCGAATTCAGATCCTTCCAAGCGGAAGTAACACAATCAGCCATTAAACTCGGCCCATCGAAGGCTCGATCGATGTCGTGCCATATCCTCCACCGTGAGCCGTGCTTAATGCACGATTATCCGTACGATGGATTGGTTGTGAGTAGTGTTTAGAAATGGCGCCGCCTTTGTTGGCTTCTTACGCCAGGCCTTAGTGCCTCAACGTATGTTTAGGAAACATCTCCACTACTAGGCAATATGGTCGTTAAAGCCCTCCATCACCTTGTGAGGCTTCGACAATGCGGAATTGTTACCGCTGGTTGTAGTCTGCCGTCCATTTTCATGTTTTGTCGCCAACAAAGTGTTTTAAACCGTTGGCCGACCTCCTATCAGTCAGCCCCTATTCTGTGGTTGTTCTTGCCATCTCTAGTGGCATGACCTTGTGTCTGCCGCCCTAGTGCACACAGTCTTATGCTTTGAGTGTAATTAATCTAACCTTATCGAGATTAATTACAGCATCTTTGAAAATCCTCAGGACACAACTCTCTCTATGCGATGCTTTTGGCCGCCTATTCCACTATCGACGCCGCCACCGTCGTTTGCTCGCCATCAAACTCCTGTGGATTACGAGGTAGGGGACCTTGAACTCGTAATTTCATTATAGCATGCTTTGATTATGTAGTAGCATGCTAGGAGTTTATAATTTAATATTTTGCATGTTTATGCTCATTAGAAAAGCATGTTGTATGTGTGTAAATTGTATGCGTACGTTAGTAAAGACTAAGGGCACGTAGTAAGTTGCTATGAATCATATGCATGTGACCAGAGTATGTGATCTTTGTTGTGGACTGGTGGTAAGTGATTGATGGTACGAGAAAAAGTGTTCGATTGTATGTTTGGTGAAGGAGTACTTCGTGGACTATGATGTGGAAACTATGATTGTATGTCAGGCGAGGAAAGACGTAAGATTGACAAGTGAAGGTTAGATTTGATGACATTGAAGGATTAGTTTGGATTGAGTCGGGTGGTACATCGGAGCATTGAGCAGAAGACGTAAGCAATGTAAGGATTTAGAAGACTTAAGGCTTTGAACATCTTGGGGGATTGTGAGTTAGTAAGAGAGAATGACATAATTGTACAGGCATAATATACGTAATATGAATTGTAATAAAAGAATAATGAGTAAGGAATTAGTAAGGGTTTGATGTCAGGACTTAGGTCAAAAAGGGTCTCATTTGAGGAGTTGAGTAAGAATATCCAATTTTAAGGTGGATGCTGTAAGTTATAAGGTCGTAAGTGTATAATGGCAAGATTATCAGTATGGATCACGAGTTAAAGTAGGACTGCAGAGATTTGTAAGATGGAAGTCATTCCGATCATAATTGTACGTGCATAAGTTACCTAATATGAACTTGAATGTAAGTAACCCTAATTTTATAACCTTGTGAGGTTGAGACTGAGGGTTTCGACAGATTAAGTTCCGTTTTGTGCCAGTCGATAAGTAATCGACTGAGCATCCTTTCTAATCTAGCCATGGTGTTTTCCTGCGGGATTTAGTCTTGGTGTTGTATTTCGGCCCAGACGTTTGATGCTCTGTTGAGAGTGCTGTAAGTTTCCGCCCTTCGTGGGCTTTGTATGTTTTCTACCCACGGATGGCATTATATGTTTTGCCCAAGAGTGGCACTGTAAGATTCCTACCCAAGAGTGGCACTGTATGTTTTCCGCCCTTAGTTGGCACTGTATGGCCCCAGAGAGTGGGCATTTGCTCGCTCAGGTAAGTAGTATCATGGATCTACTCTTACCTGTTTGATCCTATGCCCCATGATCATAGGTGTGTCTTGCCTTCATAAAAGTCCATGGTGTTTAGTTGCTCCTTGAAGGTTAAGGTGATGCCCCAGTGACATTCCATTCCTTTCCGATGTTGGAGCTTATTAATTGTAATGAGCTTCAGTTGTCGGTAGTATGTGTACGATCGTAAAAGTAAGTGTATGTTTCAGATTCTGAGTAAGTTGTACGTGTAAGATTTAGAATAAGTGTGAGCTTCTTTGGAAGACAGTAAGAATAAGTTTATGAGTATGAGTATGTTGTACAAGTAAGTTTGTGAGACTTTGATTCAGACGGTAAGCGTAAGTGTAAGTGTAAGCTTCTAAGGAAGATGTAAGAGTACATTTATGTGCAAGTGTATGATTGTACGAGTAAGGTCATACAAGTAAGTTCATATGAATAAGGTCATACGAGTAGGCATATGTTGTAAGTGTAAGCGTATGTTTGTACGAGTAAGACTGATTCAGAATGTAAGGGTAAGAGCTTGATTTATGAGTAAGTGTAAGTTCGGTTTGCACGATGATTTGTATGTGTGACAATATTTATACTTCTTATTCTTTTTGCTTCATGTGTGATTGCATGAAAGCAGCTATATTTGAACTTGTGGAGTTCATTGATTCATTTTTCCCCTACTAGGTATTTTCCTACTGAGTATGAAAATACTCACCCCATCTTTTTAGCCCCTTCGACTGGGGCTTTTGCAGGTCGATCGATAGTTGTTTGAGACTGGACTTTTCCGAGTGTGGATGATTCTTCCTCGACTTTGAGTGCAGTGAAATCGCAGTGAAGCTATGTGGAGTTTGGTGCTACGATCTCATGTTTTGTTTAAGGTGAGAGGAATGTATTATATACTGGACTTGTGTAAGTATGTACGATTTATTTTTAGACTGTGAAAGAACTTGTACTCAGAGATGCCTGGGAGGTTTTTATTTTTATTTTTTTTAAAACCCATGGCCATGGTAGGTTTTGATCGTACGCTTTTGTTTTAGGTCACGCCTGAGAACGGTTGTTTGTTGTAAAATAAATTAATTTACCAAAATTATTTTCATATGAATTTGAATTTGCTTAGTTCATTTGATCTATATCTATATTTCAAAATAAAATATTAACAAAGTTTTTAAAGTAAATGTGTGGAAAAACCTCGAGCGTGACAGATTCAATAGCTTATAAGCGGCTACTAGTCTTGTTCTTCGTCTTTCAATCTTATGTGGGTCTAATGCTTCATAGTTTTTCTTTTTAATGATAAAATATAGGTGTTTTATAGGCTTAACTGTTATTCGTGAGTATTGAATTTCTACTCCAGTTTATTTAAAATCAAAGCCTAGTTTAATAGAGAATATGAGTTAGTAATAGTTTGGATAGGGTAGATGTTAGAAATAGTTTAATATTTTTTATCAATAGGGTAGATGTAATATTTGAAGAAGTGTATGAAAATATTTGTTGTTTTGTTTGTATAAAAGAAGAAATATGTGATAAAGTGTATGATTATTACTCATTGATATATGAGGCAATTGCTTAATATAATTTTAGCCTCTTAGTTTTGAGACAATTGCTTAATCTAATATTAATTTAATCTATTGTTTATGAATTAAGTGAATAGAGATGACAGAAGAAATGGTTAATTTTTTACTTAACTATGACGGATGCACAGAAGGATTATTAATTAAGAAACCGTCTACATATGATGAATTTGATATGCAAGTAGCAAGCAAGGTTGGGTAGGATCAAAGAAGATGGAAAATTATTATCAAATGTAATATTCTGTCGTATAGATCGAGAATGACATTAATATGCATAAATGATGATGCATCAATGGGTTTTATGTTTCACCAATCGTGTCACATAATTTCTTTCAAGTTATTTCTTGAAAAAGAGGCCTGAGTGCCTAGTGAAAGGCAAAGTCGTTCACATAGGAGCTCGCATAGGAACTCACACAAGAGCTCAGATAGAAATGTGAACAATGAAAGGCATATGCAAATGCTGGTAGACGACGAAGAAGAAGGAAATTTATCTATGACAATAGCTTCAAATGAATGTCATAGGTTGTTTGCCCCTATTTACGATGGAAGTGGATCCAATTGGAGGTAAGGTTTATTAAGTTGTGAATACGTTTTGAATCTTATAATTATTCATAAAATATGTTTAGCTAAATTTTGAATTTTGTGTGTAATATGGAAGGTCCACAACGCATGCACACGAGTCATTTAGCGTTCAAATGTCTTAAGGTGGTGCATGGTATGAAACTCAAAGTTCGATGTGCATTCATTACTCCTACACGTATGTTGGTCATACTGATGCTAGACCATCCAATCAAAGGTGAAATATATATTCATAAATGAATATAACTTTTTTAAGCATATGAAATTTAATATATATGCGATGTTTATATGTAGGGGGGCTATGTCCACAATGAAGATATTGATGAAAATGAGGCTAATGAAGGTGAAGATAATATTGACGAAGCAAGTGGAGAAGATTCTGACATGAATGAAGAAGGGGTCAGAGGTGAAGAAAGTGCTCAACAAATGGTTGACGGCGAGGGGGATGATGCGGTAGACAATGCTATTGCTGCAAATGATATGAATGTGGATGATGAAGAGCCACCATACTATGAAGTGGAGCCACTTTATGTACACATCATAGATGAGGAGATAGATGTGGCAGTTAATTCTACAATGGATATGGACCAACAAAACGAAGATGAGTTATATGTTGGCCGCATCTTTGAGAATAAAGAAGCATTTGTTACAGCTTTGCAGGAGTTTTCCATTCAAAATCATGTCAAATACAAGGTTGTACAAACAAATTTGTCAGAATATACAGTGAAGTGCATTGATAGCACTTGCCCTTGGAGAGTGCATGACTCAATAAAAAGGGATGGTGGGTTTTTTAAATTGAAGACGTACAATGGTGACCATACATGTCGGAATGCCCAGCTTAACACAAATCATAGGCAGTGCAGTGCCTCCTTTATTTCGAAGGTCATAATGTCCGCTATCCAAGCCGAATTAACTCTCACACCAGGGGATATTATTCAAAGAATGAAGGAGAAGTATCATGTTGATATATCTTATAAGAAAGCTTGGGCAGCAAGGAATATGACAATCAAGGCTATTTATGGGGATTGGGTGGAATCATATAAATTATTGCCAATGTACCTAAGGGCGGTGCAAGAAGCGAATCCTACCACCTACTACCGCTTAGAGGATGATGAAGTACATCGTGCAAATGGTGGCATATGTAGGAGATTTAAGCGGTTATTTTGGGCATTTGGGTCGTCTATAGGAGGGTTTCAACATTGTATCCCTATGATTGGTGTTGATGCCACTCACTTGTATGGCAGATGTCCTAGTGCTCTTATAGTTGCAACGGCTACAGATGGAAACAATGAGTTATTTCCTCTATCATTCGGGCTTGTCAGGAAGGAAGATGGAGATAATTGGAAATGGTTCTTAATGGAACTAAGGGATAATGTACTGATGGGCATGACAAACATCGTCATTATTTCAAATCGACATAAGGGGCTTTAGAAGGTCGTGCCTGAGGTTCTTCCCAAGCCTTTGTACTACCATCATTATTGCATTTGTCACATAAAAGCAAATTTTAAGGAGTTCAAAAATGATACACCGACGGACTTGATTGGGGCAGCAACTTGTGCACTTACAATAGAAAAGTTTGATGCTAAAATGGACTTGATTAGTCAAGAGAGTCCTAGGGCAAAATATCTCCTCTTAGGAGGAGAATTGCATCCTGCATAGTAGTCCCTTGCCCATGGTGATTTTATGACATTTAGCATGACAACTACAAATATGGTTGAAAGTTTAAATAGTGTCTTGAAGGGGGCACGAGGATTACCCATGCAGGCTTTAGTGTCAGCTATTTTTTATCAGGTCATAAAATTTTTTGTTAAACGATCTTTTGCCACATTTGCCATGGCCACCCCGTATACTCCCAGAGTGGAAGCGATATTGAGAGAGTAAACAAGAAAAATTAGGGAGTATATAGTTAATAGGATCAATAGGGGTCAATATGAAGTGATGTCAATCCATGCCCGAAAAGTTATGGTAAATGTTGCGATGCATACTTGTACATGCAACATCCCTTAGGTTTATGGTTATCCTTGCTCGCACCTTATCGTCGTGTGGGCAAAGCGGCAGGAGCCGATCCAGGCTTCACTATTTTACACATCTTCTACTTATAAAAATGTGTACTCGGCATAATTTTATTCTCCTCGTGGTCGGGAGTATTGGGAGAGGGATATACCTTTTGTGTTATACCCTCTGATAGCAACAAGGCAACCCTGTCGCCCACGGTCTATTCACATTAGGAATACAATGAATCGTAGAACTATGGAGAGAGATGGTAGAGGAGGATATAAATGCGGGAGGTGTGAACAAAGTGAGCATAGTAGTAAATCATGTAGAAACCATCTTGTTGGTTGGTAAACATATAATCAATCTCTTTATTTATTCTATCTTTTAGGAATGAGCATATGTTCCTTACGATTAATGATATGATCTTAATTTTTTGCAGATCATATGGATCATGCAGAGCCTTGTTACGAGCTAGGCCCGATTGATGCTTCTTTACTCGTACAGCAGGAGTCACATAGGTCGGCTACTATTTGGAGAGGAGAGGTATGATAACTCTTATTAAAATTTATTTCATTTTTTTGGACGATATAGTACGCTTTGTTATAATTTTAAAATTTATTATAGGACCTAGGGTGCCTTGAGTGCATCGAACATTTTAAATATCTCTGCCATTGGCCCATCGATGAGCATACGTTACCCTATATCGAGTGAGCAGGATTCGGGCATTTCATTCATCTACAGTATGTCCGTCTCGATTGGCCTTTATTGACAGTTCTCGTTGAGAGATGAAGGAGGGAAACATAGATGTTTCATTTGTTATATGGAGAGATGTCCATCACTCTTATGGATGTGGCAGTTCTATAGGACTTCGCATCGTTGGAGATCCGGCGACAGGCACAACAGGAGGAGCTCATGTGGATATATTAGTTAGACTCCTTGGTAGAGCTCCTCCTACTACAGTGATGCGTGGTAGCCGAGTGAGCCTACGATGGTTCTTACAGGAGTTTTGAGAGCTCCCAGCCGATGCTACAGAGATAGTTATCGAGCAGCATGCACGAGCCTATCTATTACATTTACTCGGAGCCACGATATTTGTAGATACCATGAGCAACCATGTACATGTGTCCTATCTCTCCCTCCTTGCGGACTTCGACATGGCAGGTACTTATTCATGGGGCAGTGCTACTCTTGCATTTTTATACCGAGAGTTAGGGAAAGGATGTCAGGCCATGTAAATAATTGCGTAACTTTAAATATTGTTTTGGTCATGTATAATTCTTTAATTTTATTTAATATTTGTTATCATATTTTTTGACATAGTTATGGTCGTGGGAGCACTTACATGTCGGACGACTAAGTGCTGAGATGGGTCGCTTAGTCGAGGGTGCTCCATTAGGAGCGAGGTAGGTTATATTTATGTTTAACACTTACTTTTTTTAGCAACATTTTATATACATATGTTGAACTCATTTTTTAAATTTAACTCCTTAAGGTGAAATGTTAAGAAAAAGAGAACCGAAAATCGACAAAGAGTCCTCCGATTGTATAGAGGGGAGTTAGACCACCAACAGCCATATTAGGTAATTTTATTGCCGTGTTGAACTTTTTTTGTATTGATTATAAAAAATTCCATCGTTATTTAAACTAAATTATCTTTTTATATTGTATAGGTTATTTGGCAGCTGTACTCACCTGACGTGTTGGTTGCGTTACCTCCTCTATGTACTGACGATTGAGAGGTGTGGCTATCTCGTACTCCATTAATATGTTACGATATTATAGAGATGTATGTGCTAGATCGGGTAATGCTCCAGGTTAGGGATCCCATCGTCTACTGTCGAGTTTGTCCATCGCATCACTCGACAGGGCCACCATATTACCGACTAGACTTTACATCATGCGTCATATATCACTCGATGGGAGGATAGGAGAGCCACTATTATCAGAGGGGAGATGGCTACGACATTGTGAGATGTTCGTAGTGCTTATATACAGTGGTATTGACCTATTACATGACGATATATTTTACCGCGCGATGATGTAGAGGAGATGACATATCAGCCTAGGGGAGTGTCTGAGGCAGCTCTAGTAAGTACAACTTTGTTAATTAAGGCATATATTATTTTTTTATTTCTTATTAATTATTTATATAATATTTAATTTATTTTTTATAGCTTCGTCTAGTTCGACATATGCATGCGCATTTGAGTGATGCAATTAACACCTATACTTCGACCGATGACTTATTAGCAGCATGTCAGTCGGTGATTAGGGAGTCTGATGATGTCATTCATAGTTTATCACTGCTTTAGTCGGTGATTATGGATGTTCATAGAGATTATCCTGTCGACGAGGCCGCTCATTCATAGTTTATCACTGCTTTAGTCGGTGATTATGGATGTTCATAGAGATTATCCTGTCGACGAGGCCGCTCAGACACAGCCAATGCACTCTTCATTTCTTGATATTCCATCTTCAACAACAGTGTATAGCTCTCCTCTAGGTTCATCATTTCCGGTTACTGCACATGTAGCTCAGCTAGATCTGATTTTATATTATAGACGACATTGGCTAACTTGTGTTGAACCATCTATTACTTATGCTGAGCCGAAGCCAGAACCACATACCGAGCCGAAGCCACAACTAGAGCTAGAGGCAAATCATGAGGAGGAAGCTCGTACAACACCGTCGAGGATGAAGGAGATTATGACATTAACTTTTTTATATGTTTATTGTAAACTAAATATTTTTTTGACTTGTGATGTAATATATTTGATAAATATTTCTATATTATGCTTGTTTATGATGTATTTAATGTTATATTTGTTATATATGGAATGGGTGGAATGAATACAATTGTATATGTATTGAATAAATAAATAGGGACAAGTGATAAAGTTAGTTTAAAATAGATTTTTTTAAAAAATTAATTTAATTTCGTCCCTTAGAAGGACAAACTTAGTATGGTTAATAACCGAATACCGAAATGTGATAAGTATTGCGATTTCGTCATTTATAAGGACGAAATCAACTTAAGTTAATTTTGTCCTTCTAAACAATAAAATCGGGTCAAAGTAACCTGATTTCGTCCTTCTAAAGGATGAACTCAACTAAAAAATTTAAAAAAAAATACGCGGACATTAGTTACTTGTGTGTGACAAAAAAGAACGCCACTTTAAAAAATATTTCCAAAAATGGTCTAAAATAATAATTATTTTTTAAATTATTATTTATATATTTTTCCCATTCTCAATGTTTAAAAAAATAATAAATAATTTAAAAATATTTTGTACGTGCATTCTAGCTAGTTAACCAAATTTGCGTATTTAATTTGTTTAATCACCCAGCTTACTCCGCCTCTTCTGCCTTCATCAACGTGTGTATCGGGACCCAGAGACGATGGCATATTCGTACGATCGAATTGCCAGCCCGCCGCATGCTAAGCAGATAAATTTCAACTCCAGCCAACACAGAAGCGCAAACGATCAATTTCGTATTCTCTAGTTCCTTCCCAGTTGCCGTTTTCACTTCAAGTCTTTTGTCTGAAGTAATCTGTCCATGGAGACGTCCAACCTTTCTTCTCTTCCCGAAGATCAACCCGAAGACTCTGAACCACCTTCAGCCTTCACTTCAGTACCCGATCGACCTCCCATTCAGTCAGTTCTCTCCCTCTTTCTTGCTTTGTCTATCTATCTACCTACCTACCTATTTATGACTTCTCTATTTTTGCCTTCTGGAGGAAATTATTCCAATAATGGAAACTGCATCAAAATGTTACGTTTTTCAAGATTTTTGGGTGATGAGTCTTTCTGGGCTTCATGGGAAATCCAAATATTTAAGGTGGTCAGTGATTTGTGTGTGTAGGAAATCGCAGGAAAAGTACGCACCTTTGGAATGGTCGGCCTACTTCGACCAAGAGGACGATGTAGCAATCCCAGAATCAAACAATGTGAGCCCCCATTTCTCCTGATTTTTTGGTAGTTTGGGAAATGTGTTCAAAATTTTTCGTGTGACGTGTAACTTGTTTTCTTGTATGCTAGGTGTTTCACATACACACTGCTGGTTCACAAGGACCGGTAGTTTTTTGTCTGCATGGAGGTGGCTACTCTGGGTACATCCTTAATTGACCTTAAATTTAATTATCTTTGGTCGCTATTATTTTTTTTCTGCGCCTTATGTGGCAATATTTAAGTTTCACCATGCCCCTTTGTTTGTGCCTTTTAGATTAATGGTGGGTCCTGGTTATGATCAGAGTTAGTTAGTCACTCTGTTCAATAGTCCTGTGGCCTCTCTAGGTCTTACTCCCTCTGTCTCATATTAATTGTCCATATTAAAAAAGGAAGCCAATCCACCAACCTTTCTATTCCATCCACTAACCCTTTTTACTCCATTCACTAATTGCTATGAGAAGGATAGCATGAAATAAGACAATTACTATGTGACAAGTTTTTTTTTCAAATCCAGGCGTTTACTATGGTATGGAGGGAGTGTTGTGAATTGTGATTGCTTGTATAATGATCTATAGAAGTTTGTTTTTCTTGCTTAGGTTATCATTTGCATTAGCAGCAAGTAAGATTAAGGAGAAGGCTCGAGTAGTAGCTATGGATTTGAGAGGACATGGGGAATCATCCACTGATGATGATTTGGACCTTTCTATTGAGGTAGGTGCAAATGAAACAACTGCCTCAAGGCTTCGAGATCTCTATATAGGCATTGCAAAGTTTATGTTTTCTCCTCCTATTGTTTTTTGGTGTTTTTTTCTGACAACAAGGTGTTGTTCTTTTGTTTCGTCTTTGAAACTGAAAATTTAACTATGGGGTCTGGTCGTTTGCAGACTCTATGTAATGATGTTTTGGCTGTTGTGAAGGCAATGTATGGGGATACTCCTCCAGCAATTATTCTCATTGGCCACAGGTTCCCCCCTTGGCATGATAATCTTGTCTAGATTTTAATTTTTAAATACCATGGAGAGTTTTTACGGCCTCCTAAATGAAATCTTCACATTATTCAAATTTAGCATGATGTATATGGAAAGTTTTGACCTGCCAGTTGAAGGGCTGGATAGAAGAAGTTAAAATCTGTCCATCCAATGGATTCAATGAAACAATTGACCATGTCCCATTAATATCGAGACAATATAACCTGCAGGTTGTCAAGTACATGTGTTGTGCTCATCACTTATGTATATGTAAATCGTTGCTTACTTACTAGCTCCTAGATAGGCAGAAACAGTCTTCATGTCGGATTGTGTTGGCTGATTCTAACGTTCCTAGGTTTATCCTATGAATTATGGGCTTCAATGCGTTGCTCAACTAGTCCTTCTTCTGAGGATGGCTGTATCAGGCCGTCATCCGGCTGCATATGTGCTAGCTGGTGAAAAAAGGCATTGGCTTCTGGTTTAATTCTTTAATGAAGAAAATTTTATTTTGACATTAATGTCATGACTTGGGTTATTTAAACAAGATATAAACCTTTTATTGTTATGGTTTTTCTAAAGTAATATGCCAGAAAATCTTTAACTTTCCAAAATGAGTTTTAGGTTACCATCATTAGATGGATGGGCAGAGCCATGAGGGGGTAGTTCACCCCTGGAGAAAGCTTATAATGATATTAAATATTAATTTTGGGAGTTAGATTCCTCCTCCTGCATATTGCGGGGCTGCTGCCTGTGATTAGTTTTAAGAAACACTCATGAGCAGATTAGGCAGGATTTTTCCCACACTGCAAAAATTCTGGCTCCGCTCCCAGCTGTCTGGGATTATCTACATGGATTCTATATCCACCATTCAATTTGATGATACACAAAAAATGATGTCGAACTGTGTGAGAAAGGACAGCACCTAGATTCTGTGCTAACACTATCGCTATTAATAACAGTGTGCAGGATATGCTTACTAACACTATCGCTATTAATAACAGTGTGCAGGATACGCGTACTAACACTATCGCTATTAATAGCAGAAAAATGAATTGAATATTCAATATGAAGATCATCACCATACCCCTTTGCCATCTGCTGATGGTTGACTACGTGAGATGATGATTGGAAAAGAAACACTTTTGTAGTCATCTCCCAACACAACTTTAGCAATAAAACAAACAATTTGGCCTTCACTCAAGAAACATGTCACACGTTTAGACTATTATCTCACCTAAGAAGGATATCTACCTTTTTAAGGCATGTATTGGGAATCCAGGATCATGTTTTCTTTTATTGTTTGCTGGAAGGGCATTATTTTACTTTATCACTACAAGGGAGCTTTTTATGCAATTAAAGCCATTTTTGGGAATCATAAAGACCTTGAGTCTGGTTTTGGGAACTGTGCAATATCAATGTTGCTTGAAACTTTAAATACTTTGTGGACTATTTGGATAGTTTCAATTATTAAACTATGCCTTTTCATCACTTCAATAGTTTCTGTTCTTAGTGAAAAACTTTGAGACTTCATAACCATGATGATGTGCTTTTCTAATGAATTCTTGAGTAATACTATATTTTTAAAAAGTTGTACTCCCTCTGTCCCACAGTAATTGCTCTATTTGTTTTTGCAAATTGAACTAAAATAAGTTCATTTTGAAAAATCAAATGGAGCTATAAATGTGGGACAGAAGGAGTATTTGTTGTAAGCTTTTAAGCTTTTTATGTCAATGATGAGGAAAGTCAAAGTTCTGGATCTTGGGATCTTGAATTATATGTTCAATTGTAGAATGAATGATTTATTGTGATTGGAGTTGCTACTAAGAAGTTATTTGAAATTCCTTGCCCTAAGCGTTGAGTAGGAGATCAACTATGGCTCTATTTATCACTATTTATCAACTGTGAAGTACCAAATTTTTCTTATAATGACCGACTGGCTATACCGATGGTGTGTAATGCAATTATTGGAAATCTTTGTAGTATGGGTGGGTCAGTTGCTGTTCATGTTGCTGCAAGAAAGGTGATACAAAGCTTGGCCGGTCTTATTGTTGTAGATGTTGTTGAGGTTTGTCTCAATGCAAATGGCTTATCTCTATAATCCGGTATTTTCCTTAAGTTATTGTTCATTTCTCTTTCTCATAACAGCTGCTATTGAAGGCAACTTTTTTAATCTCAGGGTACTGCCATGGCATCCTTAATTCATATGCAAAAAATCCTATCAAGCAGAATGCAGCACTTTAAAGCACTTGAGAAAGCAGTATGTTTTATACTTTCGAAGACTTGACTAAGTCTAATATATGTCCTTTTATAATGTGATTGATGCTTTGATAACTTTTCTTCATTCCGATCTTCATGCAAAGCTTTGTCTAAATTCCTGCTGAATTATTGGCAACAAGTTGCAGTAATGGTGCATACCAATTTTTAATATAGGTATAGTAAACAGCAGATCTAATGTCAGCTATTGTGGAAACCGGATGAGATGTAAATAAGCCTTATACCTTCATCTATAATTGTTGTGCTAAAAGTTACATGGAATAGTCATTTAACTCTAGACATTCTTAAAATACATAAAAGCGCTAGTTATGTAATTGTTGTTATATGTCCTTGGCTGCACTTTATTTCTTTTAGTTGATGTATTTTTTAAGAACAAATTTTGATAGGTTTAAACTCTGTTTAATGCCACGCCTGTTTACTTAGCACAGATATAATTGCACAAATAGCAAATCTGTCTGGCTAGAGAGGACATGTGGATAGAACAAGTCATCTTGCATGTTTCATTTTTATTTATACCATGTCAAATTCATGGATTTTAGAGAAAAGGATCTAGAAACAAGTGAAAATGTAATGATTAATGTGAGCTCCTTCATCCCCGTTTGGCCTTTATTTACATAAGTGACAATGACAACCGGTATTCTTATTGTAGATTAAAAATAAGATAGTGTGAATGAATTTTGTTGGTAATAATCTATGGAATTTATAACTTGATAAAGTCTATCATGTGACAAGTGCTTGATATGTGTTAGGACATTGTGCAAGCTTTTATAATTGATAACTTATTTGCTACCTTATCTGTAGATGTGTCTTGGATTGGTTCTTGATACCTCTAACATCTTTACTGCTATGCTATACTTGACAAAAGAGATAACCTAAAAAGAGGCTGGAATGGATGTGCAAGATCCATGTTGCCGGCCCCAAATTGTTGGGAAAAGGCACTTCATGATTATGGTTTTGATTCGTTCAGTATATGGACCATTTATTTTATAGAGCATAGAATTTCATGATCTTGCAAGTATATCATGCATAAAAAAATATTTTATTGATAGATTGAATGGAGTATTAAAGGGGGATCCCTGAGGAATTTGGAATCTGCACGTCTATCAGTTCCATCAACATTAAAATATGATGATTCAAAAAAATGGTAAGCTTAAGATTTTGCATTTTTTTCTTTTTGTGACAATAGAGATCAACTGTTTATATTCTCCTCATTGTGCATTGATTTTCCTCTGAGCAGAATGCTTCTAATTTTAGAAATGTGTTTCAGCTATACTTATCGAACACCCTTAGAGAAAACAGAACAATATTGGAAAGGCTGGTAAGTGCAAGTCTTATCTCCTTTTTCATCTACTTCAGCCTGAATACCTGCATATACTCATTTAGCACTCATCTACTTCATCACATTTGTTTTTTCTAAATGAACTAATGAAGCAAAAATCTATTAATTGGATGAAGAGCTGCAATTGCCTATGTTTACTAGCTCAAATATAGCATGAAAGTGTGTAGATTTAGTCTATAACTTTTTCAACTGAAATTCCTTCAAGAAGGTTGACTTGATGGGGAGGGGATGAGAATGCATCCAAATATGAACCCGAGAAATTGAAAGTAATTTGAACAGTACTTTTGCTGATTTTACTAAGCCAAGGGACTTTCGGATATTTGGGTATTGGAGCAGAGGATGAAAAATTGGAGTATAGTTATTGAAAACCCTTTGGGTAGATAGAGTACTTACAACATGAGTATTGAGTTGGTCTCAAAGAATCAAGAATAAGTAGAAGAGTGGTGGTAGATTCCTAGCAAATGACTACTTTATTTAATAGATGTATACTGATAGAATTAGGGTTTGTGGAGAGATGGAAGAAGTCTCTATTATTGAATAATGAAGAAGAATACAAAAGTGATGGTCGATCGGCCTCTAATAGGCTTAGGGATGCCAATTTCAGTATAAGACACAATTGCCCTCCCTAAAGTGAAGGGCTGACCAACTATAAAATAAGATCATGTAAGATTGACAAAACTACTTCTTATACATTGGACTGCCTTGATAAGGACTTAACAAAGGTAGGAATATGGGCAAATGCTGCCATTTTATAAAATGAATATATTTATCCCCAACTATGAGAAAATATTTAAAACTCATTGCGCCCTTGTAAAGCAGCAGATTAATTATTCTTATAAACGTCAAGATACAAAATATTCAAAATAAACAATTAGGGGCATGAAAACCATCACTTTCACAAACATTTGTTGTGATAAATTTAAATTTACTAAACATATATATATATATATATATATATATATATATATATATATATCTTACATGCTATAATATTCACAGGATCCATAGTTACCTACTTGTCTACTATAAATGTCAATGATAATGAAATATTAAATGGCACACTGGTGCCTAAGTAAACCTAACAAGAGATGTAAGTAGTAAATATGGAAGTAGACTCGGAGCTACTACTACAGCCTTCATGTTACCTCTAAATCTTCTTGGACACCTGCGCCACAAAGGATGTTCAATATACAATATATTCAGTGGAATTGCAATCAATTGAAAACAAGAGAATCTAATTAACATACCAGAGAAGAGCTCATTATCAAATACCAAAAGAAATAATAC
Organism: Saururus chinensis; assembly: GCA_035235625.1. Classification (NCBI taxonomy): domain Eukaryota; kingdom Viridiplantae; phylum Streptophyta; class Magnoliopsida; order Piperales; family Saururaceae; genus Saururus; species Saururus chinensis. The sequence continues at coordinate 53,148,981 of CP141140.1, forward strand.
AAGATTATAATCAACATACCTTATATCTCAAGAGTACAAAACCCAAGAACATTCTCTTTTTGTGGTTCTCTAGACACCTCATTTAAGAGTTTCACGCAATTAGATATTGGATCATCACTACTGACCTCAGTTTTTGCTTAAAGCTTGCCCCACCTCATCCATGTCATAAAGTAAGGGCTCACTAGGGCTCATGGACCTTAGTGTCGAGATTCTGACTATCATGATCATCAGAACCTCCTGTATTTACTCGTGGGCTAAAGAAGTGGCTTTACATAACTCCTACTCTTTGAATTAATGACTCACTTGAGGAGCCAAAGCACTATAGAATCTTGAACCTTATGTGTTGATGCAAAAGTTTAGGGTATCCCATCCCTCACATATCATAATCTCATACACAAGTATTAAGCTTCATTGACCCTTAATAAGTGCTTAGTTGACACTTCAATCATATCATAAAGTCCTAAAAAATCATCCAATTATATGCATAATAACATAGCTTCACTATTTCTACAAATCCCATTAGAAGATCTTAATATGAGGTGCCATCTATAACCTCATCGATAGGTCAACCACCCCATTGATGGCCATTAGTAACCTCATTGACAGGTCGACCACCCTATTGATGCCCATCAGTGAGCTTATCGACATGTTAAACCTTACCAACAGTAGGTTGGCCAAGCATGCCCTACCTCATCAACACCCGATTGACATGTCTGCCTTACTATTGATGATAAAAAATAACATGCATGCAAGTGCACTGTTCATCCTTTTTCTCTCGGCGGTGTAGTCACCGATGTGTCGGTGACCTTACCGATGATTGAAAAGTTAGGAACAAAGATTAAAATCATCTTTCTAAATAATTTCTTTTTGAACATAAATCCAAATGAAGTAGTAACCTAGAGGAAAATTTAGGCTACTTGAGACACAAATTATCCATTAAATCATTACCAATTCCTTTTTACTATGCAAGCACTATCCATCACCGTTTTCATGAGAATAGTATAATCCACGAATTCATGACTAAGAGAACTTGAAGAAAATTAGAAGCAATGTGTTTTTCATTGTAAATAGAATAGAGATTGCAATCCGACCTCATTGACGCTTCTTCTTCCCCAGCTCATTCTCCCTGGGTTGGCGCAAGACGGCTCCCATTGGTGCTTCACTGGGATTCGAATTTGAAGACTGATTCCCAAAAGTTCCTTGTTCTTGTTGCTCATGGATTTGATCTGGGTTGTGGATTTGATCTGGGTTGTGGATTCAACCAGTAATTTTTCCTCCCATTTTGTAACAACCAGCTTGTGGATTCAAGCTTTAGTCCTGTAATCCAAAATCTGAATAGAAAGACTCCTCTTCTTCTTCCATTTCTTCCTGTGTTGATGTCGAAAGCTTCTGAGTGATTTTACTGTTGAGAGATGTTGTTCTCTGGTTCATGCTACATCACCTTTTCTCTCCCTTTTCCCCCTACTTTTCCTTTCTGGCCTCTCCAGAATCCTATCTGGAATAACAGTTTCTGACAATAAGTTGTAACAAACTCTGGATTAAATGACAAGACTGCCCTCCTCATTGGCCTCAACTAAAAATCCTTTGAAAGCCTGGACAGGAATGCCCCTATCAACCTTCTAGAAGGAATCAACAGCTGGACATGTTGTGAAACAGAATCCAATTACATTAATATGTGACCAATCTGTGACAGGCTAAAAGGACTAAAATACCCCTCTTGCATCAGGCCCTCCCTCCCAAAAGAAGCTCGTCCTCAAGCAATAGAACTGGAGCCACAACCTGGGAGTGAATATTTTGTTGCTGAGGTGAGTTGAAATTTGTAGATGAAGTACAACGAATTGGGTCATCGATCTCAGTAATAACACCAAAATATTTTTAAGGTGGAGGTTCTTCAAACCAAAGTAAAATGCTTAGAAGAACTATCAACTTCAAATCCTTGTAAAGCAAGACAATTTCTTCAGTTGGTAATGCTTTTGTGACAAAAATCTAAAGAGAAGTTTTCATGGGAAGAGGAGCAATGTAATGGTTTCCCTTCTGTATTTTGGCCTTAAAAAGTAGTCATGAGCACAACTTCAACTAGAAGCCAATATAGCATATAAGAACACCACTGAATATCCAAGATGAAGATGGTAATATTTTCATTGACCAAAAGAATTTCTGGGGCAGCAAAATTGAACCCTTCAACCTCTGAATGCGTCTCCAGCATATGCATAGTGCATTCACAACAAAGTTCCTTGATTGAAGGGTACAACAAAAATTTGAACCTATTGAGTACTCGTGTAAGAAGTTGATTCAAATAAACTGCAGCACCTATAGTATGCAGCTCATTGTTGAATTCCTGAAGGCGACACCCATAAAAGCTCTCATTTATCATAGAACTGCCGCTGAAAGCACTGACCAAGTTCTCTGTTTCACAACCAAGGAATATGGATTCTGCCGGGCAACAAAATCCAACGATAATTCTCAGCCATGACTTATGCATCACCATCTTGATGAATGTAGCATCAGAATTCTCCAACATTTTTAAGCATTTCAAAATTAAGAAAAATGCTTCCTTTGACATTCTTGTCGCACCTGTGGTGAAGACAAAATTTTCTACTATTAAATAATAAATTTGATCCATATCCATCAACTCTCCTATGTCTTGACTTAGAACACACAAACTAATGGAGAACAATGTTGCGCAGTTCCTTTATCATCAAAGACTGCATACCAATGATTTAGTAGAGCCCTTTTGTTTGTTTGGCCATCTGATCGAACATAATTGTCTTCAACCAGGAGCATAGCAAAAAGAAGTACTTCCATAATGGCATCTCCACTTAGACAACTCACAAATCTATCAAAATGGTTAATAATGATGAATCTAAAATCCTGAACAAGTTTCACCAATTCTTTTTACATGGCTACCGCCAATTCAGTGTGCAAAAGATTATAGTTATTGGCCAAAGCCTTCAGATTTTCCTGTAATAGTTTAACTTGCTTCCATTCCCAATTCACACCAGAAGAAAAAATTGTGTCTCGTCATCACCCATTTGATTTCCACTTTGGAGTAATTCAACAGTCACTTGAAATACAAAATGAACAGTTAGAAGATGCAGGAACTTTAGCATTCCAATGTGTTCATTATATCCTTTCATGCATAGCAGTTGTTGTCTCAAGTCATTTTCAATCACTAGAAAATGTTCATCAAAGTCATATACAGAGAAAGGCAGTAAGAAACTTCGTATGCTTGAGAGACTATACCGACGATCACAAATCTGGTACACTTTCATTGCTTTGACCACTTTGTCAATTATCTTACATGCAATTCTAGTGTGGCTTGGTATGCAACTTGTTCCATCAAACTCATACCCAACTGATTCAGCCAATGAAGGAATGACTCCTCCAAGATCATCCAAAAAAAAGAAAGGTGAAGCCTGACATGCTGTCTCTACAACATTTCTATTTGTGGTTTTGATGCACCTTTTTGTGAGCTTTTCCATCATATAAAGACCCAAAAGTTTCTTCATTTCAATCATTACAAGTTGTTGGTACGTTCTAACTCTTAATTCACTGGTCAAAGCAGTTGCTACACTTCTCCTTTCATAAAGCTCACGAAGTTCCACATTGTCCGAGATCCTTTCAAGCCAGTCATCATACATAGCTTGTCTTCTAAATTCATGTTCTTGCATTTGCCGAGGATGATAGATAAAACTGGTGTTATGTCCATGCTCCTCAATCTTTTCGGTATCAATATCTTCTTCTGATGCATCACCATCCGAACTCTGTATGCTGGGAGAGGTATTTGCATTTTTATGCCAATTGAGATGATCAATGCAGAAACTGCTTCCTCTACACTCTGCAATAGAACTAGGACTAGCTCCTTCTCTCAAATCTTGTGTAATAGATGGTAATGAGCAAGAAACTTGGGGCTCCAGATCCTGGGTTCTGATAGGTTCCCATTTCTGCTAACTTTCTCTAAACAGCTGCTCCTTCGAATTAGGATGATCCATGCATGAGCCCTTCTCACTTTGTTCTGCTTTGTAACTTGAACTAGCTTCTTCCTTCCACTCTCCAGGGGTAGAGGGTAGTTGGCAGGAAATTTGTGATGCTTCATTTTCCTTTTGTTCCAACTCTTCAAGCTTCATCACAGCCACTCCGTGTTGATTTAACAACTTTTGAAGCTCTTGGACATATTGTCGAACATCTTGCATACACTGCTTGCAGTTCTGAAATTGTTGAACTATACAGCTGACTGGAACATATATGTCTTGTCGTAAATGCTTCATCTTGCACCGACTAGAAATAGGATGTCTACTGATCTTCATTTGATCTAATTGAATATGACTCCACCTAGATGAAAACCTTCCATCCAACCAACAAGCAGCTAGTTTTACATACATATTTTCTCCAAACATAGGATGTGCATATTGAGCCCCTTTGGACAGGCTCAAGATTTCTAATGTTGCATTATTCTTCCCACACCACATAATATTGGGTACATGTCTAAGCCATCCATTGGACTTTAAACGATGTCCACCAGGGTGATGCACACAGTAAGGCCATGCAATGTTTTGTTCTTCAAAGAGATTTGTGGTGCAGCTGTGATTACCATAGTAAGATCGAGCAGAAACAACACCTTGCTCAAAGAAAAGGCTCTCACCTCTGTGACTGTTACTGGGTGACAATAAAACTATAAGAAGGTTATCAGTGAGCATGAACTGAGATCCATGATCTTCAACTGGAAGGATGACTTGTTTGTCAGATAACGGAAGTATTTGCTCGACAGCCAGTGGGACTGGTTGGTCATCTTCATCGTTGGACTCAACATCTTTGAACTGGGGATTACCAGCTGGAACTTGATGTAGAGGGACTGGCCTTCCTCCCAATGGTTCTCCGCCAGTGTAATGGAGTCCACTCTGCTGCCTTCCGCCTAGCGGAATTTCTTCAAATCTACCGCCATGGGCTGCTGGATGGAGATCTCCTAAAACACCTTGTCAATTGGGAAATGGTGACCGCTGGCACCAGCGACTCTGTTTGTGGCAGAAATAGTCTCCCACTCTCCGACATTTATTGTTTCAGCATTAGAGAAAACACTTCAGCTCTTCCGCCATGATCAGCTGGATGGAAATGGCTATGTTCGGTCAGATTATCCGGAATATGCTGGGGTTGTCGCTGGCAGTCGACTTGAAAGGGCGACCCTTGAAGTGGAGCTTCTGATTGCACAGGAATGAAGCTTCCAACATCCAGCTGCTGCTGCTTGTTACCCGGCGGAAATGACTGCCTGCTTCGGCCGTTGGATGTAGTACCCATTGAAGTTCCTACAATTTTTGGAGGTGGAAATCGAGTCACTAGCTGCTGCGTTTGCTGAACCACCTGTTGCAGCTGATCTTTAATTTGTTGCTGCAACTTCACCTGCTGCTGAATCAAGTCGACAATCACTTGCAGGGAGACTGATTTCGTGGGAGATGGAGCAGCCATGGAAGACTCTCTGTTTTCCTACAGATGGTGCCAAAACTGATGTAGCAGGAAACAGAGAACAACAACTCTCAACAGTAAAATCACCCTGAAGCTATCGATATCAGGAAACTTGGTTCGTTCCTTAAGAGCTCAAGCATTGTGGCAACTTGGTTTGTAACTTTACATAGGAATTGAAGCATGCATTAAACATTGTTTAGGCCAAGGGAGATGCCTTTGTAAGATCCTGATCTTGTCGGTATCTTTATTTATAATTTGGTTTTTTCATGATATTCATAATAAATTACAGGTATGAAGGTCTCTCAGAGATGTTTTTGTCATGCCCTGTGCCAAAGCTTTTGCTCTTAGCAGGAACGGACAGACTAGACAGGTCTCATATGATTTTACATATTTTCCTTGATGCCACTTTGTATTTCCACTAGATTCATTGCAAGTTCTGAGGAGAAAAAAGATGTAACTTCTATGACTTCTTGGCATGATGGGAATCCTGAGAATTAATTGATGCACAACATAGGAATTCTAAGGAAATATTGACTTGGTCTTCTTTTCACCAACTAATGATCTTCTTTCTCACTGAACTCTCCCATTCTGCCACTACGTGTCTTTTGTCATCCACCCACCACTGCCTCTTTCGTCCCTGTCCTTACGTTTGTAACCCTTTGCCACTCTTGAATGGTCACCTGATTTTTTTAACCCCCACAACTGTCCTTCCACTGCCACGTCTGCTTCACCCAATCTTTCTTCCCTTTGTGCAACAAAATAGTTAAGTTCAAATGCTGGAAAATTTCATGTTAACTTTTTCTATGGTCACCACATATTGGTGTGTCATCATTGTCACCTCTCATGAATCAGCCCCTTATGAGGGGCCTGCCACCATGGGACCACTTCAGTAGGAAAGAGAAACCCTCCATGGGACCACCACAGTTGGAAAGAGAAAACCTCCATGGGACCATCACAGTCCATGGTGGTTGGCCCCTTGCAAAGAGATGAGCCGATCAGAGGTGACAGTGGTGACACACAGACAAGTGACTGTAATGATATTTTTTCATTATTTCCTACTTTATAGTACTGCTTCCTAAACCCTAATGCACCATTGGATGCTACCTTTTTCTTATTATATTTGTCCATTTTATATTGATAGATACTATCTGATAGATTAGTGGAATAGTTTATATCATACAAACCAAATGCTGTTATATGCTTTAATGAATATTTTGTTAACAGCATGAACAGCAGTTAATATATCTTTCTTATTCATCTTGTCTGATTTGCCATAGATCTCTCACAATTGGTCAAATGCAAGGAAAGTTCCAAATGGTGGTTGTTCGCCATACAGGACATGCCATACAGGTTCCTTCTATTTGTATATTTTTATTCTGGCCTTTTCTTCAGGGGTGATTTGGACATGCTATTCAGTTTTTTGTTCGTTCTATTTTATTAGGTTATTAACCTAATAAAATGACTAGTTACCATAATTTGTTTATGATACTTTAATATTATGCAGGAAGATGTGCCTGATGAATTTGCTTCACTTGTGCTTAATTTTATCTCTCGCAATCAAATAGGTCCTCGTGGCATTGAGGTGAAGTCATCATTAACTTGTTTTCTGTTTACAGTTGAATAAAATATATTTTATACATAAACATATATAAAGCCTGCGAACAAAGCACAGGCAAAGATGGAAAGGTAGGATATATGACCATATATTGGTGAAGTTTTTTTTCTCGGTTTAGCAAGACAAAGAGAACAATGAAGACTTGTTTAATATTCTTTCTGAAATTTTACTTATTTACTTGTCGGAAAATTGGTAGACTGTTTGCATAGATGAAATTTGTGTGCATTCGTTTCATGGCTCTGTGGGGACATGTGGTGGCTGAACTGGGGGAAATTAAAAAAAAAATCTGACCAAGACACCAATTTTGTTATGTTTGTACCTGTGATTCAATCCTATGAATTTTTAGCCGTTGATATTGAGGCGGAAAAGCTGCAATTTACAGGATCAGATGGAAGGGGTCATACATGTTAGAGGAGTATATTTGCTGGTACCTTTGTACTTTTGGTTGTCTTTAGTAGCATAGTTCTATATATAAGGGGTAGATCAGTCTTCCATTATTATTCTTATTACAATGATTGGTCAGCCTTTCACTTAAGCAAGGGTAGTAGTGTTGCATTCTTTAATTGGCAACCCTAAACCTATTAGAAGCTGGAGTCTTGTAATAGACTTCTTCATTAATTCAATTCAAAGGAAGCTCTTTGTTCTCTACAAAACCCCTAGTCTTCAATGATTATATCAATATGTCAGAATGGGAAAGGTAAGCTGCTAGAGAAAAATGGGTTTTAATGGTTTTTTGACAATGGTTATAAGAGGAAGAGGAAGTTCGTGAAGCCTAAATTGGTTTATGAGATTAGATGGCTGATGGGTAGATGAATAGGGCTTCTAGGTCCTGAAGTGAGTACGTGTTAATTAAACTAGATTGTTGTCCAATTATGCTAGGATGGTTTTTCTGTTGTTGGTTGTGTAAGATGAGTTGGCCTATAGAGTGATCTTAGTTACAAGCAAGGTTTGCTATCTCAAATCTTAATCTCATATAGATTGGCCAAAAAAATGAGATCCTGGATCAAGTAAATATTTTGGTGAGAGACAAATGTTCTTTTACCTAACTGAACATACTAATATTACACATTAATACAAAACAAGTGAGGGATGCGACAAAGTGGCTGACACCACCTGGATCCCTAGCCGTCTATTGTTCGCTTGAATAACTTGCAAAGTGTTGTAGCCTACATTATTCTTTGTCACAAATCTATTGCTCTTGCTGTATTTTCTTGGCTTCCACGGTATTTTGAAAAACCACTTTCTTAGTTAAGTTTATTTTAGAATTTTTTGTTCAGAGGGGAATAAACGAGCACTTGTTGCAGCTGTTGCTAAACACAAATTCTGTATGCTGTTATCTCTTCCCCTTAGTTGAAAAAAATGGTGTGATGGTTGTATATATGCTAAGTTTGGAGGAGTGGCTTTTAATATGTATATTTTTAGTATATAAAATATCTAAACATCAAGTTTTCAAATTTTTATTTCTATTTTACCCAAGTTGTTTTTCCATCCAGCTTACAAGTTTCGGTCTAAAATACCCTTAAGATGCTCTAAAGTTCAATCTTACCACCTACATCTTATAAGAAGGCAAAATATCCTTTCTTCCACTCCTTTTTTCCTCTGGCTTTATGCCCTTCATCTGCTTCCTTCAGCATTTTGTTTTCCTCTAGTGTTGATCTGTTGCTGCTGTTTTGCTCCTGAGTTGTACCCTCTTGACAATTCGTACATCTGTTCCATGACCTTTCAACTGTTTTCTCATGAACCCCCCTACCGCTGCTGCACTCAGGTCTCAGGCAAGCAAATTCTGGTTCTGTGCTGACGCACTTTGACTGATTTGTGTCTAATATAATGTCAGCTGCCAAAAATATGAGATTTTGAGAATTAGGAGGTTTATTATGTTAAACTGCTATAGCAAGAAAACACAGTGCTACACAATGAAGTTTACTTCTTGATTGTAAACCAGATTAACATGGAGGTCTGCCTGGTGGTAAATCAGCTTCTCTCAAGCTATGTCAACTAATGGCAAGTGCAGTGAAAGTTGCAACCAAAATCACTTAAAAATTGAGGTTTTTCATCATCAAATTCAGAAAAATTGAGATCAAACCCCAATTGCCAATTGGAAGAATAACTACCAAAGCTTGTTTTACACTAAAAATTAAGTGTCCCTACTTGTTGACACAGATCATGCAGTTGGGAGATTGGACCTAACTGCAACATGGAGCAAGCAGGGAAGCTGATCTAGCACACGCAATGGGGCCTTTGCCGTCAGGAACAATACATGCACAATTTTGAAGACTGACAGATCCAAACAGTAAGGCCCAAAACTAATTTCAACAAAACCAAAAAAGAAAGAAAAAACCTCAGAAACAAACCCTAGAAGTTCTCAATGCTGCAAAGAAGAGGATGAAGTGGTTCTGCTTGGCATTTATATAGAGCTCTAAAATCCTGGGAAACAGACTCGTATTGTAGGCTGAAGCGGGGGTTTATGATGATTAGCAATCTGGGCCACAGGACCTTGGGACTTACACGTAGTTCCATCGATCGTGATGCAATTTGGTGGATTTTTAATGTTTATGGTTTTTTAAAATCTTGGGGGATGTAACGGGATGAAGTGATTAGAGGTTCCTGTAGTTGTTTAAATTGTGCTGATGGGTGGGGCTAGGAGTGCACAGAGCAAGGAGGAAGAAGAAGATGAAGGCATGGACCTTGAAGACAAAGAGCAGATTTGGAAGAGTTTTACTGGGGAAAATAGTTATTGCGCTTCTTATTAAGAAAAGCCCTTTATAGTATGAAATAGAGTTCTTTAAGGAATTTTATTGTAGGGTTATATATTCCTTATCACATCATGCTTTTTGAGAGAGCAGCTAGGATTATTAGATATCTGATGTAGTTTGAAGCAAGTATGTGCAAGTTTATTGTAGATCTATAGCTCGCTAGATTTTGGGCCATAAAAATAGTTTTTAGTTAGTAGCTTAATTAGAAATTATAGTTATAATAGTAGTATGAGATATTTATAGTAAGCCCAAAGAAGAATTTAACTCAGGGAAAAAAGTTAGTGTTCCTTATCAAGAAAGTCGTATTTTAGGAAATTATATTGGATGAAATAGAGTTTTTTAAGGAATTTTAATATAGGTTTTTAGATGCAAATAAGGGACTCCACAACCCTCATTATACTTGTTCGATTTCCTATCAATTAAAGCTATTTTTATTAATATTTTGTAATTATATTGGACCCATTGTTTTCTTCATCCTAGTTACTCTTCTACTAACTTGAGGTCTATTAAATATCTAATGAGGACATTCACCTAAATGAGATCCCTTGTTTTCTTTATCCTAGTTTCACTTCTTCTACAAGCTTGAGCTCTATTAAGTATCTAATGAGCACATTCACCTGAATGACATGTTGGTTGCTTGGGCTGGTCCTTGGCCAAATAGCTAGCAGAAAAGGCTTGTCCATGTCTGTGTCTGTTGACAATTTGTTTGTTGGCTTTTTGCCCACATATGAAGCCTCTAATCTGGTAAGCATGGCTATTGTCAGCGGATATAGCCTTTGGGACAATTAGAAGAGGATTGAAGTGGTTAGAGAGAATAAGAGAGGTTGATGACTTTGACGAAGTAGGGCAGTTTGGGTGGGGATCTCTGGATTATGTAACTAAGCATATAATAATAGTTTACAGTTATGTACGCCATCTTCTTTATTTGTAGTATTACAACAAATTAGTTCATTTCAAAAAACTAAATACTGCTATTAATATGGGAATGATGGAATATTTAGTAATTAATTTAAAAAAACTCAAATGTAATATTAACATAATTGTATTTAAATTATTAAGAATACAAATTACATTCAAATATTAACCGGATCTCAAATAAAAAATGTCATTTATATAAGAATACAAATTTCATTCCTCTCTTTTTAGAGGTTGCATCAGGATGGGCATATGGTGAAAACTTGCAATTATATTTCTTTACATGCATTTTGTACCATCATTTTGATTCTGATAAAGAGTCAAATATGGTATAGAATCCGTGTTGTCAACCCTAGATTGCTGGAATAAGGAGTATAGAATCCTTGCCGCTGACCCAGATAGGTGGGATAAGGCATATAGATTCTGTTTTGCTGACTAGCTGGGATAAGGCTTCATATACTTTAGCTTTCTATTTGCAGATTCCTGTTCTCGGACGCCCTTCACCACAGTAACATATTACAAATGAAAGAGCTGGATAAAAGCTGGAATTTGTTGTGGATCTTTGACTTCAAGAAAATTCACTTAATACTACCGTTGTTGAGTTTATGGTAGAGGGTAAAAGCTATCATAAGGGAACTTGGAGTTTTTGTTTTTTTTGTTTGGTTGTATTTTCAGCCGTTTTTGCTGTTGGATGGGTAGCTGCTGGTTATTGAAAATATTTATTTGTGTTTTTGACTTGAAGAAAGGTCTCAGCTAATATACATTCCTGATGAAACGTTCAAAAGCATAGCTGGTTTCATGATTCTCCACCGCTTTAGAACATCGAATTGTTGAGATCTAATCGTAGGGCCTGTTATGGAGTGTCCCATAATTGCAAAGGTTGACTAATTTGGAGCATGGAAGAAGACGGTACAGAAGTATGCATGACATGTTGGTGTTAATAGTTCAGATGCCATAGCGGACCAAAATATCGTTTCTGTTTATCTAATATTCAGTTTTTCTGTTTTCTATACCCACCCTTATTTGATTACAAAGTACATGGACCAAAATATCGTTTTGTTGCCTATTTTTAGTGTCTGCAATACCCAAAAATTGCGGGTTTTCCGGCCTTGCCTGGACATTATCTCATTGATCTGCCACCTATCCCACATGAGTTCTCATGGATCTGCCTTCTCTCGTATTTGCCCTCGTGATATTTTTCCTCTTCCATCACTCGAGGAAGCTGTGATACGCCAACATGTGATGATGTAAGATGTGTTGCCGGTTCAAGAGAATCTTGAGCAAGGCCTTAAACTAAAGAGTGGATATTTATGAGTTTTCAGGATTCCCCCACCCCTTTTGTCCTTGTCACATTTTTTTCCTCCACCTAGAAAGATGTGGCTCACTAACGTGATGAGACAATAAGTGTTGTTAGTAGAGGTAGCAACGGTCTGTGTTGGGCCTATGAAGGGTAAGGCAGAGTCCCATGCCACCTACCGGGCCAGGTTAGCATGACTCGATCCCTTAGTTGTGGACTGCGTTGTGCTTTGGCCATGCAGGGCCAATTCGATGCCCAATTAAAAATATAAAAATGTGAAAAATATTATAAAATATAAATTATAGATATACATATATTAATTTTATATTTTTTTAAATCTTAAAAAAGTAAAAATTGTATTACTATAATATGAGTACCATTCAACTAAGTTAGCACCCATTCACTTATTTATCATTTGCAATTTATTTTTAACACCTCTAAGATAAAGAAAAAATTACATTTGAACTATCTATAAAATTAAAAATTCTATAAAATCTTCTTCTAACTCATCTTCTAGCTTTGAAACTTGTTCTCTGTCTCACATATCATGTTAATCCTTCAAGTAAATGCGACACTCCACCATCATTAGATCAAGTCATCTCTTTTGATCATCCAGTACTTCGTTTTTTACACTAAAAGCAAACTCTAAATCTATTGTAAACACCGGAGACATTAGTATATCGTGTGCTAAGGTGGCAAACACAAAATAAATTTTTATTTATTTATCTACCACCAAACTAAAACATTAAAGTTATTCATTTCTTCTTTTGTTAGAAAATTAATAAAATTATTTTATAAATACGTAAGTAATTTATTATTAAAAATACTACTATATTTTTGTTTATTTCTACTAAGCAGTAACCAAAAAGGATCATTTTTATTCATAGAAGGACTTGGAGCAACAATCTACTACTATACATGGATTCATATATATCATATAAAGAATATAAGATATTTTTAATATCTTCACTGAAATTGATATAATGTATATTTATATTACTATATATACCCTCTACTAATATTTGTACATTAGTTAACTTAATCATAGGATCCATAATTGCGCCTAAAGAAAAAAAAGCATAGCAATTCTAAACCAATATTTATTATATTTTGCTTCCATTGGCCCCACAATCATATTAAATATATGATTATTTTGATATTCGGTAAATATAAGAGTAACATTATATAGTTGATTAAGAACTAAAAAATAAGTAGGATAATAAATTCCAGATAATTGATTTATAGCTTCATAAAAGACATGTAAAAAATTCATAACAAATGTAATTTCAAAATCATTATATCACTCATAAAGCAATTAGGCATCTTTTTGGCATAACATAATAAAATCATTTCTTTTAAATCAACACAAGATTTAAACATTAGCTAAGTGCTATTCCACCTATGCTTAACAACTAACATAAGTTTTTTATATTTTTTACCATATTATTTGCATAACTCCTTATATTCTTGAGATCTAGATGGCGAAGAACTAATAAATACTAGTACTTCTCAAATACGTTTAACATGATATTTAACATGTAAATTATTTTGAAAAATAGTGGTAGAGCTAGCCTTTCTCCTATTCTTAGTCATTCCCTATTTGTCAAATAATTAGGGTTTTTCTTTATATAGTAAAGCTTATGGATTGGATATTAAATTATTGGGCTAAAAAATAGGTTAAATACCCTAAGTAACCATTTAAGTGTATTATTGACCCCAAAACGAATTTAATTACACCCAAACCCACTTAGACAAATCAATAGAAGGTTGGAGGCTAAATGGATAACACGCCGTCCCATACAGACATAGGTACCTCAGTGGGGCTCGCTCATTTGACCAAGAAAAAATTTTAAAAATATTTTTAAATAGGTAAAAAATTTAGGCAAAACAAGCTTGATACTAATACTCTTAAAATGAAATTAAAGCCTAAAAAAATTATAATTAAACTAAATCATTACCTCAAAAATTAAATTAAAACAATAATTAATAAATTCACACAATTAAAGAAAAAAATTTAGAGATCTTACAATGATAATGTTAGGAGGAGCATTAGGCTTTATGAGAACACTAGGCAAGATGAGAGAGATGAGCTCACAAAGAAAATGTGTGAGAATTTTTGGCACCTTTATAACATTAATATGAAACTAAGAGAGAAGAATAATGCTATAAAGTACATGATACAGAATATAGTGCATTAGGCATACCTCCACGGCCATCTCTACCTCCAGCTACAAGTCTAAGTCCAACTCCTGCCCTACCTAAGAGAAAGAACTACTCTCCTTGAACCTTTTAAGACAAGATTTAAGATAAATATGTCCACATCAATGATGGGAAAAATGTTATTTGATAGCTTAGATGAGATTACCTCTTTTCCACATGAGCATGATGAAGCATCTCCCTTTGAGGAGCATGGTCATGCATTTCTCGAAGAACATAATGCATCTCCCCAGTAACATAATCCATCACAATTTGGACATAGTACAATAGAAAGATAAGCATCATCTCCGGGAGGAGGTACAAGCAGTGTCATGGGCTCTCTTAATCAGCTCATTAAAGTTGAGACCCAAATTGGGGCTAAAGAAGTTGTCCCACTCAAAAGAGTATTGGTGACCACCATCCCTACTATCTTCTTCCACAATTCTCGTTGAACCAGTCCAAGTTGAAAGTGACATGAATTAAAGTTTCATATTCTATGAATTTCATACACTTGATTATTGTTGTACTGATATGCTCTATACACTATGCAAACCAAAAATGTCATCATCCTTATTAGTTTTGCCACTACACACACCAATTAGGCTGATTCCCATTAAGTAGGCTATATGATTCACATTCCATACATGCGGTCATTATCTTAGTTGTTATTGCAATGTCTTGCAATTCTAATTGTGTTGTCATATATTAGTAGGAACTATTTATCATCTTCATCCCATCTGACTCCACTGTTATCCCTCTAACTTCAATTGATGTGATTGACTTAGTCAAATTAATGGTACATCAGTGATATGTTGTGATGATTATTGCGGTGAGTTTTGCAATGGATTATATGAGGTTGTGATGGGTTATTTCATGTAACGTCCGAAAATTTTCTAAATTCCTGAAGTTGTACACGTGGAAATTAGGGTGCTAGACCCCTTGACCTTTTCGTTGGAATAAATTAATCAATGTTTAGATTTGGTGGATGATATATATATAGATGGAAAGTAAATAGAAAGAGCTTCGAAACGCCACTAAGAACACGCGAATCGGAGTTCGGATGAAGGAGAAGCGACCATCTTAAGTTGAACATATCGTGCAGGATCCATTCACCCGAATTGAACGTACGAATTGTCCGTTTAAGTCACTATGCGTGCCTGATCAATTATTGTTCCGAAATTGGGTTTTTAGGGCCTAATTTCTCATGGGATTAGGAGCCCTAATCTCATGCCTATAAAAATAGAGAATTGGGGCTTTTTGGGGGAAGCTTTGGACGATGAAAGAGATGAAGGAATATTCTGGCGAGACTCCAGTGAAACGTTGGCGATGGTGGATCGACGACAAATCAGAAAATTGAGGTAGGATCCTTATGTTAGACTCGAAGTCAAAGTTGGCGGAGGTTTTAGTTCATTAAATCTGAATGGAAAGGATGATTTCTGCAATTTTTATTTCATTAGTTTTAACCTTGCAGCGACTGTTCCTAAATTTATTTAAATCAGTGATCCTTCCGTTCACCAGCTGGTTCTTTCTTGGCAGAGACCGGCCAGTCACTGGCAGGACTCGGGGCCAAGGTGGTCAGAATCGCCGTTGGACAGTGGGCGGACCAGTCCCAGCCCTGCACCCAGCCGAGGCGGTGGCTAGAATGGCTGGCAATAAATTGCGGAAAGGCGGAGCCTTTGGGCTGTCGGACGGAATGGGAATAGCCACCAACTGCCGGCAGAGCCAGAGCCAATAGAATCACCGCTTGACGGCGATTCATCCCGGCCTGTCCCTGTGGCTGGTGTTACACCGGCGGCGGCCAGTAGATGCGGCTGGAAGACACAGCCAAGTAGAGGGATCCAGATCCGATCTGGGTGTCGCCGGACAGAGCACAGGAAATTGGGCTTCCACCTCGGCAGCCCTGGCGTGGGCGACTTTGCCCGTGCCAGAAAGTCGGACCGGCGGCGGCATACGCGCAATCCAGCCATCGCCCGTGGCCCTGCAGGCATCTCCGCGAGGAAGTCGACCTGCAGGTGGGTCAGCGAGTCTGGCCCGATTTTGGGCTGAACCACTGACCCGGCTCGGGTTGGTTTAAAAAAATGAAAATTAAAACAAGGGAGTGAACCGTGTCCGGTTCAGAGGGTTATAAGTGTCAAACAAATTCTAGAAAAATACTCATGTACCTGGATAGGTTTGGGACTATTCTGACCGAGTTTCAACTCTGAAAAAAATCCCAGAGATTGTAAAATGACCTTTTTACCCCTATTAGTTAATTATCATATAATATTAATTTACCCAAATTTGGGGCTCCGGTTCAGGGGGCTATGAGTTGATCTATAAATTGGGGAAATTCTTAGTGAGAGTTTAAAGAGGAACCTAATTATTTGCTAAACCAATAAATGAGGAAAAATCCAAGTGAGTGGATAATTGACCCTTTTGCCCTTAGGGTTTTATAGTAAGCTGTTAAGTCAACCTGGGTCGGTTCAAGGGGTTCACGACCCCGTCACATGCCAGGAAAATTACATAGAGTCTATGAAGTTAAGTAGTACCCTTGACCCTAATTTTGGACCCATTGGATGTTATTAAGGCCTTAAACCAAATGATAGAAATACCCCTTAGGGTGGACCCTCCCACATTCGTGTGAATGGAAGCATGAGTCGGTATGAGAGTGGAGCCTTGTGAAAGGTCAATGACTTAAATCAATAGAGGGGTAGTAAAATGACTAGAATGACCCAAGGGAGGGTATCATACCTTAGGTGGTAAAATTACCCTAATTCTCTTAGGGGCAATATGTTCTGTTTCTGATGAAACAGATGACCTAGTGAATCAAGAATTAAGGTACCCTATAAATGACTTCAAAAGGAAGGGGTGTGACCGGTAGGTGACACGAAGACCTAGACAGGTCACAGTGTCATGGGAAACCAATGGAGAACCCTAATTCTCAGGGTTTAGGGCAGTGTTTTGCACGTGTCCGTAGCACAGCGCAGAAATCCACTAGGGCATTATATACGTCACTCGTGGAATATGTTAATTTACATATCGGGCTTGAATTCTCTGAGCCATGTCCTTGCAAATGAATGCAATGGGCCCCTGTTTATTATTTATACATTTGTATGATTGCATGATTATTTATGCTGATGCATGCTTTTGATATTAATGCATTAATTTATATCAGTAACTTAAGATTAATGAAGATTAATCAAGAGACATGGGTTGCTGTTGGTTTGAGGGGAGAACATCTAATCAAGATAATGACTAAAATACCCTCTTTAGGGTTGGGACCAGTTCATGGAGTAAATAGGGCCCTGACATAGAATTTGACCCTTGTTAATGAACCGAGGGTGATTTGGGGATGTTCTCTGAGTCATAACTCAATGGATGAGCTATTTAGTGGGCCGATTCACAAGGTGAAGAGGACCCACATGGTTGAGTGGTTATTTGACTGGATGAAAATAATCTAGTCTAAGTTTCAGATGTTGGGGGAGTCAATGGTCATAAGGACCTGAAGCTTCTATGGATATATTAGTAATGTCTTATGAGACATTTTCTCCCAGCGTTGGGAAGGTGGAGATTGCAATATGCATCTTCATTGCCACGTCGATTTCGGTATTGACCAGAGGGTCTTTACCATGGGTCTCCCGCAGGTCTTCCCAGGACTATTTAGTACGTACGAAAAGTAGAGTTGTATGAGCATCATAGAAGGCTTGTGCTTCTCACCAATCTATGTCGATGAGCACAGTTGGGATCCTCTTCTCCAGATTCGTGGTAGGCTATTGAGAGCCCTGGGGATTTGGGTCAAGCTGTTGTTAAGCAGTTCACTCCAAGGATGGAGTACTTTGTTTGGGGATTTCTCGAGAGGTGAGTCATCTCCGAGTTGCAGATTTGATAGTATTAATTCTGAAAAAAGGGATTGGAGATAATTAATAATAATGTTTGATATTGCTTGTCAACTAGACAAGTGGAACGGTTAAAGGACTTACTAAAATGTAGGTTGAAAATATCTAAGCATTGTATGTGTGATGCTATGCTTCTTAGGATAGAGTAGTTTCTAGGCAGAACTACGTTTGGATTCGATCTTGTTGGAAATATTGGAGATGTTGTCTGATGAGTATGCAGGCAACTAACATCGGGTGATATTGGCCCAATCCAAAAAATATTAATAAAACCTTTTGTCCTCTTGAAACTCTTCTCCTATAGGCGGAGATGCTCTATTGTGGTTGTGGTTGTTGTTTGGTTTGCTTTGTTGCAGATCCTCCAGGCGACGACAAGTGAGACCAAGACAAGTGTACACAAGAGGTTTTGGCGTTTCTGTAACTCCGGTACATAGGTGTACCTTAAGAGTGAGAGTCAACTTATTATTTATTTTTAGATGGACGATGGACTTGTACTTAGATGGATGAGCTGGTCTTTATGAATTTTTAGACGTTAAATAATATCAAATGATTTGATATTCATATTTGTAAACCCCAGTTATCATGACCTGGATATTTAATCGAATGGTTGTTTTGTATTTAAAGAAAAAAAATTCTCACTATTTATTGTTCGTGCCATTAAAAATGCTTTTAAAAATCCAGGTCGTGACATTTGATGTGTTATTTTAGGTTGTGATGGGGTTGTAATGGTTGTTTCTAGTGTTTGTAATGATTATTGCAATGGTTTTAACAATATCTTGCAAATATTTTGTGATGGTTTGTAATATTTATTCCGATGGTTTATATCAAGTTGCGACGATTATTGCGATGCTTAATGATGATTGTTTTAATTGTATGTAGGAGTGTTCACGGACGGAAACGGATGTGGACATAAGGTTGTCCGTGTTCGTCCGTCAATTGAATAACTCTTGTCAGTGTTTGTCCATGTCCGCCTTAGTCCGTATTATACTTTGTCTAAGTCTGTCCACTACGAATATGGATAGAAACGGATGTACATGGACAAATATTTCAACACCTAAATTTTTATCCCAATCCAAAATTTGTAAAACTTTTATAGCATGTAAAAATTATCTTAACATGTTACATAAGTACTAGCTATATGTTTTCAAGTTATCTAATACCCATGTAGTATATTAAGGTTATCTTAACATGCTATATAAGTTCTCAATTTATATTTTCAAATTGCCCAATACCTATGTAGCATGTTAGGACTATTCTAACATGGTACATAAGTATTGGATTCATGTTTTCAAGTTGTCAAGTGCCTATGTAGCATGTTATGACTATCCTACGATGCTACATAGGAACTGAATTCTATTTTTTCTAATAGTTAGTAATAATTACTACTATATTTAAGGGAATGTTAGGTAAAAGTGGCGGACGCAGACGTATGCGAACACAGATAAGGGTATGCCCATGTCCGTAGCTCCTTGTTAGTGCGGACAAAAAA
The DNA here is from genome assembly GCA_035235625.1 of Saururus chinensis. Taxonomy (NCBI): domain Eukaryota; kingdom Viridiplantae; phylum Streptophyta; class Magnoliopsida; order Piperales; family Saururaceae; genus Saururus; species Saururus chinensis. The sequence continues at coordinate 53,168,575 of CP141140.1, forward strand.
TTTTGTTCGTATTCGCGTCCTTGTCCGGCCCGCACCAAAAAAATTGTCCATCCTATATGAAAATGGATGCGGAAGGACATACGAATAACAAACGTCCTTGAATATCCCTAATTGTATGCAATGGGATTTGCGATGGTGCAATAGTTTTATTTCAATTGCTTGGCTCGTATATTGTTCTTTGTTATTCTATGAAGAAGACAATAGTGTTGATGGGGGCGAGGCACAATCTACCCACACATACATAAAAGAAGTGATTTTTGACCCTAGCTACAAGTCTCCTTTCTGGTGTTCCATGCCGTTAGGAGAAACAAAACATATAAACACCCAAATGACTTCTTCTTAGAGGCCAAATATGAGCTTTTAGTTGATAAGTTGTAGAGAATCTTGTTCAAGCTATGTAATCGGTTAGTTGGAATTGCTACAAGAGTTCTAGTGCATGTGGACAACATCCATAGTATCTGCTGAAATGAATATGATGGCGTTGAACATAAGAATGAACCATGGTGGTTTTATAATTTCATTGTCAAGGTATTGTAATGTCCGGGAATTTTCAAAGTCAACCACATGGAAATTAGGGTATTGGACCCCTTGACTTTCTTGTACTAATAACTTGATCATCAGTTGGAAGTGATAGTGGAATCCTATATGGATGAAAAGTAGACTAAAAGAGCTTCGAAATGCCAATAAGAATGAGTAAATCGGAGTTCAGATGATGGATATATGACTATTCGAAGTTAAATATAACGTGCATGGCTCGTTTACATAAATTGGACATGTAAATTGGCCGTTTAAGTCACTTTAAGGGCCTGATTATTTATGGTAACGGAAATTAATAAAAAATAGGCCTAAGTAGCCTATTTAGCCCAACTCTTAAGGGGATTAAGAACCCTAATCCCTATGCCTATTAAAAGGCTAATTAGGGCTAATTGAAGGGGGTTATCTTTTGACCGGGAAGAAGGAACCGTCATTGAATTTTTCGGCAAAGCTCTAGCGGCAGTAGATCGACGACAACTTGGCCATTGAGATAGGATTTCGAGTAGAGATTTGCAGAGATTTGTAATTTAGAATATTAATTGTATTCATAATTTACATGAACAGTGATTTCTACAATCATTGTTTATGCAGTTTTTTTTAACAGCTATTTTTTTTTATTGTCCAACTGTCGGCCAGTCACCAGCCGATTGTGAGTGGCTGGACCCATTGTTGGAGGGGCCGCAGCTACCCTGGCCGCGGTGACCCTATCCGCTGTGGCGGATGCTGTTGAACAGGAAAACAAATGGAAAACATTGTTGCGGCGCGGCATAGCCCCCGGCTGGAAGCATGGCGATCTACTCAAGATTGGCCCATCAGCCAGCCAAGGTGGCCTTCAATCACGATGCCTCCGACGGATTAAACAAAAAAAGGGGCGGCCGATTGGTCCCCCGACCAGCCACTAAGAGGCAGCAGGCCCTGGCTCAACGAAATCCCCGCCCAACTGCAATCTTGTGGAGCCCAGCCCGCCACCCCAGCATTGCAGCCAGGGGCAGCGCTACCAGAGGCGTTTCCGCCTCTGGTCAATCACGGGGAAGACAACCCACAACCATCGACCCAAACCGAATTGGCCAGGTTAAAAAAAAGGAAGGGAAGAGAACCTTCCTATTTAGGGGGGTAAAATATTTAAAAAATTATAGAAAAATACATATGGACCCTAATAGGTGTGGGAGTATTCTGACCAAGTTTTAGACCTGGGAAAATCCTAGAGACTGTAAAATGACCCCTTTACTCCTTGTAGTTAAATTGTCATGTGAAAAGTACATACCCGACTTTGGGGCTCCAGTTTAGGGGCCTATGAGTTGATTTAAAAATTGGGAAAATTCTCAATGAGAGCTTAATGGGTAACCTAAATATTGGTCGAACCACTTAGAGAGGAAAAATTTAAGTGAGTGGGTAATTGACTATTTTAACCCTAGGGTTAATCATAAACCGTTAAGTCAACCTGGGCCATTTCAAGGGGTACACAACCCCGTCACATGCCAGGAAAATTACACTGAGACCATGAAGTCAAGTAGTACCTTTGAGCCCAATTTTGGATCCATTAGACATCAGGAGGGCTCTAAACAAAATGACAGAAACACCCTCATGAATAAACCACCAACATTCATGTGAATGGAAGCGTGAGTCGATTTGAAAGTGCAGCCTTGAGAGAGGGTAAAAAGTTGGAATCAAAAGAAAGGCAGTGAAATGACCAAAATGACCCAAGGAAGGGTACCATACCCTGGGTGAAAAAATTACCCTAACACCTTTAGGGGCAATATATTCTGTTTTGCAGGAATGTATAACCTAGATAACCAAGCATTAGGGTACCCTAGAATGACGTTAAATAGTTTCAAAAGGAAGGGGTGTGACTTGTTAGTGACACGAAGACCTTAACAGGTCACAGTGTCATGGGAAACAGGGGGAATAACCCTAATTCTTAGGGTTTAGAGCAGTGTATTACGTGTGTCTGTAACACAGTGCAAAAAACCTACTAGGGTATTATATACGTAACTCATGCGATGCATTAGAGTTATTTACATTTGCGGGCTTGAATATACTAAACGCTAGCCCTACAAATGAGTGCAATGGACCTCCGTTGATACACTTGTCTAGCTGCATGTTATTTATGTTGCTTAATCTGATTCATACTTTTATTTTTGATGCTTTAATTTATATCGGTAACTTAAGAGTAATGAAGTTTAATTAAGAGACATGGGTTGCTGTTGGATTGGGGGGAGAACATCTAATCAAGATAAAGACTAAAATACCCTTAATAAGGTTAGGGACCTATTCATGGAGTGAACAGGGCCCTGATATAAAATTTTACCTTGGTTAATGAACCGAGGGTGGCTATAGGATGTTCTCTGAGTCATAGCTCAGTGGATGAGCTATCTGTTGGGCCAATTCACGATGTAAAGAGGACTCAAATGGTTGGACAAATACTTGACTAGATGTAAATAATCTAGTTTAAGTTTTGGATGTTTGGGGGAGTCAATGGTCATAAAGACGTAAGGCATTTATGCATACATTAGTAATGTCTTAGAAAACATTTTCTCCCTGTGTTGGGGAAAGGTGGAGATTGTGATATGCTTCTTCATCACAACAACTGTTTGGGTATTGACCAGAGGGTCTTTACCATAGGTTTCCCGGATGTCTTCCCATGATCATATAGTAAGTACGAAAAGCGGAGTTGTATGAGCATCATGAAAGACTTGTGCTTCTTGCCAATTTGTATCCATAAGCACAATTGAGATCCTCTTTTCCATATTCGTGGCAGGCTATTAAGAGCCCTAGGGATTTTAGTCAAGATGTTATTAAGCAGTCTACTCCAATGTTGGAGTCCTATGTTTGGGGATTTCTTCGAGATTCAAGTTATCTTCGAGTGAGTATATATTATATTAAACCTAGAGTTGGGTTTAAACGATAAAGGGTATTAATTATTGAACAACGATTGTGAAATAATTAATAATATTTTTTAATATTTTTTGTTTAATTAGACAAGTGGAACCATTAAAGGACTTGCATCAAATGTAGGTTAGTTGAAAATACTTAAGCATTGCATGTGTGATGTTATGCTTCTTAGGATAGTGTAGTTTTTTAGGCAGAACTATATCTGGATCTGATCTTATTGGAAACATTGGAGATGTTGTCTGATGAGTACATAGGCAACTAACATCAGGTTATGTTAGCCCGATCCAAAAAATATTAATAAAACCCTTTGCCCCTTTGGAAGCTCTTCTCCTGAAGGCAGAGAAGTTTCATTGTTGTTGTTGTGGTTGTTTGGTTTGGTTAGTTGCAGATTCTCTAGGCGACGACAAGTAAGACCAGGAGGCGAGCACAAGATGAAGTTCCTTGTTTCTGCAATTATGGTGTGTAGTTTATCTTTGGCGAGAGAGGCAACTTAGTTATTTATTTTCAAGTGGATAACGGAATTGTACTTAGATGGATGAGTTGTTCTTATTGAATTTTGAAATGTGTAATAATATCAAATGATTTGATATTTGTATTTGTGAACCCCAGTTATCATGACCTGGATATTTAATCGAATGGTTTGTTTTGTATTTAAGAAAAAAAAATCTTGTGACTTATCATTCTTTTTATTTAAAAAAAAATTAAAAAATCTAGGTTATGACATGTATATATCTCTCTCCTAAATAAACATGTTTTGGAAGCAGAAAAGAAGGATGATGGGATGCAGAGGGTTTACATCTTTTACCCTCATTTTATAGTAAGTGACTAATTTATACACAATATACTCCAGTTCTAGTATTTTGGTAGTTGATTTATTGTTGGACTACTAACTTATCTCTTTTTATTATGTAGAACATTTGTTATTAGGAAAATTCATATTATAAAGGCTAGTTAGTGTCACAACTAAGCAAAGATGTTAAGTATGACCCAAGAAGTAGTGAATTCATCATCTGGTACAAGTTCAACACAGTGTCCAATGTGAATTTCTTCAAAATTAAGTGGTGGCTCCTTCCTCTCATCAAGGATTAACATTGGACCTTTGTTAAATTCAAGATTGTCGAACAAAAGGTGTTTGTGTATGACAGCATTGGTAAACACATGAGGATTGCAACTGATGTGAACACCTTTTTACATCCAATATAGAGGCAGGCAGTATATATGTTTGATGAGAATTTGCCAAAAAATTGGGTAAAGAAATAGAAGCTACCCACGTGGAGGTTCTACAACTGCAACAGAAGAAATGATTGTTGGCCATTTTGTTGCTACTACATATACATGCTGACAATAAGAGAATCCAATCTTTTGATATGAAGAAAATAGAATATAGATAACATGGTGTACTATCAGCTCTATGGTTGTCTACAAGATATTATAGATGAGAATATGTTATGTGTCTACTGTAATGAACATTTAACAATGCTATATAATTATGTTTTTGCTTTGATTAACCATTTATAATTAATAGTAATTACATAAACATATGGTGAACTATGTAAACATTAAACTCTTGTTGTGAAGAGGTTTCAGTTAGATAAGTAATAGATGTTTTATTTATGGTCCTATCATGGTATTGCATTTTGTTATGTATATGAGGATAGTCCTAATAAGGCAAAACGTAGACTATCAATTTAGCTGGCTCGTTGTTTGCTATGGTTAATGCAATGGGCTTGTGAGGTATTTACAAAAGGTTTGCGATGGTTATTGCAATGGAGTTACGTTAGATTTGTGAAGGATTTGCAATAGAATTACGATGGTTATTAAGATGGATTTGTGCTGGAGTTTCATCGGTTACAAGTGGTAAATCAGGGTAATGCAAAGTTGCAATGGAGTTGTGATGGAATTGTGTTATGTTCTGCAGTTATAGATGTTATGTTCTGCAGTAGTTAGACAATTAGTTAGGCAGTCTCTATTCCTCTTGAATTCCTGTCTTGAACAATACCCAGGTCCATAACAAATTGTGAAGGAATTACGATGACTTTACAACAACATTTGGCAATTGTCACTCGTAATAAGGCCTCAATTTTCAATACTTAAATGGCATAGAATTCAATAAGATTAAAATCTTACAACATAAATTGTCAAATATTTAATAATAAAAAACTAAGAATTAAAATAAAAAAACATACAACCCACTCTTTTAAAGAAGATTTATTATCCAATGTCAAATGATTGGCTTTGTGCATGTCAAGCGATTGTGGCCAGCACCATCACAACGGCTACAATAAAATGGATGCATATTATGCTTTTGCGATTGAATGTGCTTTTTCTTTAATCTACCTCTCTGGCCTTTTCATTTTAGGAAGGAGGATGGCTACATCTCCATCAGGTGTGATTGCTCTCACTAAATTATCATTGTGGGCTACGAGGAAGACAATTTTCAATAGGTGTTTTGATAACACTCAATCTAATATTCTCCCCGATAAAAATGGATGGTATACCTCCCCTCGCACAAATAGCAGAGCAAGTATGTATACATGGTAGGCCCAATATTTTCCACCTGCGACAAGAGTAAATGCAATTAGTAAGGTCTACAGTATAATGTCATTCCACCTTCATCACCCCTACCAAATGTTCATTTACAATCAGGATACTAAGTACCCAAGACTCGATGATGATATTATTTAGTTTGTCGTTGATTTCAGGAATAAGATAGGTTTCCCATTGTTGGCATGTTCTTATATCATACATTTTTATCATTATCCTTAGGTAAATGACATCAATAAGCCAATTAGTAGGTACACTTGATCTATTTTTACCCAATTATTAAAGTTTTTGACTATATTATTCAACAAGTGTCTATACTATTTACCTTAAAAAAGTGCATTACACCAATGGTCAGGCTCATCATTAGAACCCAAGCATCCTCTGATGCTTACCAAAGCCATTCATATCTGTTGTATTTGCAGTTGTATGGATCATCTTTGCCACCTATAATGTACTCCCCACCACCATCTTCTTTTTCAATCTCATATCCTTTAAATTGTGCATAAGTGATGCACACAATGCCCATAAAATTCATCATGAAATATTGAGATGATATTGTTGATCAATCTCTTCTCCCTATCAGATATAAACATAATCCCTCTCATGACCCACGATAGCTTTTAATGAATGAAGGAACCACATCTAATTGTCTTCATTCTCATTGTCTACAATGCAGTAAGCCACTTAAAAGATAAGATCTTCATTATGAACTGCACTTACTACTAAGAGAGTTTTTTTCGCCTTCTCATTCCCATTTAAGTGTGTCATCCAAATATAGTAAGGGCTCATAATATCTAAACCTAATAATAGATGTATTTAACAATATGAAGCAACACAAGAATCTTATCTGAGCTTACCTCATAGTGTGCAAAGCTTCTAGGTTTATCATCGTTTGTTACAATATCATGATAGATTATTATACGAATCTAGGTAAATCTTGTGTATGCGGGTAACTGCTACCTCCTTCACATGTCATATCTTTTTATATGTAATAGTTACATTATATTCTCAACACATATCCTTCATCATATCAGTTGACAAACACATAGTACAATCTCTTCTACCAACTCAAAATAAAGGCCCTGTGATGCATGAGAATTATGGTTTCTCCCTATTCCTCCTCCACAAATATGAGGATGAATATGTTGCTCCACTTTAAAATAACGTGTCTTATGGTCCAATATGATATGTAGTTTCCAACTACCATCGAGGCTCCCATAAACTACTGTTACTCTTAATTTTCCATTCATTTCAAATTTATACTTAAAGTTATAAGCAATATAATATTATTTTAATATCTTCCTTACTTCATACTTATCCTTACACTACTACCCAACTCTTATGAAATAGTTCTCCTAAATACTTGATCAGAGTACTGTCGCTTGATTGTTTTCACCTTTAGACCTTTTCTTCATCTTTAAGGCATTGTCATACACACTAGTTTGTGTTGGCAATGTCCTCTACTATGACTCCTCTATTACTAATATCTTGCAATATTCTCCACTGAACACATCTAACATCTCCATTAACCTCATATTATTAACCACAGTAACCTCCTCATCCAAGTCAGGGTATATGTATTTAAATTAACATCTTCGTAGAAAATTTTGAACGATTCCACTATCTATTGTATAAATAAACTAATATTATCCTCTTTTTTTACATCGTACAAATGATTTACACCTCTTACTATCTTTAGTTTACAATTTAAGTTACTTTCAATAATTCCCCCAAACATGTCAGTACTCTTATCTTTGATGATCGAATATGCACATGGATGCAACAATATGCAACACAAATTTCTTTCATATTCAACTATCAAACTAAATTACATTCCCCAACAACCCCTATACCACTAATAAAATTTGTGATGCACCACATTATATTTTAAAGGACTTGCGATGCAAATTATCATTGTTGCGATAAATTTGCGATGACAGTTGCAAATCACTTGTGATGGCAATTGCAAATCACTTGTGATGGCAGTTACTAGTATCCCAATTATGATAATAATCTTGTATCACTACATTACAACTACATCTCAAAGTCATTCATCCCAACATTCCCTATATGGCCATGTTAATTATGATGTGATAATTTTGTAATGAATCGGTAATGTAATTGCGATAGCATTTATTAGACATCCCAATTAACATAATCTTCCATTGTAACTTCATTGTAAACATGTCACAACCCCGTCACAATCATATTGCAGCTACTTCTCTTCCCAACATGTTAGATTATCTTTTGAATTATGGATGATCTTCTAACAAGGAAGCCGATAGAATGAAGAGCATAAGTATTTCAAGCCGACCTTCTAAGCAATCTTATGACGGTGTGCAGTTGATACACTAGTAAAATGTGAGAAGGAGGTTTTAAGCTAGCTTCGGGCATCATGTAATTAGAGATGCTGACCAACCTCAACCATTGACTAAAGATGATGAAGACAAAGAAGGTACAGAACAACCACCGATGACAAGAAGGTGCTATAAGAGCTCTAACTGGAGATAAAAAAGACAAGTACATGTGAGGCAAAGCAAACGACCATGTTACACGAGGCAAGGGCAGGAGGGCAATAGTCTTTCAAAAATATTATCCCATACTCCACTGTAATTACAATTTTTAATATTAACCTATTTTTATCATAATTTTCTTCCCCTATTACATTTCATAATTCCTTATAATTTTTATTATTTTCTTAATATTAATTTTTAAAAAAATAACTTATCTAAAGTTTTCTTCCAACCCAATATTTGACCCAAGTTCAATCTCATGATGTTCACAAGTAAGTCAAATCCTCTCAAATAAAGTCGAATTTAAAAATCACAAGTTCTACCTCGAATAAGGTCAAGTAGAAAAATCAAAAGTTCTATAGGGAGCATCAGCTACTCCAATGCCCAACCCCACCCTACCCAAGATACAAACTTAATCATATTATTAATCTTACGACCAAAAGCTGGTAATCCACCACTTTCTCTACGCCAAAACTTTACTCCGCTTGTCTTTAAAGATAATCACTTTTCTATAACAAAACCTTACTCAGCCCCCAAACAAAAAAGTCAATCACACCTCACAAACATGGAGATCCACTTTTCTCAATCCAATCAAAGGCTAAAATAAAATTCCTTAAATGTAAAAAAAATAGAATATAAATATTATTTTCCTCCAAAAGAAACACCAAGAAGGAAGGCCCGGCAACCATGCTTGACACAATACCCGCTACTTAAAATTCCAACATCAAATTCTTGGCCAGCAGCTCAAACACCATAAGCACAGATACGCACGGTGGCTGGGCCAATGCCAAAACCGCAAGCTAATGACATTTAAACCACTATGAAAAAGATATAGTTGTTCATAGCCTATGCCACCAAATTGAATGTGATAAAAGGCTAAACACCTTACATGAATTTGAAGTAAAGTATTTAATTAACCTTGCCGCTCTTTGCTTTCAATCAAGAGCCTTACGTTGAAGAACCTGACCCCTCAGGATTTATTGCAAAAAATTGTCCTAAAGAACACTCTCCAAGAACATCATTAAAGCATCAAGCGGTGGAGCTCTTGAGATAGGAAATCAGATCTGCTCGCTCCTGCGGCTTCTTCAGACCAGGAAAAACCATTTTCGTACCAGGAATGTACTGCATACAACAATAACGAGCAAAACATTAGACAACCACAAAAGGTTGTAAATATTGCAATGCTCCGCAGTTTCCTCCTAGCAAGGTTCAAAATAATGTACAAAACAACAAACAATATATATGTAGGAAGCTTCCAGATAAACAGTATCGTAGCACATCAAAGTCTGATTTTAATGCCTTAGAAATCGTGTATAGAAAAGCCCTTGATAATGCAGATATAAATATCTTGAGGCAGCATGATTATAAAGGCATTCCTATTTTCAACTCTCCAGCAGTTAACTTCTCTTTTACATAAAAACCCCTCCAATCCTGAATTATGTACAAATATCCCTTAAAAAAATCAGAATCAGCCACAGAGAATTTTTTTTACAACTCACATTCTAGAAGGAAAAGTAATAAACTATTGACAACATGCTCAATCACATATAACAGCACTCAAAATAAATGCAACCACAAAAAGCATTTTCTAGACCTGCAGATAACTCAAATTTATTTGCTGATGACCAATACGCAGTACAGAGACCATAGGCATTCATGTAATGACCGACGGAATTTGGAAAAAACACAAACCCACCACCACATAAAAAAAGTACTCCAATTAAAAAATTCAAGTTATTGTCGCACCAGGAGAGTTTTCACAAGTTCAGAAAAAAAAACAGCCATGTGAAGATCCTGGGAGCATAAAACCCATGAACGAAATTGATAAAGCATGTAGGCATAGATATCCGTACCTTTTTAGGGTTAAGCAAGTAGTCGTACAGAGTAGACTCTTCCCAGTTCACAGCCATGTTTTTGTTAGCAGTAGAGTAAGAGTAACCAGGAGTGGTACCAGACTGCCTCCCAAAGAGACCATTCAAATTGGGACCTTCAACATTTATTTTCAATAGTCCAGTAAGAAGCAACCAAGAACAAAATTTCAAAAGAAAAAAACAATATTTCATAAAATCCATAAACTTTAAAGTCTTTTGTTAACTTATAATAGGAAAGTCGAACCATCGAGAGGTATCATATTGCAAACAAAAGCATGAATACAACAATAACGTCTTAAGCAAAATGATCTAGCGGCAAATATTAGGATATTTGGCCAAATATTGCAACTTAAAGCCAAAGAAATTCAATTACTAAAAAGTAGCAATGGCCAATAAGAGAGCAATCCCACTATGCAGAATCCAATTCTATCGCCCACCTGGCATTCATCACATATTATGGCTGTTGTAGTCAACATTTCACCAAAAACTTACGGGCAGCACAACCTAGCCCAAACCACAGCCATCACCCAGACTGACTGATAACAGCCCTAAACGCAAGATTGTTTAACACTACACTGCAATTATCCACTGTAAGTACCCCTAACGAGTTCCATCCATCTCTCACATAAAATTTGTTCTAGTAACTTCAATCGCTATAATAAAATAGCAAAAAATGTGCAGTGATCCAACTGGATCATGAATTCCTTACGTTGAAACATACAATAGAAATGAAAACCCTAAATAACTTACCATTGTCATTTCATTTATTGAATAGATCAAATGTAGTAACCTATTTTAGAAGACATAGAACTCCAACAACAGAATGAAATGAAAGCACACCTGAGATTACTATAATATGATTATTTGATATATTCAAACTACGCTTAACCACTTTAAACGTAACATAAGCTTGGCCACCATGCCACCAAAATGGAACAATATCAAATTGGCAAGAGTTATAGCACGGAAGTAAATGTAAAAATGATCGTGGGCGTAGTTCCTCAGCCGTAGAGATCACAAATAGGGCAACATAAATCTAAAATAATCTTTAACACCATAAATCCATAAAAAACAAATTCTTTAGCATTCACATCAAGCAAAAACTTCAATCTTTCATTTTCATCCCTAGAAGAATCAATCTAACTCATCCTCCACAGAAGACCAGATAGAATCGCCCATGTCAACAAAAAAAGAAGCGAAAAATTCATTACATAATTTGGCTCCAACCTTCACAAGCTAGAGAACAAAAGCACTCCCACGAATCATAAAACAAAACGCGATCACAGAATTGCTTTCCAGGTACCATAAATTACTCAACACCAAAATAAAATCGGTAAACCCATAAGCCAAAAGAACGTCACACCATCCCAAATCCCATACGACAGATCCGATCAAATGGGCCTCGATCATGAAATGGCACCCGACCAGATCAGATCAGTTTCACCAAATCGTATCCAACGCACCAAGAAATGATGAACCAGTAAAACAATCCAATTAGAAGACGCAAAAACAGGTTGAACCACCCCGATGAGACATAGCGAAAATGATCAGAAACGTCATCGATGAGCATACCTTGTTTGTGGCCGGCTCCCTTGTCGACAGTGTGGCACTGGGCGCACTTGGTCTTGAAGATCTTCTCCCCGGCCTTGGGGTCGCCCGGCGGTGCCTCCGCAAAGCTCGCCATCTCCGCCTCTGTCACAGACGACGACCACCGGAAACTTCTAGGGTTTTCAAACTTCTGTTCACCGACTCAACCGCGCAAGACCAGCGACGCCACGCAATTTCTAGGGCTTGTTTTCTCGGCAAAATTAACCACCTTGACTCGAGTATATAATTATTGTTTTTTATTTTTTTTATTAGAAAAGAAAGAAAATTGTTTAGCAAAAGGTAGATAAAATGACCAGAATGGCCCTGGCATTCTCTGACAGGTCGTCAAGGTTGACTGATGTAATAGTGCTGCGGGGGCGAATCGGTGGAGGTGTTTTCTGGAATAAAATGATTGTTCTAGAAGGCGGCCGTTTGGAAGAAGGCATTGAAGGTAGACCGCGACTGTGTGAACGGCGCAGACGGCTCCGCGTGCGAAAAGGAATTTTGTTCGTACTAAAAAAAAGAAGATGGAAATGGTGATGTAGCACGTGTTTGCCGCACGCCTAATTTCTTTCTTTTACTGCTCCAGTTTTACTTTGATTATTTTTCTAAAAATAATAATTAGAGAGAAATTTTTATTTATTAAAGTAATATTTTCATATGTTAAGTAGATCTTTGCCTAAAATTCATATATAAAATAGCTGTGATTGAAGAATCAAAAAATTTAAACGAACTCTGGAGTTAGTTGGAACTTTGTAAATATTTAAATTGAATTTGAATAATAAAATAAGAAGTGAATTTAAAGAGATTAAAGACAAAGGCAAAAGGGTAACTTTGAGAACTTCTAAAAGTTAAGAGTCTACAATGAAGAAGAAGTTTGCTATATTGGCAAAATAATTTAAAAGATTTCTAAAAATTAAAAATTCTAAAAATAAGAATTAGAAAAACAAGAATAAAAAGATTAACCACTGTAAAAACATAAAAGCCTCGTAACAGGCAAATCAAAGCTGGAGAGAAGCAAATCAAGGACTCTTAGGTGATGCAGTATTTCAAGATATGGAGTGATTTAGAAAAGCCTCCCCCCACCCTATTTTCAATAAAAGATAACCATCGGTTACATGCTACATGGCATGCATATTACAATTTAAAAAAAGAAGAATTAACCAAAGTAAATTTCTACTTAAGTAAAATAACCAAAGTATGAACAAATATTTTTTTATTTACCAAAGTAGACTTACTCACCTGGGAGCTTGCAAATGTGTGAAGGCTTTTGACTAAACTACTATCTCCTTCATTGTATGATAACCCAATGGGAAAAACACGGTCGCTTAGTCTAGGAAGATGTCTTTTTCTTCTTCTCTTATGCGACTTCATCTCGCTATGGTTTTGTGGCGTCTATCATTTAATAATATATGTCATAACATGCATATTTAATTTCCCGCTCTGCACATGTTACATCACATGTAAAACCGAACATAATGGCCGACCTTCTGGACAGAATACAACTCATAAAACATATAATACGTGGAGTTGATACACAGCTGAGATATTACATATAGTAAAACAGAACCTAGTCCAAAACACACTGTATGTAGAGCAGTTATATATTACAAATATAGGCCTATCAAGCCCTTTATAATAGTCATAATATTACAAAATATTGATGAAAACTAAATCTATGTAGACAATTCCTCGGTTGACACTTCCGAGTTGATTTTACTACCTGCAGAGTCTGGGGGTGGGTGAGTATTTATATACTTAGTAGGTGGAATTAAAATCTAATTTGATACTACATAAAAGATAATAATATTTTTTTATTGCTACACAGAACAGATTCAGAACTAATTTCAGAAAAACACTAGTTCGTCCGATGACAATAAATTCAGAGTTGTGATACCGAACGGCATTCCTCTGATGCTCATGGGGCATCAGGAAGCTCAGAAGGCAGGAGTTTCCCCAAGACACTCCATACCTATGTGCATGCACCAGATATCGATAATTTCTTCGGTAGGTATCAAGAATAATATAGTTCTAGGTATAGCCCTAGAACTATCCAAAAAATACAAAATTCTCATAAAATAAAACTTGATATACGTAGAGCATTTCTTCTGAAAACATAAGCAAAGAAGTATGGTGGCATAGAAATAATCCATAAAATATTAAGTATACCAGCAAAGCATAGATTAGAGTTTAAAGACCCCCTAACTCAGAGTTGGGGTAGAAAGTTCACAGCTGTAAAGAGCTTGTATGAAAAATCTTGCCCCGTAACAGCATCCAGCATCATCAATTTAGTTAGAAACGACTTTTGAATGGGTTAAATCGGGTTTAAAACAACTCAGAATAAAGGGTTAGAAGTTTTTGAATTGTGGTAGAAGTGACTAGTGAAAATAACACTAGAGAATTTATAGAGGAGGTGGAGTTCGTGACGCACGATGCGTGTCCATCACGTGTCGCACAAATATTTTGCATGCCTTACAATTCTGCCAAGTAGAATCGCGCGTGGCACGCAAAATGCTGCACAGTGCCACAAAACCTGACGTGCTAGTTCTGCGTGTCGCGCAGGCGCGGGACCGACGTGCGGCCCATGTCACTGGCCATGCGGTCCCGTGCGCTGCACAGGACACCCACGGAGCGAGGTCCCGAGTGTGGACCACAAGCCCATCGCGAGTGTCAGCGTCAGCGGATGCGGCTGACTTAAATATTATATTTTTTTTCCAAAACTTTAAATCGCTCTAACTTTTTAACTATACATCGAAATAATACGTTCTTGGTACCGATGGACTTATATCGATGAGCCCTTCGAAACAAGACCACTTAAGGATAGGTTATACCATAGTTTTATCATGGGCCCGCCTATGATGCGCGCTCCCACGATCTCTACATACGGCCACCACCTCCGATTCAAACGATTCAAATACCATTATGTTCGGTTTTTCGAGTTCTACAATAACCCTTTAGGTACAACATTTCAAATAATATTCTATTAATATATTAAAATTCCAATAGTAGAAACGTACCGAATATCTGGGTTGTCACAGGTTTTATCTCCCACATGGCTTCCTACTCCTATGTATGTTCATCTTCCTCATGTTTTCATTTGCCCAGATGCTCCCTCTTCTCTACTTCTTTTCTCTGGTACATCACAACTTCCAGCTCCGAATATTTCCTTCCACCAAGTAGATTAGTTCATATTATTTGGGATGATGAAAAAGGTGTTACCTAATGAAAAATGTTATTTTGGGTTGGTCATATATTTGGTATTATGTAGTTTATGCTAGTAAGATTTTCTGGGTAACTGGGAAATTGGAAACTGGAAAATTAGAAGACTGGATCACTGAAGACTAGAAAAGTAGAAAACTGGATTACTAATATGATATGAGAAGAGCATGGAAAGGGACACACAAGGTTTGTTGTGTGTTTGGAACATCCATTGGGATGCAAGTGGTAGGAAATATAATTGTGATAGTGCAAAAATAAAACTAATTAAAGTTCCATGTAAGGTAACTTATGATACTCTCTTGGATATGTTATATGAAATTTTTAAATGGTCAAAGAAAGAGTACCCATTAAAATTAAGTTTTATATATCCGATTGCAGTTCCTATTAACCTTCTACTTGCTTCGAAAATACATTATATTGGAACTCTCCATTGCTTCATTCGAGAGAATAAGTTAAGGTTGAATGGAATACCATTGATGATAACTAAAGCCATAAAAGAAAATATTACTCATGGGAATATTAGTGTCAAAGTGTTGAAGTGGCAGGAGGAGATGGGAAGAAAAAGTGCAAAGTGGGAAGAGAAAATAGGAAGAATAGGAGCAATGTGGGAGGAGAAGGGCATATTTTTTAGTGTTCCATACAACACAATTGTCAATCTCAGTTGTGTGGAAGATAAACTCCAATTAGATGAGTTATTTCATTTAGAGGAGCATGAAGAAAATGCATACATCACACATTGACTTTGATTCAAAAGTAACACATGATGACCTAGCAAGTGTAAAGCAAGAGTGTGACATCGATTCAAGCATTAATGAGTACGTCCCAAACATGATTATAGATGACTTTGAGTTTGGCAATGATCCTATAGGAGAGGTAAATCATGGTGCAAAAGAACATGTTATGAGTTCTCCAAAACTCCAAGATCAACCTTGTCCTAATGATGAAAGGTATAGTAAATATTGTGAATATAGTTTATAATTTTGTATTATGTGTGTAGATGTATGAGACTATTGATACAAAATATATTGTGTTAGATTACGTAGATCAAATAGAAGCAACTATAGTCAGCCGACGCCTTTTGATGAAAAGTTGAAAACTATGGATAGTCCACAAATATCCGTTCCAAATACATCAATTAAAATGATGCAAGTAATTTTATTTTTCAGTTTGGTAGTTTATCAGTTTGGCAGTTTTTCAATTTGGCAATGTTTTAGTTTGGCAATTTCTAGTTCAATAATTGACACTTGTAATTTCTAGAAAGAATGAAGGTGGTGGTAGGAAAAAGAAATTGAGACATGATGAAGAACCCCCAAGTTTGACTCACAAAATGGACATTACTAGGGAGGATCCCTATGTAAACAATAATTTTGGGATGCAATTAGGGAAGGTTTATGATCAACGGGCAATAGAAATTGGTCAACAATTCAAGGATTAAGCTTCAGTTTAAGGTTATATATTCAAATAAATCAAGGTATACAGCCAGATGTGTTATTGAGAACTGCTCATAATCAAGGTATACATGCAGATTGGTCTATGACAATTCCTTTCAATTTAAAAAGACAAACAAGAAATAAATTTGTATTTGTATGTCAACTAGAACAAAAAAGAACATTTTGAATCCACATATCTACCCAAAGTTGGGTCTGCAGAGCAAAAGCTCAAAACAATGCAATAAGTTCTATTACAAAGAAGGAAACATCCATTCCCTAAATAGATATCAAAATTCTTTCTTTTGGGAAGAATGCACAAAAAAACTTGGGAGCTCTAGGAAGCCTAGACTTGAGCTTAGCTATCTTGCGATCAACCCTCATAGTAGGTGGGCCACGTCTCAACTGGGGATCACATAAATGAGCAATTTCGAAAACAACATATGAACAAAATGGGTTTTACCCTATATATATGTCTACATTGGCAATGGAAATTGGATAATTGGAAACTAAAAAACTAGAAATTGGAAAATGGAAAATCGGAAACTGGAAACTCGAAAATTGGAAAACTAAAAAACCTAAAAAACTATCAAACATGATGAACTAATGTTCATACTATAACAAAAACTCATGCAACTTTCAAATATAAATATCATTGACAAAGAACTTGGGATTTGTATACCATTGAGGTCTCAAAAACCCTTTGTGTATGTGAGATACATAAAGAAGGAACTATGAATCACTACATACAAGTAATATCAACAAAAAATTGTTTGTGTATACCTTTTATATCCACAAAATTACATTTGTCTTCAAACATGTATCATATTTCAAACTCTGAACTGAAATATTGGAAACTATCACCTCCAACATCCATGTTGGAAGGTTGTCACATATCTTCTGCACTATGGCTACCTAAGTTCATCAACTTCGCTCGTTTAGGTGTAGGCTCAAACTTTCTAGGTGTACATATTTTTTTCTTATTTGCCACTTGTCTCTTTTCTTTATGATTTTTGATTGCTAGAGGTTCTCCTATATGCATTCTACTTCTGTCTTCATTGTCATTGTCAATACGATGTCTAACTTGGAACTGACAAGTAGCTCTATTATGTCCATGCCCCTTACATTTACTGCACTTGACCGTTCTCTTTTTTTCATCGTGCGAGATTAATCGCTTCTTCTTTGGTCATCTTGCAGGAATCCTTGAATGTGGAGGCTTCAACCCTTACAAAATTCGGTGTATCCCATTGACCTTTATGTAGAACAGGGTATATGTTGCACTTGTAAACTTATCATATAAGTAATCCAGTTTTCTACTTTTTCAGTATTTCAGTGATCTAGACTACTAATTTTCCAGTTTCCCAGTTTTCCAGTTACCCAAAAAATCTTACTAGAAAAAACTACGTAGTACCCAATATATAGCCAACCCAAAATAACATTTTTCATTAGGTAATACCTTTTTCATCACCCCGAATAACATGAACCAATCTACTTGATAGAAGGGAATATTCAGAGCTGGAAGTTGTGACATACTAGAGAAAAGAAGAAGAGAAGAGGGAGCAACTAGGCAAACGAAAACACAAGGAAGATGAACATACCTAGGAGTAGGAAGCCATACTGGAGCTAAAACCACCGCAAGATGAAGTCGTACGTGAGAAGAAGAAGACATCCTCCTAGACTAAGTGACCGTGTTTTTCCTGTCGGGTTGTCATATGATGAAGGAGAGGGTACTTCAGTCAAAATCCTTCACACATTTGTAAGCTCCCACGTGAGTAAGTCTACTTTGGTAAATAGAAGATAGTTGCTCACACTTTGTTTATTTCACTTAAGTAGGAGTCTACTTTGGTCAATTCCTCTTAAAAAAATCATCATGCATCAGCGCTCACGCACGTACATCCGTGCTCACACACACTATCTCGTGCATCAGCGCTCATGCACGCACAGGCCATGCCAGGGCATCAACTCTGATGTAAAATTTTTTTTATATTTTTTAAAATATTTCGTTTTTAATATAAAACAAAATTTAAAACTTCAAACGATCGTAACTCTTTACCCCAAACTCGGAATCACACATTTTTGGTACTATTGGACTCGTATCGATTAGTCATTTAAAACAAGGCCACACAAGGTTTTTCACTAATTTAAAGTGGGCCCAACACGTGAGTAATCGGCCGCACCGTTGATTATTTTATTATTATAATTATTTAATTTCTATAAAATTTTAAAAAATCGTAACTTCCTATCCCAAACTCCGATTTGCGTGTTCTTGGTACCGTTGAGTTCGTATTCACGAGCCCTATGATACTAGACCACTTATGGACAGGTTTACCCCTAATTCTGAAGTGGGTCTTGCCGGTTTAGAGCACGCTTCTTGAGGCCGTAACATTTGTTCCCGGTCTCAAATTTCTGTATTTTTGACTAATTAAGCTTGTCTTAACGGGTTATAATCAAACTTAGGAAAAATAATAAAATTTATAAAATATCAGAAAATAGGGTTATTACAATCTACCCCCCTTAGAGAAATTTTGTCCTCGAAATTTGAGTCATTCACTCGCTGAATAACTCAGGATACTTCTTCTTTATTTCGCTCTCCAGCTCCCAAGTGGCTTCTTCAGAAGAGTGATACTGCCATAACACTTTGACTAAGGGGATCCTTTTTGTCCTCAAGATTTGTTCCTTGTGATCCAAAATTTTAATTGGTTTTTCTTTGAATGATAAGTCTGGCTTGAGAGTAAGTAAACTTTGATCAAGAACATGAAAGGAGTCTCGGACATATTTCCTAAGCATGGATACGTGAAATACATCGTGGACATTTTCGAGTTGTAGAGGCAATGCTAATCTGTAGGCCATTGCTCCTATTTTATCCAAAATTTCAAACGGTCCTACGAAACGAGGACTTAGTTTGCCTTTAATTCCAAATCTCATGACTCCTCAGGTTGGCGAAACTTTTAGTAACACTTGATCTCCCACTTTAAAGTCGATATGTTTCCGTCTTTGGTCAACATAATTCTTTTAACGATTCTGGGATGCCATTAGACGACGCTTGACAAGTTTCACCTTATCTGCACACTGTTGCAGAAGTTTAGACTTAATCAATCTTCGTTCTCCTACTTCATTCCAACACGTCGGTGATCGGCAAGGTCACACGTATAATGCCTCATAAGGTGCCATACCTATACTGCTATGATAGCTGTTGTTATAGGCAAACTCGACCAGCGGTAAATGTTCGTCCCAGTTACCCTTCCAATCCACCGTGCAAGCTCGTAACATATCTTCCAAAGTTTGAATAGTTCTTTCTGATTGTCCATCTGTTTGTGGGTGGAAAGCAGTGCTGAACTTAAGATTTGTGCCTAACTCTTCTGAAGTCCTTGCCAGAACTTGGAGGTAAAATGACTGTCTCGATCTGAGATGATCAATAGCGGTATTCCGTGTCGGCTTACAATTTCCTTTACGTATAAAATTGCCAAGGAGCTTAAAGATTGCTTCTTTCTTAACGGAAGAAAATGTACACTCTTTGTGAGTCGATCCACGATTACCCAAATGGATTCATGGCCTTGTGAAGTTTTGGGTAGCGCCGAAACGAAATCCATAGTAATGTGTTCCCACTTCCACTCAGGGATTTCAATCGTTTGAAGGTACCCTAAAGGTTTTTGGTGTTCAGCTTCAACTTTCTGACAAGTTATGTCACGCCCCAGTGATGCCCGACCCGAGCTGAACCCGGTCCAAGGGCCGGTCAAGCGCACGGGGGCAACGAAGTGAAATTGAGAAACGATTCTAGTGGAAGACTTAACCCTAACCACGGGCGATTAACAGAAACACGGAGTACACACAATCCTTTGAGCAAGAGTAAATAAAAAGGGAAGAAAAAGTGTTGCTTATCACAAAGTAAACAACAATCTCAAACCCACAAGCTTAGTTTAAGTAAAGCCCACACCGGCTCAAAATAAGACTTAAGCAAACATAACTGTAACATGTGACATAAGTCCAAAACAAAGAACCCTACACAAAGGTCCCAACATAAGCATAACTAAGGAAAAATAAATCACACAAAGATCTCCACGATCACATCCAAGCCACCTCCGACCTTTCCTCAAAGAGTTGATCCTGTCTAACTGTGTATTGCACCACGCAGCCCCAAATCAAAACACAAAAAGAGGGGTGACTTTAACAAACTCAACAATGATTTTAATATCACTAACAACATCGAAAATACGATAGCATAGCGATATAATCATTCAAATCAACGATTTACATGGTGCATCATTTTTTGATTACATATACATATCACCTAACACTGCATCATAGTGCATGATCAACCTGCATGGATGCATCTCTAACATACATATTCCCACATGCATCATATCGTCACAAACTGCATGGATGTATTTCTAACATACGTATTTCCACATGCATTATATCATAGTCAACCTGCATAGATGTATCTCTAACATACATATTCCCACATGCATTATATCATAGTCAACCTGCATGGATGTATCTCTAACATACATATTCCCACATGCATCATATCATCACAAACCTCCATCAAGGAGTAATCACACATTAATGTCACACAGACGGGAGCATAGACAAGGCCACGAAGGCGTGTCATGATCCAAAATTCTACACAAGAATTAAAGAAAAATCCGGGCTGTCAATCCCTAATACTGCTCGCCTTGGATGATCCTGGCTAAGGATGTCCTATTCTCACACAAAGAATCTAGAGCAGGGGTGTTCGCCCAGGGACATCTCCTGCGGAGGGAAGAACCCGAGTTCTCACACAGAGAACCCTAGAACACGTGGTAGCGGGGTGCACACGGCATACCACACTGGATTCTCAGGGTCCAGATGACACTCATAATAACATTCTCACAATCCACAAGACAAGTACACAGCTCGTCCCCACATCATTCCATTTAACAAGACTCAACCCGGGGAGTGCACTCGTTCCACACAGGAACTTAAATCAAAATATGTCCTTTCGGACCAATCAACTTGTGATTAATCCACGACCGATCAATCCGGCACACAATTCCATCACATTGCATCCAATCGGTCAAATTCGATTAACCACGATGAAGCCTCAATTGGAAATCCATTTTCATGATGCATGCAGCATGGTACATACGTAGGCAAAGCATACATGAATCCTAATCCATGATAAGTGCTCTCATCAGCCCCTAATGCATCATTCATAATCACAATATCAAGCTTCAACATCATCATTTAACTCCACATGTGTGTGTATCTAGTAAAAGCATTTCACATAATACATGCCAACATGCTTGGAATTAAACTCACTACCACACTACACATGTGAATTTCCATCTAAACATGAATTCCAGCGGAAATCATAGGAGAAGAATCATTGAAATCATATCTCAATTCAAAACTCAACCACAGTGGCTAAACACATATAACATCACTCATTTCATCATTGAGTCATGGCATTCACCAACATCCACACACAACTAACCACAATCTATCATGACAAATCAGTCCAATAATAGATTATAGTTCTACTAAAAATATGCTTAACAATGAGAAACCAACCATTCATAATTTAAAGATGACGATTCCAACATCATGCTACAAAACATAAGTCATTCCACTATCTCTAAGCATATATCTCAACTCCATAAACTTAATAGCATGCATTTCCAGTAGCCTAACATAGCTTAAAACACTCCACATTCACATAAAATTGGCAAGCTAAAGTGGAATCATCAAAATAGACATCATATGCACAACATACAATTTACTGTGTAGCCGATTGATCGCCCTTTAGGCCGTTTGATCGGTTAAACGTGAAATTTTGAAATTTACAGTTCGGCTGTTCGAACGCCCAACAGGCCGTTCGATCGGCTGAACTGGAAAACCGACGTTTCGGCAGTGTTGCCGATCGATCGCCCACAAGGGCCGTTCGATCGCCAACAAGGCAGAACTGGTCATCTTCTTCCTTTCGCAAAATCAAACCGAAACATCATTGATAACACTTCAAATCCACATCTAACACCCTAATCATCATCAAAAGTCCTTCTTGGCTTCCAGAACATCAAACTATACCATAATAATGCAAAACCCTAAGAAATCGGGATTAAATAATTCCATTTTCTAATCTTACCATTAACACACCAAATGAAGCAACTCCATTTCGAAATAAGCCAAAAATAAAGAATTTTACCATGAATAAACATAGATTTTGAAGACCCATTACCTGAACACTTGTTTTAGCTCGAATTGAAGAGTCACCCTTCTTGAAATCCTTGAAAACACAATTCAAAACTCTAATAGGAATCGATTTACTCAAGAAATCCCTAATTAAATCTTAGATCTATGGCTTGTTGGTAGTAAAAATTGAATTTTGAATGTTAGGGTTTGTAGTAAAATACAAATCAGTAGCTTTTGATGGTCAAAAACAAATTGAATCAAAGAGAAAATGGTAGATTTGGAAGAATTTAAGAAGAAAACCATGGATTAGTACTTAATTAGAGTAAGTTTACCTTAATCGGCTTCTAATTCGGGCCTAAGTGGGGATTAGGCCAGCCCTCCTTCCTTAGCCTATTCCTAAAAACAGAAATGGCTCTGGTTTGCCCTTTTATAGTAAGGGTTGGGGTATGCATGGGTAAGTTTTGGGGTGTAAATATGAAAAGTAGGCTAAAAATAGCTATTTTACAAATTTAAGCACTAATCAAGCCTAATAAAATTCTGAAAATTTTTGTATAACCTTAGGTAGTTGTCTAAGTTCATTTGACACAAAAATAAAATTTTCGACGGTGGGGCCCACAGGGGTCCCGCCAAAACCCTAATTTTTGGGAAAAATAGTAAAAATTCTAAAAAATCCTAAAAATTCACATTTGGTTTAAAATCACTTAAAACTACTAATATTGAAGTTTATTTTGGTTAAAACCATCACAAATACTATTTATTTACGAAATTACCGAATAAGATCAGAAAATACGTAAATCTCACGATAACCAACAATTAAATAAAACCAAAACCAGTTTAGAGATGAGGGTCCTTACAAGTTAAGCATCTCAAAATATATTCTCCTATATCCTTCTTCATTCCATTCCACCAAAAACTCTTTTTTAAATCTTGATACATTTTTGTTCCTCCTGGGTGGATGGTATATCTAGAACGATGTGCTTCATGTAATAGGTCTTCCCTTAGCTCAGGAATTTCGGGTATTACCAACCGTCCTTGAAATCGAATACCTCCATTAGAGCCCTGGGTAAAGTCAGATCTTTCGAGCAAAGTTTGCATTAGTTCGTCACTTTTCTGACCTTCAAGAATACGCTCAACTAGCACTGATTTTACTTTTATGTTGGCAATGAAAGATTTCTTGTTTCCAGATCGTAGCTCGGGTTGGAAACTTATTGTTTCTTCCAATAATTTTTATTCCTTATCAAGCATGGAGGTTAATCCTCCGGATTTACGACTTAAAGCATCAGCTACCACGTTGGCTTTTCCAGGATGGTACTTGATAGAAAAGTCATAATCTTTAAGATATTCGATCCACCATCTTTGCCTCATATTAAGATCACTTTGGGAAAATATATACTTTAAACTTTGGTGATCGGTGAAAACTTCAAACATTTCCCCATATAGATAGTGCCCCCAAAATTTTAAAGCAAAAACTACTACTACTAACTCCAAATCGTGAGTAGGGTAGTTACCTTCATGTTTCTTTAATTGTCGTGAAGCGTATGCTATCACTTTTCCGTCTTGCATTAATACACATCCTAGGCCTCTTTTAGAAGCATCATTGTACACGACAAAACCTCCACTGCTAGTCGGCAATGCCAAAACAGGTGCAGTTGTCAATTTTTCCTTCAGTTCTTGAAAACTCTGTTCACATGTTTCATCCCAAACAAATTTAACTCCTTTCCTTGTCAATTTTGTCAGGGGCAGGGCAATGCTCGAAAATCCATGGATGAATCTTCGGTAATAACCCGCAAGGCCTAAGAAGCTCGACATTTCATTCTTGTTTTTGGCCTTTCCCATTTGATGACAGCTTCAATCTTGGTTGGGTCCACCGATACTCCATTCTTTGAAACGACGTGTCCTAAGAACACCACTTGTTCCATCCAAAATTCGCACTTACCAAACTTGGCGTATAGCTTATGATCCCTTAATGTTTGCAGAACTACTTGTAAATGCACTCGGTGATCTTCTAAGCTACTAGAGTAGATGAGGATGTCATCGACAAACACGATTACAAACTTGTCTATAAGGGCCGAAAAACTCTATTCATGAGATCCATGAAGGCGGCCGGGGTATTTGTTAAACCAAATGGCATCACTAAAAACTCATAGTGACCATACCAAGTACGGAAAGCTGTCTTAGAGATATCCCCATCTCGTATCCTCAATTGATGATAACCTGACCGCAGATCTATTTTGGAGAAAACTTTGGCCGTTTACAATTGATCGAACAAGTCATCTATACGAGGCAAGGGATACTTGTTCTTTACAGTGATGGCATTGAGAAGTCGGTAGTCAATGCATAACCTCAACGACCCGTCTTTCTTTCTCACAAATAAGACCAGTGCTCCCTAAGGAGAGACATTGGGTTGTATGAATCCTTTCTCAAGCAATTCCTGCAATTGACTTTTTAACTCTTTTAACTCCGCAGGAGCCATGCGTTAAGGTGCTTTAGAGATAGGGCTTGTTCCTAGCATCAACTCAATAGAAAAATCTATCTCTCTTTTTGGTGGCAGACCAGAGAGATCCTCAGGAAAAACGTCAGAGAAGTCTTGTACTACTTCAATATCTTCCAACTTAATCGTTGAAGTCTCTTTGGTATCCATACTAGCAAGATAAGCTTGACATCCTTTAGTTAAAAGCCGACAAGCTTTGACTGTCGAGATGATACATGGCTTGGAATGATCTTTAAGCCCATAAAAAGTAAAACTCCTACCTCCTTGTTCAAAGATCACCTTCTTCTGTTTACAGTCTACTAACACCCTGTTGTCAGCTAACCAATCCATACCTAATATGACATCGAAGTCGGTCATATTTAGGAGAATAAGGTCGGCCTCCCACTGGCGTTTCTCTAAGGATATAGGTACCCCTTGAAGAAATTTATGAGCTAGAAACGTTTTTCCCATCGGGGTGGTCACTTCTAAGACATATCCTAAATTTAAAATAGGATAGCCAAGACTCGAAGCAAAATCGAAAGATATGAAAGAATGTGTCGACCCTGGATCTATCAAGATTTTTGCTAATTTATCCAAGACCAGAAGTGTACCTTGGATGACTGCGGTCGACGCTTGAGCTTCCTCAGCAGTAATTGTGAAGACCCGCCCTTGAGCTTTTGGTTTCTGCTCAGGTTTTGATTCTTCTTGTATTTCCCTCTTTGGGCAGTCTCTAACCTGATGGCCACGTTCACCACAGGAAAAGCACTTTCCTTCGGCACGATAACACAATCCAGATGGATGGATTTTACTGCACTGAGGACATTTTTCTAGCTTCCTTTCTCCCCTTGGCTGTGAAGGTAGTTCTGAGGGCTTTTGAAACTTACGATTATTCTGATTGTTAAACGTAAGTTTCCTTTTCCTTTCATCGGGTCGAAAACTATTATTTTGTCCTCGGTCTTTACGTCCAACCACAAATTCCATGTAGTCTTGCTCTAGGATAGAGGCTAGTTCTATTGCTTTGGCAAAAGTCGTGGGTTGATGGCCAATAACTCTTCCTCGTAGTCCATTATTTAGGCCCCTCACAAACTTCCGTGCCTTCTTTAATTTCGTCGTGCAAAAGTCTAGGGCAAAATGTTGTAACTGTACAAACTTGTTCTCATACTGGGTTACTGTTAAAGTTCCTTGTTGTAGATCTAGAAATTCTTTTTCCTTTCTTTCTTGGACGTGAGGAGGAAAATATTTGTCATATAATACTTCTTTAAATTCCTCCCACTTAATATGATCACCGTCTAGAAAGAAATTTCTTTCTGCTATAGGCCACCAGAAAGCAGCTTCGCCAATCATAGAGAAAGTTGCTAGTGACACCTTACGATCATCGGGGATCTTCATTGCTTTACAAATCCGTTCGACCTCAAAGGTCCATCTTTCAGCGGCCTCAGGGCCGTCTTCCCCTGTGAATGCTGGTGCAAGCTTCTTAAAACTTTCCAACAAATTATCCTTTTCACCATGGATATTATCTCCCGAACTAGTCGAATGAATGGAATGATTCGATTGGAGTCCTTGAGTCATTCTTTGCATTAATAAGTCCAAGAAGTGTGTCATAGGATCTCCCGTTGTCAAAGTGACCGGTGTAGTAACATTCGGTGGAGTTGAGCTACTTGCCGATTGAGCATCGCTACCATTAACGTGCATCATCTAGACATGGATTAATAGCATCAAGATCTTTAAATAAAACAAGCCTACTTCATAGCAACCTTGTAATGTAATTACATCACTCAAAAACTACATTAGCTATTTACATAATAAAACCACTCTTAGTGCACATCAAAATTGTTCCTACAGAACTATTTACTAGAGATATTTACAAACTTTCTTCTCTAAGTAGTTAAGACTTTAGAGAGGAAAGGTCTTTGCTTTAGGGCACTCAAAAAAAAAGTGGGTCATACGCCCACAAAAAGTGCACCGATCGGGCATTCCATGCCTTCCGGTTTCCTCCCCTTTGAGGAGACGTTGGACACTTGGCTCTTCCACCCATTCAACTTCAGGTGGGGGCAGTTCATTCAAGTCAAAGTCCATTATATTTTCAAGGTCATCCTCGTCAAAATTTTCACCTTCTTCCTCTTCCAAGGAGGGGTCTTCTTCAGACTCTTCTCCTGGAGTAGGCGAGTCCGGGATAACAATTACTTCGTCCACATCACTATTTGCAGGTGAACCAGGGACGTAAAAGACTTCAGAATCTTCTAAGTCCGAAATTTCAATGGGTGTTTCATCCTCATGGTACATACTCTTGCTACAACTTCCTTCCATTGGAAGCGGCAATTTACAAGCAGTAAAATGATAAAGATTGCTTGACAGATATGTCTTATGTCAGGGCATCGACATCTGTTTAACTTCACATAGAAATTCATTAAGTAATTTCAAATAGGAAACATACGATAAAATATTAATAATTGTATTGACTGATTTAATTACTTTTTAGTAGACAGTAGAACCTTGGCTCCGATACCAACTGTAACGTCCCTCATATTTTTAAATAAAAAAAACATTTTTTTTGAAAACATAACAAAATTTAATTACAATTGCCAAGGATCACCATGTACTAAAACAGTAATTACAACACACTATGTATTATACAAAGATTTCCAAAAATGGGCATCACATGCCCTTATACATCAGTCAGTACAATAATTTACATAAAGTACAAAAAAATAGTACAAGACTGTAAATTAAGGAAACCCTTCGTCAACTCCGTCAGATTCGAGCGATATACCTGCAGAATCTGGGGTGGGTGAGTAAAATCATACTCAGTAGGTCGAATTAAGTTCTAAGAATATGCTTCATGCACGTAAGAAAATATTGTGTCCTCTTTCTTTTGAAATCATTCAGAAATCTGAAAAACACAATCACAGAACGTCGCGATACCAGATGACTTACACCCGCACTCATGGGGCAACGAGAGACAGAAAAGAAAGGAATTTACCCATGATATCCCAGTCCTATGCACGCCAGATGCCAAATTTGGCGGTATCCAAAATCATAATAATTCTTAGTTCTGAGGAACCGAGAACTATCCAGACGGTATGATTACCCAAAACTCAGAGAAATTTTTGAAAAGAGGACATGATTTTAAAGACAGCTTTGTTTTCATAAAAGCAGCAGAAAACTCTTAGCAAAACTTCGACGAGTCAAAATCTCGGCATACGATTAGAATTTAAAGCTACCTACCGATAACGCATGCGAAGTATAAGAGAACTCCCTCATAGAAGATCCTTCCTTCAAGTAGAAAATTTGACAGAATAACGGTACCAACGCGTAGAGCACCATCGCTTTAGTGGGGTATGGCTTTTGAACGGGCTGAAATAGGTGTAAAATGGTCCAGAAACAGTAAAAGAAGTGAAAGGGAGAGTTTAGAGAAGGGGCATATTTTTCGAGGTCTTAGAGGGGTCACCTTGGGAAAATAACCTTTCCGGTGCATAGAGCACCCTCGATTTAGTTGGAAACGGGTCTTGGATCACGTAATTTAGGCTTAAAATGGGTCAGGAATGAGGAAAACAGTGAAAGGGGTTGAAAATCGGAAGCTTGGTGAAACACTGGCCGGAATGGCCTATTTATAGGCAAGAGAGGCAGTGGTTTCCGGTGGGCGCCCACCGGAGCCGCCGCAAAAAATGGGCGGCGCCCGTTGGCGCTGCCGCAGGCTGTGGGCACACGTGACGAACGCGCCTTCTTCATGTCGAACGCGCACCCATCGCGCATTTGTCACATGCGATGCGTGCATTCGGCGCACGCCGCGCGGCATACGCCGCGCCGAGCCGCCGATTATTTTATTATTATTATTTAATTTCTATAAAATTTCAAAAAATCGTAACTTCCTATCCCGAACTCCGATTTGCGCATTCTTGGTACCGTTGAGTTCGTATTCATGAGCCCTATGATACTAGACCACTTATGGATAGGTTTACCCCTAATTCTAAAGTGGGTCTTGCCAGTTTAGAGCATGCTTCTCGAGGCCATAACATTTGTTCCCGGTCTCAAATTTTTGTATTTTTGACTAATTAAGCTTGTCTTAATGGGTTATAATTAGACTTAGGAAAAATAATAAAATTTATAAAATATCAAAAAATAGGGTTATTACAGTTATAGGTTAACCCAGTGTTTTAAATTTTTTTGCTTCAAATGGGATTCGAACTAACGCTAAGTTAAAGTGATTAGAAAACCTTACCCACTGGGCTACAACATTTTTTATATACATATGTCTATTAATATTTTAATTACATATTTATCTACTTTATAATGCGGGATTAAAATCAAGGCCATGATAGAAATGCATATGCACTCTACCCAGTGAGTTACGATGATCTTGTGGGAATGTTATACTTAACATTGTATTTAATCTAATATATGGGAAAATCAGATCAACCCGGGTTGACCTGCGATTGAACCCAATTAACCCGGCCCAGCAACCAATCCAGGTCAATATTGGTCGAGGCGGTTTTTAAAACACTGGTTTGACCTTTACATAGTGAGATTAACCTTAAACTCATTGAGGAGTTTTTTGGTAATCTCACAAGTTCTAAACACACTTAGTGATACTTTTTCACATATATGCTATAACACAACATCTGGGTTCACATTGTTGGTTGTCGAAAGAGTCTCATCTTTATCTATTACATTTACTAGCAAATCTTTTCTTATACTTTTATTTCTTTGCCTCATTAGTTTGCTTTTTGGTTGTAGATCTGCATATATTCTTCTTAGGCATAATGGCATCTATAATGGTTGTTGTTGAGCTGAGTAAGACTGAAAAACTCAACAACACCAATTGTGTGACATGGAAGAGAAGAATTCACCACATTTTATTGCTAGAAGGACTCCCACATGTCTTGGACACCATAGAGGTTTGTCCTCCTGAAAACTGCTTTGCAGCTCTTAAAAGAGCTTATGACAAGTTTGAGGAGGATGGCCTTAAGGGTAGGACAACAATACTCACCTTCATGAGCCAACGATTGAGATGCTTTTCGAGAAGCACTCAACAACCAAATATATGTTTGAGGCAGTTGTTAGGAGGTTTGGAGAGCATACAGAAGCCCATATCAGGATGTTGCAAACGCGGTATCAAAATATGAAGATGAAGGGTAGTAATAATATGTTGGAGCTCATTAATGTTATTTCCCTCACTAAGAGTATCTTGAAAATGCTTAATAACCCTTTGGGTGAAGGCATTCAAGTCTCCACTATTATAAAAAGTCTTCCCAAGTCTTGGAAAACTATGGTAATAGCATTAAACATGATTGATAAGATATTAACTCTGAATGATCTCACTACCAAGTTTGGCTTAGAGCAGGAGAGAATAGATCATATAAAGGGCTTAGATGCATCAGCCAACCTGGTTCAGCATGGCTCTAAGAAGGGTGGTCCAGGACCTTCCAAGAACAATGACTACAAAAAGACAGCAAGAAGCCTCAAGGTAAGGGAGGCAACTCCAAACCTAAAGGGGCATGCTTTAAATGTAGCCAGATGGACCATTTCAAAACAAATTGTCCTAACAAGGGTCAAGGCAATAAGGATTAGGCAAGTAGAACCAAGGCAGTTGAAAAGAGCAAGGACATAGTGTGCATTGTCACAGAGGCATTGATAGCAAATACTCATAGTAAGGCTTAGTGGTTGGACTATGAAGCTACTATGCATATTGTCATGGTCAGGAGTACTAACTTGACTGAATTTCCTTCTAAATAGCACATATATACATGGGGAACAACACCTACTGTGAGGTAGCTGATGTTAGGACATACAAGATTCATTTCCTCAAGGGGAATACCATAGTGCTGACTAATGTCCTATATGCTCCTTTTATTAGGAGGAACTTTACTTCAATCCTTCTCTTGGCAACAAAGGAATTTGAAATAAGGTTCAAAGGGAGTAAAGCCATCGTAGAAAAAGACAACAAGCTTTTGTTTTTTGCTAGTTTATTAGATAGAATTTATAAATTAGATGTAGATGACTATGCTTTATTTAATATTATGAGTAAGTATTTTGTGTGTGTTAGTGATGGTGATATGTTTATTTTGGCATATGCATTTATGTCATATAAACTTAACAAAATGCATAGGATTCCTCCCAATGACTACTCCCTAAAATATCTAAGAACCTTCGTGTGTGTGAGGATTGTCTCTCAGGCAAAATAAGTATACAACCCTTTCCTAAAGGTCAGAAAGCTTTTAAGCTCTTAGAAGTAATTCATTTTGATATTTCTAATCCTCTAAATGTCCAGACGCATAAGGGTATGACATATTTCATCATGTTCATTGATTATTTCTCTAGGTTTGGGCATGTTTATCTCAAGAAATGAAAGTCAGATATGTTTGACAAATTCAAAGAGTATAAGTTTGAAATTGAAATTCAGCTAGGTAGAACTATTAAAGTTCTTAGAACTGACAGAAGAGGTGAATATACTTTAGATGAGTTCAAGAACTATTTTGCTAACCATGAGATAGTTCACCAGCATACCCTACCTTATACCCCATAGCAAAACGATGTTATTGAGAAGTGTAATAGGACTTTAAAGGACATGGTTAGGTCTATGTTTAATCACTATGAACTAGGAATATAGTTTTGGGGAGAGGCTCTAGGAACTGTTGTCTATGTGTTGAATCGGTACCTTTGGGGAGAGGCTCTAGGCATTGTTGTTTATGTGTTGAATTGGTACCTACTAAGGTTGTTCAGAAAATACCATATGAATTATGGATAGGTAGATGTCCAAACTTATGTTGCCTTAGAGTGGTGGGGTCAAAGGCACATGCAAGAGATCTTAAGATTGACTTATACTTAATTTGGTCCACTATTTAGTGTCCACAAGTTAGTTGAGTTCATGAACCCTATGTGATTATGGAATATTATACTACAATGACCAAATTTGAAGAAAGAACTTGTATCAATGACAAGAACCAGCTTATAGGATGATCATCATAAAAAAGAATTTAAAGCTTCAATGAATTTCAACTCTTCTACCACTATGTAGAGTCTGAGGAGAACGCCATTGAGGACCCTCTTCTTTTGTGGCTGACTAGAGGCTCTGGCTTCTCTGTTTTGTTAGACCTTATGTTTGAAATTGGTTAGTTAAGCGCTCATAGTTCCTACCCAATCCAATTAGATATGTGGTGATTCTCATTCATAGGGCAAGCTAGACCCTAAGACAATGAAGTGTAATTTTATAAGGTATAGTGAACACTCTAAGGGGTACAAATTCATTATTCATCATGTCTATAGGACAGTAATAGAGTCAAGAGATGCATATTTCCGTAAAGATGATTTAGATCCCAAAATTCCTAGTAAGAGGGTAGAATTATTTGAGGTTGAAAGTAAACAGAGAGTTAGCTCTACTTCTGAGGAAGTGATTGGTTCTCAGCCTACGACTAAGAAAAAAAATGAAATTCTAGCGTTGAGGGAATGGAGCCCCTATACTATGTTGAGGGACTTCTATGCAAGGCTTGGGGAAGATGAGGTTTCTATAGATGAGCCTATACTTGATGATCCATTAACATTTGAGCAAGCTATGAAGAGTTCATATTCCAAGAAATGGCAGGCTACTATTCAAGAGGAAATTGACTCTATCTTGAAAAATAAAGTTTGGGAAGTTTTTTACTTGCCCAAGGATAGAAAACCCAATGGTTGCAAATGGCTTTTCAAGAAAAAGCTTAAGGCATATGGATCAATTGATAAGTATAAAGCTAAACTAGTTGACAAGGGATTCACTTAAGTAAGATGAATTGATTTTAAAGAGACTTATTCACCAGTATCTAGTTTTAATTCTATTAGGTGTTTGTTGGCCTTAGTTGCATATTATGACTTAGAATTACACCAAATGAATGTAAAGACTGTCTTCATAAATAAAGATTTAGGAAATGAGAATTACATAGTATAATTTAAAGGGTTTGTTGTTATTGGAGAGGAACATAAGGTGTGTAGATTTATCAAGTCATTATATGGTTTTAAACAATCTCATGGGCAGTGGTACTTTACTTTTCACAGAGTGTTTTGTGAGTATGGATTCATTACTAATGAGTGTGATTATTATGTGTATTCATTGAAAGAGGGAAGTAGATTTATGGTACTCTTATTGTATGTAGATGATATCCTTTTGATGTGAAGTGACTTGAGCTTGATAGCCCATCTAAAGGAGTAACTTAAGACCCAGTTTGAGATGAGGCATGGATGAGGCCTCCTACATACTTAGTATGAAGAATGACATACATAGAAAAGTTAGGTTGCTTAGTATATCTCAAGAATCATACATAGAAAGTTTCTTGAAATGCTTCGGTGTGATTAGTTGAAAAATAATAGAATCTCTTATTTATAACGATACAATTATATCTAAATTCCAGGCATCATCCTCTGACGAGGATAGACTCAAGATGGAGTCAACACCTTATGCGCAAGCCATTAGAAACTTAATATATGTCATGACCTGTACTTGACCTAATTTGAACTATGTTGTAGGGCTTTTGAGTAGATACTAGGCAAACCTAAGCATGCCTCACTAGCAAATAGTAAAGTGAGTTTTTACGTACTTCCTGGGAACTAAGGGTATGAAACTTACCTATCAGGTTGAGAACCTGTCATTGGCCAAGTATAGTGATTCAGAGTATGTTGGGACCTAGATGACAGTAAATTCACTGTAGGTTTTGTTTTCATGTTTGGAGGCGGTACTATAACTCGGACTAGTAAGAAGAAAAAAAGCGTAGCAAAGTAACTATAGAAGATGAATTTTATGCATGCAATTTCAACTTCATAAGTGTAGATAAAAGACCTTCTCAGGCTTAGGCTAGAGAGTTGTGCCGATTCCCCTATCTAGATGTTTTGTAATAATCTTAAAACTATGTCGACACTTAGAAATAGAAAAATTAGAACCAAAGGTAAACACATAGAAGTACATTATTACTTTGTGTTTGACATGCTATTGAAAGGAAAGTTGGTGGTAAACCATTTTCCTACTTTTGAGATATTAGTTGATTCGTTAATGAAGGCCTTAACAACATATCAGTTTGTTTAATAGAATAGGACTTCGATGAGGCTAAGGCACTAGTTCCTATTGAGTTCAATATGAACATTATGCTTATAGGTTGGACTATGACAGAATTAGGTACACAAGTTGTTGTATGGTCTGTGGGCACTTCACCCAAGTGGGGTGTAAGATCTCTAATTTATTTTCTTTTTAA
Organism: Saururus chinensis; assembly: GCA_035235625.1. Taxonomy (NCBI): domain Eukaryota; kingdom Viridiplantae; phylum Streptophyta; class Magnoliopsida; order Piperales; family Saururaceae; genus Saururus; species Saururus chinensis. The sequence continues at coordinate 53,203,015 of CP141140.1, forward strand.
TTGTGTGAATTTGTTTGTTTATCGGTTTGATTTAATTTTTTTAAGGTAATGAGTTAGATTATTTATTTATTTCTTAAGGTTTAATTTTATTTCAGTTTAGAGTAGTAGTGTCAACTTGATTCACCCAAATTTCTACCTATTTAAAGGCATTTTTTTTATATTCCTTTCTCAAAGGAGTGGGGCCCACCATGGAACCGCATCGGTGTGGTATGGAGTGCTACCCATTTCGGCCACCAACCTTCTTTTGATTTGTCTAACTAGGATTAGGTGCAATTAAATTCGTTTTTAAGTCAAAAATTGAATGGTCACTTTATGGTATTTTCCCCTATTTTCTAACCCAATAATTCAATGTTTAGCCCATAAGTCATGTAATAAAAAGAAATTCTCTAGTCATATGTCAAATGGGGAAGGGCTTAAAATAAGAGGGAGGGGCACCCATTTCCCAAAGGAGAAACCCTTCTTATGGTAACCATTTCCCCTTTAATTATCCATTAATCTTCCATTTTTGTTTTAATCATCATTATCTTCACTTCTTCTATTTACACTATTAATTTTCTTCCATCAAAATCATATTTTTAATTCCGATTTAAAACCCTAATTAGGTTATTTTCGTATTTAATCTAAGAAGGTTTTGTATCTATCATTTTCCAAGTAGATTTTAGTTTATTAGTTAATTAGTTTTGATTAGGATTAACTAAAACCTCTAATTTTTTGGTAGGATTTCTTTAGGTTGAAGCTCATTCAAAGGATTCACAAGCTTGATAGAGGTAAGGGGTTTTCTTTCTAAGAAGTTTTCTTCCTTGAAATATCATTATTATGGTTTATTTGAATTTTTTATTCATCTTGATGTGTTATAGTGATTTATTAAATATGCATGATTTATGATTGTTTTTGTACGTTTAAGTATGAAAAATAATAGATGTATCATATTTTAGGCATGGGTAGTGATGATATGAACTTTTAAGAATTTTTATTTATCTTTAGAAGAATTCTAGTTTAATTTCATGAGGTAGAAGACGACTATTTTGATAGTTTTGTCCTAACTGTTCGATTATCTGCGGGTCGATCGAATGACCAATCACTCCAACAAACCACCAAGCATGTTCAAAAGGCCCAAATAGCTCTTTGTTTTAGATTCACAACTATGTTTTAGATACTTTTACTTTGAGTTTCGCTTTCAAATTTTTTTTGCGAATATATTATCATTAATATATGATACTCCTAATCTTTCAAAGTTTTTCAGAATAATATATATTTATTATTATTTTTGGAATACATATTATACAGTAAAATAGCTCTCTATTTTCGTGTTTATAAGCATGTTTAATGATGAAAACATATGATTTTTTGTTCCTTATTTTTATGATGGATTGATATATATGTTATAATAATGTTATAAAAATTTCAAGTTGTTTAGAGTACGATAAGTTAATGGCATAATCATACATTTGAAGGTTGCCTATTCTGGAAGAACTACACTATCTCATTAATTAAATCACAAAAAATATTTTTTTGTACTTATTTTTATATGATATTTATTTATATGTTAATTAAGCCTATGATGTAGATTTTTGTAAATTTTCACTTTGATTGGAGTTTATTTACTATTTTCCCTAAAATGTACAAGTTACATCTTGTGATTATGTTAAAACATCTACTTAAGCTAGTATGGGATAAATAAGTATATGCGCAATTTTAAGTGGGATTTTGATGATTTCTTTATATTTACTCCATGATTTTAATAGATTATGACCATGATGAATTGTGGATTCTTGTACATGTCACATTAATTACATATAAACTATGTTACGCATGTTTTAGCTCAATTATAAACACAATTATGTATGTATATTTTTAGTCATGCTTATATGATTTTATTTGTCATAAATAGTCCATGTTTTATGTATATTAGGACTAATTAGAATATGTTTTCCCATGCTTAATTTCATTAAACATTTCTCACTTATGTATCATATCGAATGCATAATGAGAATGACTTGTAAGCAAAGATTACTTGTGTTTATCTTTGATCAATTTATTAGATGTCGTAGTTTTTTGGATTACATCCAATTGGATTAGTTTTTACGTCCATTGGGCGAGGTTTTATGTTCCTTCAAAGATAGTTTTCCTCCCCATGTGAGAAGAGAAGAATGTTATAACGAGTTAAATTGATGAGTCTTTCTGGACATTGTTGACATAAAAAAAAATTCAAAATTCAAAATTCAAATGTAAAGAGTTCAGAGCTTGACTAGCTCTGGATGAGATCAATTTTCAAAATAGACAAAGTCTCAAAAGTGGACAAAGTCCAAAAGAAAAAAAAATTTCTAATGCTACACACGTAGGAATGTGATAAAAAAAATCAAATTTCAAAAGCCAAGATTTCGGAGCTTGACTAGCTCTGAGTAAGACCAAATTTTTTAAATGGATAAAGCCTCCGAAGTGGACAAAGTCTAAAAAAAAAATAAGGAAACAAAATCTAATCTTACACATGTAGGAATGGACTAAGGCTTTTAACAACAAAAAAAAGTGAAGAGGTAAGATCTAATCCTACACACATAGGAATGGACTAAGGCTTCCAACAAAATTTTTTATTATGAGAGGACATCATGGGGCCTCTTTACATTTAAAGTTAAATGGCTGAGGGAGGCTTTGTAAGCCTCACATGGCCACATAAATTTTTTTTGCAAAGGGCATGTGAGACCTCATAAGTCTCACATCAAAATAGCCATAAAACAGAAATAAATGAAAAGGCTAGGTAAGACTCGTGGGTCCCACACTATTGTTTTGTTAAAAAAAAAATATGTTCAGCCATGAAAGACCAAAATGGCTGAAAATACAAAAAAAAATTTAATTCCAAAAGAACTCAAAGTTCAAAGAAAAAAAAAGAAGGTTGTGTGGAAAATTTCATGGGCCTCACATAAGGAATGAGAAGATTAAATCAAAGCCTTGATGCCCGTGATCCCCTACTGTAAAAATGATGATGAAATAAAGAAATATAATAAAAAAATAAAGAAAAAAATAAAATGATAATGTGTAAAAGTGGAGAGGACCAAGTCAAATATATAATGCTCGGTCTTCTCTCACACTTCCCAATTCCTCCACTAATCAAGTGGTTCTCACCAACCCTCCCACTAACCTATTTCTCATCTCCCACTAATCCACTCTCCACTTTTTATAAACTACCTTTCTAACTCACCACACTACTTTGCTTAATCGTGCAACTCTCATCCTATAAATACCCCTTCGTTTCCATAAGAAGAGGCTTTTGGCTTTCAAGTCTAGGAAACTTCTAAAAGAGAAATCCAGAAGTCCATCACACATCAAGTTCCTAAAAAGCCTTGACCTTCAAAAAGTCGAAGAAGATCGAAGAATTGGAAAACAAGCAGAAACACTCAAAAAGGAAGAAGAACCTATGCAAGGGGAGCTCTCATCTTCAAAAAGAATTTTCCTTGTTTTCTTCTTTTCTTTTCCTTTTTAAACTTAAAAGTTGTAGCCACTTCTCCTGACAATTCTCTTTTCTTATTTTAATAAAATTCCAGTTGTTTTTTTTATTTTTGCCAACTAATCGAAGGGTTTTGAAAATTGAACAATTACCACTACTCACTTTAAAGTGTAAAGAGTAGTCTTGATTATTCAAGAGAAGGTCGTCCCACATAAAAAAAAGGTTCTTCTCTACCCCTTGTAAGGAAGGATCACCTGATCCATTCCTTTGTCTTGTGCATAGAGAACAATCGAAATCCACTAACAGACATGAGAAGTCATGTTGGTTTGTCTATGTGCACCATATTACCAAGGGGCACTTTCCTCGTTAGGGATTTACCCAAACTACTCTAGTTTTCCTTTCTAGGAATTCATACTTCTTTATTAGGATTTCCAAGGTAAGCAGGTCTACTTGTGCTTCGGCTAAAATAAACAGAGTTATTTTATCTATTTTGAGACATTCACCATATTATTTATGTTTGTGTATAGATTATAATGCTTATTGACATAATTTGTATAGGGACAATTATGTTTATATTACATGATGCGCATAAAATGATTACACTTGAATAGTGAAATGGAATGTAGTTTGATACACATGATTATGCAGGGTGAATGTGAATATTGATACTTACATTTATGCAGGAGGTGAATGAATCATAAAACATAAATAATTGCACAAAGTGTGCATGTGTATTATGAATGAATGAACCTATGATCCACATGTGGTACGAATGTGTATGTAGAATGTGACTTATCTTATGATACACACATGTAGAGAATTGATATGGGATGCATGTTTAAATTGACTTTTATGGGAAAAATTCATGTGGTGTTATCATGAGCTTATATTTTTTTAAAAAATATTTATTGAGCTAAACACATTCTTCTTTTGTTTGTGGTTTTATTTTGGGGTTGTATGTTGTGTCATGTTAGTACTCAGGGTGATCTTTATGTCAAACTTGAGGATAGACATGTGCCATGAGAGGGGGTTAGGTGTTTGGGTTATTTTAGACTTGTTATATGATAGATGATCTTATACTTAACTTTATTTCATACTTTGAATAGCCTATGATGGTTTTAGATACATTGCAGCTTTAGGGTTTGAGATTATGTTTATTATACATTTTATAGGTATTATGTTAGACTAAGATGGTTAATTATTTTTTTTACCTTATGTTATTTAATTTTGCACAAAGGGCACGCGCGTTGTGTACTTCGATGAGAACCAAAGATGTGTTAGTATTCAGCTATGTTGCGTTGTGTCCCACCTTTTTTAACTGGGTTCGGGTCATGGTGATGTGGTAGAGTGTGACATGGGGGATGTTCGGTGAGTGGGTTTGTACCCACATAATTGAACCCAAAATAGAGAGAAACATGATATGAGGTGGAAAAGGTGGGCCCCACACTATGAGTTTGTTGAGCCTCACTTGAACTCAACGTGGGCAGTTATTTAAGGGAGAGTACAACAGATTCTCCCTTCACCTGGTTATCTTCTTCCTCTTCCATGTAAAACCAAAAACAATAAGTTTTTCACAGTTGTGTGACTACCAAAAGAGGATTAAGCACTCTTGGGGAAAATTGAGACAAGGCAGACATTCTCAACTTCTCTTCGGTGTGTGGTGATCAAGTCTCTCTCATCTTTCTGTTGTTCGTCCTTCAAGCCCTTTCAAGCCAGTTGTTCCTAGTGATTGGCAAGTGACATATAGAAGTAACTTTAAACTTTGCGAATGTTTTAGTGTTCAAGAGGTGTTTCGTAGAAGATTATATTTAACCTATGTCCCCAGGTTTCCACCCTAAAAGTTAGTGTGTATTTATTTATATTTAATTAAATTTAGAATGAGGCTATATGCACCCTAATAATCCCCTCGGTACCCTAATAACCCCATAAATCCCCTTAAGAATTTAAGAATAAAATAAGGTATTAAAAGAATTATTGGGGTATATATAGCCTCATTTTTTAATTTATATACACAATTTATAAATTAATTTATTATTTAAAAAATATAATTATTTATTGCATATTTTAGCCGGGATTATTCAATTGGTACCACGATCACGTGAACCTTGGCCCTAGCATGGCCCGCCGCTTCCCCTGCGCGCCACGGGTAGGAGAATTCCACCTGATTTTGTATTAATTCTCAGGCGATGTGATCATAATCTCCTTCTTTGACTTTGATATAACATCAACTTTGGCCTTCGCCTTCTGAAACCCTGCGGATATGTCCGTCAGCTTGTCCCTCACCTCACCTCATCTGTCCTTTTGGAAATTGTATCGAACACTCGGTTAGCAGCCGTCTGCAGGTCCAGGAAATATTAACGTTGGAGCCGGTGTCAGCCCTCGGAGATCTGAAGCTGGTGGCTTGGTGGCGCACGGCTTTTGCTCCAGGTACTGCTCCTCTTCATCCATGATAGCCCCTTCTCTTTCTCACCGGCACCATGGCGGCGCCGCGTGCAGAAGGTGCGGAAGTGAGAGGGGGATAAGCGAAAGAGGAGTGACGGAACAGAGAGGGATGTAGGCGGGGGAGGACCTATACTGGGCGGCGGTGAAATTTCCTTCTGATCCACGTGAGGCACACGTGGTTGGGACTTAGAATTCATGTCAGTAAAATGGATTTAAGCTCACTAAGAATTTATTTTCTCTTTCTTCATCATGAACCGAATGGAAGCCACCGAAACACTAGTTGATCAATTTTGAAATGTCTTGTAAAAGAATCCACCCAGAATAGAATAAAGGAAAATTAATCAAGTAATTAAACAAACTATACATGAAGTGTCAGGCTTCACATGTTACATGCATGCTGACTATTTCCAATAGCAGAATCATAATGAGAGCACTTCAATCAAATGATAAGAGTGTGATTAGACGCAAGAAGGTGGTATTTGCTGGCCAAAAGAAACTCCGTGCACGTTGTAGCAGGATGAGACTGAGGGGCCTCCTCCTTCCCCATCATATTTCAAGTTGATGTTGCTTAGCTCCACGTTCCGGCATGGCATTCCCTTACTACATAGAATGTTCACCGCTATCTTCGAGGCCGACACTCCCCGAATGTCCCTGAAGATTATGTTGCTCAGCTGAACCCGTGATGGTGACTGCAATTCATAAAACCAGTAGACATATAGAGATGAAGCAGTACTCATTGGATCAGTCAGTCCATCAATCAATTGGTATATAGAGAGAGAGACAGACAGCTAGACAGTATTGTTGATCAAAGTACCTGAAGGTTGCACGAAGAATAAGGGCAGTATTGTTGATCTATGACAATTGGATTACTGACATTTTTCATGACCAAGTCCTCAAAAGTGAGATTGGAAGCCGAGGTGTAGGCAGGGGAGCTGGGCCAAGTCTTGATCCTCACCCCATTGTCTGTGCCTATGAAAGTGCAGTTCTTTACTGTCAAGCCCACCACATCCCCTTCATGGACATCCCTTCCCAAGCTGCCCACGCTGATGCCGTGCCCAGGCCCACAGAAAACGTTGGAGATGGTGATGTTGGAGCTGCCGGGACCGATCGACACGCAGTCGTCGCCGGTTCCAATTGCCGATCGCGAGACTCGGACGCCACTGGACGACGATATGTGGATGCCGTCGGTGTTGGGGCTGTCCGTAGGCGCCGAGATGGTTAGAGCTTGGAGCTTAATGTTGTGTGATGCAAAAATGATCATGTGGAAGAACTTGCTGTCAATTGAAGATATGCTTCGGATAGTCGTGTCATTGACAAAGCTGAATCTTAGAGACTGTAGCATTCAAAAGTTACATAAGTGAATCTGTTCATATTTTACCTAGGCAATATACATGGGTCCTGTTAGTATAAGTCCGAGTTCAAACACTAACGTGTGCTAGACTCGTTCATGATTTTTTCTATTAAACTCCCTAAAAATAGCCGATATGCTAGAAAGCACGATGATATATTACGTTCCGATTTGTGCTAGGCATGCCAAGGTAGTACCTTATTTATACCTTAATAGTTTCTCGCTAACATGAACTATTTGAAGGTGCATGTTATTCAGGTAGGCAGGTTTGAATCACAAGCCTGGTACCTCTATCATCGTATACCATCTGATCTCAATTTAACGACTCGCAAATGTTTGACGTTTTTCTACGTCATATCTTTATTGAAAGAAGATCTTTAAGAGTATATGTACTTACTGTGGGCAGAGGTTTGCAATTTTGGCTCTTGGGGCACTTGTTGTGGGGCCAGGCTTCAGCACCCCGGCCATCGAACTTTCCTCCCCCAGTGATCATCAACCCATTGACATACTGGAATTCAATCCAAGTCTCTGAGTAGAACTTATCTAGGTCAGGTGCCTTCACCATCCCCTTGACTTGGAATACAGTGGACCCTTTGCATGGCCCCTTCATCACCACTGGGCCCAGCATGAATGTCCCCTCTGGAATGAAGACCCTCCCAATTCCTTCCCATTCACAAGCCCCCTTCCAAGCACTCATCAATGCCTGCAATCACAATATCATTCTCCCATTTACCGCTACAGAGAAGCTTGTACGAAATAACCAAGGGCAAAATGAAAAAACACATAAAAAGAGTGCTCACCTCACTGATATCCGATGTTCCATCAGCAATGGCGCCGAAACCCTTCACGTTGAAAATCTTGTGTAAGGGAAACTCAGCTCCGGCCACCCCTATTGTGAAGAACATTATAAACAGACAAACTGTTCCCAGATTTAAGTATCGACCCATGATTTCCCTTCAATCTTTCTGACCAAAAGAACCGGGAAACCTGAAAGGAAACAACTGCTGCAAGCACTACCTTCGGCCTCCTTGATCTACCTTAAGCAATTCGATGCAATGAACAGCCAACATCGCTGTGTCTATTTATACTGCAATCTCCAGATACACAGAGAAGACGAGGAGTTTCTTGTGTTTGAAGTGTCAGCAAAACTCCCATGGCTTATCAGGTTATGTCGTGGGGAGATGTATAGACTGCCAGGTATGGTTGTAACTGCCTTTTTTCTTCAAGCAGCAGGTGATGCAGTAAGTGACGGCGAGCTTGACGTGCGTGTGCATGCTTCAGGACTTTAACTGCCTTTCAGTTTCTCCCTTCAAACTGCCGCCAACTTCTCTTTTGAACCAGCCTTCTGAATCATCTTCTGGCCGCCAAATGCTGTGTTGATCAAATTCCCGGTTTGCTGTGATGTGGGATTCCTTCAGGTGGAGGTGATGATCGCCCAGGGGGGAACGACTCATGCCTGGATTGGGGAATTGGAACCCTTCACATGCAAGTGAGCGGGCGGACTTCAGGTGGCGGTTACGTGATTGATTGAATGTTTTATTTTACCAAAATGCCCCTCCTTAAGTGCACTTTTTTATTGTTGTTGATTAACGCTCCTGGAAGGAGGACAATTGACATACTGACTCAGTGTTTTAATTTTTAAGTCCCTGGCATTATTTATGTTCATAGAAAGAAAAAAAGTGTACCAGCCAGCCTTGTCACTGATCTCCTAGTATGTATATTGTGGACATGGCCCACAGCTATCGTATATTAATAGCGTAGTAGTTTTGATGGAACGATGAAACTTACTTTTAAGATATGGGAAAATATGCTTACCATACTATTTTTTAAGTACTTAATTATTTAAATTAAATATAATAAATTTATTAGTAAAAAAAATTATATAAATAATATTAAATTTTTATTTATTAAAATAATAAAAAGAGAAAATATTTACTAAAATAGTGTTCGTTTTAGCCATACAAGTGTTAGCTAAGTACTAATGCCTGTGTAGTTTTATTTTAATTTTGTTTATAATTTTATCCTTATAAATGCCAAAATCAATACTATGTCCTGCATTTCAGTGCGCAATACTTAAATTATTACAATGACTTATTTGTCCTCTCTTTATTCTCTCTCCTCTTTCTCTCTCTTCACTCTTTCTCTCCTCTCTCTATTCACTCTCTCTTCTCTCTCTCTCCTCACTTTCAACTATCTCTCTTCTTCTCTCTATCCCTTCTTTTTCTCTCTCTTCTCTCATCTCTTCTAAAGGACAAAGTCATGAATCTAAAAAAAAAAGCATATTAATTTCGTCTTTCGTAAAATATCATATTTTATTTATAATATATTATTTTAATATATAATAAATAAGTAAACAAATTTAATTAAATTTCCTACTTTCTCCCCTCTCTCCTCGTAGCCGGAGCTCACTCTCACATGCATGAGAGAGAGATAGGGAGGAGAGAAAGAGAAAGAAGAGAAGAGACAAAGTGAAGAGAGAGAAAGTGGAGAGAGAGTTTTTGTGAAGAGAGAGAATATTGAGTGAAGAGAGAGGAGAGAGAAAAGAAGCTGAAAGAGAGAGGAGAGAGAGTGAATAAAGAGAATAGCGAGAGAGGAGAGAAAGTGAATAAAGAGAAAAAGAAGAGAGAGAAAGAGGAGAGAGAGAGATAAGAGATGATAAATCAGTCATTGTACTGATTTTGTCGTTGTGAAGGATGCTTCACAATGAAGAAATGCAATACATAATATTGATTTCATCCTTCAACATAAAAAAATTTTAAAAAAAAATGCTAACAGACAAGTTGAGAGGGATGAAGTCAAAAGTGAGGTCCTTGTAGAGGAGATAGAGATAGCGTGAGTAAAAATAGGAGATGAGGTAGATTGAAGAAGAGATAGAGGGAAAGAGGCAATTGGATCACCCACAAGATAGGGCGGGGGGAAGGGGTAAAAAGACTCATAATTTTGTCCTTTTAGAGTAACAATATCAGAAATCACCATTTAATAGAAAAGATGAAATCACCAAATAAATAAATAAAGCTACGCATGCACAAGCGCCTATGTGACAAAAAGCAACACTATTTTGGTAAATATTTTTATCTCTCTACTATTTAGGTAATTAATTTTTAAAACACTATTTATATAATTTTCCCTAAAACCAACTAATTATTTAAAAGCTTGTTTTTTTATAATAAAGATACTTTAAAAAAAGAGAATTATATAAATAATGTTAAAATTTTATTGAAATGGTTTTGGGTTAGGAATATTTAACGAAATGGTATTGTTTTTTTTCCAAGCACTGGCTCATGCATGTATTTTTTTTAATTTTTAGTTGTTTTAAAGGACAAATTCACCTTCCATCAATGTGAATTTGTCCTTACACATGACAAAATCACCATTTCTAATTTCATTTTTCTATAGGAGTCTTTTTACCCCTGCCCCACTTGTCTCGATTTTTTAAAATTTTAGTTTTTGTGAAGGACAAATTCACCTTCCATCAATGTGAATTTGTCCTTACAAACAATGAAATCACCATTTCTAATTTCATTTTTCTATAGGAGTCTTTTTACCCCTGCCCCGCTTGTCTCAATTTTTTAAAATTTTAGTTTTTGTGAAGGACAAATTCACCTTCCATCAATGTGAATTTGTCCTTACAAACAATGAAATCACCATTTCTAATTTCATTTTTCTATAGGAGTCTTTTTACCCCTACCCCACTTGTCTTGTTGGTGATCTGGCCACCTCTTCCTTCTCTTTACGTTGTTTTTGTCTCCTCTTCAATCCGCGTCGTCATCTCTCACGCAACCGACACACCTCCCCTGACCACCATGGCAGGGTGGGGCTTCACCCGATGGGCCTAGCCTTGCAACTGTTTGGTGGCTAGCCGGGGCCACGGGCTACTCTCCCTCCTTGCAGCCTGCCATAGGCTGCCCCTAGTCACAGTAGCAAGGCGGAGGGGCTGGGCCTCATAGAGGCTGATGAAGCTAGCCTCACTGCCAGTCGGGGTTGAAAGCTTCACCCCTTTTTTTCGCTCCCTGCTATTTGATCATAGTGCGTCAAGCCGCCATAGCCAGACAATGCCCTAGGACAGTTTGAGTCACTGGAATCTGGCAATTCCGGTGGCCTAGGCTCAGTCACCACTTTTCCTCGCCTCTGAAACTGCTGACGCCTCACTACTCGAGAGCTCTGACGTATCATCTCCTGGCCATGGTCTTCACAGCCAAGGCCCGCTGGCCTGGCCTGTGTAACCAAGGCCAACACGCCTAGGCCGAAAGCCAGACTAGAACCACCGGCGATGGCCAATCATTGGATTCGTCAGTCGACAATAGCAAGTCAGAAGACCGGTATAAATTAAAAGAGGGATGATTTTATCTTAACCATAAGGGAAAATGTTATTGTCACGACTCAAATTTTTAAAAGTATTTTTAAATAGCACGAAGCAAGAAATTTTTTTCTTTAAATACAAAACAAACTATTCGATTAAATATCCAGGTCATGATAACTGGGGTTTACAAATACGAATATCAAAGCATATGATATTATTTAACGTCTAAAAATTCATAAAGACCAGCTCATCCATCTAAGTGCAAGTCTGTCACTTGTCTAAAAATAAATAATAAGTTGACTCTCACGCTTAAGGTACACTTACGTATCGGAGTTGCAAAAATGCGGGAACCTCTTGCGCTCGCCTGCCTTGGTCTCACTTGTCATCGCCTGGAGAATCTGCAACATAGCAAACCAAACAACAACCACAACTACAATGGAGCATCTCTGCCTACAGGAGAAGAGCTTCCAAAGGACAAAAGATTTTATTAATATTTTTCGGATCAGGCCAACATCACCCGATGTTAGTTGCCTATATACTCATCAGACAACATCTCCAATGTTTCCAACAAGATCAGATCTAAACATAGTTCTGCCTAAAAACTACACTATACTAAGAAGCATAGTATCACCCATGCAATGCTTAAGTATTTTCAAGCAACCTATATTTTATGCAAGTCCTTTAATCGTTCCACTTGTTCTAATTAAACAAGCAATATCAATCAATGTTATTAATTATCTCACATCCCTTGTTCGATAATTAATACTATCAAATCTGTAACTCAGAGATAACCCTCGAGAAACCTCCAAACATGGTACTCCAACCTTGGAGTAGACTGCTTAACAGCAGCTTGACTCCAATCCCCAGGGCTCTCAATAGCCTGCCACAAATCTGGGGAAGAGGATCCCAACTGTGCTCATGGACATAGATTGGCAAGAAACACAAGCCAGCCATTATGCTCATGTAACTCCACTTTTCGTTCGTACTAAATAGTCCTGGGAAGACCTACGGGAGACCCGCGGTAAAGACCCTCTCGTCAATACCCAAACCGTCATGGCAATGAAGAAGCACATTGCAATCTCCACCTTCCCAACGCTAGGAGAAAATGTCTTATAAGACATTATTAATGTATCAATAGAAGCCTTAGGTCCTTATGACCATTGACTCCCCCAAACATCTGAAACTTAGACTAGATCATTTTCATCCAGTCAAGCATCTGCTCAACCATTTGGGTCCTCTTCACCTTGTGAATCGGCCCACTCTATAGCTCATCCATTGAGCTATGACTTGAAGAACATCCCGTAACCATCATCAGTTCATTAACCAAGATCAAATTCTATGTCAAGGCCCCGTTCACTCCATGAATTGGTCCTAACCCTAAAGAGGGTATTTTAGTCATTATCTTGATTAGATGTTCTCCCTTCAAACCAACAGCAACCCATGTCTCTTGATTAATCTTAAGTTACTGATATAAATCAATGCATCAATATCAAAAGCATGCATCAGCGTAAATAATCATGAAATCATACAAACATATAAATAATAAACAGAGGCCTATTGCATTCATTTGCAGGGCTAGAGCTTAGAGAATTCAAGCCCGATATGTAAATTAACATATTCCACAAGTTATATATTCCACGAGTGACGTATAAAATGCCCTAGTGGATTTATGCGTTGTATTACGAACACGTGCAATACGCTGCCCTAAACCCTGAGAATTAGGGTTTTCCATTGGTTTCCAGTGACATTGTGACCTATCAAGGTATTCGTGTCACCTACCGGTCACACCCCTTCCTTTTGAAGTCATTTATAGGGTACCTTAACTCTTGATTAACTCTTGGTTATTCGTTTCGACGAAAACAGAATATATTGCCCCTTAAGGGCATTAGGGTAATTCTACCACTTAGGGGTATTCTACCCTCCCTTAAGTCATTAGGTCATCTCACTACCCTTTTATTTATTTTAAGTTATTAATCTCTCATAAGGCTCCACTCCCAAATTGGCTCGTGCTTCCATTCACATGAATGTGGGTGGATCCACTCAAAGGGTATTTTTGTTATTTGGTTTAAGGCCTTAATGACATCTAAAGGGTCTAAAACTAAAACCAAGGGTACTACTAGCCTTCATGGACTCTGTGTAATTTTCTTGGTGTGTAGCAGGGTCATGAACCCCTTGAACCGACCCAAGTTTGCTTATCGATTTACTATAAACCCTAAGGGCAAAAAGGTCAATTAAGTACTCATTGGGATTTTTCTTCACTAAGAGATTTGGCCTATAATTTGGTAACCAATTGGACTCTTATTGAGAATTTTCCCAATTTTTAAATCAACTCCTAGGCCCCTAGACCGGGGCCCCGAAGTCAGGCAAATGGTTTTCACACGATGATTTAACTACCAGGGGTAAAAAAGTCATTTTAGAGACTCAGAGTTTTTCCGGGCCTGAAACTCAGTCACAATAATCCCACACCTCGCCTGGTCCATGAGTAATTTTATAGGATTTGTTTGACATATTTATCCCCATGAACTGGACCCAGTTCACAACCCTTCATTTATTTTTTTATCAAATCAGACTGGACAAATTGGGTTGGGAAACCCAACCCGGTCCAGCGGCTGACGACCCACATCGTGGGTTGTCTTCCCCGCGACCAGTCAGAGGCCATTCGGCCTCTGGTGGTGCTGCCAATACTGCGGTGGAGGAGGGACGACCCAGGTGTTCCCGGACCACCGGCGAACGACGGAACTGACGACACATTTTTTGTCGCCGCCCGGTGGCTAGCCGACAGCCAAAGGCCACCCTTTTCTTTCTGTCCCCCCTTTTTTTTTTAAATCCGGCGGTGCCATCGTGACAGCAGGCCGCTACGACAGACCGATGGGCCAGGCTTGACTGGATCGCCATCTTCCGGCGATTCTAGTAGCCCTGGTCCATCCCCCAGCCGGCGGCTATGCCGCGCTGCAGTAAGGCTCCTCTCTCCTTTTTTTTGTTGTGTTGACCCGGCGGCAGCAAATCTTCCACCGTCATGGTTGCCGGATCCAAAGCAGCCGTGGCCAGGACCGGATGCCCCCCTCGCAATAGGTCCAGCCACTAGCAGTCAACCAGTGGCCGGCCGGTAGTTAGAAAACATCCAGAAGTAAACAGTGATTGCAGATATCACTGTTCACAACATTACAAAAATTATTTATATTTTAATAATAAACTATCTTTGATATTGATTCAAAATCCTACCTCAAAGGCCGATTTGTCGTCGATCCACCATCGCCAACGCTTCGCCAGAGTCTCGCCGAAAAATTCTAATGGCGGCTCATCCTTTGTCCTCCAAAAAGCCCCAATTCACTATTTATATAGGCATGGGATTAGGGCTCCTAATCCCATGAGAAATTAGGCCTCAAAAACCTAATTTCGGAACAGTAATTTATTGGGCCCGTATCGTAACTTAAACGGACAGTTCGTGCGTTCAATTCGGGTAAACAAGTCCTGCATGTTAAAGTCAACTTCAAATAGTCGTATCTCCCTCATCCAGACTCCGATTCGCGCGTTCTTGGTGGTGTTTTGAAGCTCTTTCTATCTACTTTCCATCCATATATGATTTAGCCACCACTTCCAACTGATGATTATGTTATTCCTATAGGAAGATCAAGGGGTCCTACACCTTAATTTCCACGTGTACGACTTCAAGAATTTAGAAAATTCCTGGACGTTACAGTTATATTAATCAAATCCTACCTTGTTTGCTATTCTTCACCGGTCCACTCTTGCTGAGCTTCATCCCGTCATCTTCACTGGAAATTCGTTGAAACAAGTGGCTTCTTCTCTCTCCTCCTAAACCCGACTCCAACCCTTTTGAAAGCCCTAATTATGTGTTTTTATAGACATAGAGATTAGGGTTCCTAATCCTTTTAGGGGTTGGACTAAATGGGCTACTTGGACCTATTTTTTATTAATTTCTATCACTATAAATAATCAGGCCCGTAAAGGGACTTAAATGGCCAATTTATGCGTCCAATTCGGGTAAACGGGTTTAGCGCGTTATATATAACTTCAAACGACCGTCTCCCTAATCCAAACTCTGATTCGCGTGTTCTTGGTGATATTTCAAAAAATTAAAATTTTTTTGGATGTTACATTTTTATTCTCAAGGCTTCTCCTTTGGAGATGCCTCAGGTCAAGGAGGAGAGACAGAGAGGCGGTGGTAGTAGTTAGGGCAAGGTTGGGGGGAGAGGTTGAAAGGAGGGGGAAAGGGAGGAGAGGCATTAGTACTGGTGGTAGTTGGGGTGAGGCCAGGGGAGAGGCGAAGAGGAAGGAGGAACTGAGGAGGGGAAGGGGGAGGGGGGGGGGTTAGGACAAGGCGGCTAGGGTTGGAGAGGAGAGGGGGAAGGGAGAATATATATAAATAAATAAATAAATAAATAAATAAATAAATATATATATATATATATATATATATATATATATATATATATATATATATATATATATATATATATATATATATATATATATATATATATATATATATATATATATATATATATATATATCAACCGGGTTGACAATTGAACCCTGTTGAATAGGCCCAACCACCATTCCGAGTCGGTGAGTGAACCGGGTTTTAAAACATTGCGTGATACAAACAATCATCCGTTGGCGCGCAATGCATCTGTCGCATGACAAATCCAGGTGCCATCCCCGCCAGACGAAAATGTTTCAAAATTGACGACACTCGGCCATGAAAAATTTCCCTCCCCCGCGCCATTAGCCCACATCGCCCCTCCGTCTTCCCGGAGTTCAGGACGGCATGTTGAGCAATCTCCATGATTTTTCCAATTTAGTCCGCCTCGCTTCCCTCCACTGCTCCTCTGCTTCATCCTGCTCTGCTGCAATAGGGCTCCCAGCCTCGTTGCCGGCGTCCTGCTTCAGTTCACGTATTTGGCTCCAGTCGAGGCTACCCACGTCCTCGCCCACATCCTTCTTCCCGCCACTGCGCTGCAATAGGTGTTCCCCACCTTGACCATCCTCCTCTTCAGTTTGCAGCACTCCAATTGGATTTTGGCCGACGGGCTCTTTCGTTGTATCCATGTTACTACAGCACTTCGTCCTCCCTCTTCTCATCTCTGTATCTCTCTAACGATTTTTAGGGGTTTTTTTCTTTAACCAATACATCCTCCTCACTGTCTCTCTATCAATTTTTAGAGTTAAAGGTGGTATTTTTCCTGTAGGATTCCAAGTGGACTCGTGAGTCTAAGACCTTGAGTGCGTAGGCAAAGTGAGGAAAATATTTGTGACCATGCTCGATTTATTTATTTGTGGTTGTGTGTCATGTTTGACAAAGCAAAATTTCTGTTCTGTGTTTGATGCAACTATTATAATTATGGATGTTAGTAAATTGGACTAATTATTTGTAAGGTATTTACTTAATGATTGGCTACTAGAAAAGCTATGTTTTAATCATGTTAAATGCTCATAAAAGTCTGATGCAGGTTGTAATTGTATTTCTGTTTAAATAAGAACTTACACTTTAGTGTTTCACCCAACCTTCTCAGATTGAAGTGTCGCAATTATTTTCAGTTAATTGCATCTCTATAGCCTGCTCAGCTTTTATCTCCGGTTTAGAGGAAAATGTTAATTATTCATTCGTATTAGTTTTTTCAATTCATTTGGGTAAACATAGATAGATATACGAATTGGTGGGTGAGATCATGTATACAGGCCATAGTAGAAGTGCTCATATATGTGACGAACTTACATGCCTTAGAATATGCATCTTCTCATATGTCTTGCTTAAGATTAAAATACACTAGATTACCACTCAAAATATCGGGAGTCAGGATTGGGACATGAATGCCAGAATAGGAGTGAACACATATCTTAATTGGACTGGGGAGGAACCGTGGATGGTCAGCTAACCAATTTCAAACATAAGGCTTGATAGAACAGAGCAGCCAGGGCCTCCAGTCAGCCACAGAAGAAGAGGGTTCTGAATGGGGTTCTGCTCAGACTCCACATAGTGGTAGAAGAGCTGAAATTCATTGACGCTTTAAATTATTTTGTATGATTATCATCCTATAACCTGGTTCTTGTCAATAATACATGTTCTTCAAATTTAGTCACTGTAGTATAATATTCTATAATCACAAAGGGTTCATGAACTCAACTAACTTATAGACACTACATAGTGGACCAAATTAATTACAAGTCGATCTTAAGATCTCTCTTGCATTTTGTTTGTTGTGCATGTGTTTAATACACATATCATATCAACTATATTGACAAAGTCAAGGTTTGCATTGCATTGCACATGCATTATTCATCTGATTTGTTCACAATTTTTTTCCTAATGTCCATTTGTTGTGTGTTTCTTTCGCGGGCAAGGTTATTTACATGTAGTAGAGTGTTGACATTTGAATGCATGAACCATTGTTTCTTGTAAGTGGAAGGTTGCTATGGATAGAAGTTGGATGCAACTTAAAAATAGGACTTCTAGAGAATATATAAGAGGTGTCGAAGATTTCATGGAATTTGCATGACGTCATACAAATGAAAGTAACAAAATCAGGTGTCCTTGCCAGAAGTGCATGAATGTGTACTATAAAGATGTAGATGAGGTTCATCACGACATGTATGAGAAAGGGATTGAGGGAACATATATCCAAGGTTCATCATGACATGGATGAGAAAGGGATGGAGGCAACATATATCCGGTGGTGTTTCCATGGTGAAATTTTGAAGAACTGATGGAGGATGAGGATGATAACATTGGCAACAATGAAGGTAGTGATGCAAATGCCATGCAAGAAATTATCCCAGTTGCACCATTTGGATCCGACCGCCAATGAAGGATTGGGTGCTTTGGTAAAAAGCATTTCATCTTCTAATTTTCCCACAATTTCTTTCCCTATTTGCTGCCAACTTCCTTTCCCGCCCTGGTACCCATTTATTTCCCCATAATCTCTGTCTGTCTGTCTTTCTCCTTCCCCTTCCCTTGTCTCCCTCTCTCTGTCATCCCTATCTTTCTCTCTCCTTCTCCTCAAGATTCTCTGACCGCTGTGGCTGGCTGCCGCACTCCAGGTGAGTATGTCCAACGCTTGGATGGGGAATGTAAAAAGCCCTAGTGTTTTTTGATTCTTGGATTGAACCCTTACTTTCTTTCAAGACATTCAAGATGTTACAATGCAAAACAAGCCCATTTGGCAGTTTTCAATGTAGTGCTAGGACAATTGATAAAAAATGTGATATTTGTTCCGTATGCTGATGGTTAATCTGTTTCGGCACTTGCTTTTTCGTAGTTGTATGCATTTTCTTTGTTTGTGGGCTTGTCTCTGTTTGTTCATTTCAATTTTCGATCATCTATTCATGTAGTTATGCAGAACTTTTTGTTGCTAGTTGTGGATGTAATCTATTTCTGTTATTTTTTCAGTCTTATTGTGAGATTGATAAGATATGCTGTATATGAATGGTAATAATAGGAAATTATCATGGAAGATTTTTTGTGTTTTTTGGAAGCTTGGGCAGCCACTCAGCTTGTAGCTGTCCTTTTTCATGTGACTGTTAAGTGCTGTTTGGTTTGAACTGAAATGTTACTGGTATGAAGGTACTTGTTTTGCCCTGTTTTTTTTATCCAAAATTGGCTAAAAATTGGGATCAGGAAGATTCATATGTAAGTCATGGGAATTAGTGTTGTTGCCTCCTATGTTGTAAAAGACTATAATATGAATTACGAGTTATTGAGAAACATTGTCTGCTTCTTGTCTTTGTGAGCTTGTTATTGGAAGTTTTTAAAGACGTTGTTAGAAAAATATATAATTTGTTGATTGTGCTTATTTAGCTCCAACCTCATTCAGGAACCAGTGGAGTTAGCCTTCAGTTGGGTAAAAAATCACAAAAAATTGGAAATTTTAGGTGAATGACATATAAAAGACATTGATTAGGCTCTGAATTGGTAACTTCAGATAAGTTGTAAAATATTTTAATTATATCAAATTTGAGTTGCTTTGTTATAAGTTCACTGAAATTATTTTGTTCCAATTCTCACTTTCTAATCAAACAGTTCTTTACCTTTATTTTAGGCTTTGAACAAGTTTGAAGGCTTCTAGTCTGTCAATTATGGAATTCTTATCTAAGCTTACTTTTCTCTAATGAAACGGGATATAATTCATCAAAATTGAAGAGAAGGCAGCAAAAAAGATGTTCTATTCGCACACTTATCTTGGCAAAAAAGGCCCTCTTGGAACGGTGTGGATTGCTGCTTTTCTGCAGCATAAGCTACGAAAATCTCATGTTGTTGTCGTCGATATCCCATCCTCAGTAGGTAAGTTTAACACATGTATTTTCTAAGCTACTGGCTTTGTTTTCTTGGTTCATGAGATATAATAAGAAATGTGTTCTCCATTGTGTTTGTTGTTTCCATTTGATTGTAACTGAGGCATGCATTTCATAGTCACTATCATATATCATTATTTAAACAAGAAATGCAATTGAATACATTGTAAAGAAAGAAAATGACCAAATGTGTTTTCGGTAGGTTAGGCTAATTGTGTCTGGAGGTGGAAATGCTTATGCTTGTTTTCTAAAAACCATTATTTACTTGCCACTTATCCTAAAAGTTTAAGGTTATATTAAAACACTAATACTTCCCTGCATGTGCAAGAACCACTAACAATTGCACTTGAATACACACATGTTGGGGGTCCATACCCAACAAGGAGCACAACTTTGTCTGGGACTTGTTCTCGGAATTTTTACTCATACCATATTAGTTAACTGCTTCTTAGCTTTGTAGCGATAACTTGTCATGTTTCATTTTGCCTAATATGCTTTTGAGAAATTGGCATTCTTCTCATTAAGGTCATATATGCAAGTTTTCTTATTTGTTTTTATTGTTTGATGAGAATTTTTGTTAATTTTTCATTCATAAAATTTTAATCTTCAGCGTATATTTGTGTCACCTTTGTTTCCATATCGACAACAAAAAATGCCTCCCCTTTTAGCTCATGAAATTATGATATGAAGCGTGAGGTCAAATGGATTCAATTATTAAATGTTATCAACTTGTTTTTTACCCTCTTTAAAATTTCCTTATTCATTGAGGTAAGGCTGTACAAGTGTATGACAAGATGTGACAGATTCATTTTTATGATGATGACTATGAACTTTCTCATTCTATTTTCTTCTTAGTTTTGTCATGTGTTGGACCTATATTCTTCAGTTTTAATTCGAAAATGGGGCTGTGTAGCATGTGTGCCGTTTCAACAATCTGAACATAATCGTTGCAGAACAATATGCGCATATATTTAATGCATTTTTTTTTCTTTCTTTGCTTGTTATCAGAAAGAATCATGTTCCCCGAAGTACCAATTGCTCTGAGATTATCTGGTCATCTATTAGTTGGCATTGTCCGAATATATTCAAGAAAAGTGGACTACCTTTACCATGACTGTAATGAGGTTTTGACCCAAATGCGAACTGCGTTTGCATCCATACAAGTTAATTTACCAGAAGGTGCTAGTCATGCACCATTTGATTCTGTAACTCGTCCTGTAACATTTGAACTTGACACACTGATTGTGGATGGAGCAATGCTTTATGAAGAGTAAGGTTCTTGTAATTTAATTCTCATGGGAATCCTCTCAGCCTTATCTGACAGATGTAATGACATATTGTTTTCTTTTTAGGTCTCCTGATAAGCATATAAGAAGTTTAGAGGATATTACAATAGAAGGTAATAGCTATTCTTTGGTAGACTGCTTGTCTTTCTTATTATTTTGGTAGTAATCAAGTAGGTTAAAAATGCTATGCAGATCAGATGTCAGCAGAAAGGAATCCCTATGTTGCTATATTTCTTGATGAGGTTTAGCATTTCATGGAGGTCACTGCTTCTTAGTTTTTACTTTTTGGCATTGCTGAAATGATTGTTTTCCTCTTCTAAAGTCTGATTATGTCTTTTAGGATGAGATGCATTTCTCTCTGCCCACAGAGCATTTAGTCACTGCCAGATATCAGCCAACAGAGACAGAGTATGCTTTCTTGCTTACAATCTTACTTCTAGTTGTTTTTTGTTTCTGACGCCATTGTCTCTCCCAGTGTTCTTCCCCCATTTCCAGGGGGCTTTGATACTGCTGTTTCCAAACATAGGCCAAGTACTCGTGGAGATGAACGAAATACGATGTTTGGAGAGGACAGCTTTTCTAATGAAATCCCAGAGATGGAAGTTCTTCGTGATTTTGTGCCTTTTGAGCAGGGACACAAGATTGTGGACAATATGGATCAGGATGAACCTGGTGGTAAGACGGCAATAAAGAAGGGAAGCCTTTCTCTAAGTCCTCGAAGGGTTTTGGCCTCTGAAGGGGAGCCAGGTCTGGAGCACTCAATTCAATCTGTAGGATCAGTGGAGCCTGCTGTGTTTGATTTGGGTGCAATTTCAGGTTGACTCTTTCTCTCAATCCGTCTATTTCTCTCTCTCTCTCTCCCCCCCGTCCCAAAAAAAAAATTGTCTTTATTCTGGCCTTCTATAATACATTTTATTTTGTTGATTTACTTGTATTTCCATTTCAGGCCATGCCAGATCCGAATTGAAATTACAGCCAACTTCACAAATTGAAAAGAAGAAAGAAACAAGAAAGAGAAAACATTTGTTTGATGGGTCCTTAGTGTTGACAAATGAGTAAGTTGTGATTGAAAATGTTTTACCTTTTGTTTCAAAAAAGCGATTTTTTGAAGTAAATCTTTCATGTGTTTTCTTGTTCCAATATATTTATGTGTGAATCTCCTTTAACCATTCAATGGTGATTTGACAGGTTTATAAAAATGCAGCTAAAAGACTCGAGTAGGTTACTCTGCAAGCACAAGAGATGGCCATGCACAACTCTAGATTCCTGGAGGTTCCACTATATGACATCAAAGGACCGATTATTTTCTGAGCCTTTAGTAACAGGTAATTGTGTCTCTAAAGTTGTTTTTGGTATGTCCTTGGAAAGCATGTTTCACCATGTTATTTTTTTTTCTTAAAGGAATGTGTACTGATCTCCAAGAAGCTTTCAAAAAGTCCACTCCTGTTTGTTCTGTGGTAGATCCTGCTCCAATTAACTTTCCTTTGGTTCAGATGATTAATGAAGCATCTAATGTGTCTCATGGCATGGAAGAAATTGAGCAACTTCGATCCCAGGTTGATGTATCTCACGGTTTTCTGGAAATAGATCAACTCCAGGCTGGAGTTGGAGGGACTTTTTCCGAGGTTTTATCCCCATTGAGGGCAAATGACTTTACTCCCTTCTCTGCTGGTGCGATGCAGTCTCCAACTCGTTCACAAAACTTTGCAAGTGCTGAAGTACTCCCTACACCAGATCTAGTACTTGCTGAACCAAATCCTAACTTAAATGAAACACCTTCAGTTCGTTCAGAATGGAATACATTTCTATGGGAGAACACTAATCTCCCTACGATTCCGGATACCTTGAAATCTGCAGAGTCAGATGTGAGTCAGCATTTTAAATGATATTGTTATTGGCTAATGTAGACTTATTTGCTTGACTCAGCCTAAATTCTTGCGGGAGCTGAATTTTTCGGGGCCAGATAGTAGGCACTCTGGTAAGCATTAGATGATAATGTATTCTGTCAAATTCAGCATCTTTATTTTGTTGTTACACTCAACAAATCATTACCTCAATTATCAAGAAAGTACTTTTTCTAATATTTATTTTTTATTCATTCATGATTTAAACTTTTTGAATTATTATGCACTTTGAATTTTAGGATGGGATGAAAATGATGTTGGCAGTTTATCTGCAAGAACAAGGTAAAGAAATTTCTCTAATAGGTCTTAAGTTTAAATTTCTTCTTTCTGCCAATATCGTTTTTTAGCTCTGATGCATCTATTTGCAGGGTTGTAGCTCAGTATTTCATTAAAAAATTTCCAGCAGCCAAAATTTCAGATTTTCAGTCTGGAGAGTTGAGCTTGAACATGATACTGGATGGGAAAACGAGAAAACAGTGTGCATGGATTTTTTTCGTGACTCTGGTAAATACAGTTGTGTGTAATTATCCATGTCTATATTTTACCATTGTAAAATAGTTGTCCACTGGCTTTGCTCCTTGGGTAGGTTCTAAAAAGTAATAGACTTATCGATGTACACCAAGACGAAGCATATGGGGATATTACTTTATCATTGAATGCCACAATTTTGAGCGAAAAGCTTTGAAGACTGTTTTACCACTTTTTTTGGTTATGCGGTGATGTAAAAAGGTACAAGCCCCTACTTGTTTTTTTTTTTAATCTTTATAGAAAATTTATTTAGCCACAATCTTTAACAAAACATGCATGTGCCATTGTTGGTTTGCAAGAAGCTGGCACTTGGCAGAATTCTGTGGTGTCTTTTTGTTTTTTGTCAACTGAGCACTTGTTTCATGAATATGTTGTGCACAATAGCATTTCGATCAAGCATCAGAAGGCGTTCAACGGTTTATTTTTCTGGCAAACAAGAAAGTACCTTGGCATGAGTTGCAACTTTTTTTTCCTTTTCAGGATATTTATTGGATATTCATGCTAACAGCTTCGTAACAAATCCGTGGTTTTGTTTAGGTACTAGAAGCAATGTGGATGGAGTTCTGCTAACTTAAAAGTTTACTTAGACGAAGGCAATATTAGCTGTGTATAATAATTAGTTATAATTGTAATTAAAATCTTGGGTTAGCTTGAACAAATGTCTTATATTTATTGTGCATAAAGCCTTTTATCTTCCACAACTATAGATTGCCCTCATCTTCTGACGAACTTTTTGTTAAAGAGGGACAGCTAATCACTTTAGTAGTTTTGATCTTTTTTTTTTAAATTTTTTGTTAGCCTTGATTTGACCAAGTTGAATATTCTATCGTGTTGATCAACTTGAAGAATTATATAGAATCAGTTCAGTATATCAGCTGAAATTAAGTAGGATTTTCAAAGTTGACTTTGGTTTTGAAGTGAGTTTTTTACCTGGTTATCCATGTTTACTGGATGGGAAATGGGTATGGTATGGGTGAGAAATGTGGAGATAGGCATGAAGATGGATAAAGCCTTATTAGACCCATTATAGCACTAATTGCCCCCACTAGCGAGTTGTCCACCATCTCCTTCAACAAGAAGATAGTCACACTGCCACCTATTGGCATCCGCTTATACATGAACATGTAATTAGAGGCGATCGGAAACCTTGTAGTCTATGAGGCCTTGGCCGTGTTGGGGCTGCTGGTGCTGACGAGCTACATGGAGCTGATGAACGAGATCGTTAATATGGAGGACATGAGGGTGATGAGGGAGAGGGGAATTGTGCTGAACCACTAAGGCTTTACGCTCCATGCCCGTCATAAAAAATACTCCTGTTGTCCCACATGAATAGCTCTATTTAATTATTCAAAATGAATTAATTTTAACTTAATTTGAAAAACCAAATGTAGTTATTAATGTGGGATGGAGGAAGTACTAGTTAACACAAAGAGAAATTAGATTTGAAGGTGGGGCACCTGTAGCCATTTCTTGATGGCCAAGCACTTTCCAGCCTGTCATGAGCACCCCTCAGTTTATGTCAAGGAGTTGCATCTGGGAAGAGAATGGCGGGAAAGTGAGGGGACTGGTGCAAGGGGTTTGGGGATTGGAAAAACGCCATGGCAACCAGTCCCAATTGAAGTAATTGAAGCAATGGAAGCCAAATGGATTGAGAGGAATATCAAAGGGGAAGGAGGTAGAGGGAGTTCCACTTCTAGGGATCATGCTGATGAGGAAGAATTCCATTTTAACGATCATGATCAGAGGCTGAAAGATGTCTTTACTGAAGAATGGTATATCTTGTATCCAAAAGAGAACTGATGTGTTTTATTTGCATCAGCTGGTATGTATTAAGAAAACCTAATTCCTTTCTTGCAAGCAATTTCCTTTCAGATTAGTTGCAAATCCATGATATGAACCCCTCCAGTCTTCCAAGTGACATCATGATCTTGGTACCACATATTACCATTGTAAAAAAAGAACAGAAATAAAAGGAGTTTGGACTCTTGTCTACCAACTTAATTAAAAAGCTTCAATGGCATCATCTACGCCTGCTGTTGGACATGAAGGGGGAATCATAATCATAATCATAATCAAGATTTTGTATACAGACACAAAGTCAATATTCCACAGTATTATCTACTTCTTCGTGTAGGAGCATTTATTTAGGATGACCACAAAAGTGGGAATACTGAATCATGTGAATTTATATCCGCTGGTGGAGCTTCACCTGCGGATTTAAAGCCCCGGATTAACGAAACTTTTTATTACGAGGGACAGCAGAATTTGCTTACCATTCTAGCGTTGTATGTCTGATGTTTGTAATCCATCTAAATTACAAAAGAGTGATTCTAGGGGTTCCTCAAGTGAGTCCTCTGTTGCCTCCACCGTTTTGAGCACCTATTTCATCTGTCTTTTGATGTTAGGAAGGTCTGTTGAGTCAGGCATGGGGGATGCAGCAAAGGGCTGGTCCTGGATGATTAATAAGCATTTTTATTTTCTTTACAAAATTGTGCATTGTTGCTGAGGTTGATCAGTCAATGTCCTTGTTGCAGTGGTGGAAATCAGTCGGACAGACATCAAAATAAAGGGTTTGGTCTGCTCATGCTTATAATGTGCGCAGGCAGTATTGGCAAGTGTCTCTGTCCCACGGCCATGGAAATGGATGCGGATGAAGCTGTCTTCTACTGCTACATCTTTTATAGGTATTCACAGAGACAAGTTCTTCACTTCTGCGAATTGATGTCTTACCCAAGTAATATAGATCAATCGCGAGGAAAAAAAATCTGAATTGAGAGCTGGTTTAAAAAGAAAGAAAGAGGGAAAGGTATGCGGCAAATTTATGATCTCCTTAACAAAACCAATGAAACAATTCCTAACAGGAGAAAGTTGAATCCCTTAACAATGCCAAAAAGTGCAATTCAATTCCCAAATTGCAAAAAATAGTCTTTGTTACATCCAAGTATTTACAATTTTGGGCGGGCCCTTATGGTGACCACAACAACCCAACCAAATGTCATGCTCCTAACAAAGACATAAATCCAAACAAAGGTGGACTTTACTAGTAAAACATTAAACAGCACTAGTTTTGCAATGTCATATTTTCAATTAGACAAATTATGGCAAGAATCTTCCATATCCATTGGCAATTTACTGGACCGCATAGAGCCCCCGTTCTTGCTTTCCTGCAAATTAGTCTTCAGTGCGGTCATGATCTCGTGACTCTCGTCGTCAACTAAATCAGCCTTCTCTTTCCTGTCCCTTGAAATCCCCTGATTTCTCTCTATCTGCTGCTTTGGATCTCTGTTGGGTTCTTTCGCTATATACGACGTACTTTTAGTACTTTGTATCTTTGCATCTGTATTATTGTCCTCCTGGTCAGTCGGCCTAATTGATCCAAAAGATGATGGATAATCCTCCATATCTAGGCCAGTCATCCAATTTCCTTGTCTTGGCTGCTGTTTGGTGACCTTGGATGTCTCTGCAGAGTCATAACCAAATCCATTCCCCTTGCCCGTGTGAGTAATTCCAGCTGGGGTCATGTTTTTAACCTTCTCGTTTGATCTTGAAATTTCTTCTGCCTCCTCATTGGAGGGGACAAGCTTTTCATGCTTGCTGCTCTTGTATGTAAGGTTTTGGTCACCAGAAGGCAACGCTTTTGGCTTTATGGCAATATAGGAACCCACCTCAGGTACAAATGACTCCGTTAAACCATCAGGTTCCTCACGTTTCCTCGTGTTGCTACCTCCCATGTCAGCTGTAGTTGGATAAGTAGAACCCACTTTTGGTTTTGTGTGACTATTGTTTTCCATCTCAGTGCCAGCAATGGCCTTTGCAGAACCCCAGTGGCCGTTTACGTAGCTCGTGCTGACTGTCCCTGTGTTTGCTACTGGCGTGCCATCTGCACTAGCAAAGGGCTTTCCACCCCTGGAGATGATAAACAACAACAGAGTTTCTCAGCCACTCCGCGCATGATAAGTCGTTGCTGTTGCTGATGTTGTTTGCCTTCTCAGGTTCCTCCCCAACCCCCTTAGAAAGGTGACGAAGTTTTTTGATCTGACCCATGAGGCTGGAGATGAAAGACTTGTTTAGCCGTCAGCCATGTCTGTATCTGGTGTGTGCCAAATGAGGTCTGGTGGAAGAAAGAGTCTACCCCACAGAGCAGTGGTGGAACCTTCCAGGTCATCCTTGGATATGGTTAACTCTAACCTAACCTAATCATGTCCACACGTAGGGGATAAAGTTGTTGTTTAAAAAATATGTGAAGACAACACTTCACGGCTGCATTATACTTACTATAAATTAAGAAATAAAGATTCTTCAATCAAGACGTTGGATGCAACTTTTGCCTTTAAAAAAAAAAAATAATATAATTTTTATAGATTCAAACATAAAAAATTATATAAATTATAATTAAAAAAATTATTTATTATTTTAAATTACTTTAAAAAATATTTTTTAAAGTTATGTTCTTTTTTGCTACGCAGGCACCAGCTAAGTAGTTAGTATTTACATAATTTTTTTAAAAATTTTAAATTAATTTTATCGTTTAAAAGGATGAAATTAATTTTAAGTTGATTTTGTCATTCTAAATGACGAAATCGGTTTAAGAGCACTTGACCTGATTTCGTTGTTTTGAACGAGTTAATTTCGTCGTTCAGAAGGACAAAATCATCTTAAGTTAATTTCATCATTCTAAACGACGAAATCATATTTGTTTTAACGCGACTCCGCCTTTGCCTCCAGTCGCATTTCCAGTCATGTTTTGCTGCCGATCCAAGGTTTATCCTACCTCCGGTTCCCGTCGTTCTCTCCGCACCGGTCTTGCTTCCATCGTCCGACCCACCGCCGGTCCCGCTTCCTCCACCTTGCCACCGTTTACCATCATTTGCTATCCAAGCCACGCCAAATTCGCCCCACCGCCGTGGTACCCTAATTTTCTCTAATTCGAACATATGTGCAATGTAGGCTCAGTCAAGTAGATATATTTAAGTCTTATATTTTTACACTAAGCTAAACATAAAGAATGTATTAAATCTTTGTTGTTTAGGATTATTGCTTTAAAGTTCAAAGGAAATTTAGGCCCGTTCAGGCCTATCGCACTCCCATTTTAGTATTTTGTGAATATATATATATATATATATATATATATATATATAATTGGTAAAAATAATAAATAATTAGTTATAGCCTTATCACGGGACAAGTACCCTTATTAATATATTAACTATACTAATTTACCTTTAGGGGTGATTATGGGTTAATAAACGGTGTAAGAATGTATTCATTCTTTTGGAGCAAATGTGTGACCTAAATATATTATTATAGATTGTGCTTTGACTATGCAGAACCTTGAGTCATAGAGTCTTAGCTTCCTTAGAGTTTTAACTAAAAAGTTTGTAAAGACTTATTTTTCTCAGAGTTGGGGAATGGTGAAGATTGCGATACGCTTCTTCATCGCCATGACGGTTTGGGTATTGACCATAGGGTCTTTATCGTGGGTCTTCCGCAAGTCATCCCAGGATCATATAGTGCTTACAAAAAGTGGAGTTGCATGAGCATCATGGAAGGCATGTGCTTCTCGCCAATATGTGTCTCTGAGCATAGTTAGGATCCATTTTTTCATATTCGTAGCAGGCCATTGAGAGCCTTGGGGTTTGGGTTAAGTCGTTGTTAAGCAGTCTACTTCAAGGCTAGAGTCTGGCATTCAAAGTTGTTGCAGAGATCAACCTCTGCATCAGTTTTAATTATTTTGGTGGTTTAGTCTCTGATATTTGAACTTTATTGTTTTAAGGCTTTTAACATTGTGAGAACGGGTTGACGGCTTGGTTATAACAGAGCTAGATAACATTAGAATAATTATCAATGGCTTATGAGTAATCATTAAAAACCAAAGCTTAGTCCCTCAATGAGTTTTATAAATTTGTTCGATCCTAGTGAGTATACTCATACATCTTTGTGATGAGGTACCTCAGAGGAGGAGTAGCAGAGTAGTTGGATTCGTGGAGCAGGAACTCACTGCTTCAGAGTAGGTTTTGCTTAATTTTCATTAGATTGTAATATAGCACGAGAGTTGTCATTCATACTTTATTTGTTACTCTCTGTTGGTTATCAGATTTGGCACATGGACGAGACCTGACTCTTTATTTAATGAATTATATTGACTATTATGGTTATTCATGGTTTGATATTATCAGTATATTGAAAAACGATAGTCAAGGATTGAGGTTTATTTTAGTCGATGGTTTGCATAATTTGACTTGAATTAAAAGAAAAAATAATAATTTACTCGAATTTTTTGCTGCATTTACTTTGAAAATGTTATTTAGAGAACCCTGGTCATGACATAGACATAAGGGTTTGGTATGAAAAATAACCAAGGTCTTCTAGCTCTCTAAGAACGAGTTCCCTGACCCGAGAGTCATGTTTGAATGGACTAGATTATTAAAAGATGATTGGTCTTGTGTAGCTTAAGATATGAGGCTTCAATAATTATGAAAGATGAAACTTCAACCATTTGGGTCCATGAGCCCTTGTGAGCCTTAACTTTATAGCGTGGATGGGGCAGGAAGACTTCAGAATACCTGAAGTCCGAATGTAGGTAGTTCATAGTCTAGTGAGGCAAGACTGTAAACATAGCATGGCTACCGTGTCATAGAGAACCTTTGACTTGTACTTATGAAGTTAGAGACTTATGAGTGAGAGTCACATTATATTTGAAAAGATT
This sequence comes from Saururus chinensis, assembly GCA_035235625.1. Classification (NCBI taxonomy): domain Eukaryota; kingdom Viridiplantae; phylum Streptophyta; class Magnoliopsida; order Piperales; family Saururaceae; genus Saururus; species Saururus chinensis. The sequence goes on from CP141140.1 coordinate 53,233,284, forward strand.
CATTAATGCATGCTTAATTGTTGTACTTTTGATGATTTGAAGTATAATATTCATTCAAATGGAATTTATGTTGGTTACTGTACTCATTCAGTTGGAATGTTGTGAAATAATTCTTTGATGTATTATAGTTTTCCTTTAGTCATCCCACTGGGTATATTCATATACTCACCATTTATTTTAATGCAGGTTCTTCAGAAAAATAAGCAGGTAGGAGACAGTTATGCTAAAAGAGGACGTGAAGTTCTTAGTTCTATGTAGAATTTTTTGATCTTGATAATAAACTTTACATGGTGTATAAATTTTAAAATATAAGCATGAGAGTGTCAATTACTTATATATTATGCAATTTGATATGTACACGGGTAAGACCATGTGTGATTTGATTATGATTTTATCATGTCTTATATATAAATACACAAGGGTTTGATTATTTATATGTTCGAAAATAAGTGAGTCACATCTTGGGTTTGTATATTTGTAGAAGGATTTGACAAATGAGTTTCTAAAAGTTTTGTTTCCTCTAATTTTTAATTTAAAAAATAAATTGAGAAAATTCAGTGTGTGACATCTTGGGATGAACCAATGAGCTATAAAGTAAGAGCTTAAAAAACTCAAACTACTAACCTCTACCCAAACTAGAAGTCCATTCTCTAGATGAATTATTAATCACCAAGATACCTTGATGTTTTTCCTTTCAAGTTTGATCTTTGTCTTTTTTAATAGGACTCTTCCAATTAAAGCCCTCTTCCATTGTGTTGTTAAAGCTTCTTCAAGATCCCTTTATGAACAAACTTGCTTAGTAACTTGTGTTATATTTGTAATGTGTTTAATCATTCTTCTTTAGTTCAGAAGTGTTCATGGAATAAATCACTCGCCTTTTAGGATTTTCTCTCAAGTATGCAAGGTGAAATAGAGAAGAACTTTGGTGTAAAACTCTCTTGTCTCTAAGAAATTTTGTTTCCCCTCTCTCCAATTCATAATAATAAAGACTTAAATAGTCTTCAAAGTCGGCTAGGGTTTCAGTATTTTAATTAGAAAGAAACTATTTCCGGATGGACTTAAACTAAGCAATTAAATACAAATGGATTAATCGTTCCACATGGTGATCGATTGCTCCCTGCTTTGCTCGAATTTGGATGCTCAATCGATTGATCCTTCATCCATACAATGTATCGATAAAGTTATTGGAATCCGTTTGTCAAACATCAATTGATCCATTAAACCAACGATCAATTGCTTAGATTACGGTGATCGACGAATTAGACAACTGATTGTTCTTTTCTTATACCCGATCGATCTTTTCTTGCAACGGATGTTCGGTAGGTCAATTGTTAAAAATCTAAACAATTATTCAACATTGATTGATCAATTCTCAAGGATGATCTATCATTATTGAACATTAATTGTGATTTTTTTATTTTTTTGTGCAAAAATATTTTTTAAAGATATCTATTCTAATCTAAATCTAAGTATTTGTGCATGTGAGTGTAAAATTTACCTTTATCACTCAATTAAGTTTTCCATCTTGAAAATAAGAACTCGTCATCTTCTTTTTTTCAAGAAAATCAATTTCAAATATGACTTTTATCGCATCATTAATCTTTATTATATTCATAAGACTCAAAACATATACTATTTCGATATAGTTTTGTTCATCGAAATTAAGCCAACTGCAAGACATATATACCCATATGTTCTAACAAAGATACCTATTGTTAGGTCTATAACTTAGGCAAAGTTTATATCAACCAACATCGTAATTAAAATACTAATGAATCATATAGTTAGGAAACAAAGGCTTGATTTCAAGAAAAAGATTGTTGGATTGCTACAACCATATCCATGCCCCCATGAATTGATGTAATAGAAGAATTCGAAGATTACTTAATAATTATAATTTGTTGGTATGGGGAAGTGACATTCTATATTTAAGAATTAATAAAAATTGTAACCATAATCAAAGCATAGAGGCTGAAAGCTCCATAATCATAGGAGAACAAAATCCACCTATGATGAGAAAATGTTGAATTTGTTTGACTTGATATAAAATGAGAAGAAAGCCGTGCCACTTTGTTTGACCAAAAATTAAAACCGGAACGCGCTTTGATTGTTGTGATGGTTATTTTGTGATAAATCTGCCGTTTTGGCTTGATAAGTGACGTCTCTTCATAAGATCATCAAAAAATGAGTTTTGGGGTGCATTTTCTTCAAATATATCCAAGAAAGAGTCCTAGATTAAAAGAGAATGAAAAATACAGAGTTCATCCTTCTTTTGAGAAAAACTCTGAAAGATCACTCCTTTATACTCTATCTGAATTTTTGAGTCCGTCATTGAGCAATAGCATCTCCTTTGATCGAGATCCAGTCTGGTTGATTGGAAGTGCACCATTAATCAGACGGTGTTGTTTGTTGTATCTTGGGAACGAAATGCAGTTGAACGCCTATGCACAGAGGGCGACGTATCTGTTTCAAGGACAACATGTAAGCGCCTCAAACTAGGTTCAAATTTCTCTTCTCTCTGATATTTAATTTATATATTTGTAAATATATTTATGTGTGATGATTTGCATGATAATTGTGACTTGTATTCAATCTGCCCTCTTTTATATGCATACCCCAACAATCTTGAAACAGAGATTGTGATATTGTTGATTGAATACTACTGCAATTATGGGTGTTGACAAATCTCTGAAACCTGAGAAGTTTAATAGAAAAAATTTCATGAGATGGTAGACAAAGATGAAATTTTAGCTGATTTAATTGAACAGATTCTATGTGATTTCTGATGCTGTTGCAGATAAAACTATCTTCGAAATTTGATAAAACTACTAGTTCTTCTAATGTTGGAATTGCTAAGCCTCATGATAGTGATAAATTCATACAAGATGATGAACTGTGCCATGGTCAAATTCTTAGTGTTTTGAGCAATGAGTTGTATGATCTGCATGTGAACACTAAATCTGCCAAAGAATTATGGGATACTCTTGATAAAAAATTTGGAAAAGAGCATGAAGGGAAAGAAAAGTATGTTGTGGGTGAGTACTTTGACTATAAGATAGTTGATAACAAATTTGTTAGAGACCAGGTAGTTGAAATACATAATTTGGTAGCTAAGATCATTGGGAAAGGAATTGCCATTAACGAGAGGCTCCAAGTTCCTGCTCTTATCGACAAACTACCACCCTCATGGCAAGATTTCCAAATTAACTTGAAGCACAAGAGGGATGCAATGCCCGTTGATGACCTTATTGTGGCCATCCAAATTGAAGAGAAACACAAGGCTAAGATGAAAATCTTGCAAGTTTCTTCTTCTGTGGCCATTGACAGTGCTCAAGCTAATGTTGTGGAAGGAAAACCCAAGTTTTTTGGTAACAAGAAGAAGAACAAGAAGTTTAAGAATCAACCTTTCAAACTTGGTTCAAATATCCAAAAGGACAAGAAGTTGAAGGTTTGCTGGGTCTATGGGAAACCTGGACATTTTGCAAATAAGTGCAAAGAGAAGAAAGGCCAGGACCAGAGTCATGGTGGGGCTACATCTTCTGCTCAGGCTAATATGGTTACTTCATATGGCAGGTTAGTAGTAACTAATTGTAAAATTAACTTAGCATGTAAACCTACTGATTGGTGGGTTGATATAGGGGCAACTGTTCATATCGGTGTTGATGTTTCTTCTTTTTCTTTCTATTAGGAAGTAAAAGATAGGATAGTGACGAATGGGGAACTCCTTTGTGGCTAGAGTTCATGGAGTTGGAATTTTGGACATCCGGTTTACATTGGGGAACACGCTGACTCTCCATAATGTGTTTGTAACATCTGGAAATTTTCTAAATTTCCGAAGGTAACTATGGGAAATTAGGGTGCTAGACCCCTTGACCTTTTCGTTAGAATAAATTAATCCATGCTTGGATTTGGTGGCTGAAATATATATTGATGGAAAGTAGACAGAAATAGCTTCAAAATGCCACCAAGAATGCGCAAATCGGAGTTCGGATGAGGGAGATATGACTGTTCAAAGTTGAACATATCGTATAGGGCCCGTTTACCCGATTTAAACATGCAACTGGGCCGTTTAAGTTGTTTTGTGGGCCCGATTATTTATTGTTCCGAAATTGGGTTTTTAGGGCCTAATTTCTCATGGGATTAGGATCCCTATAAAAATAGAGAATTAAAGTTTTTGGGGGAGTTTTTGGACGGGAAAGGAGAGGAGAGAATTTTTCGACGAGACTCCGGCGAAGCGTTGACGACGGTGGATCGACAACAACTCGGTGCTCCAGGTAGGATTTTGAATCGAGATTATAAATATTTTATTATTAAAATATTGTTTTGTAGATGACGTAAATAGTGATTTCTACAATCACTGTTCACTTTGATTGTACTGTGCTTATTTTCTGACTATTAGCCAATCACCGACCGGCCATTGGCGAACGGATGGTGGCTAGACCCAGGAGGAGCTCACCGGCCTAACCCTGGCCACGGAAGCCTTAAATCTGGCGGCCTTGGCTGCGGCGGATCGGTTGCCGCCGGGTCGTTACAATTGTTTTTTTAAAAAAGAAAAGAAAAGGGGACTCCGGCTCTCGGCAGGGTGGAAACGGCAGGGGACGGGCAGCAAGCCTAGGCCTCCGGAATCGCTGGATCTCGGCCATCCGGTCGGTTCCGAGACATTGCCCAGCCAGGGCGACCATCTGCCACAGCGAGCAGTGCATTTTTTAAAAAAAAAGGAAGGAAGGAAGGCCCCTTTTTGCGTTAGCCGACCATTGGACTGTGGCGGGGCTGGGCTGGTCGGAGTCGCCGCCTGGCAGCGATTCATTTCTGCCCAGACCTCGCCGTAGAGTAGTAGCCTGGGGCGGCGCCGGTGGAGGCCAGTCGGCCTCTGGCCGGCTGTGAGGAAGACGACCCAGCGGGTCGTTGGGCTCTGTTTCGGGCCGGGCCAAACTGGGTGAACCAACCCATTCGGCCCGAGTTTTAAAAAAAAGAACAATTCATATTCCCTAAACCGGGTCCGGTTCAGGGGGTTAATTGTGTCAAACAAATCCTAGAAAATTATTATTGGACCTGGAGAGGTTTGGGATTATTATGACCAAGTTTCAGATTGGGGAAAAATCCCAGAGATTGTGAAATAACCTTTTTACCCCCTAGTAGTTAAATCATCGTGTGAAAACTATTTACCAGACTTCGGGGCTCTGGTTCAGGGGCCTATGAATTGGTTTAAAACTTGGGAAAATTCTCAATGAGATTTTAATGGGTAATCTATTTATAGGCCAAATCTCTTAGTGAAGAGAAATCCTAGTGAGTGGTTAATTAACCATTTTGCACTTAGGGTTTATAGTAAACTGTTAGTCAAAACCTAGGTCGGTTGAAGGGGTTTACGACCTCGTCACATGCCAGAAAAATTACACAGAGTTCATGAAGTCAAGTAGGATACTTGAGTTCAATTTTGGACCCATCGGATGTCATTATGGCTTTAAACCAAATGACAGAAATACCCCTTGAGTGGATTTGCCCACATTCGTGTGAATGGAAGCGCGAGTTAGTTTGAGAGTGAAGCCTCTTGAGAGTATTATGATTTAAATAAAAAATAATAATGAGATGACCAAATGAACCAAGGGAGGGTAGCATACCCTAAGTGGTAGAATTACCCTAATGCCCTTAGGGGGCAGTATGTTCTGTTTCTGATGAAACAGATGACCTAGTGAATCAAGAGTTAAGGTACCCTATAAATGACTTCAAAAGGAAGGGGTGTGACCGGTAGGTGCCACGAAGACCTTGACAGGTCACAGTGTCACAGGAAACCAATGGAAAACCCTAATTCTCAGGGTTTAGGGCAGTGTATTGCACGTGTCTGTAACACGGCGCAGGAATCTACTAGGGCATTATATATGTCACTCATGGAATATGTTAATTTACATATCGGGCTTGAATTCTCTAAGCCCTGGCCTTGCAAATGAAGGCAATGAGCCTCCGTTTATTATTTATATATGTGTATGATTGTATGTTATTTATGCTAATGGATGCTTTTAATATGGATGCATTGATTTATATCAGTAACTTAAGATTAATGAAGATTAATCAAGAGACATGGGTTGCTGTTGGTTTGAGGGGAGAACATCTAATCAAGATAATAACTAAAATACCCTCTTTAGGGTTGGGACTAGTTCATGGAGTGAACGGGGCCCTGATATAGAATTTGACATTGGTTAATGAACCGAGGGTGATTTTGGGATGTTCTCTGAGTCATAGCTCAGTGGATGAGCTATTTTGTGGGCCGATTCATAAGGTGAAGAGGACTCACATGGTTGAGTGGTTACTTGACTAGGTAAAAATAATCTAGTCTAAGTTTCAGATGTTTCAGGGAGTCAATGGTCATAAGGACCTTAGGCTTCTATTGATACATTAGTAATGTCTTATAAGATATTTTCTCCCAGTGTTGGGAAGGTGGAAATTGCAATATGTTTTTTCATCGCCATGACGGTTTGGGTATTGACCAGAGGGTCTTTACTGCGGGTCTCCCGCAAGCCTTCCTAGGACTATTTAGTACGTACAAAAAGCGGAGTTGTATGAGTATCATGGAAGGCTTATGCTTCTCGCCAATCGGTGTCCATGAGCACAGTTGGGATCCTCTTCTCCAGATTCGTGGCAGGCTATTGAGAGCCCTTAGGATTTAGGTTAAGCAGTCTACTCCAAGGTTGGAGTCCTTTGTTTGGAGATTGCTCAAGGGGTGAGTTATCTCTGAGTTACAGATTTGGTAGTATTAATTGTCAAACAAGAGTTGTGAGACAATTAATAACGTGGTTTGATATTGCTTGTTAATTAGACAAGTGGAATGGTTAAAGGACTTACTAAAATGTAGGTTGAAAATATTTAAGCATTGCATGTGTGATGTTATGCTTTTTAGGATAAAGTAGTTTCTAGGCAGAACTACGTGTGGATCTGATCTTGTTGGAAACATTAGAGATGTTGTCTGATGAGTACGTAGGCAACTAACATCGGGTGATGTTGGCCCGATCCAAAAAATATTAATAAAACCTTTTGTCCTTTGGAAGCTCTTCTACTGAAAGTGGAGAGATTCCATTGTTGTTGTTGTGGTTGTTTCATTTAGTTTGTTGTAGATTCTCTAGGCGACGACAAGTGAGACAAGAAAGGTGAGCACAAGAAGAAGATTCTGCGCTTTTGCAACTCCTGTACATTAGTGCATCTTTAGCGTGAGATTCAACTTGTTATTTATTTTTAGATGGGTGACAGACTTGTACTTAGATGGATGAGCTAGTCTTTATGAATTTTCAGACATTAAATAATATCATATGATTTGATATTCGCATTTGTGAACCCCAGTTATCATGACTTGGATGTTTAATCGAAGGGTTTGTTTTGTATTTAAAGAAAAAAAAATTCGCTACCTACCATCCATGCTATTTAAAAATGCTTTTAAAAATCTGGGTCGTGATAGTGTTGCACGTGCCAAGTGTGAGGAAGAACCTTGTTAGTGGAGTACTTCCTAGTAGAGAAGGATATGAACTAGTGTTTGAGTCAAATAAAGTTGTAATAACTAGACATGGTACTTTTGTTAGTAAAGGTTATATGTGTGATGGCTTCTTTAAATTAAATTTAGTTTTTTGTAATAACTCTTTATTTCAAGTAGATGACTCTTTAATTTGTCATGTTGATTCTTTTGATATGTGGCATATGAGGCTAGGACATATGAATTCCCAAATCATTAAGAGAATAATAAATCTTGATTTGATTCCTAAATTGCATGTTAAATCTCTTGATAAATGTGAAGTTTGTGTTCAAGCAAAACGACCTAGAAAACTATATAAATCTGTTGATTGATCTACATGCTTGCTTGACTTAATTTACTCTGATATTTGTGAGTTGAATGGATTATTGACTAGGGGTGGTATGAGATATTTCATTACTTTTATTGATGATTACTCAAAATTTTGTCATGTATACTTGCTTAAGTCTAAAGATAAGGCTTTTGAGAAGTTTAAGGTTTATAAGATGGAGGTTGAGAATCAAACTGAGAGGTAGATTAAGAGACTAAGGTCTGATTGTGGTGGGGAGTATTGTTTTCTTGAATTTTGTAAAATTTGTGAAGATCAAGGATACATGAAACCACAACCCCTTACTCTTCTCAATCTAATGGTGTGGTTGAAAGAAAGAATATAACTTTTATAGACATGATAAATTCTATGTTTTCCTCTTCCGGTTTACCTAAAAATCTATAGGGATAAGTGATTCTTTCAGCATGTATATCTTAAACCATGTACCTCATAAAGGACAAAATATAACCCCTTATGAATTAATGAAAGAAAGAAAACGAAGTTTAAAGTTCATTAAGGTTTGGGGATGTCTTGCTAAAGTTAAAATCCCAAATGTGAAGATGGACAAGCTAGGTTCAAAAACTTATGATGCAGTATTCATTGGTTATGCACAAAATAACAGAGCTTATCAGTTTTTAGTTATTGGGTCTAATAAGCAGGATTATGCTCCCAATACTATTAAGGAGTCCAATGATGCAACATTCTTTGAGAATGTATTTCCTATGAAGGAAAAAAATAAGGTTGTAGTGCATAAAGAAGATGTTTCATCGTATTCTATTCCCTAAATAGAATATTCAGGAACCAATGTAGATGTAAGGAGATCCAAGAGACCCAGAATAGAGAAGAACTTTATGGATGACTTTTACACTTTCATGGTGGGGAATGAGGATCATTTGACTTTTAATGAAGCCATGTCATCTAGCGAAGCTCTTATATGGAAGGAAGCGGTACATAGTGAGATTTACTACTTGCACATGGGACGTGGGTTTTAACGAATTTACCTCCAAGGTTTAAACTAATTGGGTGCAAGTGGATATTCAAAAGAAAATATTATCTTGATGGATCCATTGAAAAGTATAAAGCTAGATTAGTGGTTAAAGGATATAGTCAAAAAGAAGGTCAAGATTTTTTTGTTACATATTCTCCTGTGACCATGATAACTACAATTCAAGTGCTTATTGCATTGGCAGCTCATTATAACCTCGAGATCCATCAAATGGATGTCAAAATTGCATTTTTAAATGGTGAATTAGAGGAGAAAATTTATATGGAGCAACCTGAAGGTTTTGTAGTTCCTGGTCAAGAAAGAAAAGTATGTAAATTAGTAAGATCTCTCTATGGTTTAAAACAGGCTCTTAAACAATGACATCAAAAGTTTGATGATGTTCTTCTTTCCAATAACTTTGTTGTATGTACCTCTGATAAATGTTTGTATTGGAAGTCTTTTGATCACTCTTATGTAATGTTATGCTTGTATGTTGATGATATATTACTATTTGGTGATAATGTGGATCATATCAAAAAGGTTAAGGGTTTCCTTAACAAGAATTTTGATATGAAAGATTTAGGTTTTGCCAAAGTTATACTGGGCTTGAAGATTGATAAGACTTCTCAAAGAATAGTTGTGAGTCAATCACACTATGTGGAGAAGATTCTAAAGAAGTATGGATACTTTGATGAAAAACTTGTCAATATGCCATATGATGCGAGTGTAAGACTAAAGAAAAAATATGGGGAATGTATGTCACAACTTAGATATTCACAACTGATAGGAAATTAGAGTTATCTGGCTAATTGCAATAGATCGGATATATCCTATGTTGTCAGAAGACTAAGTAGATATACTAAGAGCCCTAATGAATCTCATTGGACTGCCATTGAGAGAGTATTTAAATATCTAAAGGGAAGTACAAACTTTGGTTTACATTATTTCGGGTCCCTTGCTGTATTAGAAGGATACAATGATGCAAATTGGATATCAGATTCTGATGAAACCAAGGCCACTAGTGGTTATGTGTTTACACTATGTGGTGGGGCGGTTGCATGGAAATCATCAAAACAAACAGTGATAACAAGGTCTACCATGGATGCAGAGTTGGTAGCTCTTGATAAAACTGGTGGAATGAGGGAATGACTTTGGGATATTTTAATAGATATACCCTGGTTGAATAAGCCAATTCCTAGAATATTGATTCACTGTGATAGCCAATCAGCTCTTGATAAGGTTAAGAGTAAGAATCATAATAAGTGGTCCTCCAGGCATATTGAACTAAGGTATAAAATCTTGTGCAAGTTGACTACCTCTAGAATCATTACCTTAAGTTTCATACGATCAGTGGATAATTTGGCTGATTCGTTTACAAAAGGGTTATCGGTAGGGCAAATCCTTAACTCATCTAGGGGAATGGGCTGAAAGCCTATAATTAAGTCATCATTACTAGCAACTCAATTTCTCTGCGTGGAGATCCCACTACGAAGATTCAATGGGTAAAATTAAGCTGATGCGTGACTTGGAAAGAGCACTATTAAATTTAATATGATTATTCTTGTGTTATGATGAGAGTGCTTTTAATGCATATGAAACAGGTTGACGAAAGTCTTAATGAGGTCAAGGCTTATATAGTAGGGTATTGTTATGCATATTACCCTTGGAGACTATCACCTATATGAGTGCCATTGAGGTCGTAGTTAAAGAGAATGTGGGCTTGTTTTCTAACGTGCAACTCATGAATAGATACAAGGTGCATGGCCATAAAGCGCTACCCCGAATGATCTCTGTTAGGTTTGTTAAAGCTCTTGTTTTAAGGTTCAAGTTTAAGACTTAGTTCACTTCGAACTTGTGAGAGTGGCGGCTTACCAAACTAGGTGCAGGTTCAACCCCGCAAGATACCTATCGTCGAAAACTTAGAGTACTATTGCTCAATGTCTCATTTTGTGTCTAATGAATTTTTTTTGTGGACTAGTTTTATATCAGTCATGGTGGGGATTGTTAAATTTGTTTGACTTGATATAAAATCGGAAGAAAGTCGCGCCGCTTTGTTTGACCAAAAATTAAAACCAGAACGCGCTTTGATTGTCGTGATGGTTCTTTTGTGATAAATCTACCATTTTGGCTTGATAAGTGACGTCTTTTCATAAGATCATCAAAAAACGAGTTTTGGGGTGCATTTTCTTCAAATATATCCAGGAGAGAGTCCTAGATTAACAAAGAACGAAAAATACAGAGTTCATCCTTCTTTTCTTTTCTCTCTGAGAAAAACTCTGAAAGATCACTCCTATACTCTATCTGAATTTCTGAGTCCGTCACTGAGCAATAGCATTTCTTCTGATCGAGATCCAGTCTGGTTGATTGGAAGTGCACTATTAATTAGACGGTGTGGTTCTTTGTATCTTGGGAACAAAACGTAGTTGAACGTCTGTGTACGGAGGGCGGCGTATTTATTTTAAGGATAACGTGTAAGTGCCTCGAACCGAGTTTAAATTTCTCTTCTATCTGGTATTTAATTTATATATTTATAAATATATTTATATGTGATGATTTGCATAATAATTGTCACTTGTATTTAATCTGCCCTCTTTTATGTACATACCCCAACAGAAAATACTTTCTAATTAGCAAAATTTACTAAAAGGGATTCTTATGTATAGAGCACTTTTAACATATGTTAAGAATATTGAAAGACTTTTTACTCAAATTCGGATTTTTTAACATGTACACGATTTTTTTAAACATTCAGGCATACCAATTACATTTTGTTAGATCTCACAAAAAATTACACAATTCAATTGCGTTCTTCACATAAAAGAGAGCAACCTCACTTGAAGGTGATGGCCGCCGGAAAACGACCTAGTCAACATCTGTGCTCCCGTACAAGAAAACCAGCTGATATATGCTCTCTTAAACGCAGTCAGCTCACTAATTTTTTACCATTTTTTCCCGGTCGTGGGTGGTACAAGAATAACGTCTGATTCATGCTCTCTTAAACGTTCGGCGCCAACAGCTAGTTTCCTTCTGTTTTTGTGAGCATACGTTTACCACGTTTGTTCTTTTTTCGCCGTCAGAAAGGGAGCTCTCTTTGTTTTCTTCTTTCGTTTTCCAGTCTGAATCCCTTAAGAAAGAGAAAGTAATTTGTTGTTAGAAAGCATATTAATATCAGCTAAAAACGAAAGCATCAAAGTGACAGATTTAAATAATTATTTTGCCATTTTCTTGATATTTGGTCTCCCTTAATTATTATGATAGTGCACCTTATTTTTTTTGTTTTGTATTTAATTTTAAAATTATTTTATTTTATGTACCCCCTCTATCTTATATTAATTGTTATATTTTTAAAAAATAATTTTTATTAAATGGTGATACCCATTTCTAAGAAAAGGGAAAATAAATTTAGGGTCTTTTTTTTAAGTATTTAATTATTTAAATTAAACAAAATAAAATTATTAATATGGAACATATTTTTTTGACAAATATAACTATTAATTTAAAAAAGGAATATAATACAAGGCGACAGACGTTTCTTGTACACTTCAATTACAGTAAGAACGTGGCCATAAAAGAAACACCTTGAAATGTTCAAACTTCAGCATTATACGAATGCCATTACCTCATTTTTTGTAGAATACAGTTATGAAAAATAGCGTTTATTATCCATAGGACAAAACTTGTCAAGATCCATACATCAAAGTCTTGGCCAGATGGAATTTTGCTAGAGCTTTGATTGAGCCTCTTTGTTTGCCCAGTGGGTAGGCTTAGGCTCAGTGAAGGAGGGTAAATAAAATACTCTCTCTATTTTATATTAATAATTTTATTTAAAATAATGATAATTTTTATTAATTGGTAAAATTTATATTTAATAAAAAAAATTAATCTTATGATATTTTATTTTAAGTATCAAATTACTTAAATTGAATAACATAAAGTTATTAATACAGAAAAAAAAATTATTAAATAAAGTTTTTAATTTAAGATGGAGAGAATGTATATTCCTTCTTTTTCACATTAATAACTTGATTTAATTTTTAAAATAAAATAAATTAATTAATTTTTAAAAAAATATTAATGTGGGACAGAGAGTACTATGTTTTACGTTTTTAACTTTTAACCTTTAAGTGCTTCGAATAATACGTGAAAGCATATGAAAAATTTATAATACTGTGCATTGTGTGGTGTGTAATCAATTGGCAAAGCTTCATTACTAAAGTCACCAACTTTTGTGTCATGCACTAATATTTACACCAGGTGATCAGCAGTGACAAGGCCGGCCGGGAAAAATGATGAAGAGGGCCACTAAAGGTTGCTACAGCTACGAGAGGATCATGTTGTTCCAATTAATCTAAAAAATCTATGGGCCACATGCTCTTACCTAAAAAAGTACGAATTATATTTTCATTAAGATTATACATATTTTTTATATCTTATATTAATATATATATTAAAAAAATAAATTTTATTAAATGATGAAATCTTTATCTAAAGAAGAAAAAGTAAATTATGATACTTTTTTTAAGTATTTAATTATATAAATTAAATAAAATAAAGTTATTAATATGGAGTAAATTTTTTTACTAAATTGAACTTTAATTTAGGATAGAAGGAATATAAAGAAGCAAAAATTATTTTGATCTGGTATTGATAGAGATGCTATTCGGGTCGTATATATGGTAAAATTTGACCCGACTTGGCCCTAATGGGTCGGATTTGGGTTTTTAAATTCAACTCAAATAATTATTCGGGTTAAAATTAAACTTACAATTTTGTAAATACTATCGGGTTCGAGTTTAGTAAAACTTGGCCAGAATAAGGTTATAAGTATAATTTTTAATTTTTTTTTATATTTTAATAAAACCTAAAATAGACCCTACCTTAATAGGTCGGGTTTGAGTTTCTAAATTTAACCCGAATGACTATTTGGGTCGAATTTAAGTTTACTATTTTTTAAATAATATTGGGTAAGAGTTTTTAAGTACACAATCGCTTTAATTAAATAAACTAAAATTATTAATATAAAATATTTTTTTTACCAATAAAGTGATTTAGGATAAAAAAAATATTAATTAATATATAAAATATGATTCCTAATTAAAATATCTCATAATATTTAATTTTTTAAAATTTTACATGTGATAGTACTAGTTAATTAAAATAATAGATAAAATATCTTTAAATTTTTAATAGCCAACCACCATGATAGTGACGTGCAGCAAAGTTGACCAACTACCTTCCATTCAAGTTGGTCAATATTTGACCAGCTAACTTCCGCCATATTAACTTTTCATAGTTTTGTTATATTTGCAGTAAACACACGAGACCTGTTTATATGAGCCCGGCTCATATAAATTTATGTGAGCCCGAATTTTATGGGCCGTCAAATTTATATCCGACGGTTCATAATATTTATGGTTATATTTATTAGTTAAACCTATGAGTATTATGGGCCGTCAGATGTAGATCTGACGGCCCATAGAGCCCAGGCTCACGTAAATTTATATGAGCATGAGCTCATACAAATTTTTTTCATATATATATATAATAAATTTTACCTAAAGGATCTTTTCTTCCTATTTTTAGATTATAACGTGTATAAGAAGAATCTATATATTAATTCTATAAAATCTATTAATATGGTTTAAATCTATATTGCCACTTTGTTTTTTATGTATTAGTATGTACATTTTCACAACAAAATTGTAATTATATTTCAAGTAGTATCTTATATTGTTTGTTACGAATAAAAAGTGATCAAATTTTATGATATTTTAAAGGTGCATGTCATACAATACTCATACTTTTATCATATACTCTAAATTCTTAATTATGATTATAATTTATTTATTCGGTTCACATATAAAATATTAGGGATGCCACTAAATCGGGTTCGAGTCGGGTTTTGCCAATATCATAAACTTATTTTCACTTACTTGGATGTAAATTTTACCATTTAATAAAAATTACAATTTTTTTCAAATGTAGAGGGAGTATGTTTCTTGAGATTGCTTAGTGTTGGATGATGGAATTAGTGAATCTCGTTTATATATTTTATTTCAGAAAAAGTTAACATAAGTGAGGGTTCATAATGCCTATTAAGAGAGGGCATATGTCAGTCATTCAAACTACTTACCCCTTGTGTAATGCATGTTATTAGATAAAAAAACGATGGCCCATAATGCCACAGCTCATACCAGCTAACCTCTTTTAGTGGAGTGTGGTTTAAGGCTCGGGATCAACCTCTGTAGTTGGCCTTTAAGCTCATATTTAAGCCAAGTCATTTCATGTTACAATGAGATAACTTATTTCGTCATCTAATTAAAAGTATTAGGGAAAAAGACCTTTACCTAATCTAAGAATTTTCAAGTAACTTCAAGGCAATGGTTTAAAAGCATAATTTTAAAATTATTTTAATTTTCAAAAAAGTTTCTTCAATAGCAATTTTTCAAAAATGAGAAAGAAACTGCTTTTAAAAGCATGCCTATTTGGTTTGCCGGGTTGTAACTTAGTAACCTTCAAATCCTGTGGGAACCATAGCAAAGACTAGGACAAAAATAAAGTAAGTTTTATTTATATCCTTCATAATTTTAGTCAAAACTAGACATAAATTTGTTTGCCGGCTAATCGATCCTTGCTTGTCTTGGCGGGACGCGTAAGTAACGAAAAACGACTATTTACTCCGCTTTGCCCGCGGCACTCCCCACAGCAAAGCACTGAACCAAAACGGTCTTCCTCTCCCCCGCTTGGTCAACTCCTCTTGGTTCCTTCCCTTCCTATCAGGTTCGATTCTCTGTCTCCAATGGTTATCACCGAATTCTTCTGTTACTGATCGTCATTTGTTCGTTTCGTTCAGGCATGAAAATAACACACATTATATATGGGTTCTTGGGGAGCATCAATCTACTTTACAGAGTTGATGTAATATCCCATGGGCGTGATAAATGACATGGTTTTTGTTTGTTCCTGATTCTGTTCTGATGACCCATGAATGCATATCAAATAACCAACGTGATTGCCCCTTTGGATCATTCAGATATTCGCATTGTGAAAAGATAAAAAGGACGTTAAATTATTGTGTATTTGGATTATTTAACATAATGGTTCATCATCTGCTATGAAAGTCCGAAAGTGGCTACATATAACATCTGAATTTTTTTATTGATTGTTCAGTTACCGAGATCATACCATCTCATATGAGTAGCCCGTGTGATAAAATTTTGTACATGGGAAAAATTTTTTGGAGCCAGATACTCTTTTTCCCATATTTTCCTGTATCTTCTCATTTTTTTTTCTTCTGAAAAAGAGTTCTGTTCAGATACTTCCATTGGAAGAGGAAGTTAAAGGAAATGTAGTTTGAATGTCTTTTATAGTTATTCATTTTGTCCACTGGGATCCATTCCATATGCCAGCAGTTACAAAGCTGGAAAATATTGGATTGGGAATCAAAGCTTGGTCTACGCATCATAACTGGTTTAACAAATGGGATTGAAAATATAACCATCTAGCTGTAGATTTTTAGCTGGTGTACACTCATGAACATCATGTAGACCTATCTCAGCTATCTATAGTTAGCCCCATGGATTTTTTTAATTACCATTTGACCTTTTGCTTAGGCCTAGGCTTATTTATTCCCACCGGTTAGTGCTTCGTGGATTGGGGAGAACTTCCAGTCGTAGAATCCCTCCTATGCCAATCCTTCTCTAGTGTGGTGATCTTACAAAACAGAACACACGAAAAAAATGAAAAAAGAAAAAACGAAAAAGTTTAAAAATTAATTAAACAAAAACAAATGCAAAAGAAAAATCAGTTGACTTCTGTTTTGGTCAAAATGTTGATACAAAATGCATGTATAGGAATAAGTGGCATAATTTTAGGCCAGGTGCTTGTGACACAACCTTCGGAGTAAGAAATGATTTAGCTAATGTGCACTGAAGTCCATGTTTATCATTTTCAAGAATTTCACCTCAAAACCAGGGTAGCCCCATGCATATCAGATCATAATGAGATATGTGAGTTATATACTTTGGAGCCAAATTGATTGATTTTTATAAAATTTGCAGCTGTAGAAAAATAAAAATTTTGATCTTGACATAAGGTTTCACTTTGATGTTCCTACGAGTCCTACTATACTCTATGCAGCTACGAACTGTTTGTTCTCTATTTTGATTGGTAGCTCAACAGGCTCAAAAATGGTGGGGAACCAAGAGGCAGAAGAAATTGGTGAAGATGCTCAACTGGTGATATTCTTATCTAATGTTATTGTTAATGGGTGTTCATCATTGATCAGCTTTCTTATCATACTTATTCTGAATAAATAGTTCCATCTTTTCTTTGGGATATACGTAATTTTGGTGCCTCATACGTCAAATGGAAATTTTTTCCAATGATTATATCATTACATGAATTGGAATAGAGAAGTGGCAATACAATTTTCGATTTGAAATCTTGGTTTAATTTGTGTATCCTGTCATAATACCTGAAACAAAAAAGGGTTCCGTTGTCGTAGAAGTAGCACAGCTTTTATAATATATTATTCTTGTACTGTTGTATGTAGATTCCGTTTCTAGCCAAAATAGTTCATCATTGTTATCTATGCCTAGGCCGAATAGTCTCGAACTGATAATATCAATTTATATCATCTGTTGCCTTTCTTATACATGAAATTTTGATATAAAAATCAAATCTAATTAAATATAATTAAAATATTCATAACACAAGGAATTTGCAGAATCAATATGTTAGTTAACATACTAAGGGGAAGAGTTTAAATGATAGAACTGTGAGGAAAAGCAATTTATTGTACATTTTTCTCTGAATCTGCCTACAATTTTCCTGCTTGTTATTATAGTTCATCCAGCTAAAATTTGTAAGTCTGTCGAACCCCAAAATCAAATATTTTCTGGATGAGTTTATCTTTAGCATTCTTTTAAACATGTGCTAAGTGGAAAATAACCATCTGCAACAAAAGTTACTATAATGGTTTCCACAAATTGACGGCATGGTAATGTGCTTGGTCAGAATAGTTTTTATGCGCTCCTTGGAGATCATTATAGAACTGTGAAATTGTGTGCAGTTTTATGGCAGTGAGATATCTGGCATCTTCTTGTGGATTAGAATTCAAACTTTATGAAGTGTTGGACTGCTCTGTCTTTAAAGATTTTACACCTGAACTCCACCATATAAGAATGAATAGCATAAATGCTGCATGAATATGGATATTTTAAATAAATAAGAAATCCACATAAAAATATATGGATTTCCATTTTCTGGAAATGTTCTGACATTGCCTATCTAACTGTAAGGAACTGATATATCAAGATGTTAAGTTAAAAATGTTTAGGTACCTTTCACCCCTTTAATTAAAAAGATATCTGAAGTGTCTTTGCAATTTGGTGGCTCTTTGATTCCTAGAGTTCATTTAGATCACCTTTATAAAATAAATGAATATCCAGGTTCTTGTTTAGGAGATAGGTGTAACCCTTCAATCTGCATGTGAAAGAACATTCTTTTGGGAAGTTATTTAGTACCTGATACATCATTTCTTGGTAAAGGTGGATCCTGGGAAGCCAGCTCAATTAACATGGAAGCGGAAAATAAACAGTGAGGGGAGCATCCCCTCAGAATTTACTTTAAGTTTCTCAGAAAAGCTACATCTGGTACTTCTTTAGTTTGATGACATCTTATGATTTATTTTTGGTATTATTTTGGTTGTCTGATTTTTTTGCTTTTTTTATCTAATTGGTAAGTTGACACTCAACTCCCTTTGCTTTATTTGCAACATATCTGCAAAAGTATGTAATACAAGCCTTTCAAAAGTTATCACAGAGATTACCTCTGATCCGAATATCCTTTTAGAAATAGTTTAATGGCTAACGAAGGGAAAGTTTTCGTGATTCTTTTGTGAGAGCATGTAGGATAACCAATCTCTTGAAATATTTATGTCAATGAGGATATAGAGGGAAAAAAGCAACTAATTGTTGCCAATTTGAAGGAAAAAGGGGAAATGATGGTATCCGTCTCTCCTTGTTGTGGGCCCACCAAGGGTCATGTTGGAGTTAAAACAGGGAGGATAGAGAAAAGATTCCCTTAAAGGATGTTCACAAATGTGTGCCCATATTGATGTGTGGATCCACTACATTGTGCCATTTGATTTTTCAACCTGTCGAGTTTTCTTGGGCATAGATGGACAGGTCTACATATCCAAATAGGACCAAATTTTATGGGGATCCTGTCCAAGTGACAAGCTTTCAATTCTCCCTACTCCCATCCCCTTGTGACGCAGGTGGGACTTGCAACTAAAGGTAACCTCACCTAAATTAGGTGAAGGTGGCACTAGTCTCACATACCTCTCTACATTTACGGTCATAATACACAGAAATTTGAATGAGAAACCATAAAAACCTACCTAATTGGAGACAGATGGGGATAGGACCCAGGTTTTGAAAGAGAATATGTCCATAAAATTTAAGCTGAAGTGGAGCTATGAACCATATTGGTCTGACGTTTAATTTTTAGTATTTTATTAGTTTATGAATTCTAACCAAGATAGATGAGTGGGACCCTTTTTATGGAAAAAAATAGTGTAAGTTTAACCTTACACAATCTTTATTAAGGCTAATAATCTAGATACGAGCCCTGCCAATATTTGTAGAGGATGAAACGAAGGAGAATCTGAAGAGCAAGATATAAAAAGGAGCTCACACATGTAAGGCCAGTTTGGACATGTGGCCTCTTTCATCATGCCATTTCAATCTTACCTTTAAATCAATGACTAACCTTGCATTTTCAAATTTGATTCCCTAGATGTGTAACATATCAAGGGGGACTACAAAGTTTGGGGTCATTCCAATGTGTGACACCCATCTATTAACCTAATCCAATTTCAATCATTGATCTGGGGTTGACATTTTGACAAGCCTTGATGAATGTCTCCCACCCATAGAAATGGGTTCAAACTTCACAAGGACACTACCCCATGATTTTCCATTCATCCCTCCAGCCTTTGTTGGTGATCCTAGAAAAGTGGGCCCAAAAGCAAATGTAAAAAGAAGAGCTTAAGGTTTCTTTTTCCCATATATATATACAACGAGCCTTGCTGGTTAAGCTTTCTACAAAAATACTGATGTGAGAGCATGTTTTGTTATCTGAGCTTCCTTCCTGTTTGGTTTGGAAGCGTCAATGCAACAAAAAGATAAGCCAAACACGTGAAGTACAATTTGGACTACCATTGTCGTCCTTTTTTAAAAGCAGGAAGACAAAAAACAGGTTTTTGTGTTAATGCCAAATTGGAAAAAATAGTATAAAAAACCATATATATGGAAAACTTGGCCACCACCCATGTGGTTGCTAAGCTTTCTGCACACAACATGATGCGTGCTGTGACTTCTGTCATATTTGAATCTGGTGGCATGCGTCAAAAGGGGGCAGTTGTTTTTTTTTAAATGGGCCACAATGGGCACAGGTGCGTTAGCCTTCATTGGGTGCAGCCATGTAGGCTATCGCATCTCTCTCTCTCTCTCTATATATATATATATATATATACACACTCGTGCACACACATATATATATAAATATTTAAAACACCTTAATAGTTATTGTTCTATTTATTTTTTGTGATAGTTGGCAAAGGGGGAATTTAGCAGGATCTCCTATGAAAAATTGGATGCTCTGTCTCTCATCTAGTGCACTGAGCATAATGTAATTGTAGAAAAAATTATTTTACTACAGTTAACAAGGTTATCAAATAATTTTACATACCATGCAATACATATACAGCTCCTGCATATACATGTTTACTAACAAATGATCTGAATTCATGAAAGGCACCATTGGGTATTCGACTCTGGCTCCATGCTAAAGCAGAAGCTGCTAATGGAAGGGTACCTTTATTTTGTAAATTGATTTTTTTTAATTTTTTTTGTTGTTCAGCCCTTACATACTCAACATGAAATCATATATCAGTGTGCTTAATATTTTAAATTAGAATTCTGTTTGCACTCCTCATTTGTGCTTATACAGGTAGCCATGATTGATCCTTTTGTCAAGCGCATCAAGGACACATCTTGTCATGGCGTTCCCTTAGGTGGCATAGGGTAAGTTTTGATTATTGTAAGTAGTTTTTGCAGTACTATGCCTTTTAAATCTATACCTAAAATTCAATTCACTAACTGCAAAGCTTGTCAAGATCAAGAGCAAAGGATGCTCTATTTGAGCACAGAGTCTTCAATACTCACCGAGAAATTCGTGATCACATTGAGTGTAATGCTCAATAATCAATGGTTTTATGTGAGAATTGATACTAAAAAACTACTTTTCAAATAGTTGATCAATCCTATATGTATATGTAGAGATTTTCTTTTTGCTATCCTTTTTTAAGAAAGCATACAGGTTGATCAGCTTGAATAATTTAATAAGCATACGTGGGGTGATCAGCTAGAATAATTTTATAAGCATACTGTCTTATAGGATATATCAATTCCACCACTTCATCTGATCCTTTTGCACTTGAAATTGTGATCTTTAGTGCAGGAAGTATTGGAAGAAGTTACCGAGGCGAGTTCCAGCGCTGGCAATTGTTACCTGATATAACGGAAGATGAACCTATCTTAGCAAATCAGTTTTCCGTAAGTTGTGAGATTACATACTAGCGAGTAATTATTTTTATGTTTTTTTCACAAATTTTTGCACGTTTTAATGTCAGATAAAGAGGACTTGTATATTTTCTTCATGACATGATTTACATATATCTATATCTGTGTTTATAAATAGAATGACCTAAAAGCATCTTTATTTAAATTTTGCAATCATATGTATGATAGGCATTCTTTAATCAATGACTGTGTTGTGGACACAATTATAATTAAATGGATCAATTTGTCTTTCCTAAATGTTTTTGAGAATCCATAGAAGTGTAAATTCATGCCTTGGTGGTAAAATTCATTTGGATAACACTTGGAGTTGAAATAGTTTAGTTGCAAATGTAATTCTTTTATGCTAACACGTATGTAATGGTTCTCCTCATGCTATACTAATGTCTGTTTGGAAATTTTAACCTAGAAACCTAGAAATTATTGTATATTTCATATGCTGGAAATGAAGGGAAGCCCCGTGGTTGAATTCCAAATAATCTGATTATCTTGTGATTTTAGCTGCTTTATTTTTTTCTGGAAGTTGGTAATCTTATCCGTTGTATGTTGTTTGTGTAGGTTTTTATTTCACGTTCAAATGGCAAAAAGTATTCTGCAGTACTATCCCCAAGAAAGCCAGAGATACTCAAGTAATAAGCTCTTATATATATATAATTTTGATAAATAAGTTAATTAAAGACTGAACTAGTGGATGTGTGTTTTCTTGTGATCTGAGGGTCAGATTGTGCAAATTGATCTTTACCAGAACTCCTGTGAATATGCAGAGACAGTACCATTGCAGGCATTGGATCTTGGGATTGGAACCTGGATGGGCGGAGTTCCACTTATTATGCTTTGTTTCCGAGGGCTTGGACTGTATACAATGGTATTTTTGTTCTAAATATATTAATAAGCTGCTGCCAGAAGTGCATTCATATTCAGAGAACACAATCACTTGTGGTCCTTTCTACGTTGATTCAGGTGAACCTGATCCAGAGCTTCAAATTGTATGCCGTCAACTATCTCCATTTATTCCCCACAATTATCGTGAGAGCAGCCTGCCTGTTGCAGTGTTTACGTTCACTGTATGCAATGTCCTTCAATCCACTAGTTATTTTGTTATCATTTACCAAAATTGTCTGTATTTTGTTAAGAAACTTTGCTTTCTGCCAATTTTTCAGCTTGTCAATCTGGGTTCCAGTTCTGTAGATGTCACTTTACTTTTTACTTGGGCTGTGAGTAAATACCATAACCCTTGGTTTTCATTAGGATTAGATTTCATAACAGAAGTATCACTCGTAATCTTTAACCGGCATTTTTTCTTGAAACATACAGAACTCTGTTGGTGGGAGTTCTGAACTTTCTGGTGATCATTTCAACTCAAAATTCCTGTAAGTATATATGCTTGCAGTTTGAATTTTATCTTATCTTTGAGCAGCTGATACTTATCAGCAATGCTCTCTATGCTTTCAAGTGTATGTCCTCCTTTTGTGAATTTTTGTATTATGCTAATTTGAAATGAATGATAGGACAAAGGATTGTGTTCGCGGAGTACAGCTGCATCACAAGTAAGTTTTTATTACCGATATATGTCCCACACCTGATTTTGATAATTATAGATACTCAAAAACTTAATGTTAATCTTTGAACCTGAGATGATTATCTGCAGGACTGCAAATGGGCATTTCCCAGTAACATTTGCCATTGGAGCACAAGAGACTCATGATGTTCATGTCTCTGAATGTCCTTGTTTCTCAATATCTGGAGATTCTCAGGATTTTTCTGCAAGGGAAATGTGGCATGAAGTTAAAGAGGTTGGACTTTCAATTACACAAATAATGCAATTTGTTGTCTTTTGTTTCCCACGTTTCCACAGCCAGATATACATATATAGAGAGAATGGGGATTTTCACTTAAAAAACCAAGGATAAGTTGCTTATTGCGAGTTTCATAATGGATCACGAACTCTCAATACCTATAATTATGTAGGTGGATTCTATGCTTGATAGTGAAAATTATATCCCAGCAGTAGGTCACACTAGCCCAATCATTTGAAATTTACACCTCAACTTGCATTAACAGTAATAGGCTTCCCATCTAGGAATTCCTTATAAAACCACCTTTAACAATGTGCTGAGAGTAATTCTATGTTTGTTATGTTTATGCCTCCCATCTGTTCATTGCATGTGCGGGTCCCATGTCTTCATTAGGGATGTTCATGGACGTCCGTTGTCCGTATGTCCGTCCGTGTCCGCATATGTTTTTATATAGAACGCAGATTTATTTTAGTCCAGGCCAGACACGGACAAGGACAAAGTTTTTTGTCCGCACTAATAGGGAGCTACAGACACGGACATACCCTTGTCCATGTTCGCAGACATCTGCCACTCTTACCTAATGTTCCTTTAAATATAATAGTAATTATTACTAACTATTAGAAAAAAATATAAATCAGCTCTTATGTAGTCCTAACATGCTACATAGGTACTGGACAGTTTGAACATATAAATCTAGAACTTATATAGCATGTTAAAATAATCTTAATATACTACATGAGTATTATATAACTTGAAAACATAGATCTAGTACCTATGTAATATGTTAAGATAACTTTTATATGCTATAAAAGTTCTAAACTTTTTGGATTTGGATAAAAATTTAGGTGTTGAAATATTTGTCCATGTCCGTCTGTCCAAGTCCGTATGGACAAAATATAATACGAACTAAGGCGGACACAGATGGACATGGACATGAGTTATTCAAATAACGGATGGACACGGACAACCCTATGTCCGCGTCCATTGCTGTCCGTCAACACCCCTGGTCTTCATTGTTGTGTGCTTGTGGCCGGGGGGGGGGGCGGGGGGCGGGTTGTTGTGGTTTGGTACCGGTCCCTTTTGATTCTGGTTCTAGCTGCCTATGTGTATATTTGTCTGTTTTCTATCAGGAAAAGAGTGATATATACTCAATTTACTGAACAATATTTAATATGAACAGCATGGGTCCTTTGATCATATTGATTTTAATGGTACACCAAAGCTATCGATTCCTGGATCATCTATTGGGGCAGCTGTAGCAGCTTCTCTGACTATTCCATCAAGTGCAACCCGCACTGTTACATTTTCTTTGGGTTGGGCTTGCCCCGAAGTGAAATTTACTAGCGGAAGCACTTATAACAGGTTGGCATGTCAGACCTTGAAATGGAAGGAAAGAACAGAGAGATTATTTAACTGAACTGAATTTTGATCATGTAAAATTTTGATTGCAGGCGTTATACTAAGTTTTATGGGACATCTGGCGATGCGGCAGTGGAGCTTGTACGAGATTCTATTCTTGGTAATACTGAAGGAAATGGAAATAATGTAGTTATTTAATTATGGTATTCATTTAGATTAGCAACCATTGAACTATATACAATATTTTGTTTTTTGGTAAAAACTATTTACAATATTCAACTGAAGGTTCAAGGAGACCAATTGCTATTTCCTTTTTTTTTTTCCTGAAAGAAATTGATTCTCTAGGAAAATGCAGTTTGGTACACATGTAGAAATTTGAAAAATGCTACATGCTTACCCAGCAACCAGCAACACTCACTAGGAAGCTTTTTTTATGCTCCACTCTGACAATGCGCCGAGCGTAAGGAACGCATGGGAGCGGTTGGATTTCAAGATGGGTGGCACACATGCTAGCACACATTAGCGTAACGTGTGCACCACCCATCTTGAAATCCAATGGCTCCCAAGCATTCCTTACGCTCGGCGCACATGAAAGAGGGAGCATTAAAAATGCTTCCCACTCACTGTGCGCTCTCCGTGATATGTGGGTCCAATGCCCACGAGTACCCACATAGCCATCACGCTGAGCTTGCGGCTAGCTTTCCTGGGAACAACCATGTGTAGTATTTCTTGTAGAATTTCTGCTTTGTGTTCACTAAAGCTATGAGTTTAAACTGGTTCCAAATCAACATGATATTCTTCTTCATTTTTTTAAAAAACTGTGTCTGGTTTCTTTCTGATGATATAAATAGCGCATACACGGTGGGAGTCCATAATTGACATTTGGCAAAGACCAATTTTAGATGACAAGACACTTCCTGAATGGTGAGCTATTAGCATTTATTATTTGTTGAATTTCAGTTTGTCGGGGTTTTAGGGAAAGCTAAAATGTCTTAAGATATAATACAGGTACCGTGTTACTCTCTTCAATGAACTCTACTTTCTCAATGCTGGGGGGACCATATGGACTGGTATGGTAGAGGCATTTTACTTTAAATCTCATTCAGCTGGCCAGACCTCATAATACCTGATTTTGATCCTAACTTTTAGACAAGAACCCCAACTACTCAGCACTAAGCTAAAGCACATACATTTGGTGCGGCCATGTATTGATCCATATGCAGAAAGGACAGTGGCATTAAGCCTCTGTTTATGTAAAAATATTGAGAACAATTCATCAAGCATCTAAACCCCAACTATTTTGGAAGGATATAATTATTGAAACTTGAAAAAGAAGTCATCTCTTCACTAATTTGTGTGTCACAAAGCTGTGATTTATATGCTCCTGCAATAACCTGATCCATTTGATGAATGTGACACACATAGGATCTGTGCTTTCATCATTTGACTTGAATCCTGAGATTTTGGAAAATTGACAATCTTCAACTGCAGAACTAAGTTAAACTATACTTTTGCAGATGGAGCTCCACCAATGCAGAATCTAGTAACCATTGAAGGAAAAGGGTTTTCCCTTAATAATTGCAAGGTGGATTATCCAAAAGCAAATGGTACTAGTTCTCACAGTGATACTGCAATTACCATCCTGGATAGAATTTCAAGTGCCCTTGAGCAAATGCAAACTTCAGTGTCATCACAATCTGCTCACGGGACATCTTTACTTCAAGAAGGAGAAGATAACATCGGCCAGTTTTTGTATCTTGAAGGAATTGAATACCGAATGTGGAACACTTATGATGTTCATTTTTACTCCTCATTTGCATTAGTCATGCTTTTCCCTAAACTTGAACTTGCCATCCAAAGAGACTTTGCAGCTGCAGTACTGATGCATGATCCAAGAAAAATGCAAATTTTATCTGATGGAAAATGGGTTCCACGTAAAGTTCTTGGTGCTGTTCCTCATGACATCGGCCTAAATGATCCTTGGTTTGAAGTAAATGCTTATAATCTTTATAACACAGATAGATGGAAAGATTTAAATCCAAAATTCGTTCTCCAGATCTATAGAGATATTGTTGCAACTGGGGATAAAGGCTTTGCAAAGACTGTTTGGCCTTCGGTTTATCTGGCTATGGCTTATATGGACCAGTTTGACAAGGACAGGGATGGCATGATTGAGAATGAGGGATTTCCGGATCAGACTTATGATGTTTGGGCTGTGACTGGAGTTAGTGCATATACCGGAGGGCTATGGGTGGCAGCTCTGCAGGCTGCTTCTGCTATAGCGCATCTAGTTGGTGATGAGGTGTCAGAACGTAGTTTCTGGTATAAATTTCAGAAGGCCAAACTAGTTTATGATAAATTATGGAATGGGTCTTACTTCAATTATGATAGCAGTGGTACGAATGTGAGTACATCAATTCAGGCAGATCAGCTGGCTGGCCAATGGTAAGACTTTTTTTCAATTGTAATATATTCCCTCTGTCCCACATTAATAGCCCCATTTGGTTTTGTCAAAATGAACTAATTTTTAGTTGATTTGGAAAACCAAATGGGACTATTAATGTGCAACGGAAGAAGTATGTTTATGGTGTTTGGAGGAAGATTGTGTAAATGCTGAGATTTGCATTCTTCTCCTTATATTCGTGTAAGCTGTCACATTTCTCTGTATAGCTTCATACTTTACCACCTTACAGGTATGCTAGAGCTTGTGGTCTATTACCAATAGTGGATGAAGAAAAGGCCATAAGTGCTCTGAAGAAGGTTTATAGCTTTAACGTTATGAAAGTAAAGGATGGCAAGCGTGGAGCAGTTAATGGGATGAGACCTGATGGTCAAGTTGACATGACAGCTATGCAGTCAAGAGAGATTTGGTCTGGTGTAACTTATGCCGTCGCTGCAGGTATGATACATGAAGGCCTCGTGGAAGCAGCTTTTAGTACTGCCAGTGGGGTTTATGAAGCATCCTGGTCAGATGAAGGACTTGGGTGAGTTGTCCTTTGTTATTCAGTTTGTTTACCTGATGCCGAATAGGTCACTGTTATTAATGTTTCAATTCTCTGTTAAATTAGATGGTGATCCTCTATAATTCTGCTCTTTGGGGATTGGGGGCATAGTAAGGTTTGAATTCAATGGTCGGACTTGTCTAGTGTTTTATCTTATTCATATGGCTTTTTGAATTAGAATCTTCTCGTATGTTCAGAATTTACATAAAGTGTACGGCCTTCTATGGATAATTCCAACTTAGGTAATTAATTGAATAGACGGATTTAACTTTTTGTTTCAATATATTTATATTTTTTAGGATTTCTTGGAAATTATATCTAGTGTTATAAACAATATATTGTAATTTTTATCCAAATAAAAGAAAACTGCATAAGTAAGATACGGTTATTATGACGAGGAACAGTCTTAATTTCGTTGAAAAAATGGCAAAGTGTTAGTTTATTTTGAAAAGTAGGTCATTTAATATGGGAGGGAGCGAGCATATTTTATAAAACATTAAGATTTGCTATTTTGGATCCCATATAGAATTGTGAAATTAAAATGGATAAATATCATCTTACATAAAAAATTTATAGTTCTGCATTATCCATTTGATTGTGCATATGATTTATTAGCTTTGCTTTTCACTACTGCGATTCAAAGGGGGATAAATCCAACGGCAATTTGTTAAGGCATCCTGAATATAAACCTTGCAAGTCGATTTCAAATGAGTCCGAGATTGTTGTTTTAAGCATGAGGCAAATGGTTGAATAAAGTTTGTGATTTCTCATGTCTGAGCTTTATTAACTTTGGAGTGTAGGGAGCATACTCATTAATGTGCAACTGCAAATATACTCCCTCTGCCCCACATTAATAGTTTTATTTTGTTTTTCAAAATGAACTAATTTTTATTTTAAAAAGCCAAATGGAACTATTAATATGGGATGAAGGGAGTATTAAATTAACAACTTTGGAACATATTGTGAAATTTTAAGCTCTGGTGGAAGATTTTCACCAAGCTTACAGCTCATTCTCCTGGCTCTAAAAAAATGTTACAACACAGTAAATTTATCAGCATGCTGTATTACCCCCACTGAACTGACTGCCAAAATATGAAAATCCTAAAATTGTTAGTTGTATTGATGCAGGTATTCTTTTCAAACGCCGGAAAGTTGGAATACTGATGATCAGTATAGATCCTTATGTTACATGCGCCCTCTTGCCATTTGGGCGATGCAGTGGGCTCTGTCGCCACCTGAGCTATTGGTAAATAAGCAAGATTCAGAATTAAAGAAGAATATTGGTTATGTTTATCATCCAGGACTTGAAAAGGTTGCCCACCTTTTGAAATTGCCAAATCAATCTGCTCCAAGAAGCTTGTTCGAAGTGATTTATGATTCTACTTGCAGGAGACAACAATTATAATGGAAATGTTGCTTCTAGCTAGAAAATTCAAGGTGCATACAAATTTCCTTAGTTCCCATACCTTAAGGAATGCGGAAGGCTACAGGAACCTTGGGATTGATACTAAATATTATAACGTTGTCCATTTTTTAGCAGTCACCAGCACATATTGGTTGTGCTGGGCTTGTAAATCATTATTATTGCTCTATTTTTGTTTGCTAAAAAATTGCATATATTAGAAAACAAGTGAAGTACAAACAAAATGGAAAATTGCCTCCCTAACATATATAGAACCATGAAGGGGGGCTTCCCGAACACAAGCAAACTCACACTTGGAACGTGGGCTCTCACATAAGGAACTGAATGTTTGTGAGTGGTACGTCTCATCAAGCATGCTAAAGTGAGTTTAACTTATTAAAAATTTTCACAAAATAGCATAATCAATTTACCAATATATTAGGAAGCGGATCATGAACTTACCATAGAAGAATTTATGACTAGGTCCTTTGACTTGGTTTAAATTTCAAATTAGTCCATATGCTACATGAGTTTTCAAATTCATCCTTTTTTTGTGTTTGAAATTTCTTAAAAGGACAATAATATTAGATGTTTGGCATTGTCTAATTTAATTATTTTTAAATACCCAAAATACCCCTATAATATTTGGGTTTTTCTTAGGTTTTGAAACTTAAATAGGTGGAAAATAGTGAGTTTGAGCCCTTGACCTTATCATTTGAATAACTTCTTTAGTGAATAGAATTTATAGTTGAAACTTATGGGTATAAATTAGGCGAAAAAGTTTCAAAACGCCACCAAAACTAAGCAAATTGGAGTTCAAATGAGGGAGATATGACCGTTTAAAGTTGGACATTGTGCATATGACACATTTACTAGAATTAGATGCACAATTGGGCCGTTTCAGGCACCTTACGGGCCCGCTTGTATGAAGTGACAAAAATTAATAAAAAAATCCAATTAGGCGTCCTAGTAGGGGTGTTTTGGCCCAAGTCTAGGGTGATTAGGAACCCTACTCTCTATTAATATAAAAACCTAATTAGGGCTTATTTGGAGGGGAGCTTTTGGGGGGGCTTGAGCGACCTTAAGGGAAGAGGAGTAGTCGGAGGAGTTGCAGTAAATCCTGCCTTGCAACGAAAGTGGGGAGGAGAGGAGACACCGTGCCCCAGGCGAGCTGGTCTGGAGAGGAAGATGTGATCGGGCGGGTCTTGGGGTTGGGGCTAGGGCTAGGGCGGAGTAGAAGGTCGAACTTGTGGGTTAGGAGAGGAAGCCCAGTCCGGTTGGGCTTTTGATGGTGGACGGTCTAGCTGCCTTGACTGAGCTGGTTCTAGTTGCAAACACCAGCAGGCCAGATGTTCGTATGTCATGGCAACAACATCATGTTCGGACCGTGGATTGGAGGTAAATCCAACGGTCGTAATATTAAGAGTGAAGCCCATCCAGTTCAAACTATTTTTTTGTGAACCGGTTCAAATTTTAAACAAACTCCGAAGTCCAAATGAATGCTCCTTGTCAGCCCAATTTCCTTCCCACCTCCAATTCAGCGAGTTGGAGACGCGAGACCCGATTCTTTTCGAGTAGGCCTACACTTCATAGGCAACCTCTGGAGGCTCAGCACAGTGAGGTACATGGGACCCGTTGCTAGTAGGGATTGGATAAATAGTAAAATCTAACCCTACCTTAATGAGTTGGGTTTGGTTTTTAAAAATTGACCTGAATAGCTATTCGGCGGGTTTGGGTTTTAGGTGATCCAACTCGGCCCAACCCGAATATAATTATAAATATAAAATTTAAATTTTTATATATTTTTTATATTATTTTAAAAATTATTTTAAACATTATTTTTTTATTCTAATTGGGTTAAATGAGTTGGGTTCAAGTTACAATTTTCTTAAGTGACATCGGGTCGAGTTACTCTATTGATTGAGTCAATGTCGATTGGGATGACAAAAGTGGTATGAAGCACAAAGGCACAGTCGATGAAATGTCCAATTAATATTATGGTAAATTATTTTATAAATTAAGGCATATGCTTGTGCCATTCCATCGAGATTTTTATATAAGAATGCTTAATCCTAGTTATCATAATAGTAATTCAATTTCTTTTTATATTCTCTAATTTTTTTTACATAAAGTTGTGGCTCAGTTGTGTATTCCGATTTAACCCGGGGTTGGGTTAAAATTTATTGTGTCCTCTAGCCAGTTAAGTCAAGGGGCATGACAATTTATTAGTATCGGAGCTAGGCTTTGTTTAAAGCAATAGAGGATAATAGAGTTAAACATCACCATTAATTGGGGTTAATGGGAAGTTAGATAATAAAATAATTAGACAATGCT
The DNA here is from genome assembly GCA_035235625.1 of Saururus chinensis. Taxonomy (NCBI): domain Eukaryota; kingdom Viridiplantae; phylum Streptophyta; class Magnoliopsida; order Piperales; family Saururaceae; genus Saururus; species Saururus chinensis. The sequence goes on from CP141140.1 coordinate 53,264,629, forward strand.
AGCGATGTTGGTACCATTAGGTCATTGTTTTATTACTTGATTTGGTGTTGCTTGTTTGATTTTGGTGTTACAAATGGAATTGGTGCTCAAGGTTATGACCATATTATCTGTCGATAAGTAGGAATTTAGTTGCCTTCGGTATTTTATGTTCATTGATCCTTCTGATTCTTGAAGCTCCTTGTATGTTTGTTGTCTTCTAAGAATTATGTTAACTATGTTATTTAATATTACATGATTGCTTGGATGTTAAAACTACTTGTATGCTTGTAGGGTTGTTGGACAATTGGTAAAGTTCTAAGGTTATAGAAAAGAGTGGTCAACTATTTCAAGGACAAATGACCGACCCCTCTTACCATTATCATTGGCATCTCACCACCAATTTAGATTTAATTATTGATTATTGCATGTGGAGTGCTAAACATTTGTAAAATTTTCAAACTACAAGATGGGTAGTGGTCAAGGAGAGAAGTGACTAGTGGATTACTATGTTGGTCATGTGTGTCTTTCTACGACATCACATCTAATAGCATGTTTTACAAGAAAGAGTTTAAAAAATATTTTAACTACGATCTCATTAGACCATGACTGAGAAGTAGTTTTTTTAAAATAAGTTTTTCTACAGGGCTCTTGGGCAGATCTTATGTAGTAAGGGATGAGTCGATGTTGGTCACATCAATTCTATTAGTCTACTTAGAATACACACAAGTTTCAATATTTTCAAAGGTATTTAAAGAGTGTTGTCAAATTTTCCATGAAAATAAATAATTTGAAATCATTATACTTGTGGGGATTGAACACAGTTGACTTAGTGAACTTCGAGGATAAAGTTTATTTCCAAGGTGGGTAAAGTGTAATGACTAGTATTCTTAAGCATGTTCTAATTTTGAGATATTAAAACTAAGAGATCAAATCAAACCTATGAGAACTGTAAAGTTTTACTATGTATTTTTATTTTTGTGTGATGGTTTGGTTTAATTATGAATTTTCTTGGGTTTATTTTAAATTTATTTACCACGCTAATTGTTGGCATTTTCTATATAACTTTTTATTAAAGAAGTGGACCACACCCTAGGACCCATGACCATCTCGGACGATGTGCCAACTTCTTAGACCGTTGACCCTCACTTAATATTTTAAATGGGCTTGGGCCCTTTCAAAATCATTTTTGGACTATTTCACTTAGTCACTTATTCATTTGTTGGGTCAATTTCAAGCCCACTTACTTGCCTTAGTTATAAATAGAAACATTGACCATTTTCGCATTTGGGGTAAGTTGAGATTTTAGATACTTTGGGAGATTTCTACCCCCTCTCAAGAAGGGAAAACTTAATCAAAGGTAAAATCCCTTAAATCTCTCAATGTCTTCCTTTGTTTTTGCCTTAAATTCCATATTCTTCTCTTCTTTAATGGAATTTTAGGTTTTTTTCTTCTCAAGTTCATTTTTTTGCCCATGTTTATATTTTTGGATTTTTACTTATACTCTTGTATTTTTTGTTTTGGGCACAAGAGGGTATAGATATATCTTTAATTAATAATTTTGAGTCTATATTTAGTAGAAAGGTAAATTTTTTGCTTAGGGCCAATGTGACATAATTTGTTGGGTAGGGATTCCTTAAGCTTGGGAGGATATTGAATGGTCTACAATTTGATTTAAGGTAAGAGATTTTTATTTGATGAAGTTTTACTTGCATTAACACTATATTTGTAGGTGATTTTATGTTCTTGAGGTTTATGGATGTGTTGGGTTAAATTTTTTTGATGGGGTGATTTAATGGTGTTTTGACATGGAATTGAATGATTTATGTTAGATTTATCATGTCTAATCATTGGAGAATGATTATTTGAAGTTTAATGATTTTTTATAAGATTTTGAGATGAGTTTGAGTCGGTTTCATGCTCAAGAAAAAGATTATTTTCTATTTTTTGGGCATGACTAATTGATCACCTTGTTGGGACAATTGATAGGTCCGCCTAAGCAGGCCGATCAATTAGCAGCACTGGATTTTTGAAAGTTAGTTTAACCGATCAATTGCCCCTCGAGGTTGATTGATTAACTATTTAGAAAATGATGACATGCTTATTTTCAAGCCGAATTTTGATGATTTTTTTATGTTTATAAGTAAAATATAATCATGTTAAATTATGAATGCTTGTACCATGTGCCATCAATTATGTATGTCCATGTTTCATATATTTTAAATTAATTATGAGCATGGCCACTAAATATAAAAATAATTCATCAATATATTTAACTAATCAAATTAAGGTAAATTAAAATTTTGCATAACAAATAATATAATAAACCTAAATAATCTGCATCCAAACAGTCGCTAAATCAATTCAAGTAGAGTTATTTTAAAATTGAGCTCGAAAACGTTCTTGAGAATTGTTATGTTAAGTGAAGTCATCAACTTTGAAAAGTAGTTGTGCAGGAAGTTCAAACAGTTTGAACCTTCGAGCAATATGGTTTTGGAATGACACTGTCCCTGACGGACAAGACAGCCAGGGGCGGAGAGGAGACGCCATCAGCTAGGGCGGACTAGGAGGTCAAGCTTGCGGGTCGGGAGAGGAAGCTCAGTCCGGTCGGGCTTTTGACAGTGGACGGTCTGGCTGCCGCGACTGAACTTGTTCCGGCGGCAAACACCAGCTGCATGGCCATTGGCCAGATGTTCGTACGTCATGGCAACAACATCATGTTCGGACCATTGGATGTAAATCCAACGGTCAGAAGATTACGAGTGAAGCCTGTCCGGTTCAAACTGGTGTTTTTGGTGAACCGGTTCAAATTTTAAACAAACTCCGAATGAACGCTCCTTGTCCGGCCAATTTCCTTCCCACCTCCAATGCAGCGAGTTGGAGACGAGATACCCGACTCGTTCCGAGTCGGGCAGCGTGTACACTTCGTCGGCGACCCCCGGAGGATCGGCACGGTCAGGTACGTGGGACCCGTCGCCGGTTACTCTGGCGACTGGGTCGGCGTCGACTGGGATGACGGCGGTGGCGGGAAGCACGACGGATCCGTCGACGGCGTTCGATACTTCACGGCCGGAGGCGAGAAATCCGGGTCCTTCGTCCGGCCGCACAACCTCAGAGCCGGCATCTCTCTCCTGGAGGCACTCGAGCTCAGATATCGTGGCGATTACACCAAGGAAGATGAAGGTCTTTTTTTGTCTCTTAGATTATTTGACGAGTTTGTTCCACAAGGCCATCGATCATTTTTATTTAAATGAGGAAAAACATGATCTTTAAACTAATAACATATATTTAACACAAATGCTTGGAGACTAGATTGTAGGCAAGACTAGATTGAAGTATGCATATGTTCGTTCTTTATGATCTAGCTTTTTAATGGGAGAATGACTTTTTGTGTAATGGGGAAACGAAATTAATTTACTATCTTTATAATGTTGCAGAGGAAATGTATGTTCTTTCGACTAGCAACATGCGAGTATCCGTAGAGTTTGTTGGAAAAAGCAAAATCCAAGAGAAGCTAAGTAGGTTTGAGGAGCTGCGAGGTGTTTGCCTCCCTTATTTAGGTGTTTCCTCAATTGGTGCCCCCCACCAAATTGGTCCCGTGGTCCAAAGTAAGTCTTATTTATGTTTTTTAGTATTATATATAAATGTAACAATGTCTTTAGATTCAAAACTTGGAAAATTTGAGCTGAGGCGGAATCCAAATGTGTTATTTAGTTTTGATCTCTCTGGATTATAGTTTTCAAACTGCCTAGACAAACCGTGGCGATTTTGTTGTTAAGGCAATCACCTAGGCACTCGGGCAGCAGCCTAGGTGATCACTTAAAGAATGCACCATAACTCATCTGATAGTGTGATGTATTTTCTTCCCTCATTATAGGATATAGTGAAGATAGCACATTTAATGGCTAAGACTTAATCTTAACACTGAGTTCTCAAGCCTCTCTTCTTCTCTAGAATTTCTCATGCAGCCTAGGTGGGGCCAACATGTTCCATTCATTGCTTACAAAGGCAAATATGTGGATAACATAGCTCATAGATGCTCAAATTCATGAAATATATTTTGTATTTATAAGAGCGAGAACCAACTATTTTAATATTGGGATAAAGATGCATATAAGTAACAAATATTAGATGTATGCAAAAGGTCCTCTAGGTCATAGGCTAGTAACAAAGTTGGCATTTTTGTTCATTTTGGTGTGGGCTCGGTTCATATCAGTAAAATTTCGGAAAAGTTAAATTATGTAAAGAGGAAGAAGAAAGAGGGGGAAGACAAGAAGTAAAAGAAGAAGGAAAAGACTCCAAAAATAATTTGCCTAAAATTCAGTACCTCAAAAAAACATTTTCCCAAAATGTAGAAAACCTAAAAATATCTTGCCTAAACCATAGAAATTGAAAAAATAACCTGCCTAAAACGTAAACAACCTGAAAATAACCTGCCTAAAATGTAAACAACCTGAAAATAACCTGCCTAAAACATAAATTTTGCAAAATTTTGGTGAAATCTTTGAAAGTACGAAAAATTAGTGATATTTTTTTAAATAAATTTCGGTCCAGGCCCATTTTAGCGAAAATAACGAAAATTTCACAAAACATTCACAAAGTTTTTTTATTATGGGTCATAGACTCATAGTAGCCTGGGCGGCACCTTGACTATTCATTACAGCCTAGGCGATCAACTTTGACAACTGCATTTGGGATCGCCTGAAATACTTATTTAGGATTCTTTGATTACTTGATTTATTATTATCGACTTGGTTCAGTATGTAGTGCCATCTTTTTTTTTAACGTAAATGGAAATTGCAGTTTTGGTGAACCAATAAAAAAAGGAATTTCTTGACTATCGTTGCCATATTATGTTGTTTATTTCAGATCTTAAAGAGCTTGATTTAACTGGAAATTTGCTCTCAAAATGGCAAGTAAGTTTTTTTTCTCACTTTATCTGAAGTTGATATTGTTTTTAAACATTAGATTTTTATGTGTGCATTAGATATAGGCCAGTCATAATAGAAAACAAGGCCAACCATTGATGCTGTGTAGTGGAAGCCATATGCAAGAGGCAGTAAGCGTTAGTTTGGCTTTTTGAGACAGGACCACTTTGGTTTATACTCTCTTATTTCCACCTAGCATACTTCGTTCATGTTAAATTAATCACATCAGCATCAACATTGCTGGCATCATCATCATCAACAAGACATCCTTTTTAACTCAATGATCCCACTCAATCATGGGCCATATATTTTTTGAACTATTTTTTTGCATGTCTTTATGATGTAAATCCTAGGATTTACAGGATGATTTAAGTAGGGAAATCGGATGAAAGGAGAGGGAAGAACCCTGCTGATTCGTTGAGAATCAATAGGGCGATTGAAAGGAGGGAATTTGGGTCGACAGAGGAGAAGGAAGAGAACTAGAACTTGATTAATTGCTTGATCTCCATTAGGGCGGAGGAACCCCTACATAACATTGCCCTTAATGGGCCTGGGCCTTATTAGCTAAACTACTTAATGCCTAGTTACATAATAAAACCTATTGTTTAATGGCCCAAAGGTTTACTAATTAAATCAAAAGCATACTAAGCAAATAAATCCTACGATCCATAACAATCCACCGCACTCCGCTACCGCCTTGTCCTCAAGGCGCAAAATCAGGAAAACGAGTATAGAAATCCTCCTCGGGCATCCAGGACGCATCCTCCAAAGGACAACCCTGCCAAGCGACTAATATCTCGGGAAGTAAACGGCCAGCCCGTCGAACGTGGCAAGTATCAATGATAGAGGCAGGACATAATGGTGGGGAGACAGGAGCCAAAAGCGGTGGAGGACTAGGATCCACGCGAGAGGGATCACCCATGAAGCGGTGCAAGCAAGAAACATGGAAAACTGGATGTACGGACGAACCCTTCGGAAGCTGGAGACGATAGGCAAGGGACCTGATACACTGGAGAATGGGATACGGGCCATGGAAACGGTGAGCAAGCTTCAAGCTGGGAGGAGCATAAAGTGAAGAATGCCGATGTGGAGAGAAACTAACAAACACCAAATCGCCAACTTGGAATTCCCGATCAGTCCGATGCTCATCATATACTTGTTTCATGCGGTTCTGAGCCTTAAATAAATTCAATTTGAGCTGACATAAGAGGACATCACGATCCTGTAATATAAGGTCCACCTCGCCCATAGCTGCTCGATGAGGCATGTAAGCTAGGATAGTGGGGGGAGGGCGCCCATAAACAATCTGGAACGGGGTAGTGCTAGCCGCAGTATGATAAGCAGTATTATAAGAGTATTCAGCCCATGGTAGGAAATGAAGCCAACGACGAGGATTATTAGCCACAAAGCAACGTAAATACTGCTCTAGACATCGATTCACAACTTTTGTCTGACCGTTAATTTGAAGATGGTAAGCTGAACTCATCTTGAGTTCTGTACCCTGTAGAGTAAAGAACTCGCGTCAAAAGTGGGAGATGAAAACTTGGTCTTTGTCGGACACAATGGTGCGGGGCATACCATGAAGTTTAGCCACGTCATGAATATACAACTCAGCCACATCCTTAGCTATAAAAGGATGGCCCAAGAAGCTAAAATTAGAAAGCCGATCCACCACTACCAGAATCACTGGTTTGCCCTGAACGCAGGGTAAAGCTTCTATAAAATCCATAGATACATCCTCCCAAACTTGGTCTGGAATAGGGAGGGGCTGAAGCAATCCTGCAGGAGCCACTCTAGAAGCTTTAGCCCGTTGGCAAATAGGACAAGCAGCCACATAGTCATGAACATCCCAACGGATGCCTCGCCATAAAAAATTCTGACTCACCCGTTTATATGTGCGAAAAGTGCCCTCATAGCCCGCCATAGGAGTGTCATGAAAATGAGAGATGAGCTGAGTGCGCAAAGCAGGGATTGGAGGAACCCAAAGACGGCCCTTCCAATAGATAAGGTCTCCCTGCAACACAAAAGAAGGGGAGCCTAAAGGATCAGCCTGGAGGCAATCCAAGGTAGTAGCCTCAGAATCACTTTGATATGCCGGTTGAAGATCCTGCAGGAATGGAAATGAAGGGCCAGACATAGGGAAGGCCTGAATAGAAGCAAACTGGCGGGATAGAGCATCGGCCACCATGTTCTCATAACCCTGTTTATACACAATTTCATAATCATAGCCCAGTAGTTTAGAAATCCACCTTTGCTGCTCCGGGGTAGAAATTTGCTACTCCAATAAATATTTGAGAGGTTGGTGATCAGTCCGGATAATAAAATGTTGACCCAATAAGTAAGATTGCCATTTAATCACAACATGCACTACAGCCAACATCTCGCATTCATACGCAGAGAGAGAAAAAGAGCGGCCCGATAGTGCCTTACTAAAGAAAGCAATGGGGCGGCCAGCTTGAAGCAGAACAGCGCCTAATCCCGTCTCTGAAGCATTGGTCTCGATGATAAAAGGCTGAGAAAAATTGGGTAACACCAACACTGGGGTAGAGGATAGCGGACTTCAGGAGATTGAAGGCGACTTGAGCTGTCGTGGGCTACTGGAAGGACCCCTTTTTAAGCAAAGCTGTCAAAGGAGCTGCGATTGACCCGTACTGTGATACAAACTGATGATAATACCCTGTGAGACCAAGGAAGCTTTGTAAGGACTTAGGGGAGGAAAGTGTGGGCCAAGACAACATAGCCTCCACCTTGGACGGGTCAGTCGAAACACTGCCAGCTGAAATAAGATGCTTGAGATACTCCACGGTAGTACTACCGAAAGCACACTTGGAGCGCTTTAGAAAGAAAGTATGCTGAGCCAAAATGTCAAACACTGTGCGGAGATGAACCAAGTGATCCTCCCATGACGGACTGTAAACCAATATATCATAAAAAAAAACGAGGACAAAACGGCGAAGATGTGGCCGAAATACCTCGTTCATTAAGCTCTGGAAAGTTGGAGCATTCGTCAACCCGAATGGCATCACCAGAATTCAAAGTGGCCGTCGTGAGTCTGAAAGGCAGTTTTGTGAATATCGGCGGGGTACATCCTGATTTGATGGTAACTAGAGCGTAAGTCCAGCTTCGAGAAGAAATGAGCAGACCCCAACTCATCAAGTAGCTCCTCAATAATAGGAATAGGGAATTTATCCTTGAGGGTGGAGGCATTTAGGACCTGATAATCGACACAAAACTGCCAAGATCCATCTTTTTTGCTGACCAACAAGACTGGAGAAGATTATGAGTTAGTGCTGGGCCGTATGATTCCAGTAGATAGCATCTCAGAAACAAGTTTTTCAATTTCATTTTTTTGGATTTGTGGATATCTATATGGGTGGACATTAGCAGGAGAAGAGCCGGCCAGAATAGGGATACGATGATCATGAGATCGAACCGGAGGCAGACCAATAGGTTCTTGAAAAAAAGATGCATAAATAGTGAGCAAATCGGCCAAATCAGTGGGTAAATCAGTCCCAAAGCCTTCAGTCTAGTGCACCAGCTGTAAGAAAAATCCCTGATGAGTAAACCGGAAGAAAGAACCCAAATCCTGCGCAGAGTGGAGTGTGCCAGGTGGAGAGCCCTAAAGACGGACTCTTTGACCGGAGTATTCGAAGTCCATAATTAGCTGGCAAAAATTTCAAGTGACACCCCCCAATTCCTGGAGCCACTGAACCCCCAACACAATATCAGCTCCTTTAGTTGGCAAGAGATAGAGATCTATAACAAAGTGATGTCCCTGGATTTGCAACTCTGCTCTTGGACAGAAACCCTTGCTGCGGAGATGTTCTCCATCCCCAATCAATACATCAAAAGCGGAAGAATCTGAGATACAACATCCCAGCCGCTGGGCCACTCGGTCATTAATGAAGTTATGCGTGTTGCCGCTATCAATCAATATTACCACCTTTTGACGCTTGAGTAAACCCTGAAGTCGCATAGTTTGAGGAGTATAAATCCCAAAAAAAGCATGAAGAGATATCTCAGGGAATACTGCAGGATCCTCGAGAGAAGGATCGGTAGAAGGCCAATCACCTGAATCACCCCATGACTCCTCTAAAATCAAAGCAGTGGGGGGAGTTTTGCAGCGATGACCAGGTGTGAAGCGTTCATCACAGTTGAAGCAAAACCCTTTTGACCGTTGGTCCTCCATCTGTGCCTGAGAAAGTCGGCGAAAGGGAATTGCAGTGCCTGGAATAGTACCTGATGTCGGGTGACCGCGAAAAGGAGGAGAGGCCCCCCCTCCCTGTCGGGCAGTAACCAAGGCACGAGAAAGTCGTTGGCGAGCTAATTTTTCCTCTTGGATTCTGGCATGACGGATGATGTCCTGCATTGTAGTGCACTCAAAATGACGAATTTCATTGACTATTTCGGCCTTCAGGCTGCGTCTAAAAGTGCCAATCAAAGCTTCTTGAGTCCAATGGGGAAGACGAGTGGCAACCCGCGTAAACTCGATCTGATAAGCTCTGATTGTGGTAGATTGAGAGAGACTGGATAGAAGTTCATTAAAATCAGCAAAAGTATTCGAGCCAAATTGAGCACACAAGTCTGTAGTGAACTTTTGCCATGATGCACTAGGAACCTCTCTTTCAAAGTACTGATACCACACTAATGCATCTCCTTCAAGATGAAACGCTGCAATACGCAGTTATTCCAATTCTGCAGTAGTACCTTGATATGCAAAGAATTTTTCTGCTCTATATACCCAATCAATGGGATTGTCATCACGGGTGTATTTCAGAAATTGTAGTCAAGCAAGTCGCGGCTCAACTGGCCGCATAGGATGGTGCCAATCCCCTTGTGGGTATCATAGTCCCGCTCTGTATCATCCATTTCATCCTCAGGCGGCCTCAAGATTGAAGCGGATACTGCTGGTTCGGCTGGAGGACAGTGAGGCGGCAAATCAGAAGGAGCGTCAGGCGGCTCTGAAAATCCCATCCCGCGCTGGTTGAAATTGCCCTGGACTCCAGCACGGGAAGCCCAATCCCGGCGACCCTGGTAACCAGAAATGGGAGCCGCAGGTGGAGCAGGGGGCCGAGGTTGAGGAAGGATGCCACGGCGAGCACCGTTGTCATCCTGGGCGGTGGCTGTCATGAGGTTCGGGCCAGCCGGGCTGTGCAACAGTCGAGTGAAAGCAGCCTGTTGCTCGGTTCGCATTGCACGAAATACCTGTAGCCACTCGGAGAAGAGACAAATCATGGCGGTGTCATTGGATGCTGGGTGCGATTCAGGGGATTGTCCAGGGCCCGCTGGAAGAATTTCTGCCGCCAAAGTGATCGCTGGGACACTGGGAATTCCGCCGGTGGTCAGAAACGGGCCGGCGGTGCCCTGAGAGCTGCTGGACGTCGGTGGAGCAGAACCCGCGTCTAAACCGCTCTGGTTATGTTTGTCTTTGGCCGCCATACTCTTGGTTTGCACCATCGACACAACCCAAAGACAGGAAGGTCGGCTTTGATACCAGTGATGTAAATCCTAGATTTTACAGGATGATTTAAGTAGGGAAATTGGATGAAAGGAGAGGGAAGAACCCTGCTGATTCGTTGAGAATCAATAGGGTGATTGAAAGGAGGGAATTTGGGTTGACAGAGGAGAAGGAAGAGAACTAGAACTTGATTAATTGCCTGATCTCCATTAGGGCCGAGAAACCCTTACATAACATTGCCCTTAATGGGCCTAGGCCTTATTAGCTAAACTACTTAATGCCTAGTTACATAATAAAACCTATTGTTTAATGGCCCAAAGGTTTACTAATTAAATCAAAAGCATACTAAGCAAATAAATCCTATGATCCATAACACTTTTTTCATGGACTCCATCCTTATTCATCTCAGCATTCCTCTTACCTTCTTATACTACCCACAAAATATTGGCTATAGCTATTGATTGGGGTTGTGCCATGAGAAGACTTTAGTGTCATATCTTAGTAGGGTTTTTTGCCCAATTTGTAGGATTTCAACCATAGCTTTTCTTGTCAAGTATCAAGGCTGGTCAGAGGCTTTCGCATAAGCAAATACTTGCTGTGTTTCCTTGTGAAACTCTGGATAGGGTAGTTAGCTCTGGAAGGCCTGAAGAAAGATCTATAACTAATGGGTGTATGAGAAGGGAATGCTACTTGCCCAACTTGTAGGATTTCGACCATATCTTTTCTTGGCAAGTATCCAGGCTGGTCGGAGGCTTTCTCACATAACCAAAACACTTGTGTGACTTTGTGAAAACTCTGGATAGGGTAGGTAACTCTAGAAGTCCTCAAGAAAGATCTAAAACTATTGGGTGCATGAGAAGGGACACAATTGTGTTCTTTAATTGACCTCAGTTCTCATGTCTATATAAGGTGGGGGCTGTCTCATTTCTAGCCAAGATTTGAGTAGTGAAGTTCTAAATTCTTAAATCAAAGCTCTCCTATCATATGTTGTAGTTAAACTCAGATTTATATCGTTTTAATGAGGAAAGTGTTTGTGCTACACAGGCCAGCTAAAATGTTGAACCCATGTGGCAAGTGGTTATCAAATCATAGTATGGGAGAAGGCTAAAGAACTAGCTTGGTGCAGGGGTGAGTGATGCAGTATATCCTAATGAATATTTAGTGGAAATTTATGGAGAACTTGAGCATTCTAGGCAGCTTAAAGCTTAATTATGGATAGAAGATGCATTGGTTGGCCCAGAAGAAGGCCATACATGAAGTGATTTAGAATACTTTTTGGTGGTAGGGGTATATTAGCAACTTCCACAAAGCTAAGGATTTTTTGTAATTTTGCATGTGGCGGAGACCTTCAAAGTTCAAACTGAGTTGAATCATGCTCCAGTGGAAACTTATTGGAAATGTGAACTTTATGTTTTATGAGAGTTTGAAGTGGTAATTAGAGGTTGTTCGTATTTCAGGAAAGTTGGATTTAATGTTTAGTTTCTGAAAATATTCTATCTGTTGTTGGTGAGGCCCTTCTTATAGCTAGGCCAGGTGTTTAAATCTTGCTTCAAGCAGACTTTACTTTGCCTCCAACATTATGTTAGCAGTATGTTCCTTGGACTCACTGTGCTTTTGCTTGGACGTCCCCTCTCTGTTTAGGCCTGATGGTTGAGTGTCTTTTGCTACTGATAATTCCTCTAGGCTAGCTCTTGACATGACCACTTTTTGAACTTCATGGTGTAAATTGCCTGTCGCAGAGCAACTTAGATAGTTGGGCAATGAGGCACTTAGTTTTCTACTCCTTGCAGTGAAGCAGGCTTATGAAGAAATATTAATCAAGGGGGGTGTTTTGCCGCCAGCCCCTTCCCATTTTCCGCTGCAGCTGAACCAGGCTCTCAAGTTGATTTTGCCATGTTGCAGGTCTTCACTGAGCTTCATCACGAATTTTGGGCCCTAAGAACGGAACAACAGGCTTCATTCATGTGTCTCTTGGACAGACACATAGGTGCCACATTAATAGCCACTATAGAGAGGGACGAGGTCAGCGCTAGTTGTGGCCTTCTCCCTCTGTTGCTGCGACCTGTCCCACCCCCTTCTCATGGGCCTCAGAGCACCCGGCTACCAGCAGTGCTAGCAGCCACCCCGGCCGCTAGTGACCTTGTGTACACGCTAGTCATCAACCACTCAGGCCCCGACTTTCCTCAACACCGTCACGATAGGGCAGCAGAGTTTCAGCCCGGCTTCCCTCCCTGACATTGACCCCAGATGGTGGCAGTAAACCAACAAGAATTTAGGTGCGGATATGATGAGGCAAATTTTGCGGACGATGACCATCCCAAATCAAGAGGGGAATTTTTTTGGAAAATGTGCATAGATGGACCGCGCTTAGCCCGGATGCAATTTCCTAAATATACCGGCAAGGATATTCCGATTGATTGGATATACTGAGTGAAATTTATTTTGCTTACCAAAGGACAACTATGGCTGATGTGGGCGTATCAAATTGAGTTTGGTGGCCACTTGCCTTTTGCATTGGACTCAAGAAGCATTGGTGGGAACTTTCCGTCGAGGTCTCAAGTAGGAGATAGCAGATGAGATTTAACATTTTGAGTGTACTCCCATGCATGATATCATTCAGCATGCTAGGGTTCAGGAGGAAAAATTAAACAAGACAGTGCAGGGCTTATTGACCCATTCTTTCGGCAGCGTCTCGAGCATTGGGAGGGGGGTCCACTAATGCCCCTTTTCATGGCCAGCAGACCACCTAGACTATTTTGGGCACTACGGCTCCTTTTCCTGTCTCTCTCAAGTATAAAGGAAGGATTGCTGCTCAAAAGGCTTGTGATTTAATTGTGATGAGCGGTTCACACCGGGTCTTTGTTGTAAAACTCCTTCCATTGCTTTGATCTTGGAGGAGTTTTGGGATGACTCAGCTAAGTGGCCTTCCTCTAACAATTCTCCGAATGATATCGAGGTACTCCTTGAGATTTCTTAGCATGTTTTTTGGGTACTTATGCACCTTGGACCAAGAGGGTTTAGTGTCTTCTGAAGCGCCAAAAAGTTGTCATTCTCATTGATAGCAGTAGCACTCATAATTTTATTAATGATTGGGGTAGCACAACATCTGGGCAGCCATATTCATGAGTCATCTCCCTTTGATGTGCTCATCGGGGATGGAAAACACCTTTGTAGCAAAGGTGTTTGTGCACAGGCTGAATTACACATACATGGACATTTGTTTGTTATGAATCTCTATTTATTATTGACTAAAGGGGGCAGACATAGTTTTGGGTGTCCGATGGTTACAGGAATTAGGGGATGCTACTTGGAACTTTCGACGAATGTTAATGGACTTCGAGTATTTTGGACAGCAAGTTTGCATCCAAGGGTCTCCACCGAGCACTCTGCACTTGACTCAGGATTTGGGGTTCTTCCGCTAGTTCGCATCCTGTGATGCAGGGACTGCCTTCACAGGATATGTTGCCAAACACCTTGGCTGCCTTATTGGAGACTTATTCAGCTCTCTTTCACAAGCCTTGTGGCTTGCCTCCCATTTGTTCTCATGATTATCGCATTCCAATTATGGCTGGTGCCCTTCCTGGCAATGTCTTCCCTTATAGGTACCTTCAAATTCAGAAAAATAAAATTGAGAAATTGGTTTAAAAAATGCTCATGGCAGGGATTATCCGACTGAACACTAGCTTGTACTCCTTGGTGTTATTGGTCCAAAGGAAAGATGGGTCTTGACACTTTTGTGTAGATTATTGTGCTCTTAATGCCATCACTCTTAAGGACAAGTTTCTGATTCCCATCATTGAAGAGCTTCTTGATGAATTGGCGCTGCAAAGTTTTTCTCTAAGCTTGATTTGTATTTGGGTTACCATCAAATTCGGGTGCATCTAGTTGACATTCACAAGATTGCTTCCTGGACACACAATGGCCATTTTGAGTTCCTAATTATGCTATTCAGATTGATGAATGCCCCATCTACTTATTAGAGCCTTATGAATGAGGTTTTCCATCCACATCTACACCGCTTTGTGTTAGTCTTTTTAGATGATATCTTGGTCTATAGTCCTTGGGAGATCCACTTGTTTCATTTGCGGACCCTTTTTTTCTATTTTGGAGCACCATTCGTTCTTCCTCAAGTGATCTAAATGTGTGTTTGGAAGTCCTCAAGATGAGTATCCTGGTCATATCATTTTTGGAGGGGGCGCATCTATTCATCTGGCAAAGGTAGAGGCTATGCTGGCATTATGGATCCATTGCAGCTTCCTTGATGGCCTTACTGAAAAAGTGGTCTTTCCATTGGTCACCTGAAGCTCAACAAGCTTTCGACACTCTCAAAGTTGCCATGTCCACTGCACCGCCATGTTAGCACTGCCCAATTTCTCGTAACCCTTTATTGTGAAGACCAATGTTTAAAAAACTAGGTTGGGAGTTGTTTTATTGTAGGTCGGTCGTCCACTAGCCTTCTTCACCAAAGCCTTGTCAGGCCATTCACTCTGTATCTATGATCAAGAGGTCTTGGCTATTGTCCATGTGGTAACTAAGTGGAGGCCATATTTGTTGGGATGTCATTTTATTATCTGCACAGATCATCAGCATGTCAAGTATCTCTTCGAACAACATATATTGATCCTTGCCCAACAACCAAAGTTTTTAATGGTGCGGCCTTCACTGGGATGTCCATGACTATGTTTGTTTTTGCCTACGAGGTTTGTTAGTATGCCAAAGGCTCTACTACCACACCAGCCAGCCTCCTGCAACTACCCATTCCGGAGTGGGGTGGGAAGATGTCTCTATGGATTTCATTAAAGCCTTGCCATAGGTTCAAGGGAAGTCTATTATCATGGTAGTTGTGGGTGGCCTTTTTAAATATGCTCATTTCAGTCCCCTGGGCCATCCATACACTACCAAGGAAGTGGCAAAATTTTATGTTTGAGATGTAGGTAAGTTACATGGTATGCCTTGCACTATTGTGTCCAATAGAGACCAAGTTTTCATTTCTCATTTTTAGCTAGAGTTCTTTGCTCTTCAAGCATGCAACTAGAGATGAGCTCATCATACCATCCACAGACCGATGGGCAGATGTAGGTGGTCAATCGATACCTGGAATAGTATTTGCGTTGCTTTGTCGGCAATAATCCTTGAAAATGGCTCCAATTCTTACCGAGGGCAGAATATTCGTATAACACTGCCTTCCTCGTGGTTTATGGCTGCCCACCTCCTACTATTCTGGCTTATGTTCCTCACCGGGCATTTGTCAGTGAAGTGGATTTTATTCTTTAAGATAGAGATGCTCTATTGTGCTAGCTCAAACAGAATTTGTCTAATTCTCAGAATTGTATGAAGCACGTCTATGATAGTCACCGCACTAATCGGGAATTTTAGGATAGAGATTTGATGTTGACGAGTTTTTATCCCCACAGTCAATCTTCACTCTATCATCCCGTGAGTTCTAAACTCACTCATCATTTTCATGGGCCCTAGCCAGTGTTGCAATGCATTGGATATGTTGCCTAGTGCCTTCAGCTTCCGGAGGGTTCTCAAGTTCATCTGGTCTTTCACGTCTCTTGGCTTGGCCATTTTGTGGGACTCCATTCATGTATGACTTTTTGATGCTGTCCACCACTGTAACAACTCCATTCATGTATGACTTTTTGACCTGTATAATGAAGCTTGTACCCATGCCTATTATATAGTCTTTTTGCCCGCATATTTAACGTCGTATAGGCAGGCATCCTTGACCTGCTTGCTCTGAATGTCAGCCAGTTCCATTTCTTTCTTTCTCAAGGTCCTTTAGGCTCTAAATCACCAAAAGTGGATGCTCGATTGCTCCTTTACACCTGCATACTTGTCACCAGTCCACAGGCCCACAGCCGGACCATGCTACAATGCATTGTTTATGGGGAATGCCCATTGCCTAATTATCACAACCAGGTTTTGTTGTTATACATCATCACTCTAGGGTAACGCCTTAGCTGTGGATAGAGTTGAAATTTTGAAGTACCTGGCTAGGCCACACACAGGTAAGGAATGGCCTTGGTTTGTACAGCCGGGTTTATGTTTTTAAATCCTTTCCTGGAGCTTGCATGTTACATCCATTATGTAGTGGCCCCGAAGGCCTCAGTTCCTTTGCTTTCCTGCTTTCATTTATAGCCCTATGATTATTTGCTTGACGATGTTCTAGGTTGATTAGTATTTAGCTGTGAAGGGGCATCCTCTTTGTATTTTATGGAATAATTAAGCTTTGCTCTGACCTCCACTTCCCCCTTAATCATCTCTCTCTTCTCCTTAGTCTTTCACTAACCAGCACCTATGTGCTGGGTTGAAGGTATTATTCTCCCTCCTATACAGCCGCACTCCTCTATTGTGTGCCTCCAGGTGCATAGCATTGCACCATCTCTCTCCCTCCCTCCCTCCCTCCCCCCCCCCCCTTGTAGGCTATTCTGTCAGCCTCTTTTTTCTTTTTGCCGTTGCCTAATTATGGAAACAACTTAAGGCATCTAACAAGCTGCTATTCTAATGATAAAATTGGTGCTTTGGCTCCAGGACATTGCTGCCATATATGAAGAACTGCCAGATCTTGAAGTCCTCAATTTAACTAACAACCTTATGATGCATGATATTCCTATCCTTCCTGTGTTTAAGAACATTCATGTCTTGGTTCTCAACAATTGTGGAATAATGTGGGAACAGGTATTTCCTTCCCGTTCTCATTGCACTACTATACAGAATTTATCCGGTTTAGTCATTTACTGTTTTCATATTGCAACAGATTGAAATATTGAAAGAGTCTCTCCCGGCTATCAAAGAGCTTCACTTAGTTGCAAACAAGCTATGCTCAATAAGAGTATGTTAACTTCTAAATTACATTTTTAAATTTCTTTTATATGTCAACATATCACAATATGCTTGGTTGTGTAGGAGGTTTTTATGTTTAGTTTATTATATATTTTACTGAATATGAGGGCATTACCTATTTAACAAAAAAGAGAAGCGACAGCCGAAAAAAGGATAATGATTTTCCTACACTTTATTTTTAACAAAACCTTACACGAGGTACTGATTGTATTGATAAAAGTGGATCCCCTATTGTCAGGTGAGACCCACTTTTTTCTGTCCAATCGAACACCAGGTTTTGTTGGACAGAAATGGTGTAGGGTTATTAGCATCTCTGAAAAAATGACTGTTGAAAGTTCACTTGAATTAAACAATTTCTAGGTTATCTAACAGTATGGTTGTCCTTTATCAAAAAACTTCAAATTAAATTCTGAACTATTTACCAAGTAAAACTGATGAAGTGATTCTGTGATGCCTATCCTAGATTAATTTTAATGTGGTTTTGACACCCAAATTTATTAGGATTATGAGCAAATTTGTTACAGTAATGATTAGATTAGCTTCTTGGCAAATATTATCATTTCTTGATCTAAACATCTGAACAGATAGTTATGGGCATTTGAAGCTAGCTTTCTTCTACTCTTGCCCAAATTATATAACTTGTTTAGTGTCATGGCTTGTCCTCCTGGATTTACAACAATGCCTGGTTACCGTTAAATGTGCTAACAATAACAGAGAATTAGTTAAGAGCTTGCATATTGGCTCAACTCTTAATCTGTGGTTATCGTATGAGATTTCATCCATGAGGCTGCAGAAGTGCTTCCTGAAGTTAACTACCTGAAATTTTGTCATTTATCCATGGCTTTTGGGATATAGCCTATGACATACTGTACCTATCATTTTCTGGTAATTTTTGCATTTGAAATGTCTGTAGTATGTTAATTATATCCTGCACCAGTTATGCTTCTAGAAAGGTCTTGCTTCAACTTTCATATCTACGAGTCCTCAAATGACAGTTCCCATGTGTTTTACAACCATATATATGAACTGATTTAAAGCAGAGGTGCTGATAACCCTGCACCATAATCTGTCGAACAAAATCCTACACCTAGTTTTGTGGACAGAGAAAAGTCGGTCTCACATGACAATAGTATGTCCACTTTTCTCTGTCAAAGCAAAACCAGTTGTAAGGTTTTGTTGGACAGATTCTGGTGTAGGAAAATGATTATCCTAAAAAATATGGTACTTTGTCATGTGCTGATGAAGTTGTACACTTATTGTACCTTTGAACAATGTTTAGGGGATGCTTAATGCTTTACAACTATGCTTGTGAATATTGACGGTCATGTGTGCAGATAGGTGGTAACTAATGTGTCACAAATGAAACCTGATGTAATCGTTTCATTTTGCAGCCTGCATCCTCTGCGTATGTTCAGGGATTTGAGTCTTTGAGACTTTTAAATTTGGAAGATAACTGCATAAAATTCTGGAATGAAGTCATAAAGCTTTCACAGCTGACAAGGTACTGACAACATGAATTTGCCAAAAATAATTGCTTTAGTTAGTAGTTACTGATGAAAATTTTCTTACTTAATAATAGATATTCAGTGGTTAGACATTAATGCTTTCAAATTATGCTTATATGTATTTCTTTTTTGTTTGATATCTAGCTTGGAGGAGCTTCATTTAAACAAAAACTATCTAGACCAAATCTTCTACCCTGATCCTGATGAAATGATGGATGGTGGATTACAAGAAAATTTTAGCAGACCGTTTGAAAATTTGAGGTGCCTTCTCCTGGGTAACACTCTCTCTCTCTCTCTCTCCCCCTCCCTCTCCCTCTCTCTCTCTCTCTCTCTCTCTGAAGAACATTGTGTTCCAGGAGGCAATAAGATTGAAGATCTGGCATCAGTCGACTCACTAAACCTGTTCCCTGGCTTGATGGTTAGTTCCTTGTCCTTTTTAAAACTTGACTTGATCTCCCTTACGTTCTGTGTTTTCTCTAAGGTTTGATTTCAGACAACCA
This sequence comes from Saururus chinensis, assembly GCA_035235625.1. Classification (NCBI taxonomy): domain Eukaryota; kingdom Viridiplantae; phylum Streptophyta; class Magnoliopsida; order Piperales; family Saururaceae; genus Saururus; species Saururus chinensis. The sequence continues at coordinate 53,283,845 of CP141140.1, forward strand.
CTGTGTTTTAAAGCTTACACTGATGGGTGATAGACTAACAATGGGTATCAATATCGTCCAGCATGTGTAGCTTCAATTAGGCTCAGCATGGGATATAAATACATGAGGTATATGTTGCTTGCATTGAAAATTGAAGTAGGGCCTTGTGGATCTTCCTGTTCTGATCCATGTTAGATAACTGCACTAGACTTAAAGCATAAGCTAATCAGGGAACATGTTAGTAATGTGTTAATAAATAGGTATTGGATCAAAACCTACTTAAAATTAAATAGAAGATGTGAGCACATATATGTCTGATTTTCTAATATAATTCTTAGACATAGTTTTTAATAATTTTTAATGTATCTCAAGTTAATAACTCAAATGCAGTGAATATGTTATATGCCTTATTTAGAATAAACAGCAGAACAATTAGGTAAGCTGGTTTATATGCATTGACTATCATCATTTAATTTCAAGGACATTAGGCTTTCGGACAATCCAGTTGTTGATCCTGGAACTGGTGGAATACCACGATATGTTTTGATTGCCCGTCTAGCAAAAGTTCAGATATTAAATGGTAGCGAGGTAATGTATACCAAAATGAGTTGACATTTATATTTATAAACTGTCCTGTGACTATGATTTGACACTTCTATTGTATCTTATGTCACCTTTAGATAAGACCTCGGGAGCGGAAGGAGTCAGAAATTAGGTATGTGGTATGTCTTTAGTTAGGAGTTCCAAGTAACCTTTGCATTAAAATTCAATTTTTACCTGAACTTTGATAACGTATGTTTGTGCAAGAGACCTGCCTAGACCTTTCTACTTCACATTGACTGTCCTCAAGTACTTCATATTTTAATGGGAAACAGGATTTTATTGCGCTATGCGCCTCTCCATTTCTAATACACTATTCGCCCATGTGTCTCCTCTGCATTCATAGAAAGAAAAAGGTTAAGTGTTAGTGAAGCAAGTGGGTCTCTGCCAGGCCCTAATATGTTTGCTCGGTTTCCAATGATAATGCCATGGATCCTTGCTTGCCTCAAGCTAGGTGAGACCTTCCGCCTACTATGCTTTATTGAAGGATTAATTGCAGCTAAGATTATTAATTCTCTGAGTTCAGAAGGGACCATGTGTGTCATTGGATCCTCTGTGGCTCGCCATTTAGGAGACTCTACCTAGGATTTTAGGTGGGAAAGAGGAAAAAATTGAAACATCTTGTTTGTGGGATGCTGGCGGGATTGTCCCATGATGCTGGAAGAGTCAAATGTCTGCTTGGGGCTCCTTCCCATTTTAGTGAGTAAATAAATGAAATGAGTTCACTCAACTTTGGAAGCTGACTCCATCCAAGAGAAAGGGCAGTCTGAATATGCTAAACTCTAATTCAGTAACATATGGGGTGAACGAGAGGAAAAGAACCAGTAATGGTCTATTTGTGCTCCCAATGTGGGCATAGTTTGTGATTGAGATTAAACAGGAATTTTGACCAAAATATATACAAGTATATTTTCAAAATTTGACAAGATATGAATCTGACTGTAGGGATTGGATTGGTTCCTTTGCAGCCTGGTAGGTTGAGCAGCAGGCTGGTTTGGGATGTAGGGGAACAAAGCGATGCAGAAGGGTATTTTAGTCCTTTCAGCCTATCACAGATTAGTAACAGATTAATGTAATTGGCTTCTGTTTCACAGCATGTGCAGCTGTTTATTCCTTCTAGTAGGTTGATAGGGGCATTTCTGTCCAGGCTTTTAGAGAATTTTTAGTCAGGGCCAATGGGGAGGGTAGTCTAGTCATTTTATTCAAAGTTTGTTACAACTGACTGTCAGAAGCTGTTATTCCATAGAGGCCAGAAAGGATAAGTAGGGGTAAAGGAGAGAAAAGGGGAGAGAAAAAAAATGTGAATGAATTGTTTCCAGAAATTTCTTCTTTCTTTGCTTGCTCATGGATTTGGGCTAAGGTTGTGGATTCAACCTGTGTAATCTTTTACATTTTGATGTATTCAGCTTGTGGATTCAAGCTTTATTCTCATTGTTCTCCAGAAATTTCAATAGAAATCAGTCATCTTCTTCCTCTCATTTTCCTAATTCTAGTTCGAAACTACTTTGCTGGTTACTAGTTGCTGTTCTGGTTTCTGTTCATCCTTGCTACATCAGTTTTGGCGCCGCTATGCTAGCTGCTTGCTGCCGGCGGTACACCGAAGGCGCCAAAACTGATGTAGCAAGGATGAACAGAAACCAGAATCATAACAATTAGTAACCAGCAAAGTAATTTTGAACTAGAATCAGTAAAACGAGAGGAAGAAGAGGACTGATTTCTATTGAAATTTCTGGAGAACAGTGAGAATAAAGCTTGAATCCACAAGCTGAATACATCAAAACATAAAAGATTACACAGGTTGAATCCACAACCTTAGCCCAAATCCATGAGCAAGCAAAGAAAGAAGAAATTTCTGGAAACAATTCATTCACATTTTTTTTATCTCCCCTTTTCTCTCCTTTTCCCCCTACTTATCCTTTCTGGCCTCTATGGAATCCTCTCTGGAATAACAACTTCTGACAGTGTAACAAACTGAATAAAATGACTAGACTACCTTCCCCATTGGCCCTGACTAAAATCCTCTAAAAGCCTGGACAGAAATGCCCTTATCAACCTTCTAGAAGGAATAAACAGCTGGACATGCTGTGAAACAGAATCCAATTACATTAATGTGTGACAGGCTAAAAGGACTAAAATACCCCTCTGCATCACAACGTGGTTAGAGGTAAAAAATACATGTGAATAATGACATTGGGGATGTAAGGGAACTTGAGGGTTGGGTTTAAAGTACGTGGGGGGGAAGAAGTGAATTAAACCTCCCGGAAAAAAATAGTGGGCCAACAAGGAGGAAAGGTTTGATAACTTGTATCTACTTTGGGCAATTGCCGACTGCACATGCTACGGGGAACATTTGGGGTCTGTCTGGTAGCTGTCTAAGGTTGCTATGGGATACTATGAAGTGGATTACGACAATTTGATGTCATGCATGTTGGTACACAATGGTGCATATTGACAGTGTGGGTCGGTGAATGAGCCAAAAAAGAAGTGTAGACAGAAGAACACTAAAGTTAAATAGGATTTAAAATATTTTCATCTTCAGGGGATACTACGAAGTGGCAAAGGTCAATTTTGTGTGTGGATTGGACAAATCGCAGGGGTCGATAGTTGGAAGTGCAGGTCGTTGGATGAGAAGAAGGAGAAAGAAGTAGTAGTTGTAGTAGACAGAAGTAAATGGAGGCAATATAACTGAACTCTAAATGATTGTATTTAGATCACACTACTGCTTCATGGGCTACAAACGAGTCTTAAATAAAATAAACACCTACTGATCAAGTCTAATGAAGTTATTTTTGAAATGAACATGTTTTATACCATAAGTAGTTGCTTCGTATTACAACTTCATCTAGACTTCCTACTGCCTCCTAGGGCAGAATCATGTAAATACTGTTTTGACTAAATTACTAAAGTAATCATGTGTATAAAAGGACAGAAACACCCCGAATGTAAAAATTGCTCTGCATCTTTTGGGAAATATGTGGCAGGCAATAAAAGGAGACACATGAGTGGCCTTCTATTGGCTAGGCTACTCTATATTTTACCGTGATCATTCGTTCACCTTTAAATCTAATCCATCATTATGGTACAGGTATGTGCGTCTTGTGATAAGCAAGCTGCAGTCCGATAATCCTATCGACATTAAGTATCTTCACCCAAGGTAATCCCAGTACCTGTTTAATCTTTTGCTCTATTGTAAACAGTAGGGTATTTCCAGTTACACGTCAAAGAGTTGAAAATAATCTGTGTAAGAACATAGTGGCAGCATTTTTAGGCAGGATGCCCTTTCTGATGCTATCCTCTGGGAGAATATTATGAATTGAAGGTTCGCCATCATCACATGACATTCCCAGTACAAAATGATGGCTGCAGGTAAAACATTGATATGGTCATCTTCCACCACAAAGCTGGTAATAACAAAAGCAATCTGCTTGTATGTCAAAGCACGGTTCATCAGTTGCACTTAGTAATAACAACAAAAGCTATCCTGAAGTGTGAAAAAAGGTCTAAGCTGGTGTTCTTATCCTTTCGTAGTTGTGCCAACTTTAGTTGAACAGTAATTTGTGTTACTTGATCAATGTTCAAGTATGAACTAGCTATTTGTCATGTCCATTACAGATTTATGTCCAATTTAAGTGGTTACTAATTGCAACAGAAATATCAGAATAAGAACTCACTATCATCTTCATTAACCTCTTCTGCAATATTCTATGACAGATTTGAAGAGCTGAAGGAACTCCATGGGATTGATGAGAAGCCTGCAATTGAAACGTCAAGAGCACAGAAAATGGCTTCTGGACTGATTTGTATGAACTAATAATTAGTAATTGTCATGGCATATTTTAATGGTAGTTGAGACATCTTTTGAAAGTATGAACATGTAATCTATTTTTCCAGCTGTTACACTTGAATGTGTGGGACCATCCATGGGAGAAAAGCCACCTGTTACTAAGACATTGCCAGCCTCCATCACGGTAGATCTTGTCAGAAAGTTGTGTTCATTTTTTTTGTTTTTATAGTCACAGAATTTAGATTTTAAATATAATGCAACATGTCAGGTGGGCAAGTTGAAATTTCTTTGTGAGAGCTTTTTTAAACTGAAACCTGCCAAGCCCAGTTTGTTTCTGAAGGATAAGGTATGTGCTTTAAACCTATTTAGGTGGCTGAAGAAAGTTACAAGTACTAATTGATTTTTAATTCTGTTGTTGCAGGACGCCCCATTGCCAATAGTGCTAGATGATGATATGGCTTCATTGATGGAGCTCGGAATTGAAGGTGGTTCTACTATTCTAGTGGATGAAGATAATTAGTGATCTTAAACTTTCAACGTGGAATCATGCAGGTGCAAGGAAGTGGGTTATGGTTAAGACTCTGGAGGCTTTAGAGCTATAGCTGGACTTTCCAGCAAAGAGTAATGCTCTACGGGATGAGTTTACGAGCTGTTACACCCATTGATCAATGCAGCCCGTGTTTTGCTTCTTTGACCATGATTTAACAATTGTAAAGCCCATCAGTTATGTCGTAGATTATGTCACGTGGCTTTGGCATTTTTCTCCCAGGCTTTCTGTTTCACTCTATGTTTTTTCTCTTTTGGGTGGTAAGGACAAGTAGAACAGCCAAGTTCCCTTGATGTGGCCATGACAATGTAATGGCGCTTAGCATTTTAATATTTTATATATTTTTTAGTTATATTTAGTGAGAAATTATGGGGGCGTTTGGGAATTGAATTAATTTAGTATTGAATTAATTCTAAAAATTCACCGCTATTTATATTTGGTAATATAATTTGTTAGAATAAATTTAGATGCGTTAAATCCAATTTTAAAATTTTAAACTAATATAATTCTCTCCTGAATTCGGATATGTACATTTTTTATACTATTACGTTTTTAAATTTGAGTTTTATCAAATAAGACCTAATAAGGGTAGGTAATTTTGAATTTTTAATGTGTGTCTTACTTATATGACATTTTTTTAGGTATAAATCGATATAAAAGATAACCATAAAATATGTAACTTTGAAAGTAGGGAGTAGGAGATTGAATCAACATTCAGTGATTTAGGCCGATTCAGGCTTAAAACGGCTTGAATCAACTTCGGGGCTGAATTTTTAATTTTGTGCAGTTTTTACATAAATAAAATTCTAATAATTTAAGCCTAAATTGAGGTTGAATCAACTGAATCTTCAAAAAATTTAGTACCCTACATCTAACAATTGCAAGGATAAAAAAATTTAGTACCCTACATTTAACAATTGCAAGGACTAAGCAAAATGCTTAAATGGAGTCTTTCCAAATGTTTATGCCTTCAAATGTTAAAAAGTAGAGAGGGAAGCTTTCAACTATTATCTTTCTTGGGAGATGTAGTGACTTTAGGAGGAGAGTTGAAACCATCAAAGGTTTATACCAATCTATTTCATGAATTAGTACAATAGTTCTGCAAGATATTGAGGATACAATATGTAACTTTTCAATTGTTCAGTTTAATCGTATGTTTAGGGAAGGCAATAAGGCAGCAGATTGCATTGGCCATTGCCGTCCAAATGTTGGATCTTGGTGTATGGATTACTTCTTGTCCTTTTTATTTGATGTTACATGAGGGTTGTTTTGATTTGTATAGTCTTCATAAATGGATTGAATGATTCAGCAAAGAAAGTAAGTTGGAATCATCAAGGGATCGAAAGTGGGAGGCCTTGTGAGTGGCAGAAGCTGTTGGCACAAGCGGCTTTGACTCCAAAACATCTTGGGAGAGGCTCTCATGGGATACAATGATCTGTTGGTCTAAAGGTGGGTTAGTATATGGTATTACGTTGAAAACATAGCTAAAAGTGAAGCTCCTCATATGATGGTCTTTGAATGTTCTCTTCTCTCTTTCTTTGATTACCCTCTCCTGTGTTCAATACCCCATTATCAAAGACTCTAGTTCCTTGAGTGTCGTTGGAGTGCTTTGTAGATGGAGGAGACGGAGCGGCGAGGGAGGAGTACTTGACGCTTGTAATTATAGGAGAGGATTTGCTTTGGTTTAAGGTAGAGATTGCTCATTTACTCCAAATTTATGATGTTAGGGTGTGATTCATGTTTCCTTTGTATAACTGTGATTTATGTTCCATTTGTATAACTATGTGTCATGCCTGAAGTTTTTTCTTATATTTAATTAAAAATCTTACAAATAATTTATTTCGAAATATGGATGTAAATCAAATGAACTAACAAAACTCCAAACGTGTGAAAATAGTTTTCATAAATTAATTCAACATACGACAAAATTAAAATTCTTAGGCGTGACCCAAAACGAAAACATACAAATAAAACTTGCCATGGCCATAATCTTTAAAAAACAAAAACATCCCAGGCCTTTTTGAGTACAAGTTCTTCAACAATCTGTGTTTTGATTCATATATAGATACACAAGTCCAGAAAATAATACATTTTTCTTACCTTAATCAATACATGAGATCATGACACTAAAATCTACATAGCCTCACTACGAATTCTCTGCACTCTAGGTCGAGGAAGGATAGTCCACCACAGGGAAATGTACAATCCAAAAAACTATCAATCGACCTGCAAAAGCCTCAAAATGAAGAAGCTAAAAAAAATAGGGTGAGTATTTTCATACTTAGTAAGAAAATACCTAGTAGGGGAAAAAATAAATTAATAAACTTTGTAAGTTCATATATAGATGCTTTCATGCAATCCCACATGAAGCAAATAAAATAAGAATCATAAATATGGTCACGTATACAAATCATTGTATAAGCTGAACTTACACTTACTCATATATCATGCCCTTACACTTACACTCTGAATCAATCTTATCAGTTTACTCGTACAAACGTACGCTTACACTTATAACATACACCTACTTGTACGACCTTATTCGTACGAACTTACTTGTATGACCTTACTCGTATAATCTTACTCTTACTCATAACGTACTCTTACATCTTCTTTAGAAGCTTACACTTACACTTACCGTTTGATCAAAGTTTCACCAACTTACTCATACAATCTTACTCATACTCATAAACTTACTCGTATGTTCTTCCTTAGAAGGTCACCCTTACTCTAGATCTTACACGTACAACTTACTCAGAATCTGAAACATACAACTTACTCTTACTATCGTACACATACTACCGACAATTGAAGCTTATTACAATTAATAAGCTCTAGCATCGGAAAGGAAGGGAATGCCACTAGGGCGTCACCCTAACCTTCTGGGAGCGACTAGACACCATGGATTTTTTTCGAAGGTAAGGCACACCTATGCTCATGGGGCACAAGATCAATCAGGTAAGAGCAGATCCATGATACTACTTACCTGAGCACGCAAATGCCCACTTTTTGGGGCCATACAGTGCCAACAAGGGCCATACAGTGCCAACTAAGGGCGAAAAAATATACGGTGCCACTCTTGGGCAAGAATCTTACAGTGCCTCTCTTGGGCATAACATATAGTGTCATTTGCAGGCAGAAAGCATACAAAGCCCATGAAGGGCGGAAACTTACAGCGCTCTCAACAGAGCATCAAATGTCTGGGCCGAAATACAACACCAAGACTAAATCCCACAGGAAAATACCATGGCTAGACTAGAAAGGACGCTCAATTGATTACTTATCGACTGTCACAAAATAGAACTTAATTCGTCGAAACCCTCAGTCTCAACCTCACAACGTTATCAAATTAGGGTTACTTACCATTCAAGTTTATATTAAGTAACTTATGCATGTACAATTATGCTCGGAATGACTTCCATCTTACATTCTTTAGCCAACAAGGCTAGAAATACGCCCATTCAGAAGTTCCATTCCGCAAAGGTAGCATTCTTTCCTTAACTCATCCTTGATAAGTATGAAATATATATCTATTTTATATGCCTTTTTACCTTATTTTCTAGTATAGATTAGGTTAATTTAGAGTTAACTATAGTTTATTTAGATTAAGATAAATATTAGTATTTTAGTTTAATTATTAATAATTTTATAGTAATTAGTAGTTTAGATGTGTATTTAAATCAAGTTGGAATTTTAGTTATATTCTACATGTCTAAAATATGATATTTTATATTTTGTAGGTAAAGTACGCTTATCGAGGTACTTGGACGATGTTTGGAATAATTTAAAATAGTCTTGACATGCTTTAAAGTAATTTGGACAACTTTTTGGAGTTATAAACAAGTTAGAAATTAATATGGACATAGAAGAAAGAGCTTAATGAACAGAAATTGGACTATCCAGAAAAACTGTTTAGATTGCAGAAACAGTGTATCCGTTCGAACGGGGCTTTTGATGTATCAAACGGGATAACATAAATTCGGACAAAAATACAATGTATCTGTTCAAACAGGCATGCAGGGTGTTCGAATGGGATAACGCACAGTTTCCTAGTTTAAGCCAATTTTGAATCCTTTTCATCTTAAACTTTTTTCTACAGCTCTTATGCCTATATAAAGACATATTTAGCTTAAAATTGAAGGAATCCAGTATATTTTCTAAAGAGAAAAAGGAAGAAGGAGATGGAAGAGAACTCAAAGCTTTTAATGGAGATTCAAGTGCTTTCTTCTACAATGGAAGGATAGACTTTTCTTTTACTTAGGAGTTGATGAAGCTATAGATAAGTTTTAATTTTTTTTCTTTTTAATTTAGATCTCAGTTGTGAATGATGGCAATTGTATGATAAGGATTTCCTTTTTAATGGAAAAGCTTTTAATGTTTATTTAAGTCTATGTTGATTTATTATCTTGTAGATGATAGATTAATATGGTTTTGATATTTACATCAATTCTAATTTCTGTGATTTAGATAAGATGGTCATACAATAGTTATGTTCAAATAATTAATGACTTAGATGAATTATACTAAGATTAGATGGGTTATGCCTATAGTTAGTTTAGTGTAGATGATCCGTGCTATTGTTGAAGATAGTTCATGCCATGAAGTTTAATTAATGATTCTTTCTGAAGTAATTCTAGCTTGTAGCTAAGAATACTTGTCTATATTCACACTAGATTTAGATTAAAAGTTAAGGAATTGTTATAGTTCTATAGTGGATTTGATTTCCTAAGTAATTTTTATCATATTAATCTCTTATTTTTAAACTAGTTGATTTCTTTCATTTACTTAATTAAAGTTTAAGTTTGTTTTAGTTTTCAATTAGCAAATTCCTCTTTAGATTTAGTGATAATCCATCCATCCCTGAGGTTCGACAACCCTTAAATACTTATCCTAGTACAATTACCTTGTACACTTGCAAAGTTTAATTATAAACGATCAAATTTTTGGTGCCGTTGCCGGGGACGGTGTTGATTTATTACTAAATTAGTATTAGGATAATTTTATCTAATTTAGATTCATTTTACTTTATTTTTTAGGTTAATTCTTAATTTCTTACCTTTTTTTAATTTGATCTTGTAGGTTGAGTTGAAGATCGTGCTCTCTACACTTGTGGCCACAAGTGGACATCGACAAGCATAATACTTCTCTTCGGTTTGAAAGATCCCTTTCTCTCTTTATTTTAGTTCTTTTCTTAGTTAGTTTTTGCTTATTCTTCCCCCTTTTACACTTAAAATTGTGTGGTGTGTTTGTGGTGTATGCGTGGTCGTCGCTCCTTACTCCCCTGATTAGTACCATTTGACCCTGAGCCTGAGCGGACATGAAGGAGAGTTGAGTTGCCCTCGACCTACATCCCTACACCCCAAACTCTCCCACCAATTCCTCCACCCACACTACTTCTACCCTCATCATGGCTGAACATCAGTTAGTAGATGCACCACTTAAAGCTCTAAGGGAGTATTACACTCCCAATGAGTACACCTCTCCTTCATGCATTAGGTTGCCAGCAGTCGTTACTCAAAATTATGAGGTTAAGCCCAATGTCATTCAAATGCTTCCATCTTTTTATGGGCTTAATAATAAAAACCCGTATAGGCACCTAGATGACTTCTTAGAACTATGAACAACTTTTAAGCTCTCAAATTTAACCGATGAAGCTGTTAAACTTTGCCTTTTTCCTTTCACATTGAAAGATAAGGCTAAGGAATGACTTCACTCATTAGAGCCAAACATTATCACAACATGGGCCCAAATGCAACAAGAGTTCCTTAAAAAGTACTTCCCCATAGGTAAGACCAACCAAATGAGAAAGGCCATAACCACTTTTGCCCAACTTCCCACTGAATAGTTCCATGAGAGTTGGGATAGACTTAAGGACCTTCTTAAGGGGTGTCTTCATCATGCTATCCCTAAGTGGCAATTAGTGCAATGTTTTTATGAGGGTCTTATTGAACAAAACTGTCATCTTGTTGATGCAAGTTGTGAGGGTACCTTCTTGTTAAAAAATAAAAATGAGTCATGATAACTTTTTGAGGACTTGAGTGAAAATTCTCTTCAACATGCTGCGTTGAATAGAAATGAGAGTGGATTATCTATCTTGTACAATGCCCCCTCTAGGGGTGACTTGTATGAAGTAAAAAACTCATTAGACCTCTCCTCCAAAGTTGATACTTTGAGTAGGAAGCTAGACCTTCTTATGACTTTAACTCATCAGCCCACTTCCTTCACTCAAAATGCATCCACAATATGCCTTAGCCCAGCCCATACTATCATTGAGTGCCCCTTTGCCTCTCAATTTTCTGAGCTTGTCCAAGATCATGTGAATGCCACCCAATCCTTCCCTAGGGCTGAGAACAATCCATTTTCAAACACATATAACCCTGGGTGGAAGAATCATCCTAACTTTTCTTGGCAGACACAAAACGAAGGGGTTGTTGGCAATCAACCCCCTAGGCAACCATTCAAAGTTCTACCAGCCCCTATCTACCAACCTCAAGTGCAACCTTCGTATGTCCAACCCAATAGGAGTCCGAGTTTTGAAGAAAAGGTCTTGAGTGCCCTGCAAGGCCTTCAATCTCAATCCCAACTCCTCCACTCTCACACACAATCTATAGCAAAGTTAGAAGCCCAAATTGGACAACTAGCTAATGTTATTAACAAGAGAGAGATGGGGACGTTGCCAAGTCAACCCCTACCAAACCCTAAAGGTCAATTTCAGGTAGAGGGAGCTCATCCCTCTAATGAACAAGTTAATTCCATAATGACCCTTAGGATTGGGAGGATTGTTAACAAGAGTGTTGGGGGGACACCAGTGACAGATGATAGGAGTGAGGAGTTAGAGAGGGCAGCCCCTAATGAACCTCAAGTAGAAGTTAGTGCACCTCATGAGAAGGAGTTTGTATCTCCTTCCCCTTCCTCAAAGCCACAGTCTAAGCCCACTTCCGTTGGATCTTATATCCCTAGGGCACCTTTTCCTTAGTGTCTTGACATGGCCCCACCATTTAGAAAGAGCATAGCTAGGACTGATGAGATTTTGGATACTTTCAAACAACTCAAAGTTAATCTCCCCCTCTTTGAAGCCATTAAGCAAGTCCCTGCTTATGCTAAGTTCCTCAAAGACCTATGCACTCAAAAGCATAAATCCAAGACCCATGTGTCTAAGAATGTCTTTCTCACCGAGCAAGTAAGCTCTCTTTTGAAGTTTGACACCCCACCTAAGTATAAGGACCTTAAAGTACCCACTATTTCTTATGTCATAGGTAATCACTCCATCCATAGAGCCCTCCTTGACCTTGGTGCGAGTGTCAATCTACTCCCTTACTCGGTGTATGAGAAACTAGGGCTAGGTGAATTGTAGCTTACATCAGTTACCTTGCAGGGCGTCATTGAGGATGTCTTAGTGAAGGTTGACCGGTTCTTTTTCCCTGTTGATTTTATTGTCTTAGATATAGAAACTGACACCAACTCTACATATTATATTCCTATATTCTCGGTCGCCCTTTTCTTGCCACAGCTAATTCATGCATAAATTGTAGGACGGGGGTAATGGAGATGACCTTTGGGAACATGAAAGTGCAACTAAACATTTTTGATGTGTCTAACCATTTGCCTGCAACTTCTAATGCTGAATGTTTTATGGTAGACAATTTTAGATTTGATGCTTATGATAGAGGTCCATCTTTTGTAGCATCAGCCCATAATCAAGTTATGCCTTCTAATTTTTCTCCATCATCTTTTTGGAGACCTAAGAGAAGAGCCAATGCTAATATCTACCAGCCGCCCTGATATATTTGAGAATGTTGGCAATGTCTGGCTAAAGACAATAAGCTTAGCTCTTCTTGGTAGGCAACCCATGTTTTTGATATATTTCTTTTCCTTCCTTTTGTTTATTTTCTTTGCTTCATTTAGGCTTTATTTACTTATTTTCTCAGTTTTTTTTTCTCATTATATTTTTTCTTCTTTTATGGGATATAATACTTTAGGTTTGGGGGAATGCTCATCACTTATATTTATTTCTTTTCTCCAATCTTATGTACTTTACTTTTCAGATTAGTGGATTAGTTATGCTTTCAGGTGATATCTTTCTCTCTCTTACTTATCCTTGTCATTGTAGTATATATTTTCTTTAACATTGAGGAGAATGTTCAGCTTAGGTTTGGGGGTGTAGAAAGATATTTTTTTTATTTCTTATTTTTCTTTTAGAATGTTTTAGAGTATTTTTATTTATTTTTCTTTTGTTTACTTTTAAGTGGTTTTTATCACTTATTTTCTTTTAAAAGTATATGTCTGTTTTTAAAGAGATCAATTTCATGAAGAAAGTTCAAGTAAGTAACTAAGTGATGAAAATGATTAATCGAAACGGCTGAAGGAGGGGTGACGGACCGAGGAAGGTAGCTAGGGATGTTCATGGACATCCGTTGTCCGTATGTCCGTCCGTGTCCGCGTCCGTTTTTATATAGAATAGACATTATTTTTTGTCCGGGCCGGACACGGACATGGACAAAGTTTTTTGTCTGCACTAATAGGGAGCTACGGACACGGACATACCCTTGTCCGTGTCCGCGGACGTTCGCGTCCGCCACTTACCTAAGATTTTCTTAAATATAGTAGTAATTATTACTAACTATTAGAAAAAAATTAAAATTCAATTCCTATGTAACATCTTAGGACGGTCTTAACATGCTACATAGGCACTTGATAGCTTGAGAACATGAATCCAGTACTTATGTACCATGTTAGAACAGTCCTAACGTGCTACATAGGCACCTGACAATTTGAAAATATGAATTCAATACTTATGTACCATGTTAGAAGAGTCCTAACATGCTACATAGGTACTTTGACAATTTGAAAACATGAATCCAGTACTTATGTATCATGTTAGAACAGTCCTAACATGCTACATAGGCACTTTGACAATTTAAAAGTATGAATCCAGTACTTATGTACTATGTTAGAACAGTCCTAACATACTACATAGGTATTGGAAAATTTAAAAATATAAATCTAGAACTTATATAGCATGTTAAGATAATCTTAATATACTATATGGGTATTATATAACTTGAAAACATAGTTTTAGTACCTATGTAATATGTTAAGATAACTTTTACATGTTATAAAAGCTAAAAAAATTAGATTGGGATAAAAATTTCGGTGTTGAAATATTTGTCCATGTCTGTCCGTGACCGTCCGTGTCTGTAACAGACGGACTTGGACAAAGTATATTACGGACTAAGGCGAACACGGACGGACACAGACAAAAGTTATTCAAATGACGGACGGACACGGACAACCCTATGTCCATGTCTGTTTTTGTCCGTGAACACCCCTAAAGGCAGCCTTACCGTCACCAATGCAGGAGAAGGCCAATGGCCGGAGACGACCGACACAGTCGTGGTTCACAACACAGAGAAATGGGAAAAAGGAGAGATTTTTTATCCCGTTCAGAATAGGGCAGAGGGGGCTGAGGGAGACGGCGGCCGGGGTTGCAGTCTTGCCGTTGCCGGGCTGGGGGAAGGCCCAAGGCCAGACCACGGTGGCCAGCGACCGGCAGCATAGCCGCAGGTCAAATACAAACAGAAAACAAAAAAGGAGGCATAATTGTTTTTACCTCACGCCAGTGACAAAGGGGCAGGGAGCCCAAGATGGAGGTGGCTGGAGTTCACACTGGTTGGGGGGGAAGGTGTGGCGGCGGAGTGGCGGCCATGCAAGTAGAGGCGTCGGTGGCGAATCTAGCAAAAGCTTGTTCACAGACTGAAATGGGGTAGAAGCAAAAGAGCATCGACAGACGGCGGGGAGGCTAAGACAGCGGTGGCTAGAGGTTGCTCTGGCCGGGGCGGAAACTATGGCTGCGAGCTGGCAGCCATGAAGCCGGTGGCGGCGGCGATTCGGGGCAAAAATCAAGATTCGGCGTTTGTTGTGCTAAAATGGAAAAGAGGAAATGGGGTGACGACGGCTGGCAGGGCCAGGCTAGGGAGGCGTTGACCTTGTCTTTGGCCGAGGCCGACCGGGTGGAAGCTGGTGGCCACCGGTGGTGCCACCTCTGGCCTCACACAGTGAAGGGCTACCCCTGCTTTCACTGTTCATCTAGCGGGTCAGGCGTGCTAAGGCTCGCCCGATCTGCTTTATGTACATTGTTTTTTTTCCATCTCTTCCTTTTCTTCTGGTTTCTGTTCTCTGGTGTCTCATTCGATTTTCGCAGCAAAATTTTTTTGGGATGTGTCGAGGCCCATGACCTATGACTATACACTACCCCCGACACTTATGATCATGAATATTACAAATACAAATACGCCGAAGCGTCAAATTTCTTCATAAAAAATATGGGTAGAAAACTTCAGGACATTGCAAAAAATGCAAAAAAATTACAGAAAAATCAGGGATGGTGTCATGATCTAATGTATTGTTTAAGGTGAAGAGAAATGTTTTATTTTTTGGACTTGTGCATATACATATGAAATAAAACTTTGACTATTGAAGAACTTGTACTCAGAAAGGCCTAGGGTTTGTTGTTTTTAAGGACCATGGTCATGGCGGGTTGTACTTATATACTTTTGTTTTGGGTCATGCCTGAGAATTTTAGTTTTGTTGTATGTTGAATTAATTTACAAAAATTATTTCCACATGTTTTGAATTTTGTTGGTTTATTTGATTTACATTGGTATTTCGAAATAAAAGATTTGCAAAATTTTTAATTGAATGCGCAGAAAACCTCGGGTGTGACAGGAATAATCTACTAAAGGGTGACCACAGTCACCACTTTGCCTAGGTCAACAAGGTTAGATGTCATGTTGCCACAACCATGGAGAAGATCCTGAAGATAAAGGGTGCGATAAAGTGGTTATTGACAAAGACCCAAAAATGTCCCTAGAGTTCAATGCTTCTTCGAATGAGTTTTATTTTTTTTGATGTAATATGATAATTTTGTATTAATATTTTCTTTCAACATGTAATATAAAAATTATTTCTGCAGTACATCTCTAAGCCATTTCTCTCTTACAATGTACATGTAGTAACAAAAACTTTCTATTATATTCATTGTAACACGTTTTGTTATTGTGTAATTGGTAACACATAATCCCTTTGATCGTGTTTCCGACAACATGAACTCCAGTTAATCCGTGTTATCGATAACATGAACTCCAGTTAGTTTGTGTAATTGATCAACATATCGTGTTATCAACAACATGAACTTCATTTAGGTTGTATTATCAACATGTAATCCCTTTGATCGTGTTTCTGACAACCCAAACTCTAGTTAGGTTGTGTTATCGCTAACACAAACTCGAGTTAGGTTGTGTTATCAATAACATGAACTCTAGTTAGTTCATATAATTTATCAATAGATCATGTTATTGACAACACAAACTCCAATTAGTTCATGTAATTGATCAATAGATCATGTTATCGACAATATGAACTTCAGTTAGGCTGTGTTACTAAGAACATGATATTCATATACCATCATATATGCTAACACGACATTTAGTAAAAAACATGTTTATATGAACACGACTATAAAATTATGGGCATGGCATTTCGACTCTCAGCTTTCCAACTTTCATGCATAGAAAATTGGACATGCATAATGAAGGATTAGATTACGAATTGTAGATCCAAACAAACACCATTTTAGTAGTATACTTCAAAAATAGAAATTTTATAAAGGGTAGTTGAAGAGTATATAGTCTTAACAACAAAAGTACAAAAGTAGACAACATAATGTCAAAAATAGAAAGTACAAAAGTAGACAATAAAAGTACAAAAGTTCAAAAATAGAAATATTGAAGTAAATCATTGCACACCATTTGTCTCTAGGAGCATGATCTCGTCAACCACAAAAAATGCTTCTAACCATTGGGACATTGAAATAATACCCGATTATGACTCATCCGCCTTCGAAGTAGATGAGAAGTGCGGTGTAGGAGTTTAATGGGCTGAATTGACAAATTTATTTAACAATACTTGCCATTAATCTTCAACGCCATCCTTCTCATCTACCTAGAAGGTGGATGAGTTATAGTTGGGCCTTATTTCAATGTTTGCTACATTTTTTGGGTGGCCGAAGAGTTCGTTCTCCTAGAGACATATGGTGTGTGATACTTCTTATATTTCTCTAATATAAGAAGTCCACAATTGCCAATCGTTAGTCTTCAGTCGCCAGTCGCTTTTCTGCTTTAAGATATGGAACTAAGATTATGGAGTGTTAGGCGCCCACCTCTGGCCAGGTTCCTTTGAGGGGCAGGAGGTGGGCACCAACTGGTTATCTTCTCGTGGATCTGAAGCTTTATCTATGCTGAGAGGAAGCCGGAGGTGAAATGATACGTCATAAATTGGTGTGTTGTGTCGTAAATTTATGAAGTGCCGCATCACAAATTTGGGTAATTTAGGTATGAATTAGTTAATGCTTTGGTCGTGTTATCGATAACAAGAAATACAATTATGTTGTAAATAACACACTATGTGACTTCACACAATAGTTGTCTTTTTTAATTGTGTTTCCGATTACTTGATATGTATACATAAGACAATATGAACAGCATACATTGATAAACAAATCGTGTTATCGACAACACAAACTCCAGTTAGGTCATGTATACTATCATATATTATAACACGACATTAATCAAAAAGTGTTTCTAAGAACATGACTACAACATTATGGGAATGACATTTCTTCAATTCAACTAAAGAACGAGAGTGGATAAGGCAACCCTGATCAATGTTCCCCATCCTTATATCATTTTTCTACTTTTATGTTCACCTTCCTTCGGCTTGTACTTGGACCAACAACCACATTTGGAGGATCATCTTGTGCGCTACCATAGCATTTGTGATTGTAACCCAACTGCCTGCATGCTCCACATTTTTGTGGGGCTTTGACCTTGGGTTGTGACTCTTCAGTTTTTCCTTGGACGCCCCCTCTACTTGAGTGGGATTGGTGGGCTGAATGTAGGCAGAACTCCAGTTGATGCCCACTGGTGACTATCTATCATTGGGTATAATGTCTTTCAACATGTCATTTTATGTGTTTCTATAGAGTACCATTTTTTGCAGTAATTAAACACATATGTGTCTGTGATCAATTGTTGCAATTGCATGTTTACATGGTAGCCTCAGATGCTGAAATTTTCCTCATGTGTAGCTATGCTCAACTAGATTCACAACATCCTATTAAATGAATATTGTGTTAATGAGAATAGGATAAGTGATATTATAGTGTTATCGAAAACAAGACCCATCAACACATGTCGTGTGCTCACCACTATCATATTATTTTTACACTTGAACATACACATTATTATGGATAATACATGAACATATACACGACATTAATTGCATTTTACCTGGTGATATAGCAAGTTAACATGGAATTCATACATTGATACCGACAATACATGCACATGCCTTGCTTCTTCTCTTCTACTTTTGATGTATTTACGACCAAATGGGGTAAAATCTTCAATTATATTTTGGCCATCTGTCCAACTTTCTCAAAGAGTGTGGTTGTGTGTTCCCTTATATGCTCAACTAACTAAGTAATAGACATCGACCTAGCTTTTTTTAGCATTGCATTAGCACTTTCAGACCAATTTGAGTTGAGTGTTCTACATATTTCCTTGGAAATGCAACATTGGCCTAGTGCTTTACACCTATCTTATCCAAGCAAATGCTCCAGGATTATGTTATTTAGTGTTGTTCATTATGTCCTCGTACACATTCTGTCTAAAAGTTTCAGTTGCCACATGGAGCTAGTTCTTTAGGTAGTTGTCTTTGAATCTGTCCAACATATTTGCTACCATGTGATAGATGCAATATCCATGATGCATGGAGGGAAAATACTGCTTAACAACATTTTCCAAGCCTTTCATTCTATCGAAAACAATTGTATCCCACTCGTCTAGAAGATAAGATATTAAATTATTTCTGAGCAATTCAAGAAACTGGCTCCAAGTTTTCTCACACACCATTGCAAATGCGACGCATAACATATTATTGTTCCCGTCTAGTGCAATTGCTATCAATAGTTGACTGGATACTTTTCCTTCAAGAAAGTCACATCTATGGTTAGCAATGGTCTTAGTGTTGTTGTAAAATCTCTTGCAACTGGCCCAAACATCTAGAATACTCTTTTAAAATTGTATCCCCCTATAGGTCCAGGAATATCACATGATCTGATTAGAATTAATACACTGCATAGATTAATCATTTCTATCTGAATTCTGTATGCAGGAAGTATGTGATAGAAATTTTCTAGATCCCCATCTATTAAATCATACAATGCTTTACCTACACGACAATATTTTATGTAGTTAACATTAAAAAAAATTAAATGACAGGTTAAATAGTCATGTTCTTGAGAACACAAAAATATTACTAGTCATGTTTTTGTAAAATTGGACTTTATACGTAGCATGTTCATGGTCAAACAATAGGTAAAAAAAGTCATGTTTTAGAAAAACACGATTGTATAAGCCTCATGTGGCTGATAGCATTTCATATTCACAAGTGGTGTTTTTGTAAACACAACTATGTAAATATCATAAGTGTGCCTTACCTACACACCAGCAGTTCTTGTAGTTCACAGTCATACCCCAGTGCTTCGAAATATATCTTGTTATGCTTTTTAGTATAATATTTTTTGAATTCTTAAATAGACCATAACATTTTCTCGCAATCCAAATGTGCAATGCTAAATGATGATCAGTTGACTTCCTTTGTGTTCTACATGCATGGTCGGGCACTAACCTTGTCATAGTCACATAATCTCCTATGTTTGATGCCCTTATGTACCACTTGCAAGACTAAAAAACATTGATTGCATGTCTTCATCGTCGTCTATATCATACAAAATGGATGATTGCAAAGATAAAATCAAATACTTCAAAGTTACATTACCATTGACGGTAAGTCTTCCTTTAAATGAACTTGTAGTTGGTAGAACCTCACTGAGTGATCAATGTTCATCAACTGCATCTTTCTGCCTACATACACACCATCATTGCTTACCTCCCTATTATAATGGACAAAAATAAAAATCCTCTCCATTGTGGTGGTTAAAGGATGATCACATTAGTCGAAATGAAGCCTTTTTCACTCGGAACAGCTTCCATAATGGGGAAAATAGGCTTTTACTGTCTCTGGTGTCTTGACTGTGAGTTGCCACCAGTCATCTCCCATTGGTAAATTCTGCCTTGTCATTGATCAATCCTCTCCATTGGAATGACACCGCATTGTTCATTGTTCATTTATGAGGATTTGTATGAGGATTAGGTTTATTTGAAACCTAAGGGCAGTTTCATCCTAAAGCAGGTAATATGCATTTACTATTAGGAAGCATGGATTATGCATTATTAGCATCTTTGGCAAGGTAATATAGAAAAAACTCTTTACTATTTTTCATGGTGTATGATGAAGAAGGATTCCGTTGGGTATAAGATTAAGTAGCCTTGTTTTGATAAGTTTTATCTCTGCACTTACAAAGGCTGAATTGTTTAGGGACCTTATTGCACTTAGTTTGATTTGAATTTTTTTTAGAGTTCAAGGACATGGTATGTAGCATCCAGGATTTTCAAGGTATTATTTTTCTGAATTTTTTTGGCTATTTTCTATTTTTTAGAATTAATTGATGAAGAATTAGCACAGTTAGAGTTATTGTGTATTAAGAGCTTAAATTGGGTAGGGTCACCAAGTGGGGACCACTTAGGGGTGACTTGGCATAGGGGTAATTGGCTTTACGTACCATTACCTTCTCCTTTTGGAACAAGGCTTCTCCCCTCCTTCTCTTATTTAAACCCACCTTAAAAGAACCCTAGCCTCCATCTCCTTCTTCATAAGTTGTGAGAAAGTCATTAAGGCTGAAGGCTTGGAGGTTCTGGTGGCTGGATAAGAAGGTTTGTCGCCGGAAAAGGAAGCGAGGAGGAGGAGCGTGCTCGAAGACACCGTCGGAAAAGGTAGGATTCTTGTTTATAATCTCCAAACATGGGATTTTGCTTGAACATGAATGCTTTATCGTTACGCCTTTCATCAAAATTGTAATAAAGAAAGTGCAAGCATGGCTCGGCCAATACTTCAGAAATATTTTTTTTCCGTCTAGCAAAGTCCCGGGTGGGTAATCGGGGTACTGCTGGACGCCGGGGAAAAACTTCTCTGCAGGCTGGTTGATCCATGCTTACCCCTCGTTTCAACGGAAGGGCAGACCACCGTGTAGTTCGTTGAGCCTGCCCATAGCCATAGGATACTCCCTGGGGTGGCCGAGGTGTGATGGAGTCGGTTTACCTCATTGGTGGCAACAGGGACACGGAAAGAAATCTCTGCTGCCCGTTCTTTTCAAACTGGTTGCAACGGCGAAGATAGTGACCGGCGAGCCAAGGCTGGGGTGAACGGAGGAGGTCTAGCTACTTAGACTCGCTGGCTGCAGAGTTTCTGTTTCACTCGCTAGTAACTATAAGAAGTGTCTCTGTTTCACTCGCTGACACTTCCAGATGGGATCGGCCGGAGGAGTCTGGATGATTAATGCCTCCGACGTTCCGTGGTGATGTGAGGAGCGTGGAAGAAGGTTTTATTCCGGTAGCCTTGGGGGCTTCCGGACGGGAGACTGCTCACCGTGGAAGCATTTTCTCCTCTCTGCGTGTGGAAGGAAAGGGAACAGAGAGATAGGAGGTGGCGCTGGGTGTCATAAAATTTACCCAGAAGTGCTTAGAGGTGGGCGGCGGATTTTACCGGCAGGGGCAGTTCGTTGGACCGGCAAGAGCTGTTCACCAACCGCCGCCTTCTCCTCTGAGTGCCTGGGATGAGGGGTGATGGTTAGCAGCCGGAAAGTTGGGTTGGCGCCGTTAAAATCGTCCAGAAGGGTTGGGGGGTCAAGGCGGAATTTTTCCGGCAAGACCAGAGCGGAAAGTCCGGTGGCAGAGCGCTGGCCGGATTTCCTCTGCTCTGGCCTGCGTTCGGTTCAGCAAGGCTGTTTCAGCAGGGACGTGTGAAGAAGACGATGGGTCGGGGTGCAGTTCGGCCGACCCATCCACTTTTTATCCCTGAACCGGCCCGGTTCGCAGGGAATTGGGCCGGTTCAGGCCAAACTACCTTAATTTCTTCTATTTTGTTAAAATACATCTAAAAGCATATATTTTAATTGGTGAAAAATAATAAATAATTAGTTTAAACCGTGCAATGGGGCATGAGGGATTTAAATGACTAATAGTACCTTCATTAATATTTTTTTAAACATACTAATTTACCTTCAGGGGTGATTAGGGGTTAATGAACGGTGTGGGAACATATTCGTTCATTTGAGTGAACGTGTAATATAAATAATTATTTTGGAGTGTGCTTGTTTATGTGGAACCTTGAGCCATAGAGTCTTAGGTTCCTTGGAATTTTATCTGAAAAGTCTGCAAAGACTTATTTGTTTTCCCCACAGTTGGGGAATGGTGGAGATTGCGATACGCTTCTCCATCGCCACGATGGTTTGGGTATTGACCAGAAGGTCTTTACCGCGGGTCTTCCGCAGGTCTTCCCAGGACCATATAGTGCGTACGAAAAGCGGAGTTACACAAGCATCATGGAAGGCTTGTGTTTCTTGCCAATCTGTGTCCATGAACACAGTTGGGATTCATTCCTTCAGACTCGTGGCAGGCTATTGAGAGCCCTGAGGGTTTGGGTCAAGCTGCTGTTAAGCAGTCTACTCCAAGGTTGGAGTCTGATATTAAGGGTTGTTGCAGAGATTAACTTCTGCATCAGTTTTGTGTTACTTTGGTGGTTTAGTCTCTAATGTTGAGGCTTTTAACACTTTGAGGATGGGTTAAGGGCTTGGTTTTAACAGAGCTAGATATCATTGGAATAAATTCTCAGTGACTTATGATTAATATAAAAAAAAAAAGTTAAGCTTAGTTCCTTGATGGGTTTTATAAACTTGTTTGATCCTATTGAGTATTAGTGGGTATACTCATGCATCTTCGTGATGCAGGTACCTCAGAGGAGGAGTAGCAGAGTAGCTGGATTCGTGGAGCGGGAACTCACTGCTTTAGAGTAGGATTTGCTTTATTTCAGTAGATTGTAATAAGGCACGAGAGTTGCCATTACATACTTTATTTGTTATTCTTTATTAGTTATCAGATTTTTGCACATGGACGAGACCTGGCTCTTTATTTAATGAATTCTATCGACTACTATGATTATTCCTGGTTTGATATTATCAATATGTTGAAAAACAGCAGTCACGGATTGGGGTTTATTTTAGTCGATGGTTTGCATGATTTGACTGGAAAAAAAAAATTTATTACTCAAATTTTCCGCTGCATTTACTTTCAAAATGTTATTTAGAAAACCCCGGCCGTGACATGGTAAACTCCAAAAGGCTTAAATTCTTTTCACTTATTTTTCATGAGTCAATTGTCAACATCTTTTCAAACCTAGTTTTTTTGTTGATTGACATTGTTTGGAATTTCGAGTTACATTTCATGACCCTCACCCCATAGAATGACCTTAGGAAATTTTACAAAGATTTCTATAAATGTCTAATTTCATAGGTGAATTTTTATGTTTTTTAATTAATTAATTATTTATTAGATGTTTCTGAATTGCAAAGGTCTAAGTTTCTAGTTTCTAGTTTCTTTAAATATTAGTTTGACGTATTTTTCAAAGACCAAATCATGTCAGAAGACCATCAAACTTTTTGTGGAATTTCCAAATGAGTCCTAAATTAAATGCAAAAAACCATAGTAAATTTGGATCTATTTAGACTGAGATATGACCTTAAGAGTTCTAATTGCACAGAAGGTTTTATAATGTGCAGTAATTTCCAAAATTTTGGAAAATTTTGTTTTTATGGTTGGACTAACCCGTAGAATTAATTTTAAGCCCTAGACCCTTCACTTTGGCTATGGTAAAAATTTTATGTCAATATTAATTTGCGATGTGCTTTCCCCAAAAATCAGAGTTTGAAACTATAATATTTGGGAATTTTGTAAAATTTAGAAGTTGGCCACGTGGAAAAGTGTGTTTTATCCCTTGACTTTCTTGGTAGAATAACTTTTGAGGTAGATTAAATTTTAGGTCCGAGACTATGGATAGAAGGTAGACATATAGGGCTTCGAAACGCCACTAAGAATGAGTGAATCAGAGTTCAGATGCAGGAGATATAGCCATTTAAAATTAAACATGTCACGCATGGCCCATTTAGCCAAATTAGTCATGCATTTGTGCCATTTATGTCGATATGCTGGCCCGATTAATTGAAGTGACATAAATTAATAAAAAATAGCTAAGTAGTCAACCTTGGCCCAACTTCTAAGGGGATTTTATAAAAAGGCTATCTAAGGTTTTTTATTGGGGGAGCTTTTGGATTGGGTGAAGGAGGGGACATAAAGGGGTTTTCCCATGAGCGTGACCGATAATGGAGATGGGAAGGAGCTTGCTCAAAGATTGGAGATCATAGAGGTAGGATCACACAAGAACTCTAAGGATTTTACAAAGTAGACATTATTTTATGCTAATTATTAGATTTGGGGTTTTGAGAGATTAAAAAACTAATCTTTTTATTTGGGGAAAAAGGGATCTACAAGGGGTGGTGCTACCCATCGGGCTACCGGTCAGCGATTGGTGGTAGTGCTAGCGCTAGCACTACCCACATGCCTATTGGCAGTGTTAGGGCTGGCTACTAGCCAGTGAGGGGGGTGGCACACCCGTTGGCAACTGGTTGGTACATTTAGAGCTTTTCCCATCTCCTTTCTTTTGTTGGACCCATGTAGAAGGTAGGAGAGGATGAGCATCGTGGCTATGACAACCTTCTTCCCCTCACCCTAGGGTTTAGCGGTGCCCAACCACCCATGCACTGCAGCCGCATGGCCTTCTTCTCTGTTTCTAGCCTCTTGAACCAGAGAGAGCGTGTCAAAGAGAAGAAGGTGGCAATGTGATGGACCTTTCCGCCATTGTCCAAAGGCTTCTGGGGTCATCCATGGATTTCATCCCTTGGTTAGAGGAGGCCTAATGGGGCTCTACCAGAGGCAGAGCTACTGGCATCTAGAGCTCTCCTACGAAGAAAATGACCTTTGACCAGGGATTTAATCCTTGGTCTGGTTTAGTCGATAAAAAAGATAAAATGTAAACGGGGAACTAGTCCAGTTCATAGGACTAAACTATTCAAAAAATTTTGGAAAAACTGCCCTTGGACTCAGCGAGTATCATGAGAGTCCTTACCAAGTTTCAGCTTGGGTAAAAATCCCATGTCTATAAAAAGACTTTTAACCTTATTGGTAAACCATATACAATTCAATTCCAAAGTCGAGCTCCCATTTAGGGGCCTATAAGTGGAGTAAAATATTGGTTAAAAATGTAGTAAGAGGTGAGTGTGTACCCTAAATAGAGAACAATTCAAATGGTGGGGGAAAATCCCAGTAAATACATAATTAATGATTTTGCCCCTACGAGTTAAGGGTGAACAATTAAGTGAACTAAGGTCGATTCAAGGGGTTAATGATCCCATGAAACACCATAAAATTTCCATGGGTCATTAACATTGAGAGGTATGTTTGAGTCCAATTTTGGACCCATTAGATTTCAAGAAGGCTTTAAATAGAATGACTGAAATGCTCCTATGAGTGGACTATTCACATTCGTGTGAATGGAGGCACGAGTCAATTTGAGAGTAGAGCCACTGGAGTGATCAATGACTTGAAATCAATGGAAGGAGGGTAAGATGATCAGAATGACCAAAGGAGAGTATTGTACCCCATGTAGAAAGAATTGCCTCAATGCCTTGAGGGGCAGTCTACCCTGTTTTCACTGAAACGGATATCCCAGACAAAGGTGAATTAGGAGACCCTATAATAATAGTAAATGTCTTTAAATGGAAGGGGCATGACTAGTAGGTGACACGAAGACCTTTACAAGTGATAGTATTACAAGAAACAAATGGAAGAAACCTCATTCCAGGGGTTTAAGGCAGCGTAATACATGTGTATGCAACACATTACTTCAAACCATTAGGGTAGTATGTACGTCACTCGCATGACACGTAAGAATTATTTACATTCTAAGGCTTGAATTTGTCTAGCCTTAGCCTTGCAAATGAGTGCAATGGACCTCCATTTATTACTAGTGGGTTGTTGGGGTTCTCTGTTAAGATTTGTGTGAGCCCATATTATTTATGTTCCTTTACTCTAATGTATGCTTTTGATGTCGTGTTAGTAATATTTTGATAAATTAAGATTAATTAAGAGAGATTGGTTGGATTTGGATTGGGGGAGAATACCTAATCAAGATAAAGACTAAAATATATTCAATGGGGTTTGAGATCAGTTTATAGAGTGAACAAAGCCTTGACATAGAAACTTACCTTGGTTAATAAAACGAGGGTAGTTATGGGAGTTTACCCTAGTCTCATGGAGACTAATAGGGTTGGGATGAATTTTGAGTCATAGCTCATTGGATGAGTTATTTAGATTCACAATATGAAGAGAACTCAATGGTTTGGACGAACACTTGACTAGATAAAGTTGATTAGTCTAAGTTTTGAGCATTGGGGAGTCGATGGTCATATAGACCTTAAGCTTCTATGGGTTACATTGTTTAGGTCATTGAGGACATTTCTCCTAAAAGCCTAAAAAGGTCTTTACTATGGGTTTTCTGCATGTCTTCATAGGATCATAGTACTCATGAAAAGTGGAGATACATGAGTATCATAAAGGCTTGTGTTTCTCGCCAATTTGTGTCCATGAGCATAGTTAGGATCTACGTCTCCAAATTCGTGGCAAGCTCATAAAGGCCTTGGGGATTTGGTTTAAGTTGTTGTTTAAGCAGTCTTACTCCAATGTCGAGTCATCTCTAAGTTGGTACATATTCATATTATATTCCTATTTCCAAACATTGCGATTATAGTGTATTGGCTTTCATCAAGAGTTACTTTCTATTAAACCTATAGTTGGGTTAGAACAATGAAGGGTGGTTTGTGTTATGTGTCATTCTAGTTGATATATGATGTGTTTGTTTGTCTAAGGGATTAGATGAGGTTATTAATTATTGAACAAGAGTTTGCGAGATAATTAATGACATTGACTAAGATTGATTATTAATTACAACAAGTGGAATGATTAAAGAACTTTCATAAAATATAGGTTGATTAAAAACACTTAAGCATTACATATATAATGTTATGCTTTATGAGATGATGTTAGTTGCTAGGCAGAACTACGTGTGGATCCGATCTTGTTGGAACTAACATTAGAGATGTTATCCAATAAGTATGTAGGCAACTAACATTTAATGATGTTGGCTCAATCCAAAAATTATTAATTAATCTTTTTAATCATTTGTAAACTCTTCTCCTAAGGGTGGAGAGGTTCTATTGTTATTTGGTGATTTGGATTGGTTAGTTGCAGGTTCTTCACTCAAGAACTAGTAAGATTTGGACAGATGAGCATAGGAAGTAGTTCCGTGTTTCCTTAATTCTAGTAAATAATTATATTTTTGGCATAAGAACCAACTTGATTATTTATTTTTATACTTATGACAAACTTGTACTTAGACGATTCGCTTGTTATTTATGAATTTTAGAGATGTGCAATAATATCATATGTATTAATATTCATATTTTGAACCCCAGTTATCATGACCTGAATATTTAATCGATTTTTTTGTTTTACATTAAAAAAAATTTCTTTGTGACTTACCGTGTGTGATATTTAAAAAGAGTTTTAAAAATCTGGGTCCACAAGTGTTAAATTGGGGTTTTGAGAACTATTGTCTTTTGACAACTAATTTATTTGTTTATTGAATTCAAGTTACCTGAATATTTTTATCCTCCAAATCAGCACATTCTAAGTTTATTTAAACATGATAAGAGTAACTAAATGATGCATGTGTAGAGTTACCATGTGGCTATGTGGGTTTCAAGGTTATGTTGTGTTATTTAAAATTTGCATATGGAAATGATTAATGAATAATACATATTGATGCATGATCATGTTGTATGATTATTGTTGTTGTTTACTCTTATGCTTATGCCTAATCTTATGATTGAGGATTGGGTAATGGAGTATTTATAATGTGTAGACAATTAATAAGTGACAAGGTCATGGGTTGTAGAAAACACCATGAACAATAATTTAATGTGGAGGCATTGTTTGTTTTATTTATTGTTTGAATGAGTATTGTGAGATTATCTCATTGTTTCCTAACAAGTATTGGGTAAGCCACGGTGGGAATGGGTTACTTAGGTTGGGTAACAAGATAAAAAATTGGTACCTAATTCTATGCCGAGTGTACAAAAGAAATTGTCCAAAATTATTCTAAGCTTGATAATGTGAACTTTGGAGGTGTGGTATGTAATGCCTTCAAAACCAATGTCAGATGCATATGGGCTGTTCTTGATGTGGCCCTTAAGTGGAAGATTAATGCCTATTTTCTTATAAATCCAGGTGTGTTTTACTTGAATTGGTTAGAAGACCGAAATGTCTTCAAGATTACTTTATGCAATTGATGAAAACCAGGGCATATAAGTAGCTTCAATTTTGTGTTCTCTTAGGATGTTTGAACTATGGATGTTCTCGATGTTTTGAATTGGGAAATTGGCATGATGTGCTTAAGTTTGATTAAGATGTGATCATATTATGATGACGTAGATATGCATGTCATAGAATAACACATTGTATGGAACACTTTTAAACGAAGGATGTAATTGGAATTGCATTCATGATTATATAACACATATAGGTGCATATGGTATGCTTTTAGGATGCATGTTGTAATGTCCGGGAATTTTCTAAATTTTTGAAGTCGACCACTTGGAAATTAGGGTATTGGACCCTTTGACCTTATCATGAGAATAACTTAATCATCATTTGGAAGTAATGGCTAAATCTTATATGGATGGAAAGTAGATAGAAAGATCTTCAAAATGCCACCAAGAATGTGTGAATCGAAGTTTGGATAAGGGAGATACAACTGTTCGAAGTTAAATATAACGTGTAGGGCCTATTTACCTGAATTGGACGCGTAAATTGGCTGTTAAAGTCACTATACATGCCCGATTAATTAATATTTCAAAATTATATTTTAAGGGCCTAATTAAGTGGCCTAATTGGGGGAGTTTTGGCCAAACTCCTAGAAGGATTAGGGTTTTTAATCTCTATGCTTATAAATAGATAATTAGGGCTCTTGGTGGCTATCTTTTGACTCGCCCATGGAATTTTCCAGTGAGGCTCCAGCGAAGCTCTAGCTGCGGTGGTCGACAACAAAGTGACAATAAAGGTAGGATCGATATCTTATTAGTTTAGATTATAATGAATAGTAATTTATGCACATTGTACAATGACGAAAATGGGGAAGAGAAGGATTCGTCGGCCGGCCTGCACTGATGTACTCTGCTATGGCCGCGTGGCATAGGCTTGACGGGTACAGCCTGTTGGCCTGGTTATGACTGGCTATAGTTGGCTGGTGTTAAGAAAAACTCTAGCTTTATCCTCGTGAAGGATATGGGTTTCTGCCAATAGCCATGAGCCGTTGGTTTCTGCCGGCAGACATGAGCAATTGGTGGACTGCGGCCATCACTCTCTATTTCCACTCTAGACTGTCAGGTTGCGGCCGCCACCATACTCCCGTTGCTCCCGTTGAACTTTGACAATTTCCACCGTCGTCTAGCCATGGTTTCTCTCGCAAATGATCCTAGATCCTGAGTGCAGATCTGGGCATCGTTGGACGATTCTAGGCCTCCACTCTAGCCGCCCCGAAACTTTCAACCCCGCCTTTGGCCGGAGAGTCGGCCCGGCGGTGGCTGGACGGCGCCTGCAGTCCTACGTGCATCTCCACGAGGAAGATGACCCGCAGGTGGGTTTGCTGGTCCGACCCATTCTAGGCGGTAACTGCAAACCCGGCCCGGTTTTTTTTTAAATTAATAATAAAGGAAATAAACCGGGTCTGGTTTAGGAGGATTAAAATGTTAAAAAAATCTAAAAAATTACTATTAGACCTTGAGAGGTGTGGGAGTATTCTAACCAAGTTTTAGATCTGGAAAAAATCCCAGAGATTGTAAAATATTATGCCTTATAGTTAAATTACCATGTGTAAACCACTTACCCGACTTAGGGGCTCCGGTTCAAGAGCCTATGAGTTGATCCAAAAATTGGAAAAAAAATTAGTGAGGTTTTAAGGAGTAAACTAAATATATGGCAAACCAATTAGTGAGAAAAAATCCCAGTGGGTGGTTAATTGAATATTTTTACCCTAGGAAATCGTTAACCATTAAGTAAACTTGGGTTGGTTCAAGGGGTTCACAACCACGTTACACATCATAAAAATTATACAGATTCCATGAAGTCAATTAGTACGCTTGAGTTCAATTTTGGACCCATTGGATTTAATAAGACCTCAAACCAAATGACAAAAATACCCCTTTGAATGGACCCGCCCACATTCGTATGAATGGAAGCTTGGGTTAGTTTGAAAGTGGAGCCTTGTGAGAGGCCAATGACTTAAAATTACTAGAAGGGCAGTGAGATAACCAGATGACCCGAGGGAGGGTACCATACCCTAAGTAGTAGAATTACCATAATGCCCTTAGGGGCAGTATGTTCCGTTTCCTCCAAAACTAATAACCTAACTATCAAGCATTAGGGTATGCTATAGTGATGTTAAATGACTTCAAAAGGAATGAGTGTGACCAGTAAGTGACACGAAGACCTTGTCAGGTCACATTGTCATGGGAAAAAAGGGCAAACCCTAATTCTCAAGGTTTAAGGTAGTGTATTATATGTGTCTGCAACCCTGTATATCAATCAACTCGTGTGATGCGTTAGAGTTGTTTACACTCTCGGGCTTGAATTCCCCAAGCCCTAGCCCTGCAAATGAGTGCAATGGGTCTCTGTTTATTATTTATGCACTTGTATGACTGCACGATATTTATGTTGCTTACTCTGATGCATATTTTTATTATTGATGTGTTAATCTGTAACTTGAGATTAATGAAGAGATATTGGTTATTGAATTTGGGGGATAACTCCTAATAAAGATAAAGACTAAAATACCCTCATTAGGGTTGTGATCGGTTAATGGAGTGAACGAGACCCTAATATAGAATTTTACCTTGGTTAAGGAATCGAGGGTGGTTATAGGAGTTTACTCAAGTTTTAAGGAGACTATTAGGGTTTGGGTTATTCTCTGAGTCATAGCTCAGTGGATGAGCTATTTGTTGGTCCGATTAACAAGGTGAAGAAGACCCAAATAGTTGGGCGAATAAATGATAATAATCTAGTCTAAGTTTTAGATGTTTGGTGGAGTCAATGGTCATAAAGACCCGAGGCTTCTATAGATATTACTAATGTTTTAAAAGATATTTTTCCCAGAGTTAGGAATGGTGGAGATTGTAATACGCTTCTTCATCGCCACGACGGTTTGGGTATTGACCAGAGGGTCTTTACCATGGGTCTCCCGCACGTCTTCCCAAGACCATATAGTACATATGAAAAGCGGAGTTGTATTAGCATCATGGAAGACTTGTGTTTCTCGCCAATATGTGTCCATGAGCATAGTAAGAATCATCTTCTCCAGATTCGTGGAAGGCTATTGAAAGCCCTAGGGATTTGGGTCAAGCTGTTGTTAAGCAGTCTACTCCAATGTTGGAGTTCGATGTCTGAAGATTTCTCGAGGGGCGAGTTATCTCTGAGTCAATACATATTTGATAGTATTAATTATTGAACAAGGGTTGTGAGATAATTAATAATATTGTTTGATATTATTTGTTTAATTAGACAAGTGGAATGATTAAATGACTTGCATAAACTATAGGTTGAAAATACTTAAGCATTGCATGTGTGATGCTATGCTTCTTAGGATAGTGTAGTTTTTAGGCAGAACTATGTCTGAATCTGATCTTGTTGGAAACATTGGAGATGTTGTTTGATGAGTACGTAGGTAACTAACATCGGGTAATGTTGGCCTGATTCAAAAAATATTAAAAAACCTTTTGTCCTTTCGAAGCTCTTCTCCTGAAGGCAGAGAGGTTCCATTGTTGTTGTTATTTGGTTTAGTTGGTTGCAAATTCTCCAGGCGATGACAAGTGAGACTAGGACAGGTAAGGATGCCACTCGGGTCGGGTAAATGGTAAACCCGACCCGACCATAATGGGTCGGGTTTGGTTTTTAAAAATAATCCGAATACCTTATTCGGGTCGGGTTTGGGTTTTAGGTGATCCAACCTGACCCGACCCGAATATAAATATAAATATAAAATTTATATATTTTTTAATATTATTTTTTAAAAAATTTAAAAAAATTATTTAAAAAATATTTTTTTATTCTATTTGGGTCAAACGGGTTGGGTTCGGGTTGGGTCGGGTTTGGTTGGGTTCAAGTCACAGTTTTGTTATGTGGTATTGGGTTTGGGTTTGGCAAAACCCGACCTGAACCCGACCCGGTGGCATCACTAAGGACAAGCGAGCACAAGATGAAGTTCCTCGTTTTTGCAATTCCAGTACGTAAGTATATCTTTAGCGTAAGAGTCAACTTAGTTATTTATTTTCAGACAGTTGACGAACTTGTACTTAGATGGATAGGCTATTCTTTGTGAATTTTTTAAACATGTAATAATATCATAAGATTTGATATTTGTATTTGTAAACCCCAGTTATTATAACATGGATATTTAATCGAATAATTTGTTTTGTATTTAAGAAAGAAAAAAAATTCTCGGGACTTACCATTCATGCTATTTAAAAATGCTTTTAAAAATCCGGGTCGTAACACATGTAGTGGGCTTGTGTATTATTAACTAGTGTAGATGTAAGGCATGTATGATCTTTGGCTCATGGATGATTATTCTTCTTAGTGGATTTTTGTATGTACTTGTATGTGAAGTTATGATTGAAGATGGTTGGTTGCAAGTACTTTGCTATACTCAGACTACACTCATCCCTCAATTCGAAGACTATTAATTTATAATAATTTTGAGAAAATTATTTATTGTATTACTAAAAATTATCTAGGGAGCTGGTTCTTGACAATTAAAGTACTGAAAAAACACACATCCAAGGATCCCACCAAAGAATGAAACACATTAAAAATAAACACCATAGGGAGGTCGAAATTGAGGTGGGTGATTGGATCTATCTAAAACTCCATGGACATGGGAGGTAATCAATTTCTCTAGTGAAGACTACAAAGTTTCCTAAATTCTATGGGCCATTTCAAGTTATGAACAAGGCTGGACCTGTTGCTTATTGTAAGTTACAGCTTCGCAACTTCGGGAGAATGGGTGCCTCCTCACAAAGGGGGT
Source organism: Saururus chinensis (assembly GCA_035235625.1). Classification (NCBI taxonomy): domain Eukaryota; kingdom Viridiplantae; phylum Streptophyta; class Magnoliopsida; order Piperales; family Saururaceae; genus Saururus; species Saururus chinensis. Next base: position 53,317,018 of record CP141140.1, read on the forward strand.
CCACACTGATCCTGCATCCATTCTATTTTCCATGTGTCACTCTTGAAGAAAAAGCTTGGACAAGGTACAGTACCACAAATGAAATTGCCTCCTATCCTTGATGATGCATCTAAAAACATGGTGGAGCCTCAAGCAGGCCTTGAATATCGCTTTAGCAAAGGGCACACAACAGGTTCTTATGCATTGGTAATATGCATGCCCGGCAGAAGCTACTTGGGAGGATATCAACTATATGAAACTAGAGTTCCCTAACTTTGTCCTTGAGGACAAGGACTATTTAAGGGGGGAGAAGCTAATAGTCCTAGATATTATGTACGTGTGTTTTAGTATATTTAGCAGTTGTATTGTGAATACGTATGAAGGGATAATGATTTAGATAACTATGCAAAACAAACCATATCTCAGTGAGATTTGCATCTCACGTGTACAGTTGTGTAGTTGCCATCCTGGTGCAGCAGTTATGTAACCACCAGAACTTGGACGTAGACTCTATCAAAAACTAGTTCATAGAGGATTCTGAAACTTCTTGTTCATCACGATTATCTTGTCTAAAATCTTTCATTTAGTTCTGTGTCCTTTGCAAACCAAACAAGATAGGTAAGTCAAGGAAGAGGGTTTCCATCATAGCAGCAGTGGAACATGAATTTTCCTGCAAAAAAAGAAACCTTCGCTTTGAGAGTTCGCCATAATATCCTTCCATTAGAGGTAAATCCGATACAGAAGGAAATCATAACTGATCCTGTGAACTTTGTGGGGAATTACCAGAAGATGTTATCCATAATGTGTGGAATTGTGCATTTGTTAAACATTATGAGTGGTTCAAGGCTATTGAATTTGACCAGGCCAGTCACAGAAGAGATATCATCAATGTTATACTACTACACTCTCCTTCCTTGGAGTTGGAGGATCTATTCACTATCTCTTGGATGGTATGACATAATTAAAACGAGGTGAAGTTGGGTTCTAATGGGAAGGATCCTAAGTGGCTGGTCTCCTTAGCTCTAGATTTATCTCCACCACTATTGCACCTGTCAAATTAATGAAGATAAAGGAATGAAAAATACAAGTTCTGCCAATGGCATCCCCCTTCACAAGGAAAAATCAATGTTGATGGTGCTCTCTTTGAGCATACCTCTTTCTCATATACAGGGATATGCATTTTGTTGGGCTTGTTTTTTAATTAAAATATCAAGTGGCCCCTCAATTGACAAAGGTTTTGGGCTTTCAAAACTATTTGAGTAATGGGCGTGAGTCAAAATACTCATTAAGTTATAGTTTTAGTAGAAAATCTACACCGTTGGCTGACTTCTGGATAGAGGGTCAAAATTCTAGGGTGTCCTAATTTAGTTATAAATACACCATTAGCCATCGTAATATGGTACCTTAAGCGAGAATTACTTTCAGTCAAGTTTTAAACCAGAAACACATTATGAGGATTTGCAAAAAATTAGCATAGGAAAAAGCTTCATCAAGGGGATCAAGCTTTGTTGAGGCTCTAATGGCAACAGGTAAGTCTAATCCAATGGTATTTTATTCTATCACATTTGTGATGCATATGGACAATTAATTGCTTATGCTTGCACCATAAAAACTTTGGCTCCTAAAACGGAGATATCCAAGTTGTGTTTAAAGGCAATTGCATTATGTAATGACGATGATCTAATGGTTCCTACCCTGTATGTTTTGGCCACGAGTTTCAGGGTATGAGGCTTAACATAACAAGTAAATAGGCACTACAATAAAAAGAACTTTTAGTGATGCATTTATGCATTGCTAATAGTCCCATAAGCATTGCTAATGACTATTAGCGATGCATAAAAGATATCGCCATAAGCGTCGAAAAAAGTGTTGTCGCTAAGAGTGCCTATTAGTGACGCATAAAATTATGTCACTAATAAAAAATTATTGGTGATGCATATTTCCTAGTGTCACTAATGATCAGTTATTAGCGATGTTATTCTATACGTCACTAATATAAAAACCATTTCCAAAAAATTTAAATAACTTATTAGTGACGTATAATTATAAGTGTTGCTAATAAGTCCTTATTAGCAACGCTTTTGTATGCGTCATTAATAGAATAATTTTTTTTAAAAAAAATTTACTTATTCAAAGCACCGCTAATAATATAATATTAAAAATGTTACATGTAACAACGACGCTTTAAAAAGCATCACTACTACATTTTAAAAAATTAAAAAATTTAAAAATTTAAAAAAAATTCGGCCAGAGGACAGCGGGGCACCAGAATACTGCCCTCCTCCCCCCTCTATCCTCGGCTCTGCCCCCCCTCCTCTGAAAATCAGAGGGGGGGAGGGGTGCGGAGCGAGGGGGAGAGGGGGACATGAGTAGTGGGGAGAGGGGGTGGAACAGGGGGGAGCGGGAGGGAGCGGGAGGCGCTGCCGTCCTCCGGCCACCCACCCCCCTCCAGGTCCCCCCTCTCCCTGGATCCGCCCCCTCCTCTAAAAATCAGAGGAGGGGGCGGAGCAGGGGGAGAGGGGGGACTAGAGGGGGTGAGGGGCTGGAGGATGGAGCCACCCCACTATCCTCAGGTCCCCATCAGAGGAGGGGTCAAAGCAGGGGGGACCGGGAGGGAGGAACCGAGGAGGGGGGGGGGGGGAAGGGGGTGGGGCGCCCACCCGCTTAATCCTTTATTTTTTTAAAACAAAAAATATTATTAGCGATGCTCGTAACGAGCATCGCTATTAGTATCCGTATTGGCAACGTATACTATATGTGTCGCTAATACATACATTATTAGTAACACTTATAGATATACGTCGCTAAAATATTAAGTAATAGCGACACATAGACATATGCGTCGCTACTACCCTGGACTACTAGCGACGCATACTATTATGCATCGCTAATATTTTTCTATTTTTTAAAAATAATGTATAATTCCCTCTCTCTCCTCTCTCTATCTCTCTCCCCCTCCCCCTCACTCTCTCTCTCCCCATCCCTCTCTCCTCTCTCTCTTCTCTCTCTCCCTCTCTCTCTTCTTCTCTCTCCCCCATCCCTCTCTCCTCTCTCTCTTCTCTCTCTCTCACCTCTCTCTCTTCTTCTCTCTCCCCCATCCCTCTCTATCTCTCTCCCCCTCCCCTCACTCTCACTCTCACTCTCACCCCTTTCTCTCTCTTCTCTCTCTCCCCTCCCTCTCTCTCTCTCTCCTCTCTTCTCTCTATCTCTCCCCTCTCCTCTCACTCTCCCCTCTCCTCTCTTCTTTCTCTCTCCCCTCTTCTTTCTCTCTCCTCTCTCTCCCTCCCTCTCTCTTCCTCTTTCTCTCCTCTCTTAAAAAATCAAAAACACTATTCATGACACATAAAGCTATACGTGACTAATAAAAAAAATTTATTGTTTTAATTTTTTTAAATAATTTATAATTAAAAAAATTCCCTCTCTCTCCTCACTCTCTCTTCTCTTTCCCTCTCCTCTCTCTCTCTTCTCTCTCTCCCTCTCTCCTCCTCAGCTTCTCTCTCCTCACCCTCTCTACCCTCTTTCTCTCTCTCTCTATCTCTGATCTCTCCTGTTCTCTCTTCTTCTCTCTCTCCTCTCTCTCTTCCTCTCCTCTCTCTCTCTTCTCTCTCTCCCTCTCTCCTCCTCAGCTTCTCTCTCCTCACCCTCTCTACCCTCTTTCTCTCTCTATCTATCTCTGATCTCTCCTGTTCTCTCTTCTTCTCTCTCTCCTCTCTCTTCCTCTCCTCTCTCTTTTTAAGAAAATTTAAGAAATAAAATATATTATATATAAATAGTGAAGAGTCCCGTTAGTATGAGCCCGGGCTCACGCGCGCCGGCGTGCGCCCGGGCTCATTGGGCCGTCGGATTTACATCCGACGACCCATCAAACTCACGGGGCACTTTAACCCGTGAGTTTGATGGGCCGTCGGATGTAAATCCGACGGCCCATTGAGCCCGGGCGCACGCCGGCGCGCGTGAGCCCGGGCTCATACTAACTTTTCCCAATAGTGAAAGTTTAATATATTATTAAAACTACCTTTTATTGAAAATTTAATATTTATTTATTATATATACAAATAGTAAATAATTAATAAAATATATTATACTTAAGAAGTTTATTTTACTTTTGTTTAATATTTATTTATTATATTATTATTTATTAAATAAAATTAATTAATAAAGCTAATATCAACGTTTGTAGACAAGTGTCGCTATTATCAATACTATTTGTGAAACTTATTTAGAGGCGTCGCTAATAGTTATAAATTTTTATTTTTTTATTTAAAATTTATTACTATTAGTGACACTTTTATTAAGCGTCGCTAAAAAAAAGAAAAAAATTCATAATTCTTAGCAACTCTTTTTCTGAAGCGTCGCTAATTGTTTTAACAATAGTGATGTTTTATACAAGCGTTGCTAATAGTAATAAATTTCAAATAAAAAATTAAAAATTTATAATTATTAGCGACGCTTGTATAAAACATCACTATTGTTAAAACAATTAGTGACGCTTCAGAAAAAGAGTTGCTAAGAATTATGAATTTTTTTCTTTTTTTTAAATATATATCTTTTAGCGACGCTTAGTGCAAGTGTCGCTAATAGTGTAACTATTAGTGACGCTTATTGGAAAGCGTCCAATAAGTATCACTAATATGGTTTATATTAGCGACACTTTAAGGTAAGTGTCGCTAATACATGGCTATTAGCAACACATTATTTTATGTCGCTAATAGTTTATTTTCTTTGCGATGATTTTATATACGTCGCAAGTAGTTATTTTTAGAGATACTTGTGTATGCGTTGCTAATAGTACATTTTGTTGTAGTGAGGGTGTCACTGTGTCAATCACTTATTCTAAGTAGTCATTATTTCTGTAATGTTTTTGGCGCAAGCTCTGTAATAATCTTGTCTTGTGGATTCAAGACGGGTCGGTGGATTTCATCCATTCCTTCTTTTTTCATCTTAGCAAAGCAATTTGTCCATTCAAATGTAAATCAATTGTTCTTCAAATTAGCAAATCAATTATGTGCATTAGAAATAAATTTTTATGTTTCCTTCCTTCCAAATCCTCACCTTTCCACATAATTTCACTATAAAACTACATTAACACTCCTTGCCGGTTCAAAAACTGCACATAACACCCCTTTTAATAATAAAACCAGTGATATTTAAAAATGATAAAAATACCTTCATTCACTTAACCACCTAATGGGGTGGTAGGGGGCCACAACCAATGGGAAGTATAGCAGGCACAACCATCTCTTCCACCCGTTCTCCCAGCATGCTTCCCACCAGTCGTGACCCACTTGGTGGTTAAGTAGATAAGAGTATTATTGTCATTTAAATTAACTACTAATAGTTTTGTTAATGACAAAGGGTATATATGCAGCTTTTGAAACGTCAAGGAGTGAAAGCATAATTTTATCAAAGAAAAGTCTTAGGGGTATCACAGTGAGAAGAGAAAATTTTCTTTCTCAAAAGAGGAATGTTTGACAATAGGGCGTAAATGAAACAATGCCTTTTAAAAGCACTAATCCTAATAAATCAAACATTAGTAAATAGCTCCTCTACTTCCCACTAAGAGGATTTCTGCCCCACAAAGAATTTGGTGGCTTCCTCGTCTTTTGAAAAGCTTAGCCATTAAGTTAAAGATATGAATGTACATGCTGAATGATACTATTTGTACAACCTTATGTTGTCCTTGAGTCTAGCTTGAGCTTGAATCCAAGTTATTTGCTGATTCAATAACCAAAAACATAAAAATAAGGTGAACATAACTAGGGATTTTCATTTTTAAAGTCCCAAATGGCAATTGTCAAATGAAATGCAGCCATCATTAGGAGGATAAAATTTTAAGTATGTGTTGCCCACTATGTTGGCCATGTATGTAACATCCCCAATTTTTTTGTAATTTTTATGCATATTTCTACAATTTTTCTGCTCGTATTACCGATAAAGAAATTTGACACTTTGGTGTATCCATATTTTAAATTAATTTCGATATTCATGACCGTAAAAGTTGGGAGTAGTGTTTAGTCGCAAGTCATGGGCCTCGACTCATCACGTAAATTTTTTGGCGCGAAAACGGGAGAGAAAAGGGCAAGATGTGAAGAATGTAAATAGAAAGAAAAAGAAGGAAAAAAAGAAAAAAATATAAAGTGGATCGGGCATGCTGAGGCACGCTCGACCTATAGAATGAACAGTGAATGGGGGCATCCCCCTTCACTCTGTGAGCCGAAGGCGCCGCCTCAGCCAGCTTCTGCCCGGTCAGCCTTGGCCTGGCAACGCCGCTGCCATCACCCCCGGCCCGGCTTGGCCCCATCAGCCGTTGCCATCCCTCACCTCTCTCTTTCCCATTTCTGCTCAATGACCCCATTTTGATTTTGTTTCGCCAGATCTGTCGCAACCACCAGTTGCATGGCCGACAACCCGCCGCTATAGCTCCGCCCTAGCCATGACCACCTCCTCACACCTCCATCTTGGCCTCCCCGCCCTCCTCCACCAGCCTGAGGTAAGATTGGCTCCACCCCTTTTCTTTTTTTTGGTTTCGGTTTTCTGTCTATTGTGACTTGCAACTGTGCCGTCGGTTGTCGGCCACTACTGACGGGCCTCTAGCTCTCTCTCGGCCCGGAGATGACAAGGCCACCACCAGTGGCCAGCTGCCGCCGAATGGCCTTTGGCCCTCCTTTGGCTAGCGACGGTGAGGCCATTGTCCCGGCTTGAATCATCGCTTCTTCCCCGACCCCTCTGCTCAATTCCGATCTGGACAGAATTTCTTCTGTTGTTTTTTATTGTTATTTTCATTGTCTGCTGCCACCTACTGATTGGCCTCTAGATTGCTGCCTCAAGCCTACGATAGCAAGGTGCTGAGGTCCGGCCTCCCAATCGGTCCTGTTTTGCTCGATCAGCCGACCTGTGCCAGAGAAAAATATGCCCTTTTCTCTAGTAGCGTCCATTCTCTGCCGTTGGATGTCGGATGGCAGTGCACCATGTCCATTTGACTTGCCGCAATTCGGCGACTGCCAAGTTCTATCTCCTCCCAGGTCTAACCCCCGACCATGTCTGGCAGTTAGTGGCCCAACGATAGCGTGTTTGCAGCTCTAGCTCGGCACACTCTTGCCTCCAAATAAATCGAATCCATTTGTTCTTTTTGCCAGCAATTTTGCTGCCACTGGCGTCAACCAATGGACAACCACGATGCCAGCTTGGCCCAATGACGGTAAGGGTCCACCGTTGTTGGCCTCCCCTGCACATCTTCTGCACACACTAGACACCCCTAAACTTTGGGGTATGTCTCTGACTATCACTGATGGTCCTCAATCCAACCCAAGCCATTGTGTCAAGCTTGATAGTATTGCTGACTTGGACCTATGGTCCAACCAACATGGGCTCTGTGCCAGCCCAGTGACGGCAAGGGCCATCACTTCTGGCCCGATTCTACCTCTACACTCCACTTTTTATTACACATGACCCAGAACCTGCAGGAAAGTCCCTAGTTCCCTATCCTTCCAAGGGGAAGAGTATTGTCAGCCACTGGCATAGGGCCAGCTAAGGTTCCACTGTCGTGGCTATATCTTCCACCGGTAAGCTATGTTTGATGCACGACCGCCCCTACAATGATTTAGTTGTGAGTAGCAATTAGAAATGTTACCGCCTTTGTTAGCCACCTAAATCGGGCCCTTAGTGCCTTCAACTTTTGTTTAGGGGACCGCCACTGGTGAACCCCACCCCTTCTTGACCGACCACCCTAACCCCTAAAAGACCACCTTTTTTTAGGGTTTGACTATGACAATACGTGCATACGTTGTTTGACAGCCGATTCCACCCATGAGTGGTTGGATCTGGCTTCCACGAGCCTAAGTTATTTCAGAACCCACCGACAACCTACCCTTCCTTGGGGTTTCCCCTTTACCATGCATGCTTGTGTTGCATGTGTAGTTTAGTTTAAAGGCACCACCTTTGCGGTGTATGACAATGGAACGACTCCACCACTAGGCAATATGGCTGTTAAAGCTCTCCTCTATCTCTCCTATATCTGTGAGTACACAACCAAGCCCTCCGCCATGTTGCGAGGCTTTGACAATGCGGAATTGTTGCAATTGGATGTAGACCGTGGTCTATTTTAATGTTTTGTAGCCAACAAAGTGTTTTAAACCGTTGGCCGACCTCCAATCGGTCACCCCCCATTCGGTTGTTGCTTTTACCATTTCTAGTGGCACGACCTTATGTCTGGCTGCCTTAGTGCGCCCAACTTTTTCTTCAAGTAAAATTAGTCTAACCTTATCGAGATTAATTCTAGCATCTCTGAAAATCCTCGTGATAACAACTCTCTCAGTGCGATGCTTTTGGCCGTCTATTCTGCCATTGACGCCGCCACCGTAGTTGCTTGCCATCAAACTCATGTGGATTACGAGGTAGGGGACCTTGAACTCGTAATTTCATTATAGCATGCTTTTCTTATATAGTAGCATGTTAGGAGGTTGTAGCTTAATGATTTGCATGTTAAATGCTAATAAATGAGCATGCTTTATATATGTGAATCATGCATATGTTAGCAAGGACTAAATGTAATGTCCAGGAAATTTTAGGTATTTTTTAGAATTTTTCCTAATTTTTCCCTATTTTTTTGGAATTTTTTGGGAATTTAGAAATTGGGGTATGCATATCAATTTTTGGGCTGTGCATAAAGATTTGCAGAGCCCATTGCAGGCCCAATTAAGTGGTGGATAGACCACTTAATTTGGGAGGGTTTAAACCACTTAGGATTCCCTATCCTACTTAATTTAATCCTTACCCAATTAAGCCCTAATCCCCTCTCTATATATTTGGGTATTTCCCTAATAATAACCTTAATTGTGCCCTAGAGAGATTAGAGAAGAGGGTAATTGAAGGTGGAGCTCCGGTGATTGTGGATCGACGGCAAACCAGCAGTGAAGGTAGGATCGTTGTTTTAGTATCGAGTCAAGATTAATGACTGTTTTATTGAGCATAGATTATTTGGGTAGTGGATTTCTGCATACTATTTTGGTTATTAACATGAACAGTTGCAGAGATTACTGTTTCAAGTAACAGTAGATCTGCAGTTAAATAATAAATTTACGGTGGACTTCGCTGGCCGACCATCGGTACATCCCTCTCCACTGAGATGTCCATGGCCCTATTTCTGGTCAAGGATTCTGGTCGCCGGACGAAGTAGACCATGGTGGATGTCCTAATGTCGTTTAACAAAAAAAAATATAGATTCAGGCCAACCATTCTGGCCAAATCTATCCTTCTCTAGCCTTGGGTTGTAGTCGGAGTGTAACCCACGATCAAAAGCCCAAGTTGTCGGCTTTACATGGTTATTGAAGGGTGAGCTCCACCGGCCTTTTGAGCAGCAGGTTTCCAGCAGAGGATTTCTCTATTTTTTTCAATTGAAGATGGCAAGAAAACAGTTGCAGGACGAATGGCCAGGGCAAGGCTGGGCGCCTTCGGACCTCCGGTCTTGTCCCACTCTGGCAAACCCTGCTACCGCCAGAATAGCTCCCCACTGTGCGTATCCACTTCAACTGTTGTGAATTCCAGATTTTGTTTCTGTTAAGGAGTGTTTGGGAAGGGAGCAGCGGCGGGCACCGATTGATGGTGGCCGGCCACTCGAAAGCCTCTGCCTTGGGTCTAAGGCGGGTCTGGAGTGGCTGCCGCATTCAGCCGAACTCCACCAGCGAGCTTTGTTGGAGCTCTCAATTAAAAAAAAATAGAAGAAGGATGCGTTTGGAGGTTGAAGACGACCTTAGGCCGGGTTGGCCTGAGGTCATCAACCCAGACTCAGCCTGAACCGGGCCACTGGGCTGGGCCTAGTGGGCCGGGTTCCAGGGCCCAAAAAAAAGGAGAAATTTACATTAGAGTAAATTAAGTTAAATTAAATTAAACGTGTTCTAGGCAGAGGTGCCAGTTTGGTTTATTGAATCATAGAAGGAATATAACGTATCCTACCTAGTACATATATGTGCAGTATGGTACATATGAACTATTTTTGAAATTTAAGTGGAATTCAACCATTCTATCGGCCCGATCCCTATGCAGACAGTGAAGTTGGGCTTCTTAGTGACTGTTGAGCCTGAAACATGAATAGTTTATGGCTAAATTATTTATGAGTTGTTAGACTTTATTAATTTATTCTGTGTATAGTTGCATTTTGAGAATTAATGCATAGAAATTAATACATAATAATTGTTAAGGGTAGAGGGCTTTAGATTAGGGGTTGACATCTAATCAAGATAAAGACTAAATTACCCTTAGAGGGGGTCAAAAACCTATTTATAAATTGAATGGGGGTTCTGACCTAGCATTTGACTTAGTTGATGAACCAAGGATGGTTTTTTGGGGGGGAACCTTAACCCAGCCTGATGAGGCTATTGGGGTTAGGGTTTACTTATGAGTCTAAGCTCTATTGATGAGTCATTTGATTTGACCATGTAGTTGCACCTCCCCATTGGAGGGAGTTGTATGTGAGTCGGGCTCACACTGGTCTATTAAGGATCACATAGTGTACACATATTTAGGGTCGCTGACATCCTACTTGGTTGGCGTCTTTGACCACTTCTGTTCAGGTGCAGTTATGGGTCATGCCCTTCCACTCCGGTCAGGTCCTTATGGGCTAGGTTGGGAGATGATACTTCCTGGTGGATTCCAGGGTTTCATTGTGGATCATCCTTAAGGGGTGATCTATGGTGGGTATCATTTGTCACTTAGGATGACATCTGATATATTTATTTATTTATGAAGTTAGGTGGGTTATTGGTTTTCCCAAGAGGGAAAAACTAAAGGGAAATTATAATAAGAATTGTTTTGATAATTTGTTCAAGTGAAAACCTAACAGTTTTGCATAAAATATAATAACAATTTGCATTCATATTATTCAGCTTTCCTATTGGGTATTAGTATACTAGCGACCTGGTTTTGCAGGATCTTCTGATGAGGATTAGTGGGATTGGGATTGGACTATCAGATTGAGGACGACTTAGATCTAGTAGGATTTAGTTCCATTATTTCAGTACATTTTGAATGGTTGTAATAATGGCGTGAGAGCCAACTTTGATTAGTTGCTTATTTTCAAATAGATGTAAGGGTTGCACTTAGATGGATGGTTCATTTATTTGTGGATTTTTGGTTACTTTTATGATATAATATAACTTGTTATCCGTATTTATGAACCCCAATGATTATGACCTGGATTCTTAGTCAGTTGAATTGATTTGATTTAAAAAAAATTTTATCGTGATTTATCGATGGTTCTGTATTAAAAAGGGTTTTAAAAATCCGGGTTGTGACAGTAAATGTATGATAGTAAGTAGTTGGTGAATTATATGTATGTGATTTGAGTATGTGATAAACATGTGTGGTCGATGAGCATGAGTATGTGCATTTGATTATAAGTTGGTCGAAGGGGGTATTTCAAGGATTATGATGTGGAAATTACAACTATATGCTAGGCAAGGGAAGACTTATGAATGACGGGCGAAGGTTGGACTTGACGAGATTGGGGGATTGATTTGGATTGAGTCTGATGGTATGTTGGAGCAATGAGTTGGATACTTCAAGGACGCAGGAATTTAGAAGACTTAAGGTTCAGAGCATCTTGGGGGATTGTGAGTTAGTAAGCATTAATAACATAATTGTATACGCATAATGTACGTAATATGAATTATAACGAAAGAATAATGAGTAAGAAATTAGTAAGGGTTTGATGACTTGATTTAGGTCTAAAGGGTTTCATTTGAGGAGTTCAAGTAAGATAATTTTATTTTAAGGCAGATGATGTAAGTTGTAAGGCTGTAAGTATTTGATGGTAAGAGTGTGAGTATGGAAGTCGAATTTGAGAAGTAAGGCTATGCTGAGATCCGTAAGACTATAAGTGTAAGGGTGGGGGATGAGTGAATCAAAGAATTCTACTTTTGTGGATTAGAGCTTCAGAATGAGCGCAATTATAGCTTTATTGGCTGAAGAATGTAAGACAGAAGTAATTTTGAGTATAATTATACATGCATAAGTTACCTAATATGAACTTGAATGGTAAGTAACACTAATTCGATAATGTTGTGAGTTGAGACTAATAGTTTCAACGGATTAAGTTCCATGTTTGAGCCAGTAGATAAGTAATCAACTGAGCATCCTTCCTGGTTTAGCCATGGTGTTATCCTGCGGGATTTAGTCTTGGTGCTGTATTTCGGCCCAAACGTTTGATGCTTTGTTAAGAGCATTGTAAGTTCTGCCCTTATTGGGCACTATATGTATTTCTGCCTACAGATGACATTGTATGTTCCGCCCAAGAGTGGCATTGTAAGATTCCTTCCCAATAGTGGCACCGTATATTTTTTGCCCTTAGTGGGCACTTTATGGCCCTTGTTGGCACTATATGGCCCCAGAGATGGGCATTTATGTGCTCAGGTAAGTAGTATCATAGATATGCTTTTACCTGTTTAATCATGTGCCCCATTGGCATAGGTGTGTCTTGCCTTTGAAAAAGTCCATGTCATCTAGTTGCTCCCCAAAGGTTAAGGTGATGCTCCAATGACATTCTCTTCCTTTCCGATGTTAGAGCTTATTAATTGTAATGAGTTTCAGTTGTCAATAGTATGTGTACGATAGTAAGAGTAAGTTATATGTATTCAATTATGAGTAAGCAGTATGTGTAAGATTCAGAGTAAATGTAAGTGTGAGTTTCTAAGGAAGACATAAGAGTTTGTTTATGCATAAGAATAAGATTGTACGAGTAAGGTCGTACAAGTAAGTTCGTATGAGTATGTGTATGTTGTAAGTAGGTGTAAAATTATACGAGTAAGTCGGTAAGACTTTGATTCAGAGTGTAAGTGTAAGAGTATGACATAAGAGTAAGTGTAAGTTCAGCTAGTACGATAATTTGTGTATGAGACCATAATTATGTTTAATATTTTGTTTGCTTCATGTGTGGTTGCATGAATGCATATATGTATGAAATTACGAAGTTCATTGATTTATTTCTCCTACTGGGTATTTTTCTACTAAGTATAAAAATACTCACTTTATTTTTAGCTCCTTCGTCTAGAAGCTTTTGCAAGTCCATCGATATCTTTTTAGACTGGACTATTCCATGTGGTGGACTGTTTTTACTTGACCAGACTTATGTGAAGCTATGTGGACTTGTACTACAATCTCATGTATTGATTAAGGTGAGAGAAATGCATTATTTTTCTAGACTTGTGCATATATGTATGAATTAGAACATAGACTGTTGAAAAACTTGTACTCATAAAGGCTTAAGAGGTATTTATTTTTTAAAGCCCATGATCATGACAAGTTTTATTTGTATGTTTTCATTTTAGGTCATGCCTAAGAATATTGGTTTTATTGAGTGATGAATTAATTTACAAAAATTATTTTTACAAGTTTTGAATTTTATGATTTCATTTTATTTACATCCATATTTTAAAATAAAATATTTATAAAATTTTTAATTAAATATAAGGAAAAACATCAGGCATGACAATGTATTTCACCACTCACCAAAATGTCCTGCCAGCATAGTGTGTGAGACACTAGGCACTGGTATTTAATGAGACTAGAGCAGTTCCATAGCAATTTCTTTGGTATTCACTTGTGTGTGAACCCCCACTTCGGTTTGGGCATATCCAGATGCACATTCACCATCCACTTTGATTGTTGCATGCTGAAAAACCACACTCATGCAGTACCTACCTCCAGCGAATCCCCATGTTTGATTGTCTAATAGAGCAAATTACTCTACGTCCACATTTTTCAGGAACAAAGCAATAATTTTGTAAGAAAACAGTTAATAAATTGCAAAGGCATGGAAATTGACCTCAATTCCAGCAATTTGACCAGGCATTTCTTCTACCATAGTGACTCCAAATACACGAAATTTGGCCCATCCTTTGTACATTTTGATAACTATGACCGCCCACTCCATATATTATGTTCCTCCTGGTACTGCCTGGACCTATATCACTTGCAGCAAGAACAAGAAGTTACTAGTCCTGGGCACTATCTAAAGTTCATGTACTAAACCTGAGCAACGCAAGGCATGTATCCAACTGTCCAAGTATAAAATGATCATACACAAAACTGATACACATTTTTTTTTATAACAGCTTTGAAAAAATTGCACTTAGCTTTTTTTTTATATATAAAAAGTAATTAACCATCTCTTCAGTAAAGCTAAAAGGTTCAGATTCAAGGGCCATGAAACCCAACATTGCCTCACCCCTCCACCACCAAAATATATACTCCTTCCGTCCTAGGTTAATAGCTCTATTTAATTTTTTAAAATAAATTAAAATTAGTTCATTTTAAAAAACCAAATGTAACTATTCATTTAAGACATAAGGGATAGAATAAAAGAAATTGCATCTTTTGTTGCTCACTTTTATCCCCACAAGATATGCTAAAAGGAGAGTGATAATTAACCTCTATAAAGCACGAGCATGAATCTTGATCACCAGATACAAGTGCCTTAACTTCTCTCTCTTTCATGTCTCTTCTCACCCATCGTAATGCTTTCTAAGTTTCCTTGAAAAAAAAAAGAGACATAAACAAAGAATTAGATCAACTTGTCATAGGTACACACTCTCTCCGTCCCCAAATAAGTATCCAATTATTAGTCCATTTTAAAAACTAAATAGGATATTTATTTTGGGACTGAGGCAGTATTATACTGTGATGAGTCGAAACAAAGAAGCAAAATAGTCATGCCAACCACGATCTTCTGGGTGGCAATATTTGTGTCAACATCCTGCAATGCAGACTCCGCATCCATAATATGATTGAAAAGCTGTCTCATATCCTACCACTGTCCTACTTTTCTCCATGCATGTTCCTTGCTTCCGATGAATTCTTTCCACATAATAATTGTGTATGTACTCGCAAGACTGGCTCATCTAAGCATCAGATCCCGCCATGCCTCACGATCACCATAACAGAAAATGCAAAAGTAGCATTAAATCAATTTTTTTCGCCATCATTTCAACAACAGACAGCACGAATCCTGAGAGAGAGAAAAAAAACTTAATCCATGTACCGACCACAGAAATATATAAGAATTAAGGGTTTTACAACACTGTGTGATCTATTACAGCTTGTCATTATGTTTGGCCCTTCGCATTTGGTTATATTTATATAAACCCGCTTTACATTTCAACAAGCGTCAGGTCCTTTTTACTATCTCTCAACAGCTCTTCACTCATTTGAAAAAACAAAAATAGCCCTTCACCGGTGATTATAACATATCACCATAGATTACAAATGACCAGAATCATTGATAAGCATCTCTCCCCCGGGCGTTTCAAGAAGATATTCTTGATTTCATAGGATAAATGCATAAATGCCTAGAATGAGTACACCAAAGTGTTAATGGCAGTTCTCTGAAAAAAGAAAATGAGTGGAACGAACGAAGCCTGATCCATTATGAAGTTAGTTTGATTTGCGACAGAATATGTACACAACTATTCCCAGCATACGGCCCTTTCATTCTCCATGTGATACAAAAATATTTTACATTACACTGTACCATTGAAGGTGGATTAAAACACTCCATGGTTAGCAGAGTTGTTAATGTCACGACTGCTTCATGGCCCTCCTAACTTTTCTTGAGAATGCTCTGATTAGTGATCTGTCAGAGAACGTTAAAGGAAGATCTTCATCTATAGGATCACTCAGGTATACAAGACCTAACTTCTTTCCCTCATTTCTCCGCCCACCAACAGGGTCAGGAGAATCAGGTTCTTCAGGTATATCTCGATATAGATGATTGAGTATAAATAGAGCCGTGTCTGGGTCCCGCCAATAATTTCTGCACACAACCCCAAAGGCGTTACTCAGAATTAGAACATCAGAACTGCCATAGAAAATGCAAAACAAACTTGACCAAATAAAGACAAAGTGTGATTGCTTACGTGTGTGATCCAATGGCTGATATATATGGATGCTGAAATGTGTTATCCTGGAAAGGTACAAAAACTTTGGTCAAATGCATATGTACACATATATAATCAAAATTACCGCCTGAAAATTGCATATTCACAAAGACATTGCCTACATTTATAGAAGTAGCTGATATTCCTACTCCCATTTCTCTACACCAAAAGCTTAATCCAGCTCTTGATTAGATAGAGAAGACGAGTCACATCTAACAACACGGAGATTCACTTTTTCCTATCCAATAAGAGATGGAGTAACCTTTTGGTGTAGAAGAAGTGGAGTACAAATATCATTTTCCTACATTTACCACCAAATTCTAAAGTGTAATGGACATTTCTTCACAAACTTCAGAATAACTTGTTTAACGACCTTAATTTAAGATGCGGTTTATGGTCTTCCATGAATTTAAAGCAAATTAAGGAGATAATAATGTGCAATTTATTGCTGAAATCTTTGAGTGCAAAAATAGATGAATTTCAGCACTTTCCAGACAAAAATCAGCGGTAAAGCAATGTAATTGGTGAGTAGCTGCCCAATTACTCCAGATAATTAATGAATTGTGAGGCTAAAATAGAAGAAGAAAAGAGAAGAAACAAATAAAAACTAAATTTTAGTCAACTACAGAACTGAAGTTACAGCTACTGGAGATACCCTATTTTATAGGACAATCAGCCAACACTTTAATATTAATAATTATTACTCCCAACCACATTGAAACCCGTACTAAACGGCTTTCTTTTAAATTTACTTCAACTACATCAGGAGATCATTACTTTCTGCTCATGTTAAACATAAACTAGGAATGTCTTGAAATTAAATCTCCTATTAGACCAAGAACTTGATATTAATATCAGGAAACTTAATGCATCCACCCCACAACCACTGGAAATAAATTAACTCAAACTATAATGTCCCTGCACTTTCCAGACAAAAATCAGCAGTAAAGCAATGTAATTGGTGAGTAGCTGCCCAATTACTCCAAATAATTAATGAATTGTGAGGCTAAAATAGATAAAGAAAAGAGAAGAAACAAAGAAAAATTAATTTTTAGTCAACTACAGAACTGAAGTTACAGCTACTGGAGATACCCTATTTTATAGGACAATTAACCAACACTTTAATATTCATAATCTAGGACATTTTAGACTATTACTCCCAACCACATTGAAACCTGTACTAGATCTGATCAAAACGGCTTGCCTTTAAATTTACTTCAACTATATCAGGAGATCATTACTTTCTGCTCATCTTAAACATGAACTAAGAACTGTCTTGAAATAAAATCTCCTATTAGACCTAGAACTTGATATTAATATCAGGAAACTTAATGCATCCACCCCACAACCATGTGAAATGATTTAACTCAACTATAATGTCCCCGCTCTTTCTGGAAAATTCTAGATATATTCCTGACAGAATTTTGAACTGCATGAATTCCCAAATCTTCAAAAGAAGGTTGCCCGCATCTGCGAGTAGGGTGTTGTCATCATCCTGCTAAGGATCAACTTCCCGTGCACCATCACTAGATGTGTTCCCTCTATTAGACTTGGCTTGGGAAGTAACAGGCTGAGCAATAGAACTCAAACCACGGCCTGAATCAGACATATCTTCTGAACCGGATTGGTAAGAGGTGACAAATTGTAGCAGAGAGAATACTATGGTAAACTTCGTTGGTTTGTCTCTTCAACTGCGACAGCTTTGACATGACCTACGAAAGAAAGAAGTATAACACAGGCACAACATCTCATATAGATGGTCCATAAACCTTCCCCGTATGTTGAGACCAATTGCTCATTCAATTTGTTTTGCAGATGAAGTATCTAGAACTCTCCAGTGTATTAAGTGACTACTTAGAACCCTAAGTTAGCTTTTGCAAACATTCAATTAATACCCGTCGATACTTGTAGAGCATAGTTTTAAGCACAAAAAGGAAGGGAACAAGATATTACTCCCTCTGTCCCACATTAATAGCTCCATTTGGTTTTTCAAAATGAACTAATTTAATATGGGAGTATTACATTGAAAACAACCCACCCTCAAGCTAAACCCGCATGAATTGTTTGGCACTCAAGAGTTCTTTCACTTCTTCCCACGTCTCAATTGGTGACTCCATTAATTATAAACGACCCATCTTTTGCCATCAGATAGCTGCATAACCGTAAAAGTCTTGGAGCCACCATCTGGACACGTTTGTCCGGAGAAACATCCTTGAAGTCAAGTAAACATGTTACAGCAATGGCCCAAACTAAGAAATCACCCACTTCTAATCCAGCAGAAAACTCTGTGATAAGCATGATTCCAGATTCCCACCGCCATATCCTTGCATATGCTCATGGTTTTCTTGTAGAGGCTGCAGAACTCAAAGAACTAGGGCATCTAACAGACAATCTCAAGATTTCCTTATCTAAATCACTGTCATACGCCTTATCCAAGCTACCTAGGTTGGCACCTAACAGACAATCTCAATATTTCTTTATTCAGCATCTGTATTAGGAAATCATCTTCTTAAGTACATCACAGCCCACCCCACCCACTGAATAACAGCAATCAAAGCCCATCCAAAATTCTACTCGAAAATACTTCTGCTAGACTATTGCAAACATCATGCATAAATCAATGAAAACCTGACGCAATCACAAAAAAAAATAAAACAGAAAAGAAATTCAGGGTTTTAAAATAACACCTGACAATAAATGGGAGTCCCTTCAAGGTAGCCCAATCTCACGTAGGATAGAATGGACCATCATGGGTACAAGAGGGGGGGGGGGGTTCAAAATTGAGCAACCACATAAAAATGGACAAGACCAGAAGAAGACAACTTCAATAGAATCAAGTTGAACAAACAATTTCTTGTAAGTGAGGAATATCCAAAACTTGCTTTTTTTTTCAAGTTAAAGATAGACCACTTCCAATATCTAAAATATTTAGCATAAGCTCACATTGCAACATAGTTATTCATATGCTTTACAATGTTGCCCTATGAGGATCACATAGTACCTAAAAATTATATGTTGCAGTGCATCCAAAACCCAAAAAGTATTCTGAAGGTACCTTAACTATCAGTTTCAAATGCTTTAAACAGGGCAATTTATGTAATAAACAATAAATATAGAACTTAAAGCCACACAATAAAGCAAAATTAGCTGGTAAGCAGTCACTAATTCATACATCCACTTACTTGAAGGACGTGATCAATTCGACCATCTTCACTCCCTGTCAACCTCTGCATCATGAGAGACCCATATGTTCTTTCCTCCACTGATTGGGCGTCTTCTGTCACATCTATACACAGTAGACCTTATGTAGAGTACAACATAATGCAAGTAGAAGAAATAACAACTTCAATCAAAGTCACATACCTTGTGTTTTATCCTTGTTTCTTGAGAAAACACTGACCATCTTGACCTATTCAAATAAAAAAACTGCCTCCTTAAGTAAAAAGGAAGTTGCGGATTTTAAAGCACAAGTTCTAATAGTTATAATTCAATTTTGTAATGAGCTCAATTAATATATAAATTTTAATGAGTTCATAATGTAAAACTCTTTCTACTTGTCGATCTTGTTATAAATTTAAAGTAATTAACTGAAAATATAGCTTCAGACAACCTTCATAGAATTCAACTGATTGACAAATGCTTGAGATTTCAAAGCTAAATCTTCAGTAAACTCCTGCATCAAATAACAGAAACATCAATTCAGTAAAAAATTTGTGGTAAATCAAAAAATAAGTTTAGTAGTTAAAAACTAATTTTCCTTAGTTGATCACCTAAGGAACATCTCGCAATACCCAAGCAGGAACCCCCCCCCACCCTTTCCCCCTCCCCTGCCCAACAGCTTCCCGGCTAACTGCTAACACCCACCATAAAAGGTACAAAGAATTTCTTCTTCGAGTAAAGCCCAAAGAAATTAAAACATGAAGCCCTATAATGCAACTGACTGTAACGAAAGAGGCAAGTTATGCACTGACAGACCTTCACAGCATACAGCTCTATGCCAATTATCAGTTGACAAAGATTTTTTTCCTCACAGAGGAAAAAGAGAGAAATGCTAGATCACTGACTATCTATCTCACCGATTTCCACCTATGCTTAATTATGGCCCATATGTGGTACCCATCAACAAAGGCCCGTAGAGGATACAATGGGCTGGTGGCCCACAAAATTTTGCCTCATTTAAAAACATGGGCCCCATACTTTTCAGCAAGTGAAAATCGACGATTGTGACAAAACATTTTATGGTAGCCCACAGCTCCAACTGAGATAAAATTATGTGGACCGCCAGTCTAATGTCTCCCCTTTCAAAAATTGTAGCCCCACCCATGGACTGCAATCTTGCAAGATCTCGGCAAGGGCCTCGGTGGCTTCACCAAGACTCAAGACAGGGGAAACCCCATATTCCCCAGATTCGGCAAAGATCTCACCAAGATCACCAATACCTCGAAGAGATGGAAGAGATCCTGCTGAGAAATACCTTCCCCTGATTAAAAAAAAGGCCACTGGGTTTAGATGCTGTTGCAGCTGAGCTGCTGCTTTTGCAGCACAATTGCTGCTTTTTCACCACCAGCAGCTGATTTTGCAGCACAACTGCTGCTTTTTCAGATAATTTAGAGTCCATGATAGGAGGAAAACTTGTCAAAAGAAACCTTTTTCCAGCCGTACAACTTGTGAAATCTTATTCCAACCATACAATTTAAGAAATCTCCATCTAAAATAGTTCCAAAGTGAACTTCTGTATAGTTACAAAGTAAAATAAACCCGTAGAGAACTATTCAAAATTACAACTACATATTTTTCTCACAGATGGGATCAACTCAAGAAAGGCCAGAAATTTGATCCACAAGGACAATAATGTCGAATTAACTGATAGTATTGTTTAATAAAAAAGTAAGAAAATGATAGAATAAGAATATGCAAGCAAAGTGAGGAAGAATTTAATTCATAGACCTCGAGATAAGAAGTTAATAGCTGAAGCTATATTATTAATTTAAATAGCATTAAGCAACTCTTAGATATAAAACGGAAAAGGACCTAGGAGACATGAAACCCTTGAGTATCATAATGTTTTCTACTTAATTAGTGTAGCTCATGTTCTATTCATGCTTCCAAATGTTAATATATACTTAAATTGCCAAAATACATGTGAAAAATCTTTGTTCGGATCAATGAGATCAATCTACCAGATCTCTCTGGGAGCTCGTCTCTGTGGGTCACCCCCCTGCAGTTTAGCCCAACTGCATATCCCCCCTACTTTACCATTTTGCAAATTCTCCCTTTTCTTATCTAACATTATTGCAAATGAAAACTTTGTCCACTTTTATTTAAGCAAAGAAGTGATTATCTATGCACAGTTAGCTCATGGTTAACTTTAATGCCCCAAAGAGAGGGTTTTTTTAGCATATACCCCCTACGGTTTAGTCCAATAGCATATTTCCCCATTAGTTTATCATTTTAAGATGCCCCCTTCCATATATAAAGTTATTGCTAAAAACCTTCCAAATCAACTTTTTTTACTGCAGATATAATATAATGTATTATATATAACAGCCACCATAATTAAGTTATTTTTTTTTATCATATTTAAGTCAATCTTTGTTGAGGTGATAAAGCTGAGTTCTTTTTATCAACCTCTTTCGGTATGAACAAAGTGGCTGTATAATGATATTGGGTTGACGGGCAGAGCCAACATAGACAGCTTTGTGGGAGGTAGAGGTGAGCTAAAATTCTTATGTATTCATACAAATGCTCATATATATTCCAAGCTTTATATTTTGCGAGTTTTTAGCGGCGAGAAAATTGATGACCAGACTTTTGTTACTGTAGGAATCTTTGTGTTTTTCCCAATATGGATTGCTAGTGGACCCAAATGCACACATTGACATTACATGGTGGCATGGCCTATGATATTTAGGCAGGCCCAATGACAAACAATTTAGTTCTCACTACCATAGGTATTATTCTATTCAGAGGTAGCATTACTCCTCAAGCAGTCAGATTCAGGACTCAGAACCAGGGTAGAGTAAGAAGCTCCTGCCAAGGCCTTCTGATGCCGGACGGCATGTTGTAAAGAAGGGGAATGGGAAATTGAGGGATGGAGGGGTAGGGGATGGGCCTTGGAATCCACCAAGATTCTGCCGGAATCCATCAGAGGAGCTTACCAGAATCCACCAACAGAGAAGAAAACCCTTCACTTTAAACTTAAAATCATCATCTCCTTTCATTAGTGACTTTAGCCTCTTAAATAGGCTTTACAATAGGACTCCAATAGGAAATAAAGTACCCCACAAGACTCTTCCAAACTTAAAAAATAAAATCTAACCCAAAGTCCTAAATCAAATATAATCTCTTATCTTCTCACTAATTAAAATTTCCAATAAAACTATTAACTAATTTAAAGTCCTAAATATGATTAGAAAATCTTATACTAGTGGCCTTGTTTTTGGCATCCTACTTGTGGCTCTGCATCATTCTCCCTGGTTGGGAGATACCAACTCCTGTGAGTATAGCTCAATAGGTGTCGGGGTCGGCAAAGGTGGTCATCTGATTTTGCACCTGAAGTGGGAATAGGCCTGACAGCAAAGGATAAGCAAGCAATGGCATTGGGCCCACCATAATGTTGTCATGGAGGTGGACACGTGAAGCTGCAAATAGGCACCAAGCAAGTAGAAGTGAAGACCCTTAATGGAACTGGGCTGGACTGTGGTGAATGGAGCTGCAGCGACCTTCAAAGAAACAACACAAAGAACCGGACTCGCTATAGACTTGGGTAGAAGAAGACTGGAATGCCAATTGGTGGGTCCGAGGCTGTAATGAAACAAGAATTCCTGAAGACAGGTCTGGGACCGGGTATGGTGAAAGACGTGGCTTCAAAAGGTAGGTTTGGATCAGTTGCAAAATCAGGTTTGATACTGCATAAGGACAAATCAGATCATTGTCTTCTTGTTCCAGTGGGTTGCCCTAACACAAAAAGAAGAGAAAACCATGGCCTTAGAGGCAGTTGTGTCTGCGGCGGAGGCAGCGGAACACCCATTGAAGTTGAAACAACAGCCAGAAAAGCGAGCTTGAACATAAAAGCAATAAACTGGATTCTGGCTCGACAAACGAACAAAAAGGAGATCATAGAGTGTATGCCATTGACCCAGAAACTTGAACAGAGGATAGTAGGGCATTGCCGGGAAACATAAAAGTAATAAACTGGATTCTGTCTCGACAAACGAACAAAAAAGAGCAAGCCATGGTCAATGACATACACCCTATGATCTCCTTTCATGCACATTAGGGTGTTGCTCTTTATACCATGCGTATTAATGGCCAAATGGCAAGACAACTGGTCCTTGTGTTGGTAGACACCGGCAGAACAACAGGTCCTTGTTTATTACTAAGCCAGAATCCAGTTTATTGAAGTTGAAATTTCCCAGTGTCTACCAACACAAGGACCTATTGTTTTGCCATTTGGCCATTAACGCACATGGTATAAAGAGCATCAACACCCTAACATGCATGAAAGAAGATCATAGGGTGTATGTCATTGACCAACATGACTAAATCAGCATCAAACTCAGGAACAGGGCCCTCATCCTCCTCGGTAATAAGCATGTGAACTGCCTTGCAACAGTGGCTAGAGACATATTTTTCATCACAATTGTAACACAAGCCCTTGGAGTGGCAAGCAATCATCTCAACTTAAGATAACTTCTTAACATGAACAGTGGCAATGGCAGTTGTGGTAGACAGAGTACCTGAAGAGGAATTGCAGTGCAGGAAGACTAATGAGAGACCCGATTTGCCAACTTCTCAAATTCATCCACAAAATCCTGGACCGTGGTCATCTGAAATACCCGCGAAAGTAACTTGTTAGAAATTTTGATAAGCAGAAGGTCCAAAGCAAACAAGCAAGATATACTCAAGATCATCCCATGTAGTACAAGGGTTGTGATGAAGATAATGGTCGAGCCAGCAGAAAGCATGACCCACTTTGTGGAATGAAGCCATATCAATTTTTCAACTGCAGGGGTCGGTGAAACCGGAAGAAACAGCGGGCACATGAGCTGATCCAGGTCATCACCGTTGAACATTGGAAAGGTGAGGCAGGCGGAATGGGCCTAAACACGCCCATCATCAGCTTCATTTCGGGGATGATAGTCAACATGCTAACCATGACCTGTCAGACGATGATCTTCCCACCTAGGGTACTAATAATCGGCGTAGAAATGAGCAGCTTGTTTGTGTGGGCCATAATCAGGTGGAAGGTGGTGGTGGACAACACCCACTAGAGGAACATCAATTGGCAGAGGAGGTTGTATAATTGACACTCTATCATAAGCTTTTTCCAAATTAATAAAGGTCATATAGAGGTTTTATCTCCTATCCTTATACTTCTCAACTAATTATCATAACAAAAAAATAGCCTCGATTATTGGCTTCTCTGACATAAAACCAAACTAGTTCTCAAGAAAAAAACTAATTAACTAATATGAGTCTGAATTTTTCATTTCATAACCCTTAGTACTAGTGTCACAATCAATTTATAGGCTTCAAGCCTTTCCCTAATGAAAAGGAAACCTAAACTAGGCATTAAAGTACTCTCAGGAATCTACCACTATTAAATAATTCTAAACTAGGAAATTAATAGATGATAAGAATCCTACCTTTAATCAAACATAACATTATTTGAATTCTACCTAAACTAGGAAATACTATAAAAGGGAATTTCTAATTGACTATGGTTCATAACAGAAGAAGTCGAGGCTGGAGGTTGGGCAGAGGTGGCAACCATGGTCAACAGAGATGTTGCTCGCTGCTTGTCTTCATTGGTGTTTGGAGTGGAGAAGGAAACAAGTCTGATTCTTTGTCATTGTGGTTGTGCCAGAACAAAGGGGCTGCCGACAACTTCTATTCCGCTGCTATGGTAGGTGTTGATGGCTGGGCTGACCAGCATCATTTGCTAGATTGGATCCTCTCTGTCTCATTGGTAAGGCTGGAAATGGACAGAACCATGGCATCGACTTCTCTAGCATCAACCTCCTCTTCATCTTTGAAATCGACTGGTCAATCATAACTTGTCAACTCCCCATCTTCATCACCATCCCTTCCTTATGTTCAAAGAGAAACACCCATTATCCCGATTCTTACCAGCGTCCTTGGCAAGTTAAAAGTTTTTACTACTGAGATCAGGTGCATGGTCAGGCATGTCACCACCATCAACCAATTTGCTCCTTAGATAAATTCTCTACCTTGCTAACACCATCTCAGGAAGGGCCAAGTCCATGCTCATCTCAAATCGCAACCTTACAACAGATTGAGAAAAAAAGAAAGGTGCACACATCAAGAGTAGGGTGGCAGCTCATTGTAAGATAACCATGTTTAGTTCGAAATCTTTTTTTTTCACTTTAATATTCTAATATCTCCCATCACATGCAAGCGTCCATCAAATTTAGCCATGTAGAATACAATTGCGTTATAAATGCCTCCATTGAAACTTGAACCCAGGACGTCCAAGAACCTAGAGCTCTGATACCATGTAAGATAACCATATTTCCCAAAAGCTTGAGTAATTAGAAATGGGAAATCTTATTTTTTTTCTTTTATATTCTAACACTCATAACCAAAGCATAGACTTTTTGTCTAAAATGCCTGACTACAGCATTTTTGCAGTGTTTTAAAAGCACTTATTCTTGGCATGCTCCAAGCATGCTATAAAAATGCTTTCCTCACCGGCGTTGGCAATAATAACAAAAATGCTTTATTTTGAACAGACACAATTGCCCTAAAACTCATACATAAACATGAGCAATTTGTAAGAATATACCACTACGAAATTCTTCAAAGAATTTTCATAGAGCTCACCTGAAACCCAATATGTAACCTCTTTCCACCTTTGTGGTACGGTATAATAACTGGGCGCTTGCTGACATTCTCTTTACAAACAAGTGGCTCTACTCTGCACAAAGCCCACCCTAGGTTCAAACAATTTGTACCAGTGCAACAGAAAAAGCAAAAGAAAATTCACATAATTATGCCACATAGTACAACATAGTTTGGGTCTATTATTTAAAGTTCTCTACTGTAAATAGGTCAGAATTCCCCTTCATTGTATCCATAATTATTTAACGTCTCTCAGATGGGAAAAGATAACTACAGATATTCATATACTCCCCTTCCAAATTGATTACCATATTTTACAAATAACATTTTTTTAAGCTCAGTCAACTAATGCAATTTATTGTACACTAGCTAATATATAGTCAGACAATGCCCAATGAAATTGGCAGCCATAAACTTATCTCGTAATGGGATGAAAATAGTGGAGGCATTCTTGCTTACTGCCTTGTAATCCACAAGCGAACAAATTGACACACACAGAGAAAATTGTGACAATATTTAAGGGACAGAGCGAGGGGGAAAAAGAACACCTATTAGAGCTGTCGACACTTTAAAAGTATCACAAAACCAAAAAAAAAGGAAAAGATTTTTTAAATTTAAAATAAAAAAGGCCATCTCAAGGACAAACAGTCAATAATGCAGCCGATATTTTTAGTGACAAATTCAGAAATTATGAAGTAAAATACAAACCTATATGCCACAGGATCAAATGGATGAAATATATTGAACATCTGGCGACAAGCTGGCACCTCTTCAGTTATTTTTTCATCTTGCCAATAATCTTGCCCTTCCCCTAAACAAGTTAAAAAATGAGAGTCTTAATTAATGCCAGATGCACTTTAATACACCAAACTCAAATATACAACATGAAAATCCTCAAAAGAAAATTGCAATATTTGAAGAATAGAAAAAGTGTTGCCAAACAGATTAGTCATTTATCCCCCTCATGACCTCCATTTATTTCAAACTTATCTTTCTTCTATAAATTGCCATATCAAGTGGAAGAAGGAACATAAACAATATTTTTGCCTATTATGCATATCTAGATCTCGAACAGTCAGTGTGTGTCGTGACTATCCAAGAGACTTGACCTGGAAGATTGCCTAATGTCCAAAACAAATGGGTAGGGAGCCTGATAAGACACGCCTGGATCTGAAAGCAATGTAGGACAAACCCAATTTGTCAGAAGCTAACCAAGGAAGGTCAACCTTTGCAGGGTGGAACTGGTCCAGTTCGGCGGGCACAACCCCAACAAAGACTCTGGAAGATTGTCTCCCCCACGGAACATGTTGCCCTAGTGCTGCCAGTGTGCAGTGGAGATGGAACATGTTGCCCTAGCGCCACCAGTGTGTAGTGGTGCAGATCCATGGCTGGCAAAATTACGTTGTTCAGTCATGAAGAGTCCCTCCGGTATTGTCCAGAGGAAAAGAAGTGTGCGGCAAGGAGCAAATAATCTGCATCCTACAAAGGCCACCTTCAAAGAGGAGACTGCACAGGAGAAACAAAGGCTTCCGCTGATGGTTGGTCGCCCTTTGCTGGCATTGGATTCATGCCATCCTCCACTGTGACTCTTTCTCTTTGGCCTCCTCCATGGCCTGGTTTTGCAGCACTGCCATCAGCCCCTCTAGCCTCCTCCACAGGCTGGTTTTGCAGCACTTCCATCGGCCCTTCTTGTAAGTGGTCTCCCATCATACTGTGCAGTGTTGCCTCGTCGAAAACAGCAACGGTGACAGATCTGGTTGATCTTCCTGATTGGACTTCAATGGTTGTGGAATGGTCAGTGGCTGCGATAAGGCCAGCTGCTGATCATTCTCATACACTGGCACTGACACATTGCAGGGGTTCGGCAGGACAAACGGTGATGGATCTGCTTCAAGTTCTGGCTGAGGATGGGAGCATTGCCCAACATTCTCTTGTGCTTGTGGAGAGCCTTGAATGCACAGTTTCATGGCTTTCTGTAAGAACTGCTCCATTCAATTGAAGCACTGCTCCATGCGATTGAAGTGCTTCTGCATTTGCTGATTATGGTCTTCGAGATAGACACCTTGAATCATAATTTTAGAGATAAAACAAGCCAATTCTATAAATCAACCTAGCTCCGATACCAGTGTTGTGTACCTTACACAGCAAAAGAGATAGGAATGTTGGATGAAGGGGATACAAAAGACCCGCCCGCAATGTTATGGATCGTAATTAGGATGTTTTAAATTAGGCAATTTGTCTTCATTAGGCAGTTACTTCATTAGGTAGTTTCCTTTATTAGTTCAGGTCTAATTAGGAATCTCTACTACTATGTAAGACTGCCCTGTTGGAAAAGCAATGAGAAATCAGTTACTCTAATCCCTCCTCTCTTCCTGTCATCCTTTTCTCTCTGCCTTTCGTCCTTTCACTGGTTCGACTTGAACCAGTGGAAGATCCTCCCTCTCTTCGTTCCCCATTCTCCCAATTTCAGGACTTTGAATTGCAGGGTTCATAACATATCCCTGTGGGCAGACAACGATGGTGCAGACCAAGAGTATGCCAGCCAATCTTCTTCCCAGGGCCCAGAAGGGGCGTCTGCTGGTCTGAAAGGTGGCTGTACTTCAGATCCTGCCCTGCTACATATTTTCACAGAACTACTCCAGGAATTTCGCCTCCTCCGCTCGGAACAACAGGCTTCATTCGAGAAGTTAGCCAGTCTCCCGGCTTGGACTCCATCTAGTGAGCCCCGGCGGGAAAATGTTGGGGGACAAAGAGGACAGAGGTCGCTGTGGCCTGCAGCCGCAGCCGCCGCCGCAGCGACCAGTGCACCCGCCCACCTCTGGGCCGCGTGTGCCGCTGGTTGCAGCGGGTCATCCAGAGGCAACCCAACCCATCTCCACGACACCCCATGCCTCCGGACCGGCACCAGGGATGGGTGTTTCTGGTCAGTCCCCAGCAGGTGGAATTGCGTCGCACACACCTCTTCCCAAGGGCCAACCTTTCCCTGCTGCTGAACATGAGGATTTACTAGGTGCACCGGACGCTAAATGGGACGAACTAGAGGCTCTCAGGACGCAAGGGGAATCGTCACGTCTTCCTCGAATGGCTGAAACACGACTGGCACGCATGCAGTTTCCTAAGTGCACTGGAGAAGATAACCCAATTGATTGGGTTTATCGGGCTGAGAAATTTTTTGCGTACCAAGGGACTACATGTGATGAGGAAAAATTGCACATCGCTGCATTTCACTTGGAGGGCGATGCCTTAGTCTGGTTCCAGTATTTTGAACAAGAAGTGCCACAGTCGTCCCAGCAAAGGTTCACTAAAGAATTATGCGCGCAGTTTGGGCCGAACAACTTTGCTGATTTTAATGAACTTTTATCCTCATTGTCCCAAACTTCTACTATGGTGCCTATCAGATTGAATTTATGCGGGTGGCTACTAGGCTTCCACACTGGACACAAGAAGCATTAGTGGGGACCTTTCGCCGAGGCCTCAAACCTGAGACTGCTAATGAGATTCGCCATTTTGATTGCCCCACTATGCACGACATTATTCAACATGCTCGCATTCAGGAGAAGCTGAGCCGGCAGAAGAGGAATTTTTGACTGGTCGGCCCACTCCAGAACCGCCCCGGGGCAGCCCCCCTCAGATTACTCGGCCATGGTTGCCAGCTTTACGATACTATCCCAGGTACTTCTGTTCCCTTTCACCGCTTGTCTCAGGCCCAAATGGAGGAGCGACGCTCAAAGGGGTTATGTTTCAACTACGACGAGCAATATTCGCCTAGTCATCGTTGCAAAACCCCCCCTATTGCTCTTATTTTGGAGGAGGCTTGGGATGATGCCACAGGCTGGGAACCTCCTGCTCCTTCAAATGTTCTTCCGGAGATCTCCTTGCATGCTTTTTCTAGATGTATACTCCTCAGATGATGCGTGTCCAGGGATTTCTTAAGCGGCAACAGGTGGCAGTGCTCATTGACAGTGACAGTACACAATTTTATTAATGACCGGATTGCACAGAGTTTAGGCTGCCATATTTCAAATTCCACTCCCTTTGATGTGTTGATAGGCAATGGGAAACACCTTCGTAGCACAGGAGTTTGTCCGCGTGCTAAGTTATTCATCCAGGGCCATAATTTTGTTTCGGACCTTTACTTATTACCGACCAAGGGAGCTGACATTGCACTGGCCATTCAGTGGTTGCAAGAACTAGGGGATGTCACATGGAACTTCCACCAAATAATCATGGAGTTCAACTTGGGAGGCCAACGGGTGTGTCTTCAGGGGTCTGCTCCGGGCACACTCCACTCTGCACAGGACCTCGGCTCTTTTTTTCATTGCACTCATCAGGGCCTCTTACTTCAGTTAATGGTCCAGAACACCATAGATTCATCCGCGGTACCTGATGATCTCGCTCTCTTGGATGCCTACTCTACCCTCTTTGCTGAGCCTACCGGCTTGCCACTTATCATGTCCCATAATCATTGTATTCCAGTTCGGTCTGATGCCTCCTTGGCGAATGTTTGTCCTTACAGGTACCCGCAAATTCAAAAGAATGAAATTGAAAAATTAGTCTTTGAAATGTTAGATGCCGACATCATTTACCCTAGCACTAGTTCCTATTCCTCCCTTGTTTTGCTGGTTCGCAAGAAAGATGGGTCTTGACGGTTTTATGTAGATTATCGGGCACTCAATGCTATGACACTTTAGGATAAATTCCCCATTCCCATCATTGAAGAACTTTTGGATGAACTGGGCGGCTCACACTATTTTTCTAAGCTAGATTTGCATTTTGGATATCATCATATTCGAATGCATCCTGCTAACATTCATAAGATGGCTTTCTGTACTCATGACGGACACTTTGAATTTTTGGTAATGCCTTTCAGCCTCAGTAATGTACCTTCTACTTTTCAGTCTTATGAATGAGGTGTTTCGCCCTTACTTGCACCATTTTGTGTTGGGTTTTTTTTACGATATATTGATCTACAGCCCAACATGGGAGACTCAACCCATCTCCGTTGTGTCCTTGCCCTTTTGGAGCATCATTCCCTCATCCTTAAGAGGTCCAAATGTGTTTTTGGTACTACTCAGGTTGATTATTTGGGGCATCTTATTATAGGCGAGGCAGTATCGACTAATCAGGCTAAGGTGGCTGCTATGGAGTGGCCCATTCCAACATCTCCTAAGGCTTTAGGTGGATTTTTGGGTCTCACTGGTTATTATTATCATTTTATTTCACAATACGGGATCATTGCCGCCCCTCTCACAGCCCTGCTAAAAAAGGGCTCCTTTTATTGGTCTTCTGATGCTCAAGCCGCTTTTGATACTCTTAAAGCGGCCATGTTGTATGTGAGAAATTGAACCGATACTTTTCTATTACTTTGTATGATATTTATACATTATAGAGTTCATAGGGATTCAATTCCCTTGACTCAGTCATATTTACAACAGGAAGAGCAACGTGGTTACAACAGATAGATGATGATCTTTCTGTTGAACTTACCTAGTCTACGCATCTCACATATTGAGGAAAGCTGATTCTCAGCTTTCCTTACAGCCCCCCTCAAGCTCATGAGGGAGTTCACGCAGCATGAGCTTGTCTCTAAGCAGCAAGAAGCGAGGACTGGCCAAGGACTTGGTGAAAATGTCTACCACTTGATGCAACCCAGGTGTGTCACTCGGATAGTTCCATTGAGCACATGTTCTCTGACAAAGTGGACATCTATATCAATGTGTTTTGTCCGAGTATGGAAGACAAGATTTTTGGCCATGTATAGAGCACTAACATTGTCACATAGAATGGCCGGTGGAGATGAAATATGCACCCAAAGACTGCAAAGAAGATGAGTTATCCACAGGACTTCAGCAGTAGTGGCAGCAAGGGCACGATACTCAGCCTCAGAGCTAGACCTAGAAACAGTGGGTTGCTTTTGGCAGCCCGGGAAATCAAGTTTTGACCAAGATAAACTGCATAACCAGTGATGGATTGGCAAGTATCAGGGCAACCTGCCCAATTAGCATCAGAATAGGCTCGCAAGGAGAGGTCCTTGGACTGATGAAACTGGAGGCCGAAGGAAATGGTACCCTTGACATAACAAAAACTATGCATGACAGCTTCAAGATGGACTTGGCATGGGGTGTGCATGAATTGGCAGACGTGGTTGACAGCAAAGGCAAGATCAGGTCGACTGAGAGTAAGGTACTGGAGGCTCCCCACCATTTGCCTATAGGTAGATGAATCTGCAAGAGGAGGTGACCCGTGCACAGAAAGGTGGAGTCTGGCTGCTAGGGGGCTTTTAGGAGGCTTAATGCCTAACAAATCAAACCACTCCAAGAGTTGGAGAGCATAATGAGCCTGAGAGAGCATCAAAGATGAGCCAGATCTATGAACCTGCATCCCAAGAAATAAGTGTAAAGGGCCTAGATCCTTCATATTGGCAGTAAGCCACTTGAGGAGGCAGGAAGACGAGCTAGTAAGAATGATATCGTCGACATATAGCAAGAGTAGGAGAGTCTAAGACTCATGTTGCCAGAGGAACAAGGATGTATCAAATGGGCAGCTGACAAAGCCAAGTTGTAGAAGAAAATTGGTGAATTTAATGTACCACGCCCGTGGCGCCTGCTTGAGCCCATACAGAGCCTTGTGCAAGCAATAGACATGAGAGGGATGCATAGAATCTACAAAGCCAGGAGGTTGTTGGAGATAGACTTCCTCTTGAAGATCACCATGGAGAAATGCATTCTTAACATCTAGTTGTTGAAGAGGCCAGTTATAGGTAGTAGCAAGAGCAAGAATCAGACGTATAGTAGTGGCCTTGACAACCGGACTAAATATCTCCTCAAAGTCAAAACCCGCCCGCTGGTTATAGCCCTTGGCCACAAGTCGGGCTTTGTAGCGTTCCACAGAACCATCCCCATTTTGTTTACTTTAAAAACCCACTTGCATCCGACCACATTCATAGAAGGCTGAAAGGGAACTAGGGTCTATGTCGCATTACGTTGAAGGGCAATAATTTCCTCTTGCATAGCCTGGACCCACCGTGGGTCCTTAGCAGCCTGGCGATAGGTTGTGGGCTCCACTGGCATGTGTTGGGAGGCAGCAAGAAGAGCTATTGGGAGTGGATAGTGACTCGCTAGAAGACCCTTGGTCCGCTGGGTGCCATCACGAGTCCTAGTCACCATAGGATGATGGGTGGTAGGAGCAGCGGGTAGGGAAGGAGCTGATGGGGCAACAATCTCCAAGGTGGGATGATCAAATGCAAGGGCTAGATCAGAGACATTCTGAGTGCACCCAGAAGAGCACCCTGTAGACAGCAGAGCTGAGAGAAGTGTCATAGCAGGCTCCAAGTTCTATGAAGGCTGCAGCATCATAGAGGAAGTTGGCGGTGGAGCAGATGAACGGCAATGATAGACCTTAAGCGGTGCCATAGAGGAAGGGGGAGCAGGCAACGGCAGGGAAGACAAGACGGGTGTCGCAACATCAGAATCCAGCAAGATGTCTTTAAGTAATGTCAAGGGAAAACGCTGCACTTTGAACTGAGAGGCAGAGGATTGTCCAGGAGCGCCCTTGGTGGGATAAGGAAACACCTGTTCAACAAAAGAAACATGGCCTGAAATATATAAGCGGCCTGTGAGAGGGTCGAGGCATCTATACCCCTTGTGACAACCACCGTAGCCCAAGAAAATACACTCGATGGTCTTGTAATCAAGTTTACCCTGTCCAAACGGCTGAAGATAGGGATAACAAGCACACCCAAATGTCCGAAGATGAGCATAAGGCTTAGACTGAAACAAAATCTCATAAGGTGACTTGCCGGCAAGTGTCTTGGATGGAAGACGATTAATCAAATACACTGCAGTGGAGAAGCAATACTGCCAAAAAAATTTAGGGAGATGAGCATGGGCCGTGAGAGTAAGCCCTGTTTCGACCACATGACGGTGCTTCCACTCAGCCATGCCATTTTGTTCTGGTGTCCCAAGGCAGAAGAGGAGATGAATAATGCCTTGTGTCTTAAGAAAATTCTGAAGAGTATGGCTGATATACTCTCCCCCACCATCTGATTGAATGAATTGTACCTTTGCATAAAACTGACACTGAAGGTAATTGAGAAAGTTAATAAATATAGATGGAACTTCAGATTTCCGACGCATAGGGAAAAACCAGGTAAAGCGGGAGCATTCGTCCATGATTAATAAATAGTAGTGAAAACCTTCCAGAGAGGGGATGGGAGAGGGGCCCCATACATCAGTGTGCAAATGACTAAAACAAGTGCTGGAATAAGAAACACGTCTTTCAAATGGTAATTTAGATACTTTGCCAAGTGTACAACTGTCACAAGCATTATTAGACAGAGACAGAGAAAAATGAAGAGAGGAAGCCAGTGTCTTCATTATTGTGGGAGAGGGGTGACCAAACAGGCATGCCACACTTCAAAACCAGCTTTATGGGAGAGAAGGCCAACAAGTTGCTTGTCATCAGCTGCAGGAATGCCAACACGGTAGAGACCACCCATTCTAGGCCTGGCCAGAAGTATCCGTCTGCTCTGCACATCATTAACAGTGAACCCCCATGCATAAAAAATAAAACAATTGTTGTCCCGAGTCAACAGTGACACACAGAGGATTCTTAGTAAGACCAGGAACGAAGAGAACTTTTTCCAATTTAGGAGAGGCAGGAAATAAAGTAACAGAACCAGTATGAGAAATGGATAGAGCTGCACCATTGCCTACATAAACTTTATCTTTCCCGAAGTTAGGAGTTATACCATCAACTTGGGCAGAATCTGAAGTCATATGATTCGTTGCTGCGCCAGTGTCTGGGTACCAGCCATTGTCATGTTGGTCAGCCAAGTGAAGTGCAGAGAAAGACTGAATAGGATCGGAAGAGCCAGCTTGACAAGCATCAGCCTTGTGATTTGGATGTCCACACTGATAGCAATAAACCGAAGAATAGTCACTAGTGATCGGGGCAGCACGAGGACGCCCACATCGGGACCCATCGCATCCCCGGCCTGCCGTCATGGAAGCAGCAGGATTGGGCCGTCCATGCGACTGAGAAGGTGGGAGAGCACTACTGGAACGTCCCCCTCCACTAGACCCTCCATGATGGGTAGCAGGTCGAGGAGAAGGAGAGGATTTGGATGTCAGCAAGGCCAGGGAGGAAGCTGCTGCTGCCCATGGAGTCGCATCCCAGAGTCCAGAAGCAGAGCAGCCACTTCATCGACTGTAGGAAATTCACGAGCCACATGAATTGCAGCACAAGCAGGATCATATTCAGGACCAAGTCCCTTTAGCAAAAGGATGATGAAATCATCGTCGTCAACAGGCTTTCCGGCTATGGCAAGAGTATGCACCAGAGAGCGAGCCTTGTTGATGTACTCAGTGATAGAAAGGGAGCCCTTAGAGAGACTGTGGAGCTCGCCTTTGACACCTTGGATGCGGAAGCGAGTCATCTTTCCACAGAGAACCTCCATTGTTGCCCAGAAACTATGAGCAGACTTGCAGTGTGCAACCTGAGGCAGCACATCTTCAGAAACCGAGGTGGCCAACCACGCAAGGACCATCTGATTCAGACGAAACCAGGCACCAACTGAAGCATCATCGTCATCACCGGCAGGTCGAACCATGCCTTGAACATGCCCTATGAGGTCGTGACAGCAGAGCACTGGTAAGACTTGCATTTTTTACAAAGACCTCCTGAGAAATATTCTTCACGGATGGAAGAGGAACAGGGGTGATAGGACTGGCCGAATCCAGCAAGGGAGAGGCGGATGTGGCAGCCAAAGACATGATGCCAGAAAAAGTTGAAAGAACACAGGAAGAGGATCAATTTTAGTCTGATACCATGTGAGAAATTGAACCGATACTTTTCTATTACTTTGTATGATATTTATACATTACAGAATTCATAGGGATTCAGTTCCCTTGACTCGGTCATATTTACAACAGGAAGAGCAAAGTGGTTACAACAGATAGATGACGATCTTTCTATTGAACTTACCTAGTCTACATATCTCACATATTGATTCTCAGCTTTCCTTACATCGTCCGCCCCCGTCATCGCATTACCTGATTTTCATCAGCCTTTTGTTGTTGAGACAGATGCATCAGAGTCTGGATTAGGAGCCATACTATTACAGTCTAGCCGTCCCACTGCCTTCTTCAGCAAAGCACTATCTTGGCATTCCCTTTTATTATCTGCTTATGAGTGGGAGATGCCAACGATTGTTCATGCAATTACTAAGTGGCACCCTTATCTATTCGGTCGGCATTTTATTATCCGCACTCATTAGCCGCTGAAATATATGTTGGAGCAACACATCCCTACTCCGGCCAGCAGCGTTGGATTTCTAAACTCTTAGGGTATGATTATGAGTTGGCTTATAAGAAGGGGTTTGAAAATGTTGTTGTTGATGCTCTCTCCAGGCAATTTGCCACAGCCCAGGATATGACTTTATCTGGCCAACTCCATCAAGGCGTATTCTCGGGACTCAGAGGCTGTGACCTTACTAGATCGCTTGCGAGCTGACCCTACCTGTATGCCCTCTTTTGTTTTGCAGGGTGACTTGTTATTTTGGAAGGATCGTCTATGGGTTCCGAATAATACTCCGCTCTGCCTTGCCATACTCTCTCATTTCCATGACTCCCCTTTTGCTAGACATGAAGGGTCATTTCGTACCTACAAATCGGTGACTCAGAGTTTTTTGTGGCATGGTATATGCCGTGCGATTCATGCTTGTTGCATCTTGCAATGTTTGCCAATGTGCCAAGGCTTCTACTAAGGCTCCCGCGGGGTTACTCCAACCTCTACCTATTCC
Organism: Saururus chinensis; assembly: GCA_035235625.1. Classification (NCBI taxonomy): domain Eukaryota; kingdom Viridiplantae; phylum Streptophyta; class Magnoliopsida; order Piperales; family Saururaceae; genus Saururus; species Saururus chinensis. The sequence continues at coordinate 53,353,588 of CP141140.1, forward strand.
AAAGTGCATATGGGAGGATGTTTCTATGGATTTCATTGAAGCTTTGCCGTTAGTTTAAAGGAAATCGTTACTATGGTCGTGGTGGATCGGTTGTCTAAATATGCTCATTTCAGCCCTCTCGGCCATCCATTCACAGCTAAGGATGTGGTAGCGATCTATGCTCGTGATGTGGCAAAACTTCATGGTATACCGCGCACCATTGTCTTCAACCGTGATCGCATTTTTGTTTCCCATTTTGGTAGGAATTCTTTGCTCTCCACGGTACCTCCTTGCATATGACTACAGCATATCACCCTCAGACGAATGGCCAAACCGAGGTGGTCAACAGATGCTTGGAGCAATATCTTCGTTGTTTTGTTGGAGACAACCCCGACAAGTGGCTTCACTTCTTGCCTTGGGTTGAGTATTCTTATAATACAGCTTTTCATACAGCTGCAGGATTTACCCCCTTTCGGGTGGTGTATGGTCGAGATCCTCCTACTACCTTGGCTTATGTTCCCCACCGAGCTGCTGTGGGGGAGGTTGACCATCTACTTCAGACTCGTGATGAGTTATTGCGTCAACTTAAGCATAATTTGCAGACCGCCCAAAACCGGATGAAGCAAGTGTATGATGGCCATCATACAGATTGCAAATTTCAGATTAGAGACTCGGTTTATGTCAGTTTTATGCCCCAAAGGCAATCCTCCTTATTTCAGCCTATGAGTGCCAAGTTAGCTCATTGGTTTCATGGTCCCTACTTTATTGTTGAGCGTGTGGGTGCTGTCGCCTATTGTCTCCAGCTTCCAACCGACTCTCAAGTTCATCCCATCTTCCATGTTTCGTGCCTCCGCCGCTTTGTGGGTGATCCTTCATGAGTTTCTCAGAATCCACCGCCCCTGTTTCTGCTTCCGGAAGTCCCACTGCCTGTTCCCTCTTCCATTATTGATACTCGTCGCATTCGCCGCTCTGGCCGTCTTGTGTTTGAGATTTTGGTTGCTTGGCATGGTCATTCGCTAGATGAGGCTTCATGGATGTCGGAGGATGACTTCTTTGCCCACTTCCCAGATTTTGCGCCTTGAGGTCACGACGGTAGCAGAGCGTGGTGGATTGTTATAGATCGTAAGTAGGATGTTTTAAATTAGGCAATCTGTCTTCATTAGGCAGTTACTTCATTAGGGCAATTTCTTATTTATGCTATTATCTTTCATTAGGCAGTTTTCTTCATTAGGTTGTTTCCTTTATTAGGCCAGGTCTAATTAGGAATCTCTATTACTATGTAAAGGGTGACTGCCCTATTGGAAAAGTAATGAGAAATCAATTGCTCTAATCCTTCTTCTCTCTTCCCATCATCCTTTTCTCTCTGCCTTTCGTCCTTTCACTGGTTCGACTTGAACTAGTGGAAGATCCTCCCTCTCTTCGTTCCCCATTCTCCCAATTTCAGGACTCTGAATTGCAAGGTTCATAACATACAAGCACGGCATGCAAGCAGAGAGGAGGACAAAATGGTAGAGGAGAAGACGATTAGGGAAGAGGGAATTAGGGCTAACTGACTTCTTCCATAATCCAAAAGAGACAGGCATTTGGCCTTTACATAATTTCCCACGCCTTATGGGCCTGGGCCTTAATTAAGTACTTAAACATAAGAAAGCAAAATACGGGCCTGCCTTAACAATGAAAGCTAATTAAGCAATTGAAAGCAAAGCCTAATAATCACTAAGAGCATGGCAAACACAACAGCTGGCCCTCTCAAATCATGTCAGGATGTGGCAGGCATTACACCTGACAATTATGGTTCAAACTAGTTTTAGCCTACAGTTAGTCATGGTTGACTAAAAATTTGCTTGCATAGTTACATGAATAAAAAATTGTAAAACATAGGATTTAGCTTAAAAATAAGCATATATATATATTTACATGATTATGTATTATAAAATTATCCTGATACAACAAGAACTAGAACATAATTGCCAATAATGGAAACCCTATTTATTTCACAGCATCATAAAGTTAAAGAGGTCCAAGCACAAGCCCACTATTAGGTTTAGTGATCAACATATATTAAAAGTTTCACCTTCGGCACTGTTCAGCATAAAGGCAAAATGTTGAGTTGGCTTTTATATTTTAAGTTGGGGAGAAGAAAAAGTAAAAAAAAGCAACTAGTGGAAGAAAATACCTATTCCAATCCGAATATTGCGAAGGGCAAGAAAGACACTAAGAGGTGAACCAACAGCGAAGAAAGTATCTACCTGACCAATATATTTGTTAGCAACACATGCAGTTGACATAACCCCATCTTCAGTAGCAAAGAATTATACAAAAAAATTTGTCCATTCCTACCTCAAACTTCAGCTTGGTGTATGTGATGTATGGTGTATAGCTCTTCTGCGGCTCATTATTATCCGTTGCATTTTCTTTTAAAAGACATTGTCCAAAGAGACCTGATCCCAAGCACACTACAAGGCTAAGAATATACACGAATGAAGAAAGGATGAGGCTGCACCTTAAAAATCATGAAGGATAGATCATCACCTTGATGGAAATTATGACCTACTTCCTCCTCCTTTTTCAACAAAAGGGAAGAGTTATTTCTTGACTCCAGTTCAACAATTTTTGCTTTAAGGAAATTCACCTACAGCACCAGCGGACTCAAAAATCACCATCCAAAATGATAATTTGAATGTATACCAGGTGGAAATAAGCAAATGTTCACTCTTCAACTGTACAGTTGGATCCAAACAAAGGGTTTACATACTCAGCTTATCATTATTAAATTAAACTAAATAAAGAACAGATCAAACATCCAAATGATCAGAACAGAATATTTGTTCCCCATAAAGTTCATATATATCTAATGAAAATATATTCATAGTAGTTCAGCGATATTGGGCAGTTAAAGAAACAAAAACGAAATTAACATTAGTTGCAGAAAAAGTGAAGAGCATGTACATCTTTTGCATGATTGGACAATGGAAGTGAAAGTAACTATGACATAGAAAGTTTAAGTAATCACCTCTTCTCTCAAATTGGAGATAATATTGTCCTTATCTTCCACATCTTCAAGCATGTCATGAGTCAAAGTAACTGAACCAGGTTCTGAAGCTCGAACTCCAGCATTCATATCTAAATTCAGCTCATTTCCATCTTCACAAAGTAGAGGATTTGAATTTGAAACTTCCCTTGGTAATAATGTTGCATCAGTCAAGTGACTAGAATCAGAATCAGAACACTCTGTTTTAGAAGCTCGAGGTTCTCGTACAGATAAAAGCTGGCGATTAGAGAACTCTTCTAGACTTGATGCGGAAGAGGGAGAAGCACCACTGGATGATATGTTTTTAACATCTCCTTCGACAGAGACAGAGGTGTTGTAACGTGAAACTGAGATAGTATCTCCTTCCACAAAGCCCCCATCATTGTCTTTATAATCCTTCTCTTTTGCATCAAGAAAAGAATTGGGCTCACCAGACTCATGGGCTGGATCAATTTCAGATCTTTCAACTTGGCCGTGTTTGCTATACATACAGTCCAAGGGGAGTGGAGAAGACAAAGTTGATTGGTGGCAGAGAATATCATACGAGAGAACACTTCCTAGAGAATGACCATATATGGAAACCTACAAATTGTATGATATTTCACAATCACAACATGAGAGACAGAGAGAGTACAACAGTTGAAACGCATAAGAAAAGAACCTTTCCATCGTATCCTGGGTTCCGCTTCATAAATTTCATGTACAATCTATTCAACTGGTTAGAAACCTGGAAAAGACCAGAATAGTCCATCAAGAACCAAAAATTTGTCAAAGGATCCAAAGAATCTTCCCGTTAATTTATTAAAATGAAAAAGTAGGGCCAGATTCCTGAAAACAGGAACAAATTGCAACCCACTCAATACAGTTATTAATACAATTTCAAAGATTAGTAGTGGAAGACTCAACTATTAATTAAATTCTGTGAACTACAATAACTGGGAGGGGGGGAGGGAACAGCATCGGTTACAGGAACAATATCAACCACCAGGCCTCCAACAGAGGGACCCTAATTTACAAACTGAGATATTTTTTTCGTTAACTTACTCTTCCTAACTACGACTTGCCCAGATCAAACAGTAAAGTCAACGTGCATATCCATTTTATGTTATAAATTGGATTGTCTAAAAGCTATATTAAGCATGAAGACAAAGCTTGTTTTAAAATCTTCACACATATCCAGCGTGTGCAAATTATGGATCATATTATATAGAATTCACCAGGCCCAAGGAGATTATGCAATGTTAAGAAACCTCTCCACCTGAGAAAAAGGCATGACAGGGGCCTCAAGGTATTCCACCTCCAATGATGTAAAGCCTTAAGTTTACAAAAGAGTTTCAAGGGGAAAATTGGATGAATGAGAGAGAGGAAGACCTCTGCTGGTCGTGGATCAGCAAGGGGCGAGAGAAAGGGTTGAGAGGAGGAACAACAGAGGAGAAAGGAAGAGAATTGAGACTAATTCTTGCTTAATCAGAAAAGAGGGCAATCGCCCTTTACATAGTCTTGCCCCTTATGGGCCTGGGCCTTTAATAAACTAAGCCTAATAAGGCCTTATTATAAGAATCAGAAGTAATTAAGCCGAAGTATGCAATAAGAAACTGCATAATAAAAACTCAAATTAAGAACATCCTAAATATGAGACTAGTGCAATTCATAACATCCAAGAAGGTAAGGTGAAAGCTTCGATGTGCAATGCTTAAGCCTCATGTATTTATAACCATAATATTAAATAAAGCATTACATATAAAAGTTTAGAAGGATATGACATGAGAAGTTATAATATTCATGACAAAGATAAAAATAATGAGGCACATAAAACATCATATACAACAAACATTTTTGTATTGCAGTACATATATTTCGCAAAAGTTTACCATTACTTCGTATTATAGACCATAATTCACATTATAAGGTTGATATATGAATAAAATTGACATATGATCTCAGATTAAGTCTGAAACATGGATGATAAGAATAATTTCATAGATAAGGAACACATCACCTATAATACTAAAAGCTTATATGAATTTTAGAAGGAAAAAAAAGGTGAGGTAGAGACAGATCATACTAGGATTGTTTCTCTATTTTTTGCGGGTGCACGCAAGAGAGAGAGGAGGGGGGAGAACACAGAATAGGAGAAAAGAGTAGCAACACTAAAGGAAAAAAAAGGAGCTAGCAACTAAAAACAGGAGTGATGGAAAGCACAATGCATAACATTGGCCAGTAAAGAAAAGAGGGGAAAATAATTCAACAAATGAGAAGTGAGGAGAAAAAAAATGGGGGGATATAAGCTGCTGGAGTTGCGGACATGCAGCATTAAGGCAGTCCGCATTTGGACATCAAGGAAAAAAAAACAAAGAAACATTATAGCTTCTCTGCATTTGGACATCAAGGTGAGAGCTTCCAAAAAAAGAAAGAGAAGAGAAAAAATGACCTCGTGGATGATGCATACCTTCAAGGTAAATGCATGACACATGCCTCAAAGGCATAAACCTGTCACAGAAGACACTTTAATATAATGCCTAGGAGGCGCCTTTTATAACAATGGGCAGAACTCTTCTCGACTACATTTAAGTAGCTGCATAACAAGTTCGAGCCATATATAGTTGAAATATTTTATCAATAATGTCTAAAATATTCAAAGGTTTGTGATCAAGGGTAACTTTTATCATGAAAAAGTAACTCCACTCCAAAAAATAAATCACTTTAGTCTTACCAAAAACGTCTTACTGCGTAAGAGCCGCAGACTTCAGTCCTCTTTACATTTAAAAAGGGAAAGCCCCTTCATTCCCAGCATACATGGCATCAAGTGAAGAGAAGAACACACATGGGGTACATGCAGAGGAGACTAGAGACAGCACCAGCCAAGAGGTATGCTTCTGTGGCGAATTCAAGGAGAGGAAGAGGAAAGCCAAGAAAAAATGTGAATGAAATCCATAAAAAAGACATGCCAATAACTAAAGGTCCTATTAATGTGATTAGTGCTTCCTGGCTGGCTCCCTGCCCCTTATCAAGGAAAACAGGCAATCTAAAGATGAGGACAGCTTTGAGACAAGTTGATTCATTGACTATATGTTGTTTATGGACATACAACAACCTTGCAATTTAATTTTGGCAAGTAGTCAATTGAACTGCTACTCAAACATCAGAATACTAGCGGACTGATATTGGTAATCATCATCATGGTCAACTAAATATGGCAAGAAGGAAATGATAAAGGATGGAAGAAGAAAGAGAGACAAAGTACCGAATCGATTATATCTTGGCAGTAGATAGGACTCATGTAGTACAGGACATCATGAACCGTAGCACCAAGCATCACACGCAAACCTCGAACCCCATACAAAGTACATTTTTCAACAGCACTTTCACCACTAAGCTTCAAACTTCTTCTCCACTACAACAACATCAATCACAGGATGTGCATTATCAAACAAAATAAAAGCAAGAAAAAAATAGATTCACATTACTACCATAATTAAAACCAAAAAGAGAACTAAAAGGAAATAGTGGTTTGGACCATAAACAAAACATCCCCTGTACCTGGCACGGAATATATAGAACCCTCTGGGTATTGCGCTGGTTTGATGTTAGGTGTCGTTCAGCGAGACTTGCCGTTAAATGACGTAAATCGCCAACATCATCAACCAGATTGGCCTTCTCCAACCTTTGACCAATACCATGTACCATAAAAACTAAGTGCCGCACGGGTACCTGCAAGACAAAGAAAAACATTCTCTCTCAAGCAATTTGATAAAACTACACTAAGTTGCAACATCTTATACACATTGATTTGGGCTAAAAAGGGTAATCAAAAGCCTTTGATAAAGAAATACGAAACTTTATTAGAGTGTAAAGACAAGGGATAGCTCACAAGTTTTATATAGTTTAAACAATACACAAAATTGCAGTGCAAGAGTACAAACCTGGGAACAGTAGTCATCCATTTCTTCCTCTTTCTGTTGTCGTAGTTCATCCTATTAATAAAAAAAAATTTAATTCCCAGAAAGCAAAACAATATGCTAATGTGACAACGCAAGTAATTTGTGCCAACCATTATGACAACAAATGCTATATCGCAATTTCTCAGCCACCTTTGACGATCAAATTAGTTCAAATTTGAACAGGAACCTTAAAAGACTTGGTAGAACTATGACATCTTAATCAGCCACTTTTTTTAGTTAAAAGTTTAAGCTATCACACAATAGACTAACTATTTATATTGGCAAGAATAATACTCCCCTGCATGTGCAAGCACTACTAACTCATTGGACATGTCTACACATAAGGGAAAACACAAACACCAATTATATCCACTTCCATAGAAATTTATCCAGAACATTTATCTTTAGTACCATTTTTAAGCATTTTCACCTTAAAAGCTTAAGGTACAAGGGAAGGGGCATTAACAAGGCTCTATTAGTTGATTAACTAGTCCAAAAGAGCGATGCTATGCTATTGAGATGGGGGGGAGAGAAGGGGGGGCATGGATTTTGGGATACTGATCTCAAATAGATAGAGTTATAAGATGAGAGAGAAGAATGGGAAGGTTTTACAAAAAAAAACAGAGAGAGGAGTAAAATGAAAGCTAGGTTTTATTATTTATTGACTTTTGACAACCCGAAGCTCTGCTAGAGTACACATTACACAGTAAAATTTACACTTGCACCTGCTAAACATATGATTCTATTCATTTCCCCACTATTCTCCGAATTATAAAAAAAAAGCCCTGATAGTTAACTTATTCAAAACAAAAAGAGAACTAATTACCAATAGTTATGCTTCCTAGCAATTATTTGAGGTCAATGCCAACTGATTGTCTTTTTAAAAAACAACCAAGAAAAACATTAGAGAACAATTCCAATGCACACCCCATTAAATTCATAAATGTAACTTGTCCAGCTAAGCCACCTTTGGCACTAGCTGATCAAATACAAATATCATGATTCCAAACCTCACAAAACATTGTAATAAACAAAAATAAACCAAGAAAATGAAATGAACATCCAACCTGAGTTGGCTTTGCAGATCCAGACAACGAAAATCCACGCCTAAGTTTGACCCCATTCAGTCCTAGACCAATAACCTGAGGAAAGCCAGAGTTTTCAACACCCAACCAAGCCTCCCAGGTGTCATCCTCTCCGGTAAAAAGAGCATGTAGACCCTGTCAAGAAAAAAAGTAATATACAGTCAATGAAATAGTATATACACAAGAAAAAAATTGCTAACAAGACAATATATACCTGGGTACTGCCTTGTAAATCAACCCTAGCAGCAAACAGCCCAGATAGTTGAAAGGTCCTCCGATGCCAAACCTGAACGACATTATATTAAACACTTAAGTACTTACTCTCATGCAAGAAAACTGTTAAATAGCTTGATCATACAAGCTGCCAAAAACTATGTAATGACAGAGATGCAGCGCCATACAGACCTGGCCTCGGTAAGCAAACTCTAACTGTTCAGCAACATCTTCACGTAGAGGAAGCCAGTCAAGCCCATTTTTACGAGCAAACCAGTGACCCCTGAGGACCCTCCGGTTTTCCCCATTCCAATAAACTGGAAAACAGTGTCGCCTTTCCAAATCCACCTACACACCATCAGTAAATATATTCTTCAAGTAACTTTGATTTGATTTATACTAAAGTCCTAGTTGTTATCAAATATTTTTTATAGGAGCAGAATTATCTTCATTGTCATCATACACCAAATAACGATGCAACATTTCAATATACCAAATTGCAATCCCACTTGTTATGCTAGAAAAAGGGATATAGCATACATGTGCAAGAAATGGCAAGGTTCTAATGCCAGTTGCCCTTCCAATGCAATTCTCTTAACAAGGGGGGAAGATATTCTGTTTGAAGGCTGCAGTACCCAAAATGGTAATACAAAACAGTATAACTTTACCTCATATAGTCCTCCTTTAACAGGGACGCCAACTCTTTCTTCATCAATGGCATGAAGGCTTGCTGCCCCCAGTGCTTCAGAAGATGTCAGTAACAATTGCTTATTTACAGTGGAATTTTTTGAAGGACCGCTTGGGCCTTCACTGCACTCAGCATACTCCCTCCACCAATATGTAAGCAACTCTTCCTCTTTGTGCAAAAAAGCAGCCTCCAGTGCCAAAGAATCCCTCATACTAAACCGAAAATACTCACTCTTTCCAACTATTTCTGTTCGAGGAACAGATGCTGCTAACTCTGTAGAAGTTGAGCAAAAATAATTAATGAAAATAACAAGAAACATTTCAAACCCAAGAGAAAACATAGAAATTAACTGTTCAAAAATTGTCAAACAATTATAGTTTGAGTTACATTTTGACAAATAAAGAGCTTTAGGAATTGCCCAATACTATAAATTAATACAAAAAATAATACAAACACTCAAAACATAAAAGAGAGCCCTACATCCAGACAATTTCAATTTGTCCTTCTTCAAGGATGCTGGGCCATATATAAAGATTTCACAGAATTCTCCAGGACTTCATGCCTAGTTTGAATATATCACATATTACCAAGCCTCATAGCTTAATGCTTGTGCACACCCCATAAGAGGGTTTGGCTTGTGAAAATCTAAACTTGGTGAATCCCACTCGCTAAACTAAATGAAGGGAAGCTTATAATTTCAAAATACCACTAAGCAGGGAAGTATTATGGCTGTACAAATTTATAAGATCCATGGGTGTTTTTCTCAGATAACCTATTTCACCAACAATTCACCTAAAATCTTGTGAACATGGAGCCAGGCTTATGTGGAAATCAAATTTAAGTTATGGATGGATACCCAAATGGATCTTTGAGAGATTAAAGGTGTTCACATGATCTTCTCACCAGCTTCTTTCCTCGGATCTTTTAGTGTGTGAGATACCCATACTAAAAGGTGAACTGAGTGATATCCTTTTGTGAGTGGTACTACAGTCGGATGTTCATTTCAGAATGTCATGAATAGCAAGAGCAAAATACTTCACTAAATTTGCTGAACACTTTATACTAGAGAGAAGAGACACATGTTCTCCTCAGGTGCTTCCAAACTGAAGACCTCCTCACAATCACCCTCCTCAATTTCCCAAATTTTCATGTCATGTGCATATAATTACCATTACCCCCCCCCCCCGACCGAAATATTTCTTCACAACTCAATTCAATTCTCTTGTGTAAGAGGTCAGTCCTAAATATCTAGGATATGTGAATTCTTCCCTTCTCAAATGGCCAGCGACACATTTGTTCTAGCATTGTATCTTTGTGAAAGCAGCTAACAAACACTTTGCTATGCCCTGAAATAAGGGTGTGATGCCCCGCCTATGGGCTCCACTGGGTGGATTAATAGTAGGTCCAGTAGTGTTTGCTTATTAGGTTTATTGTCTTTAGTTGCTTTTGAATAACATGCTTTAGGTTTATTCTTAGGAGATCTATATATTGTTGGGGCTATTCCCTCATCTCGATTAGTGAAGAAATTAGCCTTAATCTTAGTTTTAGTCCTTGCTGTTTCTCTTCCTCCTCCCCTTTCCCAGTCGCCATGCCGTTGTGGTCTACGGACCACAGCATTGGGAATTAAGGAGTTAGGGAATTAACAGAGGCAGCCACAAAATTTACTAGATCTCAACCGGTGGTGGAGTTGAACTACATTCTCATAAACTGCATAAGTTTTTTAGCACTCTACCATCAGTAGGATCCTGATATTTGTGGAAAGAGTTTTATTTGATGATGGGTTCAGTGTAAGTAAAAATCATTCAGGATGTATCTATTGGACATCTTATAATGACAACCTTCAAGAATTTTTCAAGTTCAATTGTAAGACATCACAAATCACAAGTTCCACACCAATGGAAAAAACCCTCCTCCCAACAAAAATTTTAAAAAAAAAATCATAAATAACAGTCAGATGATATTAGACTTCAACCAATGTATCAAGAAACCCAAGCCCTACTAGTTTAGGGGAAATAATACAACAATCATTTGACATGTTTCCCCAAGCCTGATCAGGCCAACAGCAAAGGCAACATTCAGCTACTCCCGAGACCATTTCTCTTTTGTCAGCCATGAAATTCTCACTCATCTATCTCTCTGATGTCCTAATTTTGATTATTGAGTGTGAAAATGCTTTAATCACACCTTAAGAATATGTGAGTTCTCTTTGGTCTTGGAGAGGGGCATGTAGACGCTATCAGGTGATCTGGTCTTCAATGCAAATGCAGACCAGCTGCCCAATGTGTGCGTGAACGGGCTGTCCCTGCTCTCTTTCTATTTTGTACCATATTTAGCTCATTGTGATTATCCAATTACCTGTGTAATTTTTTTGTACTTGTTTTTCACCCCTAGTGAAATGATCAACTTTTCCATTTTTCAGAAAAATAAAAGGAAAAACAAAAACGTAGACACCAGTGGTGTCTCTAACAAGGAGAACAAACAGTTAAAAGCACATCCTATTCTCCATGCAGTTTACAAATAGAACTATACAAATCAGCCCAAATTCGTCTCTGCTTACACCATTTTCTTTTTTTTTTCTTTTTTGAAAGAAAAAAGTATCATTCATATACTCGTTAGATTGAAGATGCAATATTTCAGACACTTAAACTTTTAAAGTTCAATCGAAAACTCACCATCCTCAGCAAGGGGCACCTTACAGAAGTACCACCTGACATCTTCACCGTCGGAGGGGCTCTTCGTCCTCGCCAGATACTTCTCTCGACCCTCACACTGCTCGATCACATCTTCCAATCTAGCGATATTCGACGGCGTGTTTTTCAGAGAATCCGGGTCCGGCGACACCTCCTCCTCGGCTGCCGCAGCCTTCGAGCCCTGGCCTCCATCGCCACTGCATGAAGCTCCTACGCCATCTTCAGCTGCGAAACTCACCATCAACCCTGAAGATCCCGAAGCAGCTATTTTTCCTTCAAAATTGAACAGCTAAAGACGTGAAAAAACAAAATAAGTTACAAATGTGATAAAATTGTGCTAGAAATCGACTTACCTGCAGGATTCCTCAAATGGGTATCAGCAAATTGATAGGGAGAACATGCCCATTAACGGTTTATATCACAAAATGAAGAATCAGATGGGGGAAAGGCACGACGAAAGGCTTGGAAATCCCGCCACGAACTGATGTTAGCAATTGCAGCAAAAATGAGGAGATGGGTAGTCTCGAAATCAACAAAAAGACACTAATAGATGTTCCAATTCTCCTGCAAAGCCATGCAGGAAAGCACTTGGCAGGTGCGTTGGAAATCAGAGCAGCAGCAAGTAAGAATCACTGTATTTAAACAGTAATTGTAGAGTGCTTGGGAGACAATGAATGAAGAAAATAGATTTGATGATTTAGAGAAATGGAGGAAGAGAAAATGATTGAAGGATGATGGATGGATGATGACCAGCAGGTGGAGACAGAGAGCGTGAGAAGAATGGCGGTTACCCGAGCTCTTGCTTCTTCCTTCCGTTTCTTCTTTTTCCACTTACTCCAGGGGGGACGTTCCCATCCCTCCGAAAACCGAACCGAATATTCAACCCGGTTCGCGGGTTGGCCTCCAACCTGATTTGGCCATTATGAAGAATTTTATGTTTAGTTAATTTCTTTTATATATATATATGGAAATTTAATTATTTTTATTTTATTAAAAAAGGATAATTATTTTACATGAGAATGATCAAATAATTGTATTACACTCTTATAAAGCTTGATTAAAAAAATAATTTACCCAAAAAAGTCAGCATTTGGTAGCTTAGGATATCTTTAACGCGGAGTGCTATTTCCAAATGGCATTGTATGGGGAAGTGTTTTTATACTCCCTACTCACCGTAAGCCCAAGCATAAGAAATACATATGAATTGTTCATTTTTAGGATTGACGGCATATACGCTAGTGCATGTTAGCACAAATAGTATTTTTGCTAGCGTGCTCTAATGTGTGATTCATTGATTTTAAAAATAAATGTTTCACATGCATTCATTATGCTGAGCTCATTGTAAGAGTGGAGCATAAAAAATGTTTTCCTTGTATAGACAAAATGGCTCCCTAAAATTGGGGTTGAGAGAACCTAACCAGGTTGTCATTTCCACATTGAGACACCATTTATGGTATCCCCAAACAGAGGCATTTTTTTATTTTTTTAATTATTTTTTAACTTTCTTTTTACTTCTTTTTTTACCTATTACCTTTTTTAAATATATCTAACATCTATGGTTGGATTTCACGTGTTGTAAAATTACCACATAGGCAAATACAGATGTCAAGTCGAGCCACTTAAACATCTCCCATTAAAGATACTCTTATATCCGTTACAGTCATCCAATAGTTGTGGCCTACAACCAACAATTTTTAAAGATAATAATAAAAAACAAACTAAACTTGGGGAAGATTGGTGAATCTTGCAACGATCAATCTCTTGTAACTATTTTTTATAGAAAATAAAATTGTAAATCTCATTGAGGATGAGTGAACCCTAATAATGTTATCATTCTATTAATATAATTAACAGTAAATTAGTAAATAAGTGAGGTACTTTGGAAACTGAGTTGTGAGGAAAGTTTTAAACTAGCCAAAAGAGGTTTAGTGAATAAACTCCTCTCATTTTGTTGGAAGAGTTTTTCATGCTCCCTTTTGACAATAAGCCTAACATAAAAAACGCATTGGAACCCTTGATATTTGAGATAAATGGCGCACAACTAGCATATGTTAACGCTAGAACCAATGACACTAATGTATACTAGCGTGCCTGTCATTGATCTCACAAATAAAGGGTTTTCATGTATTTTTTATGCTAGATTCATTGTCATAGGGAAACATTAGAAATGTTTCCCATGTTTCCCATTTTATTACATAATATAGATTTATCGGATTTTAGAGTAGTGTTGCTATGGGGTTTAGTATTTAATCTCCATATCTAGGAAATAAAAAGAAAATCTCTGATTCAAAGGCAAATGTTTACATTAGCAACACCTGTGCCTTCCTGATTTGCCCCTCCACACATTTTTAAAAATGCCATAGAGTTGCTTCAAGGGCATGTGCACGCTCAGCCAAATCATTCTCATTTTCCACCCCTTCTTGGATATGTTATGCATAATACTTATATTCTATATAAATTGCTTATATTTTAAAAAAATATATTCTTCCTAAATTAGTAACTCTATTTGACAAAAAAATTTATTTTATATTAATAGCTTTATTTTGTTCAATTTAAGTGATTGGTACTTAAAAATGTATTATAAACTTGTTTTCCCTTCTCTTAGAGATGTGGTTTCACCCTTCAATAAAGCCTATTACTTTTCTATAGGACATAGAGAATATAATAATTAATTAAGCCAAATAACCTTTTACTTTTTCACTCCATCCACAAACGATTCTAAGAAGGATAACATAAAATAGAATAATTAATAAAGTATAATAATTTCTTATCAAATACTAACAACTAATTTAGTACAGATGCAGAAATATGAAATGATTAGGAATGGGCAAACAGAAACTATTTGAGTGATGACCCGTGCCCACCCATCTCGTCATGCAAAAATTGCCTTTGTTGTCACTTAGTTGCAGAAAGTTGCGCAAAGCTGTCATAAAAACAAAAAAAAATGGATTAAGAGAGAAAACAAAGGTATATATCAATGAAGTATTGTTAATATTTTACTCCGACAATGAACCTACATAAGGAATGCATCGGAGCCCTTTATTTATAAGATCATCAACTAAACGCTAGCTAATGAACCTAGCATAAAGAATGCATTGGAGCTCTTCATTTATAAGATCGTCAACTAAACGCTAGCTGCACTAGTGGTACTGACACTAATATGCACTAGCGTGTGTGTCATATATCTCAATTATCAAGGGTTTTTATATATTCCTTACGTTAGGCTTATTGTCATAGTAGAGCATAAAAAATTCCTCCATGTAGAAAGAATGTTCTACCCCTCAACCATAATGGGGGATGGATCTTCCAAGAGAGTATGACACATCAATATTCATATTAATATGAGGATTTTACTAAAATGACCCTAAGATATAACATATTATACAAATTGTCTTATTTTCTCACTTAATACTAAAAATGGCTCATGAATTGGCTTACCCTTTTTTCATTTTTTCTTTATAACTTCACCAACCTGCTGCTTCTCTTTTTTGGCAACTCCAGCTTCAACTCCACCTAGACTACTGACTCCACCACCTCCATCATCGACCACCGCCTCTGCCATGAACTTAATCATCTTTGCCACCAAATCTGCTTCATCTAACTTCATCTTCACCTCTTCTACTATCACTCATATAAGATATGTAAAATTTAACTATTTTCTTATTAGTATAAAGTTTTACTATTTAAAATTTGTTTTTAATTTTATGTGATGCACTACAACAAAACTGACTATTAGCAACACTAATAGTACTATAAGCGTCGTTAATACTTATTAATGACGCATAAAAAATGTCGCCACATACGTCGATAAAATTGTTGTAGCTACTGCTCATTAGCGACGCTTAACTATAAGCGTCGCTAAAAGTCCCCATTAGCAATGTATATTTATACATCGCTAATGAGTTTTATTTTGCGACATATAATTAAGTGTCAAAAATATTCAATTATTAGCGACGCATAGATTTATATGTCGCTAATAATTGGTTAATAGCGACGCATAGTTATGCATTACTAATAATTGAATATTTTGTAAAAAAAATAAAAATAATGTTATAAGCATTGCTAATATAGCTTATTAACAATGCTAAAGTATGCATCAGTAATGTTCAATAATTATTTTTAAAAAAATAAAAAATATATTATTAGCGATGCATAATGAGATGCATAATGATATGCATCGCTACTATCAAAATATTTTTTTAAAAAAAAATATTAGCTACACATAATAATGCGTTGCTAAAAACCAAAATTTTTTAAAAAAAAAGGCTCGGCTTGCCTGTGGCTAGCTCGGCAAGGAAGAGGGAAGTGGCCGGATTCTGGAGGGTCACCTTCTCCAGAATCCAGGTCCCCTCTTCCCTCCAGCTCCCCCCCTCCTTCCCCTCTCTGTAAGCAGAGAGGGAGGGGGTGCGGGTGGGGGATGGGGAGAGAGGAGAGGAGGGGGGCCAACCCCCTCCCTCCCGCTCCCCCCTTTATGCCCCCCCCTCCTCCCCTCTCTGTAAGCAGAGAGGGAGGGGGTGCAGGTGGGGGACGGGGAGAGAGGAGGGGAGCGGGAAGAAGGAGGGGGGTCGGCCTCCTCTGTCGCCATCCTCCCTCCTTCCCCTCTCTGTTTATGGAGAGGGGAAGGAGGGGGTGGGGACCGAGGGAGGGGGACGGAGGCCCCAGGGGGTGTAGGAGAGGGGGAACGGGTGAGGAGGGACAGTGGTGGAAAGAGGGGGGTGGAGGTGGTGGCTCGGGGATGGCGGACGGCCACGACGGAGATGGCAAAGGAGGGCGGTGGAGCCGGAGGAGAGAGGAGCGGGGGGTGGAGGTTAAATTATGAAACCACATGGGCGTAATTTTTGTCCTCACGGGATTAAAAAAAAGTTATTAGTGACACATACAGTATGTGTCTCTATAGTCTCTTGATTAGTCGTCGCTAATACAATAGTTATTAGCAACGCATATAGTATGTGTCACTACAGTCTCTTTCTCTCTCTTCTCTCCCACCTTCTTTCTCTCTCTTCTCTCTCTACCTCCCTCTCTCTCCCCCCTATCTCTTCCCTCCCTCCCTCTCTCTCTCCCATCTCCCCTCTCCCTCTCTACCCTCTCTCCCCTCTTTCTCTCTCTCTCTCCCCCTCTTTCTCTCTCTCTCTTCCTTTCTCTCTCTCCTCTCTCTCTCTCCCTCCCTCTCTTTCTCCACCCTCTCTCCCCTCATTCTCTCTCTTCTCTCTCTCTACCCTCTCTCCCCTCTCTCTCTTCCTCCCTCTCTCTCCCCTCTCCCTCTCTCTTCCTCCCTCTCTCTCTTCATCTCCTCTCTCTCTTCATCTCCTCTCTCTCTATCTCCTCTCTCTCTTCCTCCCTCTATCTCTCTCTCTTCCTCCCTCAATCTCTCTCTCCTCTCTCTCTTCCTCCCTCTCTCCTTTCTCGCTACAACTTGAGTATAGCGACGCATACGTTACTATATATTTTTTTAGTTTTTTTAAACTATAAAAAATAATCTATAATTAAAATTTTTCCACCCCTCTTTCTCTCCTTTCTCTCTCTCTTCCTCCCTCTCTCTCTCCTCTCCTCCCTCTCTCTCTCCACTCTCTCTCCCTCTCTCTCCTCTCCCTCCCTCCCTCTCTCTCCCCTCTTTCCCTCTCTCCCTCTCTCTCCTCTCCCTCTCTCTTCCTCCCTCCCTCTCTCTTCCTCTCCTCTCTCGTCCTCCCTCTCCTCTCTCTCTTTTGTCTTAATTTTTCAAAAAAATTATAGTAGTGACACATACTAGTATGTGTCACTACAATACTCAGCTCGTAGCAATGCATAGACCTATATGTCGTTGTATAGTAGCGACTCATAGGTCTATACGTCGCTACTACCTGAGACCAGTATGCGTCGCTACTATACATTTTTTATTTTTTAAAATTATAAAAAAAATGTATAATTAAAAAAATTTCCACCCCTCTTTCTCTCTCTTCTCTCTCTCCCCTCATCTCTCTCTACCCTCTTTCTCTCTCTTCTCTCCTTTCTCTCTCTCTTCCTCCCTCTCTCTCTCCCCTCTCTCTCCTCTCCCCTCTCTCTTCCTCCCCTCTCTCTCCCCTCCTCTCCCCTCTCTCTCCTCTCCTCTCTCTCTTCCTCTCTCTCTATTATATAATTATTTACTAAATAAAATTAATTAATAAAGATATTAGCAATGCTTTTAGTTCTAAATTTAAAATTTGTTATGTTAAATTCATATCTATTAGCGATGCTTGCTATAAGCATCGCGAATAGTTTAATTTTTAGCGACAATGTTGCACGAGCATCACTATTATGAAACCTATTAGCGATGCATACATATGAGCATTGCTATAGTTATGATTTTTAAAAAAATTAATACATATATACATTAGCGACAATTGTTCAAAGCGTCTCTAATGACATAACTATTAGCAACGCATAATATAAAGCACTAATATGTTTAGTATTAGCGACGCTTTATACTATTCGTCGCAAATATATGACTATTAGCTAATGGTGATTTTTTTGCAGACGCTTTTTTATATGTCCAATTAGTGGTTTTTAACGACGCTTGTGTGTGCGTCGCTAACAGTACATTTTGTTGTACTAATGGCTTGGGTTTGACTACAAATTTTCTTGGTCATTACCCCATTTGGGGTTGGTTGTGGTTGGGAGGCTTTGGGAGAGCTCTACTCCCATCTCAAGAAGGAAAGCCTTAATTTAAAGTAAATCTCCCTAATTTCTTCCATGTTTTCCTTTATTTTGCCCTAAATCCCATGTTCTTCTCCTCTTGAATGGGATTCTAGGTTTTCTTCTTATCAAGTACATTATTTTACCCATGTTTTGAAACCTTAGATTTAGATTTCTTGTTTCTACTCTTGTGAATTTTGTTTTAGATATAAGAGGGTGTTAGATCTATCATGTATTAGTGGTTTTGAGTCTTTGTTTGGTAAAAATGATGGATTTTTTGCTTAAGTCTAATGTAACCTAATTTGTTGGGTAGGTTACCTTGAGCTTGAGAGGTGATTCAAGGGTCTATAATCTGATTTGAGGTAAGAGGTTTTTGTTTGATGAGATTTTACTTGCACTAACATCATGTTTGTAGGTGAATTTATGTTCTTAAAGCTTATGGGGCTATTTGGATGTAGAATTTGTGTAAGATTCCATCAATTCCATCCCTATTTCGGCAAGAATTATCGAAATCCTGGTTGGGTGCAGAAGGTGCACAAAATTAAAAATTATGCCTGAAAGTTGATTCCAAGCCGTTTCTAGCCAAAATCACTAAATTACCTCATTAGGTGATTCCGTCGATTCCTGCTCCCAACCCCCGTTCGGAATTACATATGTCGTTATTTTTCAGTTGTTACCTTTCATATCGATTTCAGCATCGACAAGCATGTCATATAGGTAGGGCCCACTTTAAAAGTTCAAAATTACCTACCCATGTGGGATATTGCTTAATAGAGCTCAAATTTAGGAATGCAATAGTACCAATAGCATGCATTTCCGAGTTCAGGAGAGGGTTATATAAGTTTAAAGTTTTAAAAATGAGTTTGACATAATAGTTGAATTTATTCTAAAAAATTCTATTACGAACCATAATTCTCATCTAACAATGAATTGTGGGAATTAATTCCAAAAAACTCTACTTTTGTTTCTAAAAGATTCAACACCCAAATAGCCTCTATGGATGGGTGAATTTGAATCTTCTTAAATGGATGATTTAATGTTATTTTTATATGAATAAGCATGAGAAATGTTAAATTTATCATGTCTTAGGGTTAGATAATAATTATACAAAGTTTCATGAAGTTTTATAAATCTTTATAGAATTTTCAAATGAATTCAATTTGGTTTCATTCTAGGTTGATCGATCGATTGCCTTGTGAGGCCAATTGATCAGCCACACGACAAAGCCAAACTTCTTCATTTCCAATCGATCGACTAAACGTGAAAATGACATGCTTATTTTTATGTCAGATTTTGATAGTTTCTTCATATTTATTTTATGACACTAGTAGAGTATGACCATGCTAAAGTATGAATGTTTGCATACATGCTACATTAAATATGTATTAACCATATTCTGAATGTTTTAGCTTATTTATGAATATGACCATGTATATTTATGCTTATTTATGCTTACATAATCTCATTTACCACGTGTGGACCATGTCTCGTGCATAATAAGGCTAATTAGTGTATGACTACTTATGCTCACATGTACCTAGCATTGTTCACGTATGTATCATGTTGTATACATAATGAAAATAATTTGTTAAGTCATGATTGACCATGGTTAGTCGATTGTGTATTGTATTTTTTTAGATTAGCCATATCAAGGATTTAACAAATTGGTTTACGTCCTAAAGGGTGGGGTTTTATGTCCTATGGGCAAGGTTTTCTATTCTAAAAGGGCATGTTTCCTCCCCATGTGAGAAGAGTAGAATGCTATAATGAGAAAACTATTAAGATTTCTTAACTGAGAATCTAGGTTGGTTTTTCCGTGTGCACATGCTAACGAGGGGCATTTCTAGTTAGGATTTGCCAACTACTTGGGTTTTCCTTCTTAAAATTTCTAGGTAAGCAGGTTGCTTAGGGTTATGCGAGGGTGAGCAAAACATGTATCTTCGAGTACCATGATTTCTATATCATTGTTTTTATACGTGCATGATGCTATTTACACAAGTTGTGCATGGATTATGACTCTTAATCACATAGGATGAACGTGAATATCCTTGATCATGTAGGATGTGTATTACACATGATGTGTATAAATTATGACACTTGTTCATGCATGGATTATAACACTTGATCATGCAGGATGTGTATAGATTGTGATATTTGATCATGCAAGATATATGTGACTTATGATATTTAAATGTACAGGTTGTGTGTGTGGACTATGTGTAACAACCCATTTTTTGGTTACGCTTAACCCGGGAGGGTTAAGGGTAATTCGGTAATTTGAGATTAATATTAAGGGTTTTCATTAGATGAAATACTCATAGCCAGGTAAAGCTTGGCATAATGAGCGTAACGATTCAAAGAACGCGCGAAACAGAGGTCGGGACCGGAAATTACGATATTTGAGAAACGTGCTTTATAGGCGGGACCCACTTGGAAATAGTATGATTTGCTGCTTTAAGTGGGGTGGTATCAAAGGGTTTGTCGATACGAGTCCAATGGTACCTAGAACACGCGAATCCGAATCCAGGGTAGGGAGATATGCGTGTTTGAAGTTTGAAAGAAGAAAATAAATAAAAAAATATAAAAACGGCAAGCGGCACGCGACTGGCACGGGCCATCGTGGGATGCGTGCACCACGGAACTACGGGTGTCGTGGTTACATGGGCGTGACCCACGCGGCTTAGTGGGCGCCGCCACCTGAAACCAGCGGCGTCGCCGGTTTTGGCGCAGCTCGGGGCCTATATAAACCCCATTTTTTCCCCTTTTCGAAACCAAAACTTCTCTACCCCCGTTTTTGACCGTTCTAAGGCCGATTAAGGCCGTTCAAGACCTATTTCTTATTAAATCAAGTGTATTCTACGCAATGGAGGGGTCCTTTCTTCGAGTTGGAGTCCGTATAAGGAGGAAAATGCCCCAAGACAAGAGGAGGTTCTGCCCGCTACCTTCGAGCATCAACCGCCTTCGTTTTCTCTGTTTCTGGCCATCCTAACTCCGATTTAGTCAATTCAAGAGGCATTCTTAACTAAATTGAGTATGTTCTACGCGATGGAGGGTTTTGTTTTCTGAGTTGGTAATCGTATGAAGAGGAAATACCCCAAGACAAGGAGAGGTTCTACCCGTACCAACCAACTTTGTTTTCTCTGTTTCTGGCCACCCCCAACTCCGATTTAGTCGATTCAAGAGCCGTTCTTGACTAAATCGATGGTATTCTACGCGATGGTGGATTCCATTTTCTGAGCTGACAATCTTATAAGGAGGAAATGCCCAAGATTAAGCAAGGCCCTGCCCGAACACCGAAACAAGAAAAAGATACCTGGAGTAAGACGGGGTTCTGTTCGTGGATACTAATATCGTACGAGTTATGATGAGAGTAAGCTTTTCTGATCTCCCATTTTTTTTGTGCTATGCTATGTGCCTATATACTATGCCATGTGCATATATGTCATGCTATGTGCCTATATACTATGCCATGTGCCTATATGTCATGCTATGTGCCTATATACCATGTCATGTGCCTATATGCCATGTTATGTGCCTATATACTATGCTATGTGCCTATATACTATGTTATGTGCCTATATACTATGCTATATGCCTATATACGATGCTATGTACCTATGTACTATGCTATGTGCCTATGTACTATGCTATGTGCCTATATGTTATGCTATGTATCTATATGCCATGCTATGTACCTATATACTATGCTATGTGCCTATATGACATGTTATGTGTCTATATACTATGCTATGTGCCTATATGCCATGATGTGTGTTGTCTCGCTCTATGGTAGAGCAAGACATGTGACGTGTGTGTCCGGTCTTGGCTCAGTGATAAAGCGAGCTGGGTGATGTGCTCAATCTCGATTCAGTAATGGAGCGAGATATGTGTATGAGATTTTGATCCCGCTCTGTGTTAGAGCGAGATGTACGATTCCATTAATTTATTAACTTCTGCTTAACTCCGATATATGATGAGTGTTTGTATACTCTGATTAAATATTCGGATATATGTATTTTATACGTATGATTTTGTGATGTTTGTTGTATGTAGTAGCCATTAGGCAGAACTACATTTGGATCCAATCATATTGGGATAATATCCAATACGTACGTAGGCAACCAACCAACGGCAAGGCAATGTTGGCCTGATCCAAATCATTATAATAATATGTTTTATTCTGTTTTACACGCGACGAACTATGAAGCTTCGTTGTGTGTACGTTTTCGTTATAACCTAAGTCTACATACGAGGAAGGCTTAAAGCTCAGTAGTGCGTAGACGAACGTTGTACCTCTCGCACTCAGACGATGATTCCTGGCTTAAAGAAAAAGAGAAAATTTCCTATTAGTGATTTGTGGGCCCAGATCGGGTGGTCGGGAAGTTTCAATTGGTATCAGAGCATTGATCTGTCTGCGAGAGCGTAATATTTATTAATTTAACTAGTATTTTGATTTGAATTTTGAAATAAATAGAATTTCTATTTTGAATGCGTTTTGATTATTTTTGAAATGAATTTTGATGTTTTTTTTTAAATTTCTCTTCTGGACGTGTTGTCGTGGATTTCAAATAAAATCCGATTTTCTTCTTGTAGTTATGCCCATGTGTTATTGAATCTAACACAAACTCTAATTTTGAATTTTTGTTTGATCGATAATTTTTAATTTAAGATAGACTTCTATTTTATGAATTTCAATCTTAAATAAAGAATGTTTCGAATATGTTGTTATGAACAAGTCGTATCAGATTTGATTCTAAATTAGTTCGAACTTTAATTCTGACAAATTCCAAATTACTTTATTAGAAGTAATTTTAAAGTTTTATGCTATGTATGTGTATCTGATTGATGACAAGCTTATACTTTATAGATGTCAATTTTAAATTAGAATTAGAAATTTTGCTTTGAATATGATGCATCTAATTTATTATGAAATTTAATCATATAATTATTTGATATTTTTATTGCCATGTGTTGCATGAAAATTTGATGTAAACATCAATTTGATTATTTTGATTTTTCAATTGAAATTTATTTATAGCTTAAGTCTGAATTTATTGCATCTTGTTTAATTTTTTTTTAATTTCAATCAATTTAGAAATTGGATTTCATATGAATTTTGCTTTTGAACTTTTCATTTTGTATATGTGATTTATATGAAGCCCGATTTTATGAAATTTGATTTTTAATCGTGAGTTATATGAAAATTCTTTCTAAATAAGTTGATTTAGATTTAATTTAGAATTTCATTCTACATGTGTCGCATCATGTTTAATTTTTTGGATTTAATATGAACTTTGCTTTTGAATCTTTCATTTTGTGATATTGAATTTTATATAAAGTATGATTTTTATGAATAATAATTTTAATCATAAGTTATATGAAATTTCTTTCTAAATAATTTGATTTAGAATTCATTTAGAATTCCATTTTGCATGTATTACATTGAATTCCAGACAGATTTTGATCTTTCTAAATTTCAAATTTTTAATCAACCATGAATTGAAATTTTGTTTTCTCGTATGGCTTTGGATTTAATCAGAAACCTTTATTTTTATTAATTGTGATTTTGAATTTGACTCGATCGAAAATTTTGTTTTGACATGATTCTTTTTAAATATTTTCAACAACTTCGATTTTAAATGTATTTTAAACCGCGGTAGAATTACCATAGCGTAACCATTAACTGCTCATGGTATGAGACATGTAGCGCTAGTGGAAAAACCTACGGTTAATTCTACTCAGATGCTTAAACAAAATATGATTTGAAATATATTTTCAAAAACGGTAGAATTACCAAGAGGTAACCGCTAACCGCTCATGGTATGAGACATGTAGCGCTAGTGGAAAACCCTACGGTTAATTCTATTCAAATGCTTAAACAAAATATGATGTATTAAACCCTACGGTTATTCCACCCACAGTATAGAAGGTGGAGTGTTAGTGGACAACTCTGCAATAAATTCTACCGATGTATTTATACGAATCTCATTTTTTAACATGCGACTGTTAGCTATCTTGACTATTAACTATTAGCTGTTGAATGTCAATTATCATAACATTTGGTGTCAGAGACCACCTTCTTCTCCAACATTGGCAGTGATAATTGTCTTCTTCAACTCTCATAACCTTTTACTGATGCATGACAGTCAATGGTCAGGACATTAGATAGCCAACAATTGAAAGTCACATGTTTAAAATTTATTTTGTTTCTTATTTTATTTATTTACTTTGTTAAGATAACTCAATATAAATACTTAGGGAGATATTGTCACTCATATTGTTGTCTTATATCCCCATTATTGCAATAAATCTGATTGCCGATTGTCAACGGTTGACTATCAATTACATTACAAGGTTTTGCTTAGCATTAGAAAAACTCAAAATAAAGTACAAATAAAATTCACTCTTACTTTTGAATAGTTTAACATGCTTATTGGTTCATTTTTTAAGATTTGAGCTTGTAAAAAATAATTTCTTAATAGCTTTGTGTTGTGCCCTCTACTTGCGAAGGACCAAATCACACAGAAGTAGAGATGGACAAAGGAAAGAAGAGAGGAAGAGTGGACTGGTTTGTGGGAGAAAGGGAAACACTTGCCAAAGGCAAGTGTGGTCGTGAGAATGGAGAATAGTCAGGGAGAGAGAAAGTGGCAAAGGAGAGGTACTTAGGGCTAATAATCTTTCATTAAGCATCTAATTATAAGAGAAAAGGCCTAAATAGGCTGCCTTAATACTACGGGCTACATAGAGTTAAGCCAAATGGATGCATAGACACAATTCTAATTAAACCTAATCAGGAACAAAATTAAACGTACTACAACTTAAATAACTTCCTAACAGACATACTATTAGTGGAACACAACACTATGTCGGCTAGTTTGTGACCAATCTTATTAGATTCAAGGAGAGAGGAAGAGGAAGCGAGCAAGGAGGAGGGAAGGAGGAGGAGAAGGCAACAATGGAAGAAGAGGTGAAGACAAAGTTGGATAAAGCGAAGCAAGTGGTGAAAATGACAAAGTAGGTGGTAAAGGTAGTAGTTGATGGCGGAGGTGGTGGAGATGGTGGAAAAGTCGAAGCCGAAGCTACGAAATGAGAAGCAGTGGGTTGAAGTTATAAGGAATAAAATAAGAATGAGATATTTTAGACAATTTGTGCCATATATGTGGAAGTTACATCCAGGAATTTTCTAAATTCCCGAAGTTGACCACGTGGAAATCAGGGTGTTGGATCCCTTGACATTTTTATGGGAATAACTTGATCATCAGTTGGAATTGGTAGTTAAAACAGGTATGGTAGAAAGTAGACAGAAATAACTTTGAAACCCCACTATGAATGTGCAAATCAGAGTTTGAATGAGGGAGACACAATCGTTCGAAGTTCATTATAACGTGCAGGGTCCGTTTACCAGAATAAGATGCGTGAATTGTCCATTTATATCACTATATGGGCCCGATTAATTAATGCTACGAACTTATATTTTAGGGGCCCAATTAGGTGGCCTAAGTTGGGAGGTTTGGCCCAACTCCTTAGGGGATTAGGAAATCTCATGCTTATAAAAATATAAGGGGGAGAGCTTTTTATCTGGAGAAGGGGGTGGACGGCTAGCCTTCGGCGGTGGTGGATCGACGGCAAATCGGCAATTAAGGTAGGATCATTGAATAAATTCGATTATCTTGTGTGATTAAGAGGCTTGGGCATGTAATCGTTCAATTTCTTAATTTAAATATTTATCCCTAAAGTTGTTAATTAAAAAGGATCGTCGGCTTGCCACGTGGTAGCGAAGCGGACTATCCGTGGCACGTGCTAAGGTGCGCACACATGTGGAAGTGTTGTATACTAAGTGGGTATGCATTGTGGGAACTGCCCATAGTATTTCACATCATGTATACAGGCGTTGTGGGGAAGGCCTGCAACGTTGCACAACATGTGTGAGCAACATTGTGCAGAAAGCACGCAACAATGCACACACATAGTTGGCTATGTTGGGACACATGTCCAACTAGCACATATTTAGATACTTAAGATGTCCCCTCCCCCCTATATAGTGTTGGAGTGTCCTTGGGAGTGATCTCGGGCCGTTTGACAAAGTTTGAATGAACCATGCTTGTACAACCACTGTGGCTGCCACTCTAGCAAAATAGAGAAAATCTCTTATCTATATAGGGGGGACATGGTGAGCTGAAATGACAGTTGTTGGTATGATGCCTAGCCTTGCAACCGACTGTCTTGGATGACAACGAAGGCTTGTTGCCTTGTTAGCTATCATGCCAGGAGCCCCGTCCGCTGGGGGATGGGGCTCTCCAACCAATTGGGCGGCCATCCAGCCTTATGGCCATGTGGGATACAAAGACCCTTGCATGCACTTGGAGGAGATGAATTATTTGGATGTCCGAGTTGGGTAAGTTGGATGCATGCATTGCAAGGAGGTGTCCCCCTCCCGACAACCAACTTGGGAAATGTCCCGGCACGTTCACACGTTTGCCTTGGGACAAGTTCGTTGCTTGGCTTTGCAGGCTGGATGCTTGGTCAAATGGCACGAGACCATGACCTTGATAAAGAATGGCTTACTCGCTTGGCTATTTGGCCTTGCGAGTGCCACACGGTAGGTGTTCCCTGGGTGCCCATTGACAGGTTACTACCAGTCTACACTATGTGGTTTTGGGCTCTAGCCGGAAGCAAAGCATCGCCTGTCGGCCGTGGGGATTGGGTCCCTTAAATTCGCCAGCCGAAGGCAAATTGGCCAAGTCCTGCCCTAATTCCAGATATGGCAGCAGCTACGCCTGCTAGTAGTTCTGCTTGCGGATGGACATGGGTGAAATCAACTGTGACTTTATCATCGGCCAGCAGCTACTCGACAGAAGCAAGGTTGGGTGTAACGTCCGGGAATTTTCTAAATTCCTAAAGTCGTACATGTGGAAATTAGGGTGTAGGACCCCTTGATCTTCCCATGGGAATAACTTAATCATAAGTTGGAAGTGTCTAAAGTATATATTTATGAAAAATAGACAGAAAGAGCTTCGAAACGCCACCAAGAATGCATGAATCGGAGTCCAGATGAGGGAGATACGACTGTTTGAAGTTGACATTAACATGCAGGACCCGTTTACCTGAATTAAATGTGCGAATTGTCCGTTTAAGTTGTGATACAGGCCCGATCAATTACTGTTCCGAAATTGTGTTTTTAGGGCTAAATTTCTCATGGGATTAGGAGCCCTAATCTCATGCCTATAAAAAGGTTAATTAGGGCTAATGAAAGGGGGAGGATGGGACGATCAAGGCAAGAAGGAGGAGCTGCCAGTGAAATTTTCCGGCAAGACTCTGGCAGTGCTCCAACAGCGGTGGAACAATGATAAACCAGCAACTAGGTAAGATCGTTGTATTAGTTAAGGAGTGTGTTATTGAAAAATCAAGATTAAATTGCATTATTATCCAGTTCTACAATTTATTGAATCATGTGTAATGATTCTTTAATAATTTTATTTATAAGCTTTCAGTCACCGGCCAGCCACTGGACGACCACTTGACAGCTGCTAGTCGACCACTAGATTTCTAGCCAGGAACCTCGATCGCCACCAAACAAAACTAACCGAAGGTGGGCGTTTTCCTTTCTGGGCAAATCAGAACAAAAAATGAAGGAGATGAGCGGCAGCCCCGCAGCCCGCAACCCTTGGCCGCGCCGGCCATGTTCGTGTTAGCCTTGGCCGCGGTGACAGTTTCTACCGCTGCGTAGAGTTTAAAAAAAGAAGATAGGTGCATTTTTGGCCCCGACTGGCCACCGGGCGATAGTGAGGGCTAGGCCCATTGTGGTCGCCGCATGGCGGCGATCCTGTGGACCCTAGCCCACTGCCTGGCCGTGGTGGCCACCTCTGGCCGAACGTGGGGAAGACGACCCGCGTTACGGGTCGTCAACCCAAACCAACCCGGCCCGGGTCAGTTTTAAAAAAAAAGAGAAAAGAAAAGGGGGATCGAACCGGGTCTGGTTTAGGGGAGTAAAATGTCAAAAATATTCTAGAAAAATACTCAAGTACCCCAAGAGGTGTTGGAGTATTATGACAAAGTTTCATGCTCGGGAAAAATCTCAGGGACTGTAAAATGACCTTTTTACCAGTTAATTATTGTATAATATTTATTTACCCGACTTTGGGGCTCCAGTTCAGGGGCCTATGAGTTGATCTATAAATTAGGAAAATTCTCAGTGAGAGTTTAATGAGTAACCTAATTATGTACCAAACCAATAAGTGAGGGAAAATCCACCCTTTTGCCCTTAGGGTTTATAGTAAACTCTTAAGCCAACCTGGGTTAGTTCAAGGGGTTCATGACCCCGTCACACGCCAGAAAAATTACACAGTCCATGAAGTCAAGTAGTAAGCTTGAGTTCAATTTTGGACCCATCAAATGTCATTAATGTCTTAAACCAAATAACAAAAATACCCCTTTGAGTAGACCCACCCACATTCGTGTGAATGGAAGCGTGAGTCGGTCTGAGAGTGGAGCCTTGTGAGAGGTCAATGACTTAAATCAATAGAGGGGCAGTAAAATGACTAGAATGACCAAAGGGAGGGTATCATACCCTAGGTGGTAAAATTACCCTAACACCCTTAGGGGCAATATATTCTGTTTCTGATGAAACAGATGACCTAGTGAATCAAGAGTTAGGGTACCCTATAAATAACTTCAAAAGGAAGGAGTATGACCCGTAAGTGACACGAAGACCTTGTCGGGTCACAATGTCACGAGAAATAAGGGATAGAACCCTAATTCTTAGGTTTAGGGCAACAGATTACATGTGTTTGCAATCGAGTGCATCAATCGACTAGAGTGTCATATATGTAACTCACAGGATGCGCTAGAGTTGTGTATACTATCGGGCTTGAATTCTCCGAGCCCTAGACCTGCAAATGAATGCAGTGGGCCTCCGTTTATTATTTATACATTTGTATGATTGCATGATATTTATGATGATGCATGCTTTTGATATTGATGAATTGATTCTTATTAGTAACTTAAGATTAATGAAGATTAATTAAGAGACATGGGTTGTTGTTGGTTTGGAGGGAGAACATCTAATCAAGATAATGACTAAAATACCCTCTTTAGGGTTGGGACCAGTTCATGTAGTGAACGGGCCCCTGACATAGAATCTTACCTTGGTTAATGAATCGGGGGTGATTTTGGGATGTTCTTCGAGTCATAGCTCAGTGGATGAGCTATTTAGTGGGCCGATTCACAAGGTGAAGAGGACCCACATGGTTGAGTGGTTACTTGACTTAGATGAAAATAATCTAGTCTAAGTTTTAGATGTTTGGGGGAGTCAATGGTCATAAGTGTAAGGTCCCTGATATTTTTATGATTTTTTGGGATTTTCCTGTTATTTTTCTGGTCATTTTCGGCGAAAAAATATGATGCTATGGCATATTCGTATTTGTGTATTTCCCCCCCATATTTATACCCGTAGAGTTGGGTGTGGCTTAGTCGCAGGCCACGGGTCTCACTGTGCACTTACGGCGCAAATCTTGGAGCTACAATGCGTAACTAGTAGATGAACACGTGTTAGGGACGTAGATGTAAAAATTAAAAAGATTAACTATATGTATGAAATCCATTTTCATGGATTACAGAACCGACATCCAGTAAAAAATTTCACATCCAAAGAGAAAGGAGAGAAATCCAAGCCCATTTCCGGTCATTCTGTTCTCCCTCCTCCATCATCAGATTCTGGCGGTTCTTGTCAGGATCTGCTTTGCCTCACCGCCACAAGTCCGTAGGTACCAGCTATGACCGCCGCCATGGCCTCTTCGCTCCTCCACAAGGTACCGAACCTTTTTTCGGGTTTTTCTCTCCTTCAATCCCGTTTTTAAACTGTGGGTGTACGATTTTGACATCGTTTGTGGCTGCCCTCAACTAGACTTATGTTTAGTTGGCCGCTAGGAACCGATAGGCTTTGGCTAGAGCCGCCGCTATGCTTTGTTCACTCTATGGTGAGCTACTGGCACTTTGGTCGGGTTTTGTTCCCATTCTCCATCTCACTGTCCATGGCATTATTTTGAAGCCGGTGGGTTTCCGGTTATCGTCCGGCCACTAGTAGGACTCCGTCTAGCCTACCTCAACCCGATGTCAGTAGGGGTTTGTCGTTTCCAACCCCGCTTCACCCCAATTGCCTTGCTCTGCCCGATTAGACATTTTGGGTGTGTCTCGGGTCGTTGCCATCGGCGAATTGTGGGCCATTTAGTCATTATGGGCTCTGCCCCAGCTCGGTGACAGTGAGGGTCAGCCCCACTTGGCCTAATTATGTTACCGCTCGGAATGGGCCACTTGTTGTTTGCCCTATATCGTGCGAGATGCACAGCCACCTGCACTATGGGTATTGGTTGTGGGTGGCGATCGGTGATGTAGCCGCTTAGATTGGCCACAACTAGGGCCTTAGCCTTGTTGGCTTTTGTGGGCCTTAGTTCACCTCCTTTCAGCCCTCTCCCCCACCCCTTTGGGTCACCTGTGCATGTGGCCACGCGTGTGCTTTTAGGTTTAGGTGCCGCATTCGCGCCGCCTGACCATGGTTGGCTTTGCCACCGAGTGGAGTTGACACATAGCCCTCCTCCACCTCTCCTCTGTCCTCAAGCATTGCCCCATGCTCTCCGCCCTTATGTGGGCCTTTGTTGATCGAAATTGTCGCCGTTAGGTGCTGTCCACGGCCGATTTCGAAGTCTTGTGGCCAGCTGAGCACATCTTAGCCACCGGCCGATCTTTAGTGAGTACACCATCGACTTCTGGTCGCACTGCCACTTATGTTGGCATGACATTTCTCTCGGCCGCCCTAGTGTGCCGCCGTGGATCGTGGGTTTTGCCGCATTGACTTTTGACACCTTGTTTGGCCGTGATTATTTTTGACACTTCCTAAAATCCTTAGGACATCAGCTCTCTCAGCCAGGCAACGGTTTTGACCACCAACTCCGCCGCTGACGCCACCACCGTCATGTGCTCGCCATCAAACGTCATGATTACGAGGTAGGGGAGCTTTGAACTCATAATTTCATGATAGCATGCTTGAATGAGTAGTAGCATGCTAGGATTGCACGATGTGCATATAAGCATGATTATATGGTATGTTGAAATGCATATGACATGCATGTTGGTTGTAAGTACATATGGATTATGCATGTGCTAGTGATGGCTAGCGTGCATGTGTGAAGTATGTATGTATGTGTATGCATGTGCTACTGATGGCTAACGTGTATGTTTGGATTATGCATGTGCTAGTGATGGCTAGCGTGTATGTTTAGATTATGCATGTGCTAGTGATGGCTACCATGCATGTTTGAAGTATGTATGTATGTGTATGCATGTGTTAGTGATGGCTAGCATGCATGTTTGGAGTATGTATGGATTATGCATGTGCTAGTGATGGCTAGCGTGTATGTTTGACGTATGTATGCGTGTGCTAGTGATGGCCAGCGTGTATGTTTGATGTATGTATGTATGTATGCACTAGTGAAGGCTAGTGAACATGTTTGTAAGGTACGTATGTATACGTGTGCTAGTGATGGCCAGCGTGTATGTTTGATGTATGTATGTATGTATGCACTAGTGAAGGCTAGTGAACATGTTTGTAAGGTACGTATGTATGACCGTATGTGTATGTTATATGTATGTGTGATAGACATTCTTATGCATATTGGCTAATTGCCTATGCTTTGGATATGTGGATGTGGGAAGAGGTACGAGCTATGGACGGTAAGAAGTATCAGTGGTTGGTATGGATCTGGATACGGATGTGTAAGCGTATGACGGATGTCAGAGGATATGGGTATGACGGGTGAGGTTTGTCTTACAGTAAGAGTGTGTATAATTGTACAAACATAACATATAGATTATGAAGTGAAAAGTAAGCATAATAAATGAGATATAAGTAAGAGGGCGACAACTGGGTTGGCTCTGAGGAGCTTCATTTGAGGATGTTAGTGTAAGATGATTTGGCCATAAGGTAGATGGCGGACATTGTAAGATCATAAGGAATTTGATGTACAATGAGTTTTGTCCATGATGTGGACGGGTAAGTGAAGTCTGTTGCCTTGACGAACAAGGGTTTCGATCGGGCTCAGCTTCGGTTGGTCAGTCAAGGACTGTGAGTTTGTGTGGCATTATTGTACCACATATTATACTTAATTCAAATTTGAATTATAAGTACAGCTAATGATAGCGTTGTGAGTTTGAGACTTGAGGGTTCGACGGATTAAGTTCCGTGTTTGAGCTCGTCGATAATGAGCCGGCTGAGCATTTCTCATGTCTTGCCATGGTGTTTATCTTGCGGGATGTTGTCTATGTGCTATATAGAGCACCAGACTTCTGATGCTCTGTTGAGAGCGATGTACATTTCTGACTTTGTCTGTGTGTTGTATGAAGCCCATACGTTTGATGCTCTGTTGAGAACATTGTATGTTTCCGCCCAAGAGTGGCACTGTACATTTCTGCCCAAGTGGCACTACATATTTTCTGCCCAAGAGTGGCAATGGCACTATAAGACCCATTATGGTGGACAATTGTATGACCCCTTATGTGTGGGTGTTTATGTTTGCGCGCTCAGGTAAGTAGTATCATGGATTTACTCTTACCTATTTGATCCAGTGCCCCATGAGCATTGGTGTGCCTTACCTTCAGAAAAGTCCATGGCATCTAGTCACTCCCCGGAGGTTAAGGTGTTGCCCCAG
The DNA here is from genome assembly GCA_035235625.1 of Saururus chinensis. Taxonomy (NCBI): domain Eukaryota; kingdom Viridiplantae; phylum Streptophyta; class Magnoliopsida; order Piperales; family Saururaceae; genus Saururus; species Saururus chinensis. Next base: position 53,386,562 of record CP141140.1, read on the forward strand.
TGGCATTCTTTTCCATTTCGACGCTGGAGCTTATTAGTTGTAATGAGCTTCAGTGCTCGTTGATATGTGTACGATTATGAGTATGAGTACGGCTGTATGAGTATGAGCACGACTGTAAGCGTATGAGTATGAGCATGACTGTAAGTGTATGAGTATGAGTATGACTGTAAGAGTATGTGTATGAGCACGACTGTAAGAGTATGAGTACGATTGTGAGAGTATGTTTCTGAGTAAGACAGTAAGTGTGATTTTGTGTAAGTTGTACGAGTAAGGTCATACGATTATGATTGTATGAGTAAGGTCATACAAGTATGCGTATGTTATATGAGTATGCGTATTGTGGTACGAGTAAGTTTGTATGACCCTAGATAAGGGTGTTTGTGTAAGTTTAATTTGATGGTATGACTTTGGCACGATGGTGCATTTGGTATGTTTGTGAGTTCATTGTTTTGGATTCCCCTATTGGGTATTTTCCTACTGAGTATGAAAATACTCATTACCCTACTTTTTAGCCCCGTTGTATGGGAGGTTTTGTAGGTTGTGCGGAGAGCTCCTGGAGATGGATGCTCATTTCAGCGGTGGATTGATTCCCGTTGACTCAGGTATATTCTTCATTCACTGCGTGTGTTTTTGAGTAGCGCCTAATGATATTTGCTTTGGTCGTATGATGTTTGACCGTATGGTGAAAATATTTAGATGGAACATGGATGTTTAGTGTTTTAAATCATAAACTGTTTTATCAGGTTTTGACTTCATCATTTTTCCTCTGATTTACAGACGTTATATTGCAAAAAAAATTTGTGAATTTTAAGGAAAATGTGTGAAAAATCTTGGGCGTTACAATAAGGATCTAAGGCTTCTATGGATATATCAGTAATGTCTTATGAGACATTTTCTCCCATAGTTGGGATGTTGGAGATTGTGATATGCTTCTCCATCGCCACAACGGTTTGGGTATTGACCAGAGGGTCTTTACCGCGGGTCTCCCACAGGTCTTCCTAGGACTAGTTAGTATGTACGAAAAGCGGAGTTGTATGCGCATCATGGAAGGCTTGTGCTTCTCGCCAATCTGTGTCTATGAGCACAGTTGGGATCCTCTTCTCCAGATTCGTGGTAGGCTATTGAGAGCCCTAGGGATTTGGGTCAAGCTGCTGTTAAGCACTCTACTCCAAGGTTGGAGTACTTTGTTTAGGGATTTCTCGAGGGGCGAGTCATCTCTGAGTTACAGATTTGATAGTATTAATTATCGAACAAGAGATGTGAGATAATTAATATCATTGTTTGATATTGCTTATTAATTAGACAAGTGGAACGGTTAAAGGACTTACTAAAATGTAGGTTAAAAATATCTAAGCATTGCATGTGTGATGTTATGCTTGTTAGGATAGAGTAGTTTCTAGGCAGAACTACGTCTAGATCAGATCTTGTTGGAAACATTGGAGATGTTGTCTGATGAGTACATAGGCAACTAACATCGGGTAATATTGGCCTGATCCAAAAAATATTAATAAAACCTTTTGTCCTTTGGAAGCTCTTCTCCTATAGGCGAAGATGCTCCATTGTGGTCATGGTTATTGTTTGGTTTGCTTTGTTGCAGATTCTCCAGGCAACGACAAGTGAGACTAAGGTAGGTGAGCACAAGAGGTTTTTGTGTTTCTGCAACTTCTGTACGTAAGTGTACCTTAAGCATGAGAGTCGACTTGTTATTTATTTTCAGACGAGTGACAGACTTGTACTTAGATGGATGAGCTGGTTTTTATGAATTTTCAGATGTTAAATAATATCATATGATTTGATATTCGTATTTGTGAACCCTAGTTATCATGACCTGAATATTTAATTGAATGGTTTGTTTTGTATTTAAAGAAAAAAAAATTATCGCTACTTACCGTTCGTACTATTTAAAAATACTTTTAAAAATCCGGGTCGTGACATTGGGTCCATCAGGTTCGCCACTTAGAGGCGATCCTACAAACCCTACCTTCAGCCTAGCCATGGAGGCTGTTACACTTGTCGGCGGCTAGAAAATTTGTTTGATTCATCGTTGGTTTTCCAAATCTACAGATTGGCGTCATACTGGACGACGACTTTAGATTCAGGAGAGGAGATGATGGTTCCCCGGATGATTGCATCCTCTAGTGACTAGAGAGCCTAGCCAGTGGCATCTGGATTCAATCTAGTCACCGCCTGTGGGAGTTTCCATGAGGATAACGACCCACAAGCGGGTTTGCAGGTCCGACCCATTTCAGGCAGAAATTGCAGACCTGGCCCAAGTCGATTTTGTTTTTAAAAAAGGGAAAATGGATCAGGTCTGGTTCAAGGAAAAATTATAAAAATTAATAGTGGACTTTGAGAGGGAGAAGAGTGTTGTGACCAAGTTTCAGGTTGGGAAAAAATTCCGAAAGTATGTGAAATTGCCCTTTTACCCCTTGCAGTTAAATTGCCATGTGAAAACCACTTACTAGATTTAGGGGCTCTAGTTCAGGGGCCTATGAGTGGATTTAAAAATTAGAAAAATTTACAATAAGAGCTTAATGTGCACCTTAAATATAGACCAAACCACATAGTGATAAAAAATCCTAGTGCATGGATAATTAACTTTTTTGTCCCTAGGCTTTAGGGTAAACCATTAGGCAAACCTAGGTTGGTTCAAGGGGTTCACGACCCCGTCACCAACTAGGAAAATTACACCAAGTCCATGAAGTCAAATAGTACCCTCAAGCCCAGTTTTGGACCTATTAGATGTCAATAAGGTTTTAAACAAAATAATAGAAACACCCCTATGAGTAGACCACCCACATTCATGTGAATGGAAGCGCGGGTTGTTTTGAGAGTGCAGCCTTGGGAGAGGGCAATAACTAAAAATCAATAGAGGGACAATGAGATAACCAGAATGACCCAAGGGTGGTTACCATGACCTAGGTAGTAAAATTACCCTAATGCCCTTAGGGGTAATATATTTCATTTTTGTTGAAATGTATAACCTAGATAATTAACTGTTAGGGTACCTTATAATGATGATTAAATGGCTTCAAAAGGAAGAGGTGGGACTAGTAAGTGACACAAAGACCTTTACATATTAGAGTGTCATAGGAAACAAGGGGAATAACCTTAATTCTCAGGGTTTAGGGTAGTGTATTACACATGTCTACAATGAAGTTAGAAATCTACTAGGGTATTATATATGTAACCCGTGCGATGTGTTAGAGTTATTTACATTCACAAGCTCAAATTCGCTAAGCCCTAGCCCTGCAAATGAGTGCAACGGGCCTTCATTTATTATTTATGCACATGTATGACTTCATGTTATTTATGTTAATTATTCTGATGCATGCTTTTAATATTAATGTGTTAATCGGTAACTTGAGATTAATGAGGACTAATCAAGTGATATTGATTGTCATTGGATTGGGGGGAGAACATCTAACCAAGGTAAAGACTAAAATACGCTCAATAGGGTTTGGGACCTGTTCATGGAGTGAACGAGGCCTTGACATATAATTTTACCTTGGTTAATGAACTGAGGGTGGTTATGGGATGTTCTTTGAGTTATAGCTTAGTGGATGAGCTATTTATTGGGTCGATTAATGATGTGTAGAGGACCCAAATAGTTGGGCTAATACTTGACTGGATGATAATAATCTAGTTTAAGTTTTGAATGTTTAGGGGAGTCAATGGTCATAAAGACCTGAGGCTTCTATAGATATATTAATAATGTCTTCTAAGACATTTTCTCCCTGAGTTGGGATGGTGGAGATTGTGACACGCTTCTTTCACTGCCACGACAGTTTGGGTATAGGCCAGAGAGGTCTCTACTACGGGTTTCTCGCAGGTCTTCCAAGGACCATATAGTGCGTATGAAAAGTGGAGTTATATGAGCATTATAGAAGACTCGTGCTTCTTGTCAATCTGTGTCCATGAGCACAGTTAGGATCCTCTTCGCCAAATTCGTGGCAAGCAAATCCCTGGGGATTTGGGTCAAGCTGTTGTTAAGCAATCTACTCCAATATTAGAGTCCTATATCTAGGGATTTCTTCAAGAGTCTAGTTATCTCTGATTGAATACATATTTGATAGTATTAATTATTAAACAAGGGTTGTGAAATAATTAATAACATTGTTTGATATTTTTTGTTTAATTAGACAAGTCGAACGATTAAAGAACTTGCACAAAATGTAGGTTGGATGAAAATACTTGAGCATTGCATGTGTGATGCTATGCTTCTTAGGATAGTGTAGTTTTAGGCAGAACTATGTCTGGATCGATCTTTTTGGAAACATTAGAGATATTGTCTAATAAGTACGTAGGCAACTAACATCGGGTGATGTTAGCTAGATCCGAAAAATATTAATAAAACCTTTTATCCCTTTGGAAGATCTTCTCCTGATGACGGAGAGGTTCCATTGTTGTTGTGGTTGCTTGGTTTGGTTGGTTGCAGGTTCTCCAAGCAACGATAAGTGAGACCAAGATTGTCGAGCACATGATAAAGTTCTTTGTTTTTGCAACTTCGGTACGTAAGTGTATGTTACACCCCGACTTTTCAAATTACTTTAAAGGTTGGAGCGTTGGCAACTCGTAGTAGTAAACGGGACAAGATCAACCGTGTGTAGAAGAGTAACCATCCATTGATTTAGGTAATTACAAAAATTTTATAAAATAAGGCTTATCATGCCTAACAAAATCAAAGTTGCGCACATACAAAATTAATACATAACAAAAGAACATGATAAAGCATAAATCCTTTGAAGTCTACGAGCAATCCTCAAGAATGTTATCTTTGTCGCCCAAACTTGTGGCTTCTACGGGTGGATGAGTATAATTATACTCAGTAGATAGTGTAAGATTTCTTATCTTAAACCGGTTTTCGTTTTGCTTTAATTATCGGTTATCGTGAGGTTAATACGTTTTCTGATTTATTCGGTGGTTTCAAAGATAAATGGTGTTTATGATAGTTTTAATCAAAATCAACTTTAAGATTAGTGGTTTTAAGTGATTTTGAATCAAATGTAAATTTTTGGGATTTTTTGGAATTTTCACTATTTTTCCAAAAATTAGGGTTTTGGCGGGACCCCTGGGGCCCCATCGTCGAAATTTTGGTTTTTATGTCAAATGGACCCAGACATCAACTTAAGGTTATAAAAAAAAATTTAGAATTTTTTCAGATTTAATTAGTGCTCAAATTTGTAAAAATACTCATTTTTAGCCTATTTTTCTATTTATACCCCACAACTTACCCATACACACCCCAAAGCTTACTATAAAAGGCCAAACCTGAGTCATTCCCATTTTGGGAATAGGCTGAGGAGGAGAGGTCAAATTTAATCCCCAATTAGGCCCGGATTAGAAGGCGTTTAAGGCAAACCCATTCTAATTAAGCACTAAATCCTAGCTTTCTTCTTAATCCCATCTAAATCTACCATTTCCCCTTTGTTTCAATTCGTTTTTAAACATCAAAACTATTGATTTGTATTTTTACTACAAACCCTATCTCTCAAAATCCGATTTTTATGTTCAACAAGTTTTTAATTAGGGTTTTCTATGTTAAATCGGTTTTAATGAAGTTTAATTCAAACTCTGTCTTTGTAAGGCTTTCAAGAAGGGTGACCATCAAATCCAAGCCTAATCAAGGGATAAGGTAATGGACTTTCGAAATTTCAGTTTTTCTATGGTAAAACTCTTGATTTTGTGGGTTATTTTAAATGGAGTTACTTGATTTAGTGTTCTAATAGCATGATTAGAAAATGACAATCTTTAATCCCAATTTCATAGGGTTTTATCTTGTTATAATGTAGTTTAGCATTCTGGAAGTCATGGTGGACTTTTAATGACATTTAGGTTGTTAGATGATGATTTGAAGTGTTATTAATGGAGTTTTGATTTGAAAATGCGAAAGGAAGAAGGTTGTTTCTGCCTTGTTGGCGTTCGAACGACCCTTCTGGGCGTTCGAACGGCAACACTGTTGGATGGACAGATTTCTAGTTTAGCCGATCGAGCGGGCTGTGGGCGTTCAAATGGCAAAACAGTAAATTTAAAAATTTCCTATTTAGCCAATCAAACGTCCTTCTGGGCGTTCGAACGGCTACATAGTAGATTTTTGATCTATTGCATGATGTTTATTTCAGTGATTCCACTTTAACTTGCCAATTTCATATAAATGTGGAGTGTTTTGAGTTATAATATACTACTGGAAAGGCATACTATTTAGGTTATGAAGTTGAGATATATATATATATATATATATATATATATATTTAGAGTTATGTGGAATAACTTATGTTGGAGGTATGATGTTGGTATTGTCATCTTGAAGTTATGAATGGTTGGATTTTTATGGTTAAGCATATTTTTAGTAGGACTACAACCTATTAATAGACTGATTTGTCATGATAGAATGTGGTTAGTTGATGCATAGATGTTAGTGAATGTCATGACTTATAGATGAAATGAATGATCTTATATGTGTTTAGCCTTTGTAGTTGAGCTTTGAATTGAGTTATGATTTCAATGATTCTTCTCCTATGATTTCCACTGAAATTCATATTTAGATGTTAATTCACATGTGTAGTGTGGTAGTGAGTTAATTTCAAGCATGTTGACATGCATTGAGTAAAGTGCTTCTACGAGGTACACATATACACATGTGAGAATTTATGATGATGATGAAGCTTGATATTATGATTATGAATGATACATTAGGGGCTGTTGAGAGCACTTATCATGAATTAAGATTCATGTATACCTTGCCCACATATGTACCATGCTGCATGCATCATGAAAATAAATTTCCAATTGAGGCTTTATCGAGGTTAATCGAATTTGACCGATTGGATGCAATGTGGGAAATTGTGTGCCGGATTGATCGATCGTAGATTAATCGAAACTTGATTGGTCTGAAAGGGCATGTTTTGATTTGAGTGCACTCCCCGGGTTGAATCTAGAGAAATGGAATTATGTGGGGACGAGTTGTGTACTTGTCTTGCAATTGTGAGATTGTTATTATGAGTGTCATCTGGACCCTGAGAATCCAGTGTGGTATGCCGTGTACACCCACTACCACGTGTTCTAGGGTTCCCTGTGTGGGAACTTTGGCTCTCCCCTCCGCAGGAGATGTCCCTGGGCGAACACCCTTGTTCTAGATTCTCTGTGTGAGAATGAGACATCCTTGGCCAGGATTGTCTAGGGCAAGCAGCTTTAGGAATTGACAACCCCAAACTTCTTAAATGCTTGTGTAGAATTGTGGACCATGACATGCCTTCGTGGCCTGGTCTGTGTTCCTGTCTGTGTGACACTAAATTGTGATTACTCCTTGATGGAGGTTGATATGATGTGATGCATGATTGGATATATATGTTAGAGATACATTTCATGTAGGTTGATATGATGTGATGCATGATTGGATATATATGTTAGAGATACATTTCATGCAGGTTGATATAATGGGATGCATGATTGGATATGTATGTTAGAGATACATTTCATGCAGGATGATATGATGTGATGCATGGAGATACATTTCATGCAGATTGATATGAGGAGATGCATGATTGGATATGTATGTTAGAGATATATTTTATGCAGGTTGATATGATGTAAATGGCATTATGTAGATTATACACTATGATGCAGGTTTAGGTGATGTGTATATGTGATCAGAAAATGATACATCTTGTCAATCTTTGATCTAAATGATTTTATTGCAATGCTATCATATTTCCGATGATGATAGTTATATTAAAAACCATTGCTGAGTTTGTTAAACTCACCCCTCTTTCTTGTGTTTTTGCTTGGGGGTTGCATGGTGTGGCACGCAGACGGATAGAATCTCCTCTTTGAGGAAAGATCGGAGACAATTTGGATGAGATCGTGGAGATTCTTATGAGACTCATTTTCCTTGGTTTATGTTTTATGTTTAAAACCTTTGTGTATGGTTCTCTGTTGGATTTATGCCACTTTATACAGTTGTGTTGCTTAAGACCTGTTTTTGAGCCAGTGTGGGCTATGGTTGATTAGCATGTGGGTTTGAGACTAGTCGTTTATTTTGAATTAAGCAACTCTCTTTCTTTTCTACTTATTTACTCTTACTCAAAGGAATGTGCGTACTCCGTAATTCTGTTAAGTCGCTCGTGGTTAGGGTTAAGTCTTCCGCTAAACTGTTTCTCAATTTCCCCCTTGTCGCCCCCGCACGCTTGACCGGCCCCTAGACCGGGCTCGGGTCGGGTTGAGCAGTGTCGGGGCGTGACAGATAGAATTAAATTCTATTATCATGCTAAAACATAAAGTATAAATAAATATGCATAAAATATTCTCTTAATACCACGTTGAATTAAATCAATATTATCGACTAATAGAATCCAACACATTTCTCAAATAAAAAGTAGACAAAATAGTTCTTCACAAAATCTGGTAAATTCAAATAATTTATTTGTAGCCATAATCCGATAAATAAATCAAAATCGGATAAATCATCATTCACATAATGTTGCCGATACCCGAGCGACATACACCCGTACTTGTGGGGCAACAGGATCAGAATGAAGAGGATCTTCCCACGATATCCAACCTCATGGGCGCGCCATATGCCATAATAGGCAGTACTTAGGTGTCATAACTCCGATAGCTTTTGGGCTCTATACCAAATAGCTACCCGTCAAAACCGATTGTAGTTTTTGGGCTTTATACCAAATAACCACCCTTAAAATCCTGTCAAATCATTCGTAAATATATTCTGAGTAATAACAATATTTTAATAAACGTATCACAACAAAATCCCACTAAGAGGCGCACACGACGCTATTATTTTAGTGCATGTCCGCCCTTAATTATATCCATTTCAAAATAATAATTTATTTAAGAGACAAATAAATTATTAAAATATAACACCTAGTCGTAACACGAAATTAGAGTTTAAAACTACCTACACTCGTTAAGCCTATGCTTGCAGTCGGAGCAAAAATGGTGGGTGGCACCTCCCCCTGCTCAGAGACAGTCTTTGCATCTGACTCGGGTGAGGCAGGCAGAACCTCGCCTAGTGTCGGGACAATCTTTTCGCCTGGCTCGTGTGAAGTGGACAGGGCCTCTTCTTGCCTCTGGTTGTTTTTACCTTTTAGAGGGGCTATCTCAAAAAATGGACCCTCTCACAACGTTGGGCACCCTAATTTTAAGTAGAAACGGTTTTTGAACCGGTAAAAACGGACGAGAAATGATTAAGAAACGTATGTTTGAAGTATAAAAACATCGTGGAGCATAGCGAAAGAGGGGAGAAATGGGTTAGGGGCAAATTGGGAACCCCCTCCCCCTCCCCTTTAAATAGAGGACGCCACCTATTGGATGCACGCCACATGGTGCGCATCCAATAAAGGTAAAAAATGCAGCCCGACGGCTAACCACTGGGCTAACATGTGGTTAGCCTACGGCTAACAGTAGGGCTAGCCCGGCCCTGTCGGCTAGCCACTCAGGCTAGGTGCAGGGCTAGCCTGGCCTTGCCGCAAAGCGGCAGGCCTACCTGTCGCTTTGCGACAAGTGAGTTGACGCCCAGCTGACGCAAATTAAAAAGATTCTTTTAAAATTTTCGTTTTTAAATTCAAAACGAAAATTAAAACTTTAAATGTGCGTAACTCCTTACCCCGAACATGGAATCACACGTTCTTAGTACCGTTGGACTCGAATCGATGAGCCCTTCGAAATAAGACCACACAAGGGCATATTTTTTCGCAAACTTAAGGTGGGTCCCACCTATGGCACGCTTCCCAATACCATAGCCCACTAACCCGGTGTCCATTTGACACGTTCTTGGGCTCGATACGTCCGTTTTGCCAAGCCCTAATAAATGTCTTAGGCTTTTCTAAATGAATTCAACTCATGATAGTTGAATTTTAAGAAAAATCATTAATGGGCCTTAAAACCCGCTAATGGGCCCAAACGCCAGAATTTTTATGGGCCCGAATTTTAAAACATAGAAATTCCGGGGCGTTACAGTGTATCTTTGGCATGAAAGTTAACTTAGTTATTTATTTTCAGATGGAAGATGGACTTGTACTTAGATAGATGAGTTGTTCTTATTGAATTTTGAGACGTGTAATAATATCATGTAATTTGATATTTGTATTTGTGGACCTCAGTTATCATAACCTAGATATTTAATTGAATGGTTTGCTTTATATTTAAGAAATAATTTTTTTCTCATAATTTATTGTTCATGCGATTTTAAAAAAACTTTTAAAAATCTGGGTCGCAACAATTTATGTGCATAAGGCCATTTTGTATATTCTGTGAGAATAGGAGACATTTTGATAATGCGTTGTATCTTAAGGCCATTTTGGGAAAATCCCCTATTAATCTAGCCCACTATGAAAATTAAAAGGCACTTTGCTTTTGTGGGAACCTTCCATAGTATAGTCATTAGTGCAACTTTGGCAAATTGAAATTGAGGCATTCTTTTCCTTTCTTTTTCGAAACAATTGAGGAGGTTCCTTTTTGTGCTTTGTATGAGCTAAACATGATCCAACCCAATCAAAATTGCATGTTTAGTTAAATTTATTACACTTAAAAAATACTTATGTTATTACATATTTTTCCCATCCCATAATAAGTATTTGGATTCAAAAATGAAAAAAATGAAGAGAGTTTGGTTATTTTTGTATCCTATTCCACACACTTATTGCTGGACAAAGAGAATATTTTTTTAGTAAATATTATGCATTCTTGTACATTGCAATAATTGCATAATAAAACCACAATGATTAAATGCTTAAACCCCACCAAATAACTAATTGTATCTCCAATTTAGTGTCCACGGCTCCATACGACAATGTTTGCTTAGCACACTCAACAATGGGCAGGCACATTACGTGTACGGTGTGAAGTGCTAGACTCTAAATGGTTTTAGCTTTTGAACACTTTCAAAGCAATGCCAAAATTCAAATTCATAACTATAAAATCAAAATTCTTATACAACCACAATTTTTTAAGTGAAACACAGTGCACTATCTCCTTTCTACATTAATAGCTCCCTATATTAATAGCTTTATTTGGCAAAAAAGTTTGTTCTACTTTAAGAGTTTTATTTTGTTCAAATTAAGTGATTGGATACACTGAAAGTATCGTAAGCTTATTTTCTCTTCTCTTAGATGTGGGTTTCACTATTTAATAAAAACCACTATTTTTTCAAATGTAGTTATTTATTTTGGACGGAGGGTGTATGATATTAATAGAAGTACAAAATACTAAGAATGATACAGAAAAATTATACAAAAGTAGGTTGGCCTAAGGGCCAAACTTATGTCTTATATATTAATACCATTACTATTTTTTAGGGATGTGAGACTAGTTACAACCTTCAATAAATTTATATGTATGATTCTCATTCACTTGAAAGTGGACTTGGGCTCTCAATACACAAATGGGCTTAGCCTATATACCCACTTTCTAACATCAAATATATATATATATATATATATATATATATATATATATATATATATATATATATATATATAAAACTAAAGTTTAAGATTTGTGAAAAGCATGTGACAATAGTTTATATATGTTAAATGCCGATTGTTTACATTTTTAGAAGAGTCAATGACTGTGGTTCTGAACTATACATATAAGAAAATAATATTTATACCATATTTTTTTATATAATAGGTTTTACACCACATTTAATTAAATAAGAAAAGTAGATCTTACCTAATAATATGAGATTTATTTTTTCCTATTTAACCATATTTATAGAAAATACTCCAATTCACCTCAAATGTGTTACAAATGGATTACCACACAAAATTTTCATTTGTGGACAAAATGTGTCATCCAAATGAGAATTTGAGGTACAAATGAGACACAAATGGGTTGCAAAATAGCGCCCAAGTACAAAAACTATTGAGCGGTGCACAAAATGGGTAGTTGTGGCCCATTGGAAGTGGACCGCTTCGCCCGTGGGAAATTTATAAAAAACAATTGCATGTGGGTAGTCATGTGACACTACATGCCATGCATGTGTTGCTGCCACACGGCATGCAATGCATGGTGATACAGCTTTGTTACAATTGCTTATGCTTGGCTCTTGCATTTTGCATAGGGAAAAATTATTTAAATAATAATTAAAAAAATAATTACTGAAATTTCGCCATGTAGGCGCTAGCCAAGCACTAGCGCATGTGTGACTTTTTTTTAAAAAATTTAATTAATTTTGATATTTGGAAGGACGAAATCATCTTTAAGTTGATTTTGTCCTTCCAAATGACGAAATCTATAGGAATCATATGAACCAGTGTTATGTATACATATTATGGCATAAATATTTACTTTGGTTGTCATTTATTTTATCCTATCTTATGGCATAAATATTTACCTTGTCTTTTGAACTTATTATATGTATGACTCTAGCATGCTAATTGTTAGAGTTAGTTTCGAGTTATGTTTTATGATTTTTGCACATATGTGATTTATCGAATGAGATAGAGAAAGTTTAGCTTTGCCATTATTTTGATTAAGAATGACTAAAATAGGTTTGAAAAACGGTCTTGAAGAATGATTCCTTGTAGAAGAATGACTCTCAAAATTATTTTTGAAAATACGTACAAACACGGCGATCGAATTATTGAAAAGGGACGAAGAAAAGGTAATTGTCTCATTGGACGAGCACCCAACCCTATATTTGTAGTCGTTATTAGTGACGCTCCCGTAGCTTGTAGAGGCGAGACTAGGGTTTTTGAAAAGATAAACATTAGAATGAGATATTTTAAAAGAAAAACTGCCTTTTATGAGTCTAGGAACTTAGGATTGTTTTGTTTGTCCAGAGCTGTTGTTGGGTGACCCAATAGAGTTCTGTAGATTAGACAAAGGTAAAATCATAATTTAGTTTGGAATCAGATGCACATTACCCACTATAGCATGGTTATCCCTAACGAAAGGTGAGAACCTTGGTTAGCACCTAACAAAGGGTGAAAACCTTAGTTAGCCCCTAACAAAGCAATGAAACCATTAAGAAGGCTACACGTGCTAAGGTAGACAGTATCATGGGAAGACTCTCCACTATCTTGATCCTGGTGCCCCATGAGCACGGGTGACTTTTCTCTCTATAAGCATAAAGTGGGTTTGCGATGATCCGTGGACAAGTAAAAGGCTATTTCTTTGTACCCGCAACAAAGTCAATAGGATGGAATAAGTGTATGGGACAATTGTAGAAAGTCATGAGAGCTTGCAAACCCTATGAGCATATTTGATATGTAGGAATAAAGTTTAGGGGTAGTTTTGGGTGAGAGGTACACCTTATTTTGACAAAAAGTATTATTTATACTATGTATTTTGAAACTATCATATATTATTTTATGCCTGATAGTATAAAATTTTCTTACTGAGTATTTTAAAATACTCACCACCCCCATATAAATTAGGATCTGATGAAGCTTAGTGTGCAGGCAGAAGGGCCTACTTGGGAATTTTCAAAATGGTTTCAAAGATTTTCAACCGCACTTAAATCATAGTAAGAAGTTTTATTATTTTGTAGCTTGTGTGTTTGTACACAGATAGTATATATAGATGATATATTCTTGGGAAAATGCAATTTTATAACATGCTTATGGTGAGTGGCTTTAGTCGCGAGCTCGGGGAAACTCTAATATTTTTATTAAAACTTTTGTATGTGCTTCCAAAAATCTCAGGGCGTGATCCGACCTCTCTCTCTAGTTATGTGGTTGGCTGTGACAGGCCTACCTCATAGCCTAGTAGGCTGGCTTGACCATGCCCGACCCACTGCCACCTCTACATAAAAACTATATAAATGAAGACAGATACAAGGAAACCAAAAAAAGTCACCAAATTCTTCAAAGGCACATACCACCACTTTAAATAAAGCCTTCCTTTCAATGCCCATGAACGTGAAACCTACAAAGTAAAAGCACAATAATGATAGGCTCACCTTTAATGAGTGATTTCAAGGTGATTCTCTTATTTTAGGAACATACTTTAAATATCAATTGTTTCCATGCGTAGTTTATCCTGGGTTCATTGTTATAAAGGAGCATAAAAAACTCTTCCCATATAAAAGCATTAACACTAATCTCAAACATGCCTAGAATCACGAAATTACATTTTTACTAACAAAATTTTCATTTCAAATGACCAGAAAAAACAAGTTATTTTCACAATCTAAATGTATATTAGTTGTACAACCCAAGTTCTTCCCAAATCATTATCAACTAATTATCTTACCCCCCTCCATGTATAAATTTTACTTTATTCCTTTAATTTTCCTCTATTTTGACAACTCTATTGGCGAGAGATTATTGCAAGTGATGCACACATGTCATTATAGGGTTTTCTTATTCTTCATCTTCCTCCTTTTATTCTTCTTCATACAAACCATAGAAGGTGGAGAGGGATGCAAAGAAAAACCTAAAAACACATTTCCTTTCCTTTTTTTTTAAAATAAGCCAATATATATTTTAAATATTGGTGATATATCTCTTGCAACATATAGGGACAGTTTGGGTTTGAAAATTTTTAAAAATAAAAGTGAATTTTTTGGAATTTTTAATCAATTTAGCATAAAATTGGAATTAAAGTGTGTGATGAAATTTTTTTTTTGGGATAAATTCATATGAAATTTTAAAATAATTTTTAAAACTTTAAACTAACATAATTCTCTCTCCCAAATTCAGATATAAATATTCTTAATATTATTATACTCATATTGACGAATCATATCAAACAAGACTTCAAATAAGTAAATTATCTTTAATTTTTTAAATATGACCCACATGTATAATAATGCTTCTTGAGGCTCGTATTAATATTAAAAGTAATAATTAAAAAATAATAGAATCTAAAATTTTAAAATGGGAGGTTAAGAGCGCTAAAATATACAAAATTATCTCATTCGATGATTAAGTTGAAATTGAGTCTGAATATTCTAAATATTGATTTTGAAATCCCGTCCAATTGCATTCCATGCTCACATGACTAGAAACAATCATGTTAACTTGAACAACCCATCAGAAGCTTCAAATGGGCTGAAACAAAAAACTCCCACAATGCTCCTTCCCAGGCCTATCCCTACACCCAGCCCATAGTATTATGGGCCAATAGCCTCCACTTTGGCCTGCAGCCCAATATCGCCAGCTGCAACCACCCCAAGTACTACTGAACCAAAATATCCAAAGCCCGCAGTCCGTCCTCTCTCTCTCTCTCTCTCTCCGCTATTTAATGCCTCGGGCTTGTGGCTTAAACCCTACACCAGGAGAGCACACGAGCTCTTCCTCTCGTCCATCCAAATCTTTCTTCGTCGGCTTTCTTGGATTTCCCATTTCTTCATTCTTGCCCCCAACCATGGCGGAGGAAGAGGTCGCCCAGGCCCAGTCTCCGCACACTGCGCCTGCCGATCACAAGCGGAAGCTCGACGACCTGGAGGCCGGAGATGGGCCGGAGCAGGAGGCCTCGAGCCCTCGGCCTGCGGAGTCAGCGCCGCTCGCGGATGTGAAGGCGAATGGGGTTTCTGAGGACGCCCAAGATGCCGATCTGGAGGCGCAGACGGAGCAGGGCTCGCCTGAGCTGGTCCCGGATGGCGTTGAGGCGAAGAGGCCTCGTTTGGAGGAGAAAGAAGAATCGGACGTTACTGGTAGTTTCACGTTTTCCGCTTCTGCTTTTTTTTTTGAACGTTTGGATTATCATCGCTCATGTGTGTACTAAGTAGTGAAAAATGGCAACCCCATTTCGGGAAGAAACCGGAATTGCTATTTTAGGGTTTGCGAACCTCATAGGATAGGAGACATCTAATATAAATTTGCAATATCTATTTCAGAATGGTAGCTAGACTGCTCAACATTTGGGAATGTTGTCATCAAGTTATTTTGTGTGTGTGTGTGTGGGGGGGGGGGGGGGAGCCAGTCTACAACCAGGATTGGAGGATTAGCTGAAATGGCTAGTGTCTTTAAAGTTTTATTAGGTCACTTGTTCTTTTTTTATATGTTCACATCTTTGAAACATTGTAACAGAGAACCGACATATACATATATCTGGATGAAAGCTTATCTGTCATTCACAACTTCATTCTGTCGTTTAGCTTGCATGCGGATACTTGTTATTTATGGGGAATCAGATCTTTTTCTTGTTATAACGAGATAAGTGAGGTTATTTTTTCCGTTTAAACCAACTTCCTTTTCTTTCTACAGCGCTTGATACTTCTCACGAAGAGCAGAAGCTAGAGCTCACTTCAGACGGAAACCAACTGTCTCCTGCTGCTGAGATGGAAAAAGCTCATTTGACAGAAGTTGGGGAAGAAGAAATACAGCCGTCTGAAGGAAACACGGAGCCTGATGGAAATGCCCAAGTTTCCTCTTTGACAGAAGTGCAGGAGTCTACTAATGGAGCTTCCCAAGAGGATTTGCCTGTAAATGAACAGCCCAATCTGGATGGCGAGATGATGTCTCGTAAGATTGAAGTTCCCAATAACAAGGTGTGAATGTACTGTTCTTGATAGAGACCCTACACATACATTTAGATGTGTATATTGGTGAAGCGGTTTCTGTATGCGATTTAACTTAGTTTTTTCTTATTGATGTCTTAAGTCCCTGATCTTTGCTCTCTAATTAAATACTTGTTGCAGGTTGGAGTTCTTATTGGAAAAGCTGGTGATACAATTAGGTACCTGCAGTATAACTCGGGAGCAAAAATTCAAATTACGAGGGATGTTGATGCAGATCCTCATTCTTCTATACGACCAGTGGAATTGATTGGGTCTTTGGAAAGTGTCACCAAAGCTGAACAATTGATCAAGGATGTTATTGCTGAGGTTTGAGCGTTTTTTCTTCAGTTTAATCCTGTGCATTTTCATTTTTATCGTCTACATATACATATGTATTGAGCTGCTTTATATGGTTAGTCTCGTCGGTTCTTTGTATGTTAATGCTGTTCTATTTGGTTTTGTTTTCTTGCAGGCTGATGCCGGTGGTTCTCCTTCACTTGTTGCCAGGGGTTTTGGCAACACCCAACTAGGTTCTGAGCAAGTCCAAATTCAAGTCCCTAATGAAAAGGTAGGTTTCATGTTCCAACCATTAATCCACTTAATTTGTCAGATAACACTGTTAAGTTTTCAGTCAGATGATGCGATATTGTTTTTTTCTTTGAAGAGTTTCTCACTGGTTTGGCTTGACTTAGCATATTAAGCACTTTTATGGATCTTGCTTGCTGTTAGAGACAAGCTTATGCTTTTGGCCTTTACTAATGTAGGTGGGATTGATCATTGGCAAAGGTGGTGACACAATAAAAAATTTGCAGACCAAATCTGGGGCCAGAATTCAGGTATTTTCACATGTTCATATGCTGAATCATGCATTGCAGTCAACCCTAGAGAATACTCATGTCCTTGTATCTGTAAATTAGTTGATACCACAACATCTTCCTGAGGGTGATTTATCTAAGGAAAGAACTGTTCGTGTCACTGGAAACAAAAGACAAATTGAGATTGCGAAGGAAATGATCAAAGAAGTCATGAATCAGGTCTGTTTGCACAATTTCTTTTGAGTGGAAGATTTTTAGTCCGCCAATGCAATGAGAAACATCTATGTGTTGGTTCTTCAGATATAATCAGTGCTGAAGTATTAGTTAAAATGTTCTTGCCATTTTTATTTGCTTTTCTAATCTGAAATATTCAGTGTAAATGTTTGAACTAAATATCGGCACGTATGTAGTATTTCTTTGTTTTGGCTTTGCTTTGATCACCTTAGTATAGTGTATCGTGTTGGATGCTTGCCTTTAACACGGAGGGAATACTGATGGTATTTTTTGTTAGTGTTGATAGCCCAAAAGAAAGGATAGTAAACCACTTAATGACATTTATAATATGAGTTTCCTTTTGCAATGCATGAAATATATAATATTTGTTTTAATTACTGTGGTTAACATTTTACCAGTGTATGTTTGTTTTTTGCTCTGCGAACGTCCAATTGTCATTTACTGTTATTTTGTTTTTTATGTTATATCATGCCTCTCAAGTACATATTTGAAAATGTTGTCTTGTTAAGTGTCTCCCTACCCAGAGTTTTCTATGCACGTGAATGCTATTGATAAGAATTGCAAGGAATTAGTTCAATTGTATTTTTGAAAAGCTGTAGATGCCATACTAGTAAAGTTATATGTGGTTTTGTAGTTCCTGAGAGTTAATTTTCAAAAAAGCTGCGAAGTGTAGATGTTGATGTAAATGCTGTTACTTGTAAAATCTTCAACCATGTGTTACGTCATGTATGATTACATGCTCTAGAACCACCTGCGGTCGTGTTGCTAGAAGATAACTGCTGAGTTTTAACATATAAGATGGAAGATGTTATACCTGAGTAGACACTTGACGAGGATCCATGCATGATACATGTGAATGAGCTGTAATGAATAGAAAGATCTTCCATGCAGTCTAAAGATGCCAGATACCATATGGTTTATTAACAAGAAGTGTGCCGATTTCGAATTTCGTTGGCTTTCATTAATGCAGATTGTTGTGGCCATACCCATTTCATAAGGAGTCAACGACTTGGTTTGATGGTGTACCAATAAACAACCATTCTTCACTCTGATCCACTGAAGAGGTGATATCGGTCAGTATTTAACCTTTCTTGGAAATGCTGAACAGTTATAGTTGGTAAGGATCATGATTTGAAATTTACTAGGGCTGTATGATGATAACCCTCGTAGTGCTGTTTTGAGGTGTCCAATGTTTCCATGAATGTGCCTTACATGAGAATCAGTAATTGATACCTGTTACTGAGTTAAAGCATTTGCAACAATTCCTATTCTGTGACCTAGATTGACGATTTGATGTTATCAAAAGGAGTACTAAAAGGGTTTCTTCCTAACTTTTATCTGTCTTGCTCTAGTTAGAGGTTCTAAGATTCTGCCATAATCATTGTGTCTTCATGTGGAAGAGCAATAATACATCATTTCATCCACATCCATGTCATTTAATCTTTTCCTAATTAAGTTTTCATGTGAATCCCTTTGAAACTTGTTGAAAGAATATGGACTTTTATAACGTGTTTTGGTGTCATTAGTTGGAAATAATTTCTGCAACATAAACTGAGTTAACATTTCATGTTACAAATGGTGCTTGGGTGTTTTTATCTGATATATACCTTTTTATTTGTGTCGCTGTGAGGAAATAATCACAAATGAGTAAATGTATGCAAAGTAGATGTAGCAAGGTGGATGCTGTTCTGGGTGCAAATCTACATTGGACGTGCTTATAACTTTCTGTATAGAGTAGTAAACATGTAGATTAATGCTAGAATTATCATTCATGATATGTGAAAGAGAACTGAAATTTGGCACCTGCTATAGCAATGCTACATACTACCCTAAGTCCAGTGATGCTGCGACTGTCTACTTCTGTCTCAACCTTGGTTTTTTCCAGACACTAATTTTAGTAGGAAATAGTTAAGAAGCGCCTGCTGCTGCTGTCTACTTCTGTCACAACCTTTGTTTTTTCAAGACACTAATTTTAGTCAGAAATAGTTAAGAAGCGCCTACCTAGGCGTGGGCAGGTGGGTATTTAAAACCCACCTGCCCCCCAAATGCACGGGGCCATTTGCGCCTGGTGCATATTAACGGGTCCCATTTTAGTATGTTTGCAGTTTTTTAGTTTAACCATTAGATAGTTGTGTAAATCGTTACCCTGTTCCTTGCTAAATAGGCAGTTGAAGATATTTTCTTGACAACCAAGTAGATCTTTAATGTTAAAATATGCTGCTTGTGTTGGAAGAAATCTGGATATAAGATACTTTCAACTCTTTTTTGGAATTTTTGGTTGGGTATGTTTAGAACATCATGACAGAATACACTGGCTGTTTTTTTGCTAACATGGCTAGTCCCTTAGTCAGGGGGAGATACTCTGCTGGAAGACTTGAAGCGTTATAGGCTACCAACTTTTCAATGGGAAAGATGTTTTAGCAAAAAAAAATGGTATCAAAGATGTAACTAGCATCATATATCGTTTGAGCAGATCAGTTTTTTTTACTACTACTTGTTCAGCTGAATTAGATAGTCTCTTTGCACATGTTACTCCAATTTTCCATATGATGGATTTTGTCAATGTTTATAGTTTCTTTCATGCTACTGCTTACTGAGTTCAAGTGCACACAGTTTTCACATTTTTATTTTAAAGCAACGGTTTGGCTTAGCATATGCTACAATTAACCAAGTGAGTTGTGGCCAGTTTGACACCCAGTTGTAATATACAAAGTTGGTTGTTAGAGTAGAAGCATTTTGTTAGGAACCAGATGCATGGTGAATGGAGGCTACACTTATGAAAAATGAATTGTTTTTAGCCTTTTGATTTTAACACTTAGATGGTAGGAGAAACACCAGATTTTTAACATGTTATGCATTATACTATAAGGCTGATTACATATTTGAAGGTGAAATGAAATGCCTTGCCTTGTGCCTCACACTTCTTCTAATGTTGGTGGATGGTTAGTATGTGAACTTTGTATCTCTCTCCTTGGTTTGAATGCTTATTTGGGTACTGAAAAATTGTTAATAAGGTGATTCCTAATGTTGTAGCTATTATTTCTCTAGTAGCAATTATGTGGTAGCTTAAGCTACCCCCATTTTTGGTTTATGTTCATGGAATGCTTCAGCATTAAAATTTCCAATTTGCATGTTCTTTAGATTTATCTACTATTATTTTTGAAGCTGTGTGTGTGTTCTTTCCTTTATCTGATAGCTGCTTGTTTATTCAGACTGCCTCAAGGCCATCACCTCTTTCTGCTGGCTATGGCCAGCAGGCTTTTCAGTCGCGGGGACATTCTGGTCCACCTCAATGGGCTTCCCCTCGTGGTCCACCTCATCCGACACAAGGGATAAATTTCAATTATCAGCCGAGGGGTATGTACTCATCTCAGACACAACATTACCCACCTCAGCAATATGGTGGTTACCCACACCAAGCCCCAGCGCCAAGAAGCAGTTTTAATCCTGGCTGGGAACAGAGGCCCATGGGGCCAATGCAGGGTCCACCTCAAGGTGGTGGGTATGATTACTACGGGCATGGGGGGCCACCACATGCGGCAGTTAACCCAACGCTGGGTCATGCTCCTCCTGCTCCACAACCTTCTTCTATGCAACCAAATTACCCTTATGGACAACCACAAGGTTCGGACTTTGGGCAGCCAGCAAACTACTACCACTCAGCTCCTAACCCCCATCAGGGTTATGATAATCAGGCACCTCCGCAACATTTGTATGGTGGCTCTCAGCCAGGGTACCAGCATCAGCCCCATGGGGCGCAAGCATATGGTCAACAACCTTATGGTAAACCAGCTTATGGAATGCCACCCTCACAGGGGCCGCCACCTCAGTCTTATGGGATGCCGAGACCTGGTCAGTCAGGGGATGCACCACCCTATCAAGGGCCTCCAACATCAAATCCTTCCTATGGGCAGACTGGTGTGCCAGCACAGCAGCAGTTTCCATATGGTTCAAGTGCACCGCCTCAGCAATCCTATCCGTATGCAGCTGCTCCAGCCACTAATGACGGATATGCGCAGTCAGCCTCTGGCCCAGCACCTGGTTATGGCCAGCAAGTGGGAGGTTCTGCTCCCTATAGTCAAGGTGTGACAACTCAACCAGGCTATGCGCAGGGTGGACAACCGGCTACCTATGGGCAGTACCCATCCGCACAACCAGGCTATGTTGAACAACCGGTACCAAACAATGCAAGTTATGGTGCGTACCAAGGCGCAGCTGATGCTGGTTATAATAGTGGCTCTGCTGCAGTCTATGGGGCTCCAGCAGGTAACCAGACTGGCTACGGGCAGCCAAACACAAACCCGTCAACCTATGAACATGCCATGCCTCAGCCGAATTATGGGGCTAATGCTGGATCGGCCCCTGCAGGTTATGCCAAGAGTGCCTCTCCTCAGCCTGGATTTCCTCAGTATGAAGCTGGTCAAGCGTATGCTCATCATTAGTGCTGTTTATTGTTATACTGCACTATAGTAGTTTCGCCTTATTCCGTTCAGATTAGGTGTTCCGCTTTACTTTTTTAGAGATATTCAGGTTTTTCTCAGTTTTGGGTTTTTTGGATGGTGGGATGGATGGCTTTGAGAAAACGTTGAATTATACGTCCTTATCTGTTCGAGGAAGCTCTACGGTAATGTCAACTGTCTGAGAACATCTTTATTAATATGGTCGTGTCGTTCATCCTAACACTTTGTTGCCTCTCCTTCGGCCCTAAGATGAATAGGGATTTTAGTTGATCCTAGCTTGTCAACTCGTTTTGGAAAATAGATATGGAAAATACAAAATTCATAAAATCTATAGCCCCAATAAATAACTTACCGGCAATTTTGATTTCAGGCACAGGATGGAGGGGTATTTTCATTTTGCAGGGAGATAGAAGACTATATTTTGGTGTATTTCGATCTATTAAAGTTTTTGTGTATCTTAAAATATTTTAAAACTACCCCCTTTAAATGCCCCTTTTTCTTCCCTATTTCACCTATGTTATTATCTATTCACCTTGGGACTAAGAGGCTGAGTTGATAGTCAGCCTTCCTTCCTGGCCAGCCCACACTCTGTAGTATGATACGTTTTGGTGTACAGCAGGATGCGTTTTTGTATAGCGTGGGATGTGTTTTAGTGTACAACATAATGTATTTTAGTGTATAGTGGGATGCATTTTGGTGTACAAGGGGACATGTTTTTGGTATATTATGATGCATTGATATATTTTGGTACATTTTGATTTTCTATGATGAAAATGCAAGAGTATTAGCTGTGTGTCGGGATGTGTTTCGTTGCAATTTGATTTATTTTGGTGCATTTCCATATTTTTCAGTTTATTTCATGTGTTTTGACATCTCACAATGAATATGAAGTAGCTGTAGATTGAGGGAAGACACATTAATTGTACTTAATTGACATATTTTCACTTCTATGCAAATCAAGGACTCTTTTCATCATTTCTTATTTATCACATCTCCCCCGGTAAAGGATTTGATTTTTTGTGTATTTTTACAACTTATATTCGTATCAGCTTGAAATCAAATATTGTAACAATGACAAAGGACCCATTTGAAACAGCTTTTAGTAAGAAATAATTAAAATATTAAAAATAATCTACATGTAGATTAGCAAGACAATTTACAATGTATAGCATTTGTATGATAGTTGTCACTAATTATGTTCACAATTTATCATAATAGACCCCGTTTGTTGGTAACTTATATTCTCCAGTAAGGCTGTCAATGGAATGATACGATTATAATATGTCCTCGTATCTTTATCCATAATCATTCTATTAGCTAAATTGTCACCCCCTAACCTGAGCCGGTTAGAAGACAAAACAACTTTAACTCACCAACCATGATTTAAATCATTATACACAACTACTATTTTGTTTAAGAATAATTAAAAGAAAATAAATAAATTAAACTATTACCATTAATTATATTACTAAGTATCCTTATACAAATCCTGAATAAAGGCATGATAAAATCCAATGCCTTCAAAGCTAATAGAAAAATATATGAATTTAATATCCGTCAAAATCTAGCGGATCACCACTAACCCAAATACTTTAATCAAAAGTGAGGAACTACAAGTTATGACCTCTATGTGTTAGAATCTAAAGCAACCTTATGATTTATAATGCGATTAATCATTATCAAGCAACACAAGGATTTTTACATGAAAATCCAAACCGAGAGAAAACCATGGTCAACTATTCTCTTAGCTGAATCCATACACTACATGCTAAGAACTTACAAGACACAAGGGTATCAACCTCAACCCCAACACTAAAAATCCTTTCTCTAGATGAAGTTGTTGGTCATCAAGTAGCCTCCTTGGTACATTTCTCTTTAAGCTTACTCTTTGTCTTCTCTAAAATACTTCTTTAATTAAAGCTCTCCTTAATTATTGATGTAGAAGCCTTTTCAAGTTCCTTGTAAAGAACTCCTCTTTAGTACCTTTGTGTTGCCATTTGTGATGTATTTTAATCACTCAATCTTTATACCATAAGATATTTATAAAACTGGGCCCCTCATGAATTTTCTCTCAATATGTAGGTAATTTAGGGAAGAACCCTATTAATTAAGCTCTTTGTTTCCTCTCAAAAATTTTGCTTCTTATTTTCTCAATTCGTCTAAAACGAGTCTTTAAATAGTTTGTTAAATCAGCTATGGTTTTAGTCTCTTAGTTAGAAAGTAACTTATTTTGAATTTACTTAAACTAGGTACTAGTCATAGATCAATTGATAATTTCACAGGGCAATCAATCGATTGTTCCCTATTTTGTTTGAACTCTTTCCTCATCGATCAATCCTTCATACTAAATGATCTATCAATAAAGGTTCTGAAATTCGTATGTTAATTTTCTCAAGCTTCTTAATCTTTTTACCTCAACCAATGATATTTTTAATAAGAGTTTCAAGATCTAAATCTCCAACTTCACTCGAGTAAGTAACATACATGATGAAGCAATTAAGCACAAAACAATCACAAGCAAATTGAGACAATTTCTAGCGAACATAGGAAATGTAAAAATATTTACTTTTGGGAGATCAACAAGAAAACAAGTAATTTGTAGCAAAAATTAATAAATATTACAAGATCATGAAAACCCTCAACAAATAATTAGAAGTTTAATATCCTTATAAGTTTAGAGGAACACTACAATGCCTCTAGTCTAAATACCTTACAAAGGTTGATGGTAAGATATGACCTCTATGTGCAATATTAACAAAGCAAAATTAAACTACTACTAGTGCAAAGTAAAACTATCAAACATGCAAACACAAACATAGAATAATTTTTACGTGAAAACCCAAATAGGAAAAAAATTACGGTCAACTAATTTCTTTGCTTGAATCAATGCACTATGAAGTAAGAGTTTATAAGACTAAAACTACTAACCTTTACCCAATCTAGAAGTCCTTTCTCTAGCTAATTCCACTAAGACACCTCCCTGATCATTTTTCCTTTGAGCTTGATCTTTGTATTCTTTAATAGAAATCCTCAAATCTAAGCCCTCTTCAATTGTGTTTTGATGCCTCCTCAAAAGCCCTTTATGAACATGCATCTTCAACAACTTATGTTGTTTGTGGTGTCTCTAATAACTTATCTTTAATTCATAAAGTGTTTATGAAATAAAACACTCACCTTTCATTAATTTTCTCTCTAGTACGCAAGGTGATTAGGGAAGAACTTTAGGCAAAAAATAGTCTTTTTTCTCTATGAAATTCTCCTTTCCCTCTCTCTAATTTGTCACAAATATGCCTTTAAATAGTTTTCTAAGTCAACTATAACAAGAAATAAACTGATTTTGGATTGACTTAAACTAAGCAAGTAGGTGATTGATTGTTCCCTGCTTTGTTCAAATTTAGACACCCAATTGTTTGATCCTTCCTCAAAATAATATATCAATTAGGTTACTGGAATTCATCTGTTTAAGCATTGATCAATCCTTTAAGCCTGTAATTGGTCATTTTTATGTTATTGTGATCGACAAGTTGTACTATTGATCGATTTTTTAACAAATTGGACGATTGATATGTCTACTATAAAAATATCAAAATCATTCAAGATCAATCAATTGATTCTTAAGGATGATCGATAGATTTTGAACATTACTTGCAATTTTTGTTCTTTTTGTCAAAAATATTTACTAAAGGTTTTCTAAGATAAATCAAAGTGTTTGTGCATGTGAGTTTGTGAATAATTTACCTTTGAGACTTATCACTCTATTAAGTCTTTCATCTTGAAAATAAAAACTTTTTAGTTCCTCTTTTTTAAGTTAACGAATTGTAGATCTGATTTTGATCACATTACTAATCTTTATTAGATTCCTAGGACTTAAAATTTTACTATTTGGACATAATTTTTTCATCAAAATTAAACCAATTACAAGAGATATACTCATATGTTTTAACAAAGACATGAAATTAACCACAAGCAAGTAAATCAGCAAGTGAAAGTCACTTGCCTCACGATTTGAATACCAAAAACTCAATTTTGAAGGAGATAGAAGGAAAACTCTTTCTTGATCAAAACCCTAAATCAAGCAAAAAATTCCCTAAGGTGAGAAATCACAATATCTATACCAAAATGAAGAGCAAAGGAAATCCCATTCCTCTTACCTTGATTCAATCCAAAAACTTTAAAACAATCCTTTCATAGCATAACAACATGAAGTAGAATCTCCCAAGTAGGTGTTCTAATGGTAGGGAATTCAAGTTCTAGGTTTTTTAGGGAGCTTTAATGGTAGAACAATGGAAGTAGCAAGGAAGAAGAAGAAAGAAGAAGGGGGGAAGAGGAGAGGAGACAAGTTTGGAGAGAAAGGGAGGGGAGAGGGGATAAAACAACACAAGAGGGAGGGAGGGGGCAGGAAAAATAGAAGTGAGAGAGGTGTAGGGTGGGTGAGCTCTCTTATGGGAAGAGTCCTTCCTAGGGCTACTTCCCTTATTGGCTTGCAACTCCTTCCAAGATTAGCAAATAGGATAAAACCAAATCAAATTAGATCAAATCGGCCCAAATTTGGTATTATCTTCAGCTTGGTGCCAAAGCAAGTTTGATAGAGGGGCCAATGTGCTTGGCCGACACATGCCTAGCCTAACTAGGTTCCGTGTACCCGTTTAGCTGCATATCTGATTTCCATCAAAAGGAGCAAAAAAATAAAAAAAATCTCAAAAAATAGCTAAAAAACATAAAACAAAAATCATGGGTGTTACAATCTCTCCCAAATGCCTAAAGGAATTGTTCATGGTGGCTTTTTAGGTTGCATTTGCATGTTGATTTGCTAGAAACCCATCCTCCATAGGCCGCCAAGCTTCTCTCGCAAGTCAAGTATTGACTTCATGATCAAAAGAATGACATTTTGTGCAAACTTGATAATGCCATCTGTATTAAACCATTTGTGAAAAACTGATTGATCCTCAATTCCAAGTTCACCATGTGGAAGCTTCAAATTCTGCTTAATTTCAACACAAACTCTGGCAAATATAAGAACTACCCTACTTGATATAGGAGGGTCATTGCATAGAGGAGTGCCTAAATTGCTTATGATCATACCTAGACTCTCTTCTGCATAATATTGATTCGAAAGATGGGGATAACATATCCATATGGGGATTGTGTTAATGATCTATCCTATTGGTTTCATTCCCAGATGCCATTGATAGAGAATCAATGGGCGCTCCCATCAACAATAGTGTAGAATTCAATATCTTCTCACAGTCTTGAGTAGAAGTGAATTTAAAGAGGAAGAAGCCATATGATAAAGGCTGCATCTTAAAGGAACTTGATAAAATTTATCATACTTTTATCCCCCATATACTTGGAAATGCTATTTAAATATGAAGGGTAAATTTAGGAGGAATGCGCAACACATCAAGCAAAATGGCACTGACACTTTATTTTGGCTTGACCCTTGGACTAGTCTAGGAACTTTTTTAGTAGTGTTTGGTAAAAGAATGATTAGCTAAATGTCAAGTGATCTCTACCGTTCTATTTTTTAATGTCTTCATAATGGTAATTGGATTTTCTAGGAGGATGATAGCTTGCGCATCTCTCACTTTCTGAATCATATTAATTCTTTAAAACCATCTTCATCTATTGATGGTGATTCTTTTATTTGGGTTCATTCTACTTCGGGCTTCACTTCTAAATCAGCCTATAATTCTTTTTAGCCCAATCAAGCCCCATTTCTTTGGTGGCCTATTATGTGTGTAGCACCTCGAACTCTTTAAATTAGTTTAAAGGTCAGAGTGCCACCAATTCGTAATAATAACAGATGGGCCAAGATCAACCATGCACAGAAGAGTAACTATTCATTAATTTACGGAATTACAAAAAGCTTTACAAGACAAGGCCTATCGCGCCTTAACAAAATCAAAGTCGTGCATCCAAAATCAATACATAACAAAAGAATGTAATAACGTAGATCATTTGAAGTTCTACAAGCAATTTTCATTGACATCATCTTTATTGTTCGGATCTGCAACGTCTAGGGGTGGGTGAGTATAATTATACCTATTAGATAGAGTTAAATTCTATTAGCATGCTAAAACATAAAGCATAAATAAATATCTTATAATCATTTATATTCAAAAGTCAACTCAAAATAATATTATCGACTAATAGAATCCAACACATTTCTTATATGAAAAGACAAATAAAATAGTTCTTCATAAAATCCGGTAAACTCGAATAAATTGTTCATAGCTAGAATCCGATAAATAATTTAAAATCGGATAAAACATTATTTATAGGATGCCGCCAATACCGAAGCGACATACACATGTGCTCGTGGGGCAATGGGATCAGAATGAAGAGGATCTTCTCACAATATTTAACTTCATGGGCGTGCCATATTCCATAATAGGCGGTACCTAAGAGTCATAACTTTGATAGCTTTTGGGCTTTATACTAAATAACTACCCTTTAAAACCAATCGTACTTTTTGGACTTTATACCAAATAACTACCCTTTAAATCCAGTCAAATCATTCGTACATGTATTTCAAATAATAATAATATTTTAAAGAATGTCGACGAAATCCCACTAAGTGGCATACACGACACTATTATTTTAGCGCATGTATTTAAGAGGCAAATAAATTATGAAATAGAAAGCCTAGTCGTAGCATGTAATTAGAGCTTAAAACCACCTACACTTCGTCTTTGAAATTGACTGTAGTAATGGCCGGCGGTCAGAGCCTTGTTTTGTTCCCAGGTTTACCAGTGGCAGGCGGAACCTCCTCTTATACTGGGACAAGATCTATTTTTGGGCTCGGAAGCGGCAGATAGAGTCTCCCCTTGCATCAGGATGATTTCTCCTTCTGGCTCAAAAGCAGTGGATGAAGCCTCCTCTTGTGCTGAAGTGGTGGACAGAGCCTCCCCTTACCCTAGGTTATTTTCTCCCTTTAGAGTAGCTAACTCGAAAAATGGACCCCTCTACAACATAGAGCACCCGCGAATTAATTAGGAACAGTTTTTGAATGGAAGAAATCAGATGAGAAATGGCTTAGAAATGGGCGTTTAAAGCTTAGAAACCGGTAGAGCTCAAAGGAGAAGAATGGGAGAAAATGTGGGATGAGTTGGAATTCCTCCCCCATCCTATTTATAATAAAAGAAAGCCGTCGGATGTGTGGCACATAGCGTATATTTGACAATTTTAAAAAACCATCCTACGTTAGCGTTGCAGCCATGGGAAACCATGGCCATGGCTAGCCTGCAGCACAGGCTTACTGTTGCAGGCAATTCCATGTGTTGTTGCCTACATTGCCGACCTAGCCGCCACCGCCGAGCTTCATCCTCTACCCCGATCGCTAATTGCAATATCCGTTGATGACTTCTGTTCTCCTCCAACGTAAATGCTCCACCTCCAGCGAGCATAAGACATCACGCCAAGGGAAAATAATGACAATCTCATTGAGAAAGATCATTTCTTTTGGCCCTCTCTACTTTCTCTCCATTTGCATGATTAAAGGGTAGGGTCTTTAGTACTTTAGCTGTGCACCAATTTCTTATGGTATGCAAAGTATTGTTGGTTGTTGATAGAGATGTAATCTTGACTGTATAGTGTTGACATTGAAGCTTTTGATACATTTGGATTGAAGATTTTTCTACAAGGAATGTCTTCTAAATTTCGTGAGCTGTGTTAATGCAAGTAATTGGCCATCATTCCATTTTTCCTAGTGACTATAATTATCTATATATGTTATGGGGCAAAATCTATTTTTGGAATCCATCGAGCCCATACCAGAATCAACCATATCAACCTCTTTATGGAATGATTTACCCTATTGCTTGATTTAGGATTTAATTAAAAGACTTACCTTTATAAGACAACTCATTGATCATGTATTTGTTTATAAATGCATGCAATACTTGTATGATGCGGGCAAGCATTAATAAACACAATTTTCTTCCTTTTTATCCTTATTCCTCTCTTCTTCTTCCCTACCTCCGGAATTGGGTTGTGCCCCTTCCGGTCACAACATTGGCCTGCAACACATCCAAGAGCATAATGGGTAGTACAATGATCCATCTAGGCTGAAGGATGGAGTCGAGCATGGGATTGAAATCATGAGTTGGGCTGAACTGCACAGGAATGTGGTTGGTCTCGAAGTGACCATGGCCCAACCCACCTAATAGTGTGGAGTCTTCGTCTTGTTGAGGAAGGAAGACCGACTGCGGATTGTGGCTTGTAGGTATGCCGGAAAGGGGACCGACGATGATGGGGTGGCCATGGACAGGGCCAAGGGCATCAGGGGAGCCATGGTCAGCAGGGGCAGCGGTCGTGGTCCACCGGTGAGGCCAGGCCAGTGTTTGAACAACCTTGGCCAGCAAGTGTTTGGCCATTCTTGCCGTCCGTCTGGAGTCATGGTCTTCCTCCGACACAAAGATAATAGTCCAATTAATCTGATTCATATAAATAGGAAACAACAATGCTAAATTGATAGAGATCATTAGAGTTATAAAGTGATCTTCCCTTAATTATCGATTTATTTTCGATGTTGTTGTCAGCTCTGGAAAATTTCCTTGGTGGCCTCTTCCCTCTCCCCGGTTGAAAACTGAGAACCCCCCTTAGAAGCCGTAATTAGCCTATTTTATAGGCATGAGGATTCCTAATTCCCTTAGAAGTTGGGTCAAAGCCTCCTCACTTCGGTAACCTTATTGGGCCCTAAAAATTTATTTTTGTCATTTTAATTAATCATGCCCGTATAGTAACTTAAACGGACAAACATGTCTAATTTCGGTAAATGGGCCCTTCACGTTATGATCAACTTTGAATAGTATATCTCTTATCCGATCTCCGATTAGCGCGTTGGTGGCGTTTCGAAGATCTTTCTTTCTACTTTCCATCCATATAGTCCGAGTCACTAATTCCAACCAATGATCAAGTCATTCCTACAAAAAGTTAAGGGGGTCCAACACCCTAATTTTCATGTGGTTGACTTTGGGAATTTAGAAAATTCTCAGATGTTACATGCACATGGTGGAGTATCAAGGGAAAACTCATTCCCTAAGTGGCTCTGTTGCCCCCTGAGCATGGAGGTAGGTCATTGGGTATCATAGCTTGTGGATTTGATTTGATACTGAATTGATTGGTTTTTTGACTAAATTACTATTGATAAAAGATTTTGTGAAAAAGTAGCTATATTGATTTTTCAAAGATTTTCTGCTTAGCACTCCTTTAGATTTTAAATCAACATACTGATTATAAATGTACTCACCCACCCCTAGATTCTATAGGTGACGCAACAAGTGCAAAAATGGAAGAAGAAAAGATTTCTAAATAAATTATCTGTTTAATGCACTAAAAAACTATGTAATTATTTATATGGCCGATGTGTAAAGGCACAATGTACCCAAAGAATTATAATCTTTGTATAACTATTAACTCTACGCATAGTGGTCCCTGGCATGTGTAATAATATTATATTTTGTTGACTA
This sequence comes from Saururus chinensis, assembly GCA_035235625.1. Taxonomy (NCBI): domain Eukaryota; kingdom Viridiplantae; phylum Streptophyta; class Magnoliopsida; order Piperales; family Saururaceae; genus Saururus; species Saururus chinensis. The sequence continues at coordinate 53,418,006 of CP141140.1, forward strand.
TGTTATTCAATAATTACATTTCAATATTTTTGGTTATGCAACGACTCCGGTATATTCTATGATAATCATGTGATGATATGTTAAGAGATTTGTGACTGTATTGCACCAACAATTTTCATGTTTGATTATGTGCATTACACATGTCGAATAGAACTATTATGATTATTATATCATAGAAAATGACAACTGTCACAATTACATTAAAATTTATTAAAATAATTAGAACCTTAAACATGTGCCAAAGCTCAAAATATCATCATAAATATAACACTTATAACAATATGTAGGAAATGACCATAAAAATATTATTTATACCATACATGCTAATAACATTAAAAAGTTTTTAACAATAACTCATACACATAAACATGTTTCTAAACTCATCATACAATGATATACTAAAGGAAAAACATGTATTTTATGAAATATTAAGCTATTCATATACACATGATGCAAGAGGATGCATGATTTTTCTAATTCATAAATATCAACAAAAAATCATAACATGTATAACATGAGACATTTATCTATTCAAGTACACATATACTCATACATACAAGCATAATCATTATAAACCTATTACTCTTATATGGACATAAGAGACATCATGTTTAATGATTTTATATCATCATAAATGCACATTTAAGGAATAAAATAAGATTATTTATACCACTTTCCCTACAGAATTCATATATATCATATAAATATAGTTTTTAGAGACAAAATCATAATAAATCATTGAGACTTCAAACATTCCACAATTTTTTACTAAGAACTACTAACAGAATATTAAGTCTATATAAAATTTTGTACCCTAAAAATCAATCATTGGGGTAGTATAAAAATTATAGACTACAGAGGAATAATTTGGTCTTTTGACCTACCCTAATGCCTTTTCAAAATTTTAAAAAATCATAGAAAATCCATATAAATAGGACCACATCAGGGTTAAAATTTCATGATTTTTAGACAAAATAGAGTGACGTATGGATTTTCTAATAGTAAGCTATGAATATCATGCTAATTAAATATTGACAAAAATATAAGAAAAATTGACAAAAATCCACATTGTCCCAGCAATCAACCAAACCATATTCTAACAATTATATAGTCCACAATAGTGATAATGAGCATTCACATGAATCTAGATTCATCTATCGGTTCCCTTACCTTTGATTTCTAAATCGGGCTCAATTTCTATGCCCCATGGATCTGCTGTGGAGCACTCACACAGCGGATCCAAAGCCATTTCTATGAACTTAGATTCTATGAAAATCAAAGAAACTTTCTAAGCAATGATTTTTAGTACAAAATAATTCAAAATGAGAGAGACATCTAGTATAATGGAGAGATTTAAATCAATGTTACTTGAATTGCATGAAAGAATAGAAGAAGTTGAGATAAACTTGAAAATAGATAAAGAAAAAGAGAAAAGAGAGACGAGGACATGAAGAGAGAGAGAGAGAGAAAGAGAGAGAAAGATAAAGAGGGGGAGAGGGATAGGCACACATCACAAGGGCGATGAAAGGACGTGTGGGAGGGGAGAAGGTCAGTTTTTTGCCCATTTTTATGGTATTTTTACAAAAATATTCTACAACTAAAAGTGGTTAGAGTGACCAATTCAAATGAATCTGATTGGGTAAGATTAGGGGTTAATTTTTGAGTTAAAGATCAAGTGATTAGGAGGTTGAGAGACTTGGTTAAAGGATTTTAAATGAAAACACTTGCAACTACTTGTTAATGCCAAGAAAAGAGAGAATGGGGTGCTACATTCTAATTGGTTGGGCCATCGGTCCTATAAAAATTCATGAAGCCTCAAAATTATACTATATCCCTATTTTTAAATAGTCATATCTCGTCCATCCAAAGTCCATTTTAGATGTTCTTGGGTGCATTTTCTTTGTATTTAAGTCAGTTTGAGGTCAAGATTCTACATGTAATGAGATATATACTATTTTTAAATTACTAAGGTCAAAAACCTTAAAGTCAACGAGTGAGGATTACAATATCTAAGGGTTTAGCTAAACCTCTAACTCAACAAACAAGCACACACACCCCAAAATTAATCAAAATATTTTCAAGACAATTTTTAAACTAAGAAAATATTTAAAAATAATTTTTGAAATTTCCAGTTATTACATTATCATATCTAGAGGTAGAGGAATTCTCTCATATTTCGATATGAACATCAACATAAGATTACTATCTTAAAACACTATGAAGCAGAAGTTAGAGAGTACTTTAGTGGTCATGTAAGGACCCTCATCTCTAAACTGGTTTTTGGTTTTCTTTAATTCTGGGTTATCGTGAGATTAACGCGTTTTCTGATCTTATTCGGTAATTTCGTAAAATAAATAGTGTTTGTGATGGTTTTATCCAAAATTAACTTCAATATTAGTGGTTTTAAGTGATTTTAGACCAAATGTGAATTTTTGGGATTTTTCAGAATTTTTACTATTTTCCCAAAAATTAGGGTTTTAGGGGGACCCCTATAGGCCCTACCGTCGAAAATTTTATTTTTGTGTCAAATAAACCTAGACATATACTTAAGGTCACACAAAATTTTTTAGAATTTTATTAGGCTTAATTTGTGCTTAAATTTGCAAAATAACTACTTTTAGCCTACTTTTCATATTTACACCCCAAAACTTACCTATGCATACCCCAACCATTCCTATAAAAGGGCAAACCTGAGCCATTTCTATTTTTTGAAATAGGCTAAGGAAGGAGGGCTGGCCTAATCCCCACTTAGGCCCGAATTAGAAGCCAATTAAGGTAAGCTTACTCTAATTAAGCACTAATCAATGACTTTTTTCTTTATTTCTTCCAAATCTACTATTTTCCCCTTGATTCAATTCATTTTTGACCATCAAAAGCTACTAATTTGTGTTTTACTACAATCTCTAATATTCAAAATTCGATTTTTACTACCAACAAGCTCTAGATCTAAGATTTAATTAGAAATTTCTTGGGTAAATCGATTTCTATTAGAGTTTAATTCAAACTCATTGTGTTTTCAAGGATTTCAAGAAGGGTGACTCTTCAATCCGAGCTTAATCAAGTGCTGAGGTAATGGGTCTTCAAAATCTCTGTTTATCCATGGTAAAACTCTTCATTTTTGGCTTATTTCGAAATGGTTTGCTTGATTTAGTGTGTTAATGGTAAGATTAGAAAATGGAATTATTTAATCCCGATTTCTTAGGGTTTTGCATTATTTTGGTATGGTTTGATGTTCTGGAAGTCAAGAAGGACTTTTGATGATGATTAGGGTGTTAGATGTGGATTTGAAGTGTTATCAATGGTGTTTCGGTTTGGATTTGCGAAAGGAAGAAGATGACTGTTCTGCCGTGTTGGCGATCAATCGGCCTTGTAGGGCGTTCGATCGGCAACACTGCCGGAACGACACTTTTCCAGTTCAGCCGATCGAACGGCCTGCTGGGCGATCGAACGGCCGAACTGTAAACTTTAAAATTTCACGTTTAACCGATTAAACGGCCTGAAGGGCGATCGATCGGCTACACAGTAAAGTGTATGTTGTGCATATGATGTGTATTTTGATGATTACACTTTGCTTGCCAATTTTATATGAATGTGGAGTGTTTTAAGCTATGTTAGGCTACTGGAAATGCATGCTATTAAGTTTATGGAGTTGAGATATATGCTTAGAGATGGTGGAATGACTTATATTTTGTGGCATGATGTTGGAATCGTCATCTTGAAATTATGAATGGTTGGTTTCTCATTGTTAAGCATATTTTCAGTAGAACTATAATTTATTATTGGACTGATTTGTCATGATGGATTGTGGTTAGTTGTGTGTGGATGTTGGTGAATGACATGACTCAATGATGAAATGAGTGATGTTATATGTGTTTAGCCTTTGTGGTTGAGTTTTGAATTGAGATATGATTTCAACGATTCTTCTCCTATGATTTCCGCTGGGATTCATGTATAGATGGAAATTTACATATGTAGTGTGGTAGTGAGTTTAACTTTAAGCATGTTGGCATGCATTATGTGAAATGCTTCTACTAGATACACACACATGTGGGGTTAAATGATGATGTTGAAGCTTGATATTATGATTATGAATGATGCATTAGGGGCTGATGAGAGCACTTATCATGGATTATGATTCACGTATGCTTTGCCCACGTATGTACCATGCTGCATGCATCATGAAAATGGATTTCCAATTGAGGCTTCATCGTGATTAATCGAATTTGACCGATTGAATACAATGTGATGAAATTGTGTGCCGGATTGATCGGTCATGGATTAATCGCAAGTTGATTCGTCCGAAGGGACATATTTTGATTTGAGTTCCTGTGTGGAACGAGTGCATTCCCCGGGTTGAGTCTTGTTAAATGGAATGATGTGGGGACGAGTTGTGTACTTATCCTGCGGATTGTGAGAATGTTATTATGAGTGTCATCTGGACCCTGAGAATCCAGTGTGGTATGCCGTGTGCACCCCGCTACCACGTGTTCTAGGGTTCTCTGTGTGAGAACTCGGGCTCTTCCCTCCGCAGGAGATGTCCTTGGGCGAACACCCCTGCTCTAGATTCTCTGTGTGAGAATGGGACATCCTTGGTCAAGATCGTCCAGGGCGAGCAACATTAGGGATTGACAACCCTGATCTTTCTTGAATTCTTGTGTAGAATTTTGGACCATGACACGCCTTCGTGGCCTTGTCCATGCTCCCGTCTGTGTGACATTAATGTGTGATTACTCCTTGATGGAGGTTGATTTTGATGTTATGCATGTGGAATATGTATGTTAGAGATACATCCATGCAGGTTGATTGTGATGATATAATGCATGTGGGAATATGTATGTTAGAGATATATCCATGCAGGTTGTGATAATATAATGCATGTGGGAATATGTATGTTAGAGATACATCCATGTAGGTTGTGATGATATTATACATGTGGGAATATGTATGTTAGAGATACATCCATGCGGGATTGGTTATGATGTGAATGCATGTAGGAATATGTATGTTAGAGATACATCCATGCAGATTGGGATGATATTATGCATGTGAGAATATATATGTTAGAGATACATCTATGCAGGTTGATTATGCACTGTGATGCAGTTTTAAGTGATGTGAGTATGTGATTAGAAAATGATGCACCTTGCCAATCTTTGATCTGAAAGATTATATCGCCATGCTATCGTATTTTCGATGTCGTTAGTGATATTAAAACCATTGCTGGGTTTGTTAAACTCACCCCTCTTTGTGTGTTTTGATTTGGGGCTGCGTAGTGCGACATACAGATGGATAGGATCTCCTCTTCGAGGAAAGGTCGGAGGTAGCTTGGATATGATCATGGAGATCGTTGTGTGACTTACCTTTTTTTGTTTCATGCTTTATGTTAGAACCTTTGTGTAGGGTTCTTGTTTTGGATTTATGTCATATTTTACAGTTGTGATGCTTATGACTTATTTCGAGCCGTGTGGGCTTTACTTAACTAAGCTTGTGGGTTTGAGATTGTTGTTTACTTTGTGATAAGCAACACTTTTTCTTTCCCTTTTATTTACTCTTGCTCAAAGGATTGTGCGCACTCCATGTTTCTGTTAATCGCCCGTAGTTAGGGTTAAGTCTTCCGCTAGAATCGTTTCTCAATTTTTACTTCGTCGCCCCCGCACGCTTGACCGGCCCTTGGACCGGGTTTAGCTCGGGTCGGGCATCGCCGGGGCGTGACAACTCATGCTCACCTTATCAAAATTTTACATGAGTTTCCTTTCATTATCTACTAGATGGAGGCTGTAATTTTTCCCATGTACCTCTCTTGATGTTTTAATACAAGGGGCCAAAACCCATATTTATTGATAAAGAAAGGAACGTGATAAATTTCAAACCTTGGTGAGCACTGTTTTCAACTAGACGAAGTGTGGACGTTTCCCCCAACATGTATCCCACCAAAGTATTTCGCCGGTCCAATGCTTTCTATTCTAGAATTGCCTTTGGGATTCTAACTGAGGGTTTGCTAAGAAGTTTAGGAAAATGAGGGATGAGAGTTGATGAAATGGGCGAACATGCTATCCAATTCATTCCCGAAGAGGAGGCAGCCATGATATCTACAGTGATTTTAATTTATCTCCTACGTTTCTCTCATGCCATTACTATTTGAAATTGCCTCCTATTTCCTTCACCCGCAATTCATTTGTAGCTAATTGTTAATCTCCTATATCTATAAAAGGGTTTTCAAACAGCCTCAAAATTTCATTTGACTAGAATGTAAGTTCTAGTGATTATTTTCTCAAACTTAAAAAAATCATAATTTCATTTGGTAAAGATTTTTATGCAATTTTAATTCTAACAAAATCCTAATAAAATATAGGTCCAGTCCCTAAATCCCCTCAATAGGAGATTTTAAGCTTATGCCAAAATTGGCAGTATTCCCATTCTAGCTTAATTTTTTATTCACACAAAATTTTTACACAAATCCACTAAAACCTTCCAAAATTAAGGTTAGATTTTGTATCCAAACAACTCCATATTGCTTCTCAATCCCTTCAAATAAGAAAGACACCTAACAACTTCGCTTATGCAAAATGACAGTAGAAGATACCGACTCTACTTCCAAAAATAGTTGAGAGTTAAAACAATTTGATTCGAACCATTCCGTGTTGTAAATCCGGCGATGAACAAAATGGTTGGTGACCTTGTTGTAGTAAAACTTGCACTTTATAAAACCGGAATGGGGCCCTGCCGCCCTGGAGAATGAGGCCAGCACTCTGGGAGAACCTTGCTTCACCATAGTCTTCAGTGAAATCTCTAAATCCCAAGGAACCAAAAGTTCCAATCTCCTCCTAGTCCTAGAGTTTATATCTATGGCAGGAGGGAACCTCATTGACATTGCAAGAGGTTCGATGGAGGGCTGCAAGTGCGGGCTGGGCCTTGGCAGGCTAGATGTTGGCTTGGGCCCGGCCAAAAAAATTAAATTTGTAAGGCCCGGCCCAGGCCCGGAGCCAGTGCAAAAAAATTGGCCTAGCAATAAATTTAGCCGGGCTTGGGCCAGGCCACAGGCTTTTGGACCACTGGGCTCTCTGTAGAAATGGCCACTCCCAATGCCATTAGTATAGAATGAAACAATTGCAGTGCCTAACAAGGATGTGCTCTTCGTAAAACAACAATATCTCCCTACCAGCCAAAAATTACCTAAAACTTTCTAAATGCCATTAACAAACTGATAATGTAGAACAAGACAAACATAAACAGTGCCTTTCCAGCAAAATGGTTGAAGGTAAGCGTTCAACAGAAAGTCGTCCACAAAGGGAAAAAAAATTGCCACAAGTACTGGTTATCAAAAAACTTTCAATTGAAACTGGTACACATCAAAATGGAAATATAATTCCGGTACGCTACAAAGCCTACAATGGAACCCTTAAAACAAAAACAAGACAAAAGACATACCATTTTTGCAAGATTTAATTTGAAGGTTTTTAGGGGAAATCCATGATACCTACGATCCAAGTATAAAGGAGCCACTTTTTTAGCTCTAGCAAAAGAAGTTATTAAGTACAGTAAGAGCAAGGTTACCAGAAAGAAAACAACTTTGTGGATAATGAAGATTGGTGATAAAACCTCTGGGCATCATGGAACAGAGCAGCTAGAGCAAGGGCAAATTGTCGTAGAGGGACAGAGAGGGACTCGGTCTTGGCCCTAAATTTATTAGGCTTTTAATTTTTAAACCGAGCGCTACTCGCAAATTTTTGGACAGGATCAGGTCTAGGGCTAGGAATCAGGTCACATCGAGTTAGGTTGGCCTTGACTCTCATTAAAATTGGGTCAAAAATTTAAACCCTAACCCTATTTGAATCAGGTTTGGTCGGGTTAGGTATGCGAGTAACCTTACTTTTTTTTCTCAATTTTTTTGTTAAACTCGTATTGTATACCTACTCTTTGCAAAGGGCAAATACAAATAAAATTAAATACATTACAACATTAATTTGTAATGTTTGATTTTTTGGCTAATTTTAGCTAATATTTTTTTATCATAGCCATCAACAAAGACCTTAGAGATATAATGTTGCATTTTCTCCTTTCCAAGAGAATGATACCAAAATAAACCTTCAATGCTTGTTTACTCATGATCAACCCACTTGGATTTCGATAAACTAATGCAAAATAGATTAAATATTATATCTTTGAGGATCATGCGTTTCAGTATGTCTTAATTTTAAACTTCCAGTAACTACTTCTCTATGGCTGCTCATGACCCTACCATCCTTTACAACTAGTGACACTTGATTATTATTTTTCTCTTTTGAAAACTATCCCTCACTGAGCTTTATTATCTGCCTATCCGATTCCATGTTCCTAACATGCTCCCTGTTATAACTATTAGGCCTTTAACACAGAGCTAAATTTAGTATGTGATGTGTCTTTCTGAAGAAGAGAGGAGGAGCAATGAATACAATAAAATATGATATATTTTCATTCCATTCACCACACCTACAAGAATAATAAAAAAAATCAAACTATATATAAATTAACCACACTTTGAAGATACCATCCTCTGTTATCTCACAATGGATGTCTACTACAAAGCAAAATATATATGATTACACCTATACTCCAAATATCTTATTCATGCCCAAATTTATGTTTAAGCACCTCTAGTTCAACATAGTATACACTAAACAAACACTATAATAATAATATAAATAAGTCTAATAGACCAACACTATAATAATATTTTATTATTTATAGTCGAGTAAAATCGGGTTGGTCAAGTTATGTGGGTCGGTTCGACCCGACCCTAAATTCAAAATGGGTCAAAAGCCTAAACCCTGACCCTACCTGTAGTAGGGTTGGGTACAAGGTTAAGTAGGTCAGGTAAACGGGTCAAGTTGGATTTTTCTAGCCCTAACCAAGTCGAGCTTGCAGGCTAGGCTGTATTACTGACAACCTTAGTTTGATGCTGTACCAAAGATTCCTTCAATGATTGACTATCCTTATGAAAGGACCATTGTGTGTTTCTTACCACAAGTGTTAAAGAACTTTGACCAAATTGTGGATAACTCATCGGCAGATGTGCTCAACAACTAAGAATCCCATTTTAATTGTATATGAGTATATGGTTTCTCGGATGCACAATCATTGAGAAAAGAATGACTATGCATAAGCAAGAAGTCTTGAGCCCTGCAATGTTTATGATTGCTTTCAACGCTAAAATCCCTACATTGCCATCCAATTTCTTCAAGAGTGCTGATTTTTAGAGAAACTACTTCCAGTGTGCTTCATACTCGTATGGTAATGAGGAATATAGATAGCCCTAGCTCTGTTAAATTATAAAAGAAATAAATAAAATTTCCCCTTCATAATAACTTGAGCTTTTAGAAAACTTAATTATTTTACATTATATCAAAGCGTTAGGTTATAAAAAGTATTGGGTTCAAGTCTCGTTAAAAGCATTTATACCCCAATTATGTTCCACATACCACACTTAGTGAACACTAACATGGGGGGAGGGGGGGGGGGGGGGAATGTTTTGGGTTCAAACTTCGTTAAAGGCATTTATACCCCAGCTATGTTCTACATACCCCACTTAGTGAAGGGGGGTGTTAGCTTATAAAGAAAGAAATGTCTTGGGTTCAAGTTTCGTTTAAAACATTTATACCTCAGCTATGTTCTGGGAGGGGGGGGGGGTATTAGATTATAAAAGAAAGAAAATAAATTTCCCCTTCCTAAGGGCTCAAGCTTTTAGAAAGTTAGTTAACTTACATGCCTCTGTTTATGAGGAGCATGCTTCATGGCCCCTATTGATGGTGTATATCCTAACTGACATCCTTGGAGGAAGAAAAACACTCTTTCAGGTTGAGTTGGTCGCGGGAGGATTTTAAAAAACCGTGAGTTCGTATTAGAGAAAGCTACTGAGAATTGGATAGATCTTCAATATGCATCCCATACATTAATGAATGGGAGTTATATGGCTTAGATGGATCCGTCTCCTAAAGGGACGAGTTTGTTCTATTGTTTATTGCATCAAGAGAGCACCATCAATACAACCGCCAAAGTTAGACTACTGGGAAGTGGATTGTCGTCAGAGGAAGTCTATTGTCATTGAAACACATTCAGAATAGCAATGACGATTGAGAAGGGAGAAATAGCTTACAGAAATCTTTTATATTGTACGGGCTTGTTTGGATAGCCAATTATTAGAAAACTCCTGGCAGGATTGATAATACAATCCTATTATCTTGTTTTGGTTAAAAAAGCCAGAAGAAAGACAGTCAAACAAATTGGATTGTTGGACAAGTCCTCCCTAACAGTGCACAATCCATCTTTTTCATAAATCTCCCCGAGGATATTTTGAAAAGAAGCACATATTGTGCACTGTCAAGGGGTGTGCTACACTCAAGATATTGGCTGTACTCATCGCCCAACAAATATTTTTTGGGACAATCTGAATTTAATTGATTGAACAATTTTTATCCAAACAGGCCCTAACTTAGAGAGAAATAAGCCCTTTTGTTTGTCGCTCTACAAGTTCATTCTTGTGTAAATGTTATAAATGGAAGAAAGACACGCCAGTTACGTTTATGCTGAAAAAGAACAAAACACATTCACCTGAAAAAAAATGTCCTTGTTAGCCAAAATGAGAAACAGCAGCTATATACTAACTACAAAATGAATCTTGATGTTTATACCGGGACCTACATCATGATAGCAACCACCACATATGCCTTCATCCATTTATTCATCACTGAAATACCACTCCTGGCCATTTCATTGTGTGCTATGATGAGTCATAAAAATTTATGGAATCATTGACCCTGCCTACTCTTCTGTACCAACCTCTTATGACATTTCTAAAATTTGGGGACACCAGTAGGAAAGATGGCAAATCTGTAAGTACTGAATTGCATTAACTGCTATTTTTTAAAAGGAACTTTACATGAAAGATAAGGTAGTTGAACGAGGTACATGGGATAAGGGCCTTTTGTTGGAATGTGCATAAGTAGGGTTGTCTGCAGTTCATCAGCACGCCAATCTGCTGATAAATCCTAAGATTTTCCACAACAGGTTTTATCAGCAGACTGATATGGCAATAAATCCCAGACACCCCTACCCATGCAAATTGTTCATACTGTTATTTTTCATGTAGAGTTTTCTTTCTAAAGCATGCTAAAAAGCAACCGATACATCTGCTAAGGCATATAGGACAAATTATATACATAAAAAAATTGCTAAAATTATGAGATGAGTTTGCAACTATGTATCATAGAATAATAATTACATCTTGTATCACCTCAGAGTGGTTCTTTCTCCATAACTAAAATTGAAGTATCTACTCACGGTCTTTTACAGCATCCTGCAAAACAAATGATGGCACTAAATCCAACATGAGCTGTAACATCACATGCCAATTCAGCAGAACTTGCATATTTAATCCAAAGCAGAAACATTTTAAAGACTAGTATGGAACATAGGCAGGGTCAATGATACAATAAATTCCTAAGGACACATAATAGAACAGAATGATGTTGCTAAGAGTTCAATAACTCAATTACCTTGACTGCTAATTTTAAAAGGGGCATGGGTAAGTTCCTCTTGTTGGAATGTGCATAAGTAGGGTTGTCTGCAGTTCACCAGCATGTCAATCTGCCGATAAATCCCCAATATGCTTTGCCGATACATGTTTATCAGCAGACTGATAAGCCATAAACCCCAGACAACCCTACCCATGTAAATTATTCATACTGTTATCTTTCATGCTAAGTTTCCTTTCTGAAATATGCTAAAAAGTAACCGATTCATCTGCTGAGGCATATAGGACAAATTATTATACAGAAAAATTCGTAGCATTATGAGATGAGATCGCAACTATATATAATAGAATAATAATTTCGTCTAGTATCACCTTGAAGTGGTTCTTTCCCATAATTAAAATTGAAGTATCTACTCAAGGTCCTTTACAGCATCCTGCAAAAATAAATGATGGCACTAAATCCAACATGAGCTACAATATCACATATGCCAATTTAGTAGAACTTGCCTATCCAATCTAAACAAGAAATATCTTAACTATACAATATCCCAGTGCAGACCATTTTGCTATTATGAATTTGCAGGCCACTCACTTGATGGCAAGGCCAATGTAATCCATCAAACATTGCTTGCTAAAAGAGTTTGTAAGGAACATGAGCAAAGAAAAATATACCTTAGCAAGTTGCGTTACGTAAGTTGCAGCAAGTGCTGTGAACAAGAGACCAAGGCCAAGAGTCACCAGTTGACCATTTCCTCCATGAATACCAACTTCAGATTCCTCTTGCTGCAAAGCAATATCAACCAAAAAATAATTCAGTAAGAAACTTAATGATCGATGACTTGAGGGGCTGCATACACTACTTGTATCATTTATCACCAACTACTATATGATCAACAAGTTTGATGTGTCAGTGTAAGTCAATCATGCCAAAGGTGCTACATATACTGCAGTTCGAATTTAAAACACAAGTCCATCTATATTATCTCTAGAAGTCGTAACTCCACAAGACAATTATACTTATACAGATAACTTATTTATAATACATCCACATAAAGGGTTATATTAGCATTTAGCAATAAAGATTCATAACTTTAAAAGGGAACGCTAAAGATGCCAAACTTACAATAATTGCACGCCCAAATGCACCTGCACTTACATAAGCCCACGTCCCTGGAAGCATGCCCAACCAACTGCGTGAAGAAAGTCATGGCCAACATGAGAAGCAGAAACATTTTGGAATAGTTCCACAAAGTGAACAAACTTTTTAACGCAGAAGAAGAAGAATAAGAGATTCAGTTTATGAAAATTTAATCACCACCTGTGAGACACAAGTCTATACCACCAGTAATTTTTATATTATTAGCAGTATTGTCCGCAAATTTCTAGGTGAATATACAAATACATACTTAAACATAAATAATCATAAAAAAATAACAAATACACATTTCAGCAAGAAATACATCATCACAAAATGCTATTTTGCATTTCATATCAATAAAAAATATATATTTCAAAAATTAAGAAATTCAAAATTTGCAAAATAATCAATTTACAATGTTAAAGAATCGGTGATACTAATTAAAAAATGTGATTTAGGAACATCTGCAAACAAAATAGTACTTTCATTATCATAATTTTGTAATGAAAGAGTAAAATGTCAAGGTGTCTATTGGATGATCCTTTTGTCTCAGGATAATTCATACAAATTTTTTTTGAAGTTCATTTGAAACACTTTTTGTTACTCCAGCTCCTTGAAAAGAAGTGGTATTTGCTATTTTTTAAAGAAACCGCAAAAAAGAAAAATGTTTTAAGTGCATGTGATGCTAACCTTCCCAAGACATATGGTATAAATTTCACTGAAGTCAACCCATAAAGGTAGTTTCCAAGTGAAAAAGGAAGTAAAGGGCTCAAGCGGAGAAGTGTTACAACTTTGAAACCATTCTCTCCAATTGCCTTATCAATGGCTAAAAATTTTTTGTTCCCTTCAACCAACTTTAGAATCCTTTCACGTGCAAAATATCGAGCGATAAGGAAAGCAACAGTTGCTGCAACCTGCAAATTAAGGAAAAAAACTAAGAAAGCTACGAAGGCTGCAAAACCTTCAAACAATCACATATATCCAGGTGCATCCTCCTTACTGTCCCACTGATTGAAACAATGATGGTGCCCGTAACACTGCCAAACAGAAGCCCAGCTGACATGGTTAATGGGATAGCTGGAATTGCAAGAACCTGATTTCAGAAGAAACAATCAAATTAGGGATGGAATAATTTGTAATGTCTGAAAACAATAAATAATTTATCCCTATGCATGCAGCACTGCATACATCATATACCACAGAATTAATGGAATAATGGAAGCCTTGTAAAACTTTGAATCTTAATTGCTAAAAAATAGTACTGTAATGAATAACAGTAAGAAAGAGAACATGCAGATCTTACCTCTAATCCAGCATAAACAGCTACAAATAAAGCATATCCAGCTGGGCCATAACCTGTTTGATACAGAAAACTTTGTATTTAAGCCCAAAAATTGCTTCCCCTCATCAAAAGAATAGTCGAAAGGAAGACTGTTGCGTTGCATTTGAAAGTAGGTTGCAAGTCAGTTATTTCAGTTTAATGAATGAAGCCATGAAAAACAAAACAAAGAGGAAAACTGAAACTTTTACCAAAAAAGGGAAACTGATGCAGGTACGGTAATAAAAAGCTTTCCAAAAAACTCTTTATTTTTTTGGGAATTATATCTAAAAGAATGTTCAAGTAAGTTATAGGAAAAAAAGGTGGTATCCAAAAACCTCTTTATTTTTTTGAGAAGCATATCTAAAAGAATGTTCAAGTAAGTTATATTTCAGGAAGAAAAGGTGGTTTCCATAAATAACGTTTGATTTAGGCGTTTTCCATAAATGGAATACTAATTAAGTACAACAAAAGCATATAAAAAACAAAAGTAACTTCAAATTTATTATCTTTATCATTTAATAGACAAAAATTACCAAATTATAATAATCAAATGAATTCTATTAGAATGGCTGGACACATTCATATAATTTCTCAGCAAAGCCACAATTGATTGCGAACATTTAATTAAATATGTGTAAAAATAGTCCTTCATCAACACCATTAACCACCATTGCAGCTTTAGTATAAACTCAAATAAGCCATTCCAAATAAGTCAGTCCGTTGATGTTCAACACTATCATTTAGTGATTTCTATTAAAATAGGCAACTGCCATGCATTTTTTATACATCGAGTTGCTTTCTTAATAATGTTCATAAACTCAATAGAAATACCCTAATGTGACTACAGGAAGTAAGAGTTTCCTTCAGTTCATTGAAAATTTCATGACCCTCCTCTTTCACGTCTTATGTTGGTCCCTTCTTGAAGCATTCAGTAGCTCACAATCACATCAACACACTACTGCTAACAGAATAATCTTATACCCAAATCCAGAAACAAAAACAAGAACCTAAATTAGCATCAAAATGTGGAAGGAAAGGTCACTCTAGGGAGACACCGATTGGTAAACAGATCAAGTTCAGATACAATTATAACTAAATCTTAAAGTGGGACACCAAAGATACCTTCAATAATGCCAGAAAACTGTGTCAAGAAGGCATTAATCTGGTCGCGGTAAATATACCCAACAGACCCAAATCCACCAACTACCCCCACAAGCAATAGCCCCGCCAAAAGGGTCCCTTTGACCGCCGCATCCCCTTCTAACCCCCCATCCTCCTCCTCCTCCAACCCATTCTTGGAGTTCTCGACCCTCAGGTTCTTCGAGACACCAGACGAGGAGGAGACCTTCTGGAGGGTGGACAACTTCTTGGTCTCCTTGAGAGAGGAACGGGGCCTGAGCGCATGTTGAGCCTTCTTGGGCCTGAGTTTGAGGAGGAACAAATGCGGGGAGGAGTGGTGGGTAGGCGCACCAAGTGAGCAGATGAAGGAGGAGAAGGAAGAGGAGAGGGGTAGGTGAATGAGGGTGGGCATTATATGCAGGAGAGGATGCAGAAGCTGAACCAGGTAGAAGAGAGCAGCTCTTCCATGCTCTTCTGATCAGAGGGAGAGCGCCATGGCTCAGTGCGGGAGGCAGGAGCTGCGGACCTGGGAAGTAGGCGGGCGGTACACGTGGAAGATTGCAATCCAGTGGACTGTGCCTTATTTTTTTATGATCATTGCGAGATATTCATACGAGTGGGGTGAGATTTATTGGCAGAGCATTTTTTTTTTTTATAAATTTTTGGTGGGCTTGGTTTTGGGATGTATGGGATTAATGTAGGAGAAGTCAATGCGTCTCTTTCAATGTGGCTGTTAATGTTTGAAAAATTAACAGAGAGATTTGGAGAGATTTGTGATTCTTTTTTGAGAGAATAATATTTTAAGAAAAAATTTATATAAGCCTGGGCTCATATAAATTTATATAAGCCCGGGCTCTATAAGCCGTTGGATTTATATCTAAGTAGTCCATAATATTTATGAGTTTAAATACTTATAAGTAATCATGAATATTATGGGCCACCGGATGTAAATCTGATGGCCCATAGAGCTCGGGCTCACACAAGTACATATGAGCCTAGGCTTATATAAACGGAACTCATTCACAAATACAAATAACTAACAAAGCTAGTTATTGTGCCAAAGTTATAATTATATACCAAAATTATAGAAATGAAGAACTAGCTTCTATGATCATCAGCCTTTGTATCACTAGTCTTCGCTTGAAGAACTTGCAGCTAACCAAACAACAATAAAACTTTTTCGCCTTTAAGAGAATAGTTTCTTTTAGAACAAACAAAATTATTTATACTTTTGAATTAGGCTAACATCACCAAGATGTTAGCTACCTACGGACTTATTTAACAATATTTCTAATATTATTTTAATAAGATCAGATCTATAAGTAGTTCTACCTAGAAACTATGATATCTAAATAAGTATAACATCAAACATGCAATGTTTAAATATAAAATAATTTATTTAATTAAATATTTAGGTCATAATACTGAGATAAATAAATACGAATATCAAATTATATGATCTTATTATATATTTCAAAATCTATAAAGAGTAGGAGACTATTCATATAAGTACATTAGTCCAAAAATAAATAACTAACAAAGTTAGTTATTGTGCCAAAGTTATAATTATATACCAAAATTATAGAAATGAAGAACTATCTTCTACACTCATCAGTCTTGGTATCACTAGTCGCTTGAAGAACTTGTAACCAACCAAACAATAATGAAACCTCTTTGCCCTTAGAAAAATAGTTTCTTAAAGAATAAAAAAAATTGTTAATACTTTTGAATCGGGCTAACATCACCAAGATGTTAGTTACCTACGTACTCATTTAACAACATTTCTAATATTATTTTAATAAGATCAAATCTATAAGTAGTTCTACCTAGAAACTATGATATCTCAATAAGCATAACATCAAACATGAAATGTTTAAGTATTTTCAACTAACCTATACTTTATGTAAGTCCATTAATTGTTCTACTTGTTCTAATTAACAATCGTTAGAAAATAATATTATTAAGTATCTCATGACACTTGTTCATTAATTAATATTATTAATTACCTTAACCCTAGGGATAAAATAGTTAATTATCGATTTATTGGTATTTTTTACTACCTTGTAGTTTGGTCTATAATTAGGGTACACATACACCTATCACTGAAATTTTTCTTAATTTTTAAACCCACTCATAAGTCCCCTGAATCGGAGCCCCTAATCTGGGTAAGTGAACCGCGATTGAGCTATAAGGGCAAAATAGTTATTTTATAGCATGTATAATTTTTTTTCATCCTTAAACTTGGTCAAGATAGTCAAACACTTTAAAGGTCGAGTGTTAATTTTTCTAATTTTTTTCCACATCTACAACCTACTGAACCGGACCCAGTTCAATGGGGTTTTATTTTTTTATCTTTTTGAACTGAACTGAACCAAGAAAAATCTTAGACCAATCATCTTCTACCTCTTCGAAGTTCAGAACATAGCATCAAACGATGCTTGAGAATGGGGTAGACCTCTTTATTTCAAAGTTTGAGATATGAGACTTTACTGCCATTAATTAGAAGAAGTAGATCACTTATTGTTCTTAGGAAAACTAGTATTAGCCCAAACCTAAGGTCCAAGACCCTTCCCAGATCTGTCTTTAGTCAAACATGACACCAACCCATCAAAACTCTTGGCACTCACAAATGAAACCGGCTAGTTGTGTTTCACATATGATAATGATAAACACAAGCATTACTTTCAAATGAATTTTAAACTATTACATTGTTAATCTCTCTGCTCTCTCTACTCCCACTTTTATAGTTCGTAAGATTCAAAACAGAGACACTATTACTTATATAATAATATGAAATTCATGCACAACAAGTCCACCATGATATAATTAAGCAAGTTTAATTTAGCTAGAGGAACATAGACAAAGAGGACCTTCTTACCTCTCTAATTAGGCGTGGATTCTAATCACATATCATTCGTGTTGCATCCAAAATATCACTACGTATGCTCCTAATACCATCTCCAATAGAAACACTTGTTGTTTCCTTGTTGTCAAGTTAATTTGGCAGCTAGGTTGCATATGTAAGAGCTTCCTCAGTAGCATACAATGCATAAGCGATAATTCTAGCAATGGACCTATGGTTCTTGGACTTCAGCCAAAGTAGTTCATTGAATTGCCTGACACTAGAGCCGCAAGACACAATGCCAACAACTTTGGATGTAAGTTGTTTGAACGTATTGACAATCTCTTTGTGGAAGTGTTCCATTTTCAGACCTCCCGGGGTTAGCTGGCGAATTCTGCAGCGCCCCCCCCCCCCCCCCCCCCCCCCCAACGAGTCACTTCCATGTGGTTTTCACTCTGCATCGAAGCAGAGTGACCATTCCCAGGCCTTTGAGAAGGGAAATCAATTACTAACCCAGTGACAATGATTCTGTGTAGGGGATGAGGAGGTGGATGGAATGAAAGAAATGGTGACTCGAAAATGTAGCCAACACCTTGGAATTTGCTTGAGGAGAACTGGTGCTGATGGTTGATCTTGTTTTAGAGTTTAGAGTGGGTGGAGTTGGATGTTCTCTATGGCACCTACTTCCCCTCAACCCACATCAATTGCAACTTATAATTTAAGTAATGCATATTAAGAATATTAAAATTCTACAAAATTCAAGTCATTACATGATGAACCCACTGATGTCATCAACGAGGTAGCCGACTTGTTGGTAAATTTACCAATAGTCATCGGTAAGGTATCCAACCTATCGGTAAGGTTATTGATAGTCACTGACAAGGTAGCTGACCTGTCGGTAAGACTACCGACGATGAAGTAGGTTTTGGAGTTCTAATAGATGTTATAGAAATATTAAAGCTATGAGTATTATGTATATAGATGTATGATTTGAAGTATTTGGTGATATAATTGAAGTGCTAATTATGCACTAGTAGATAAGGATTAGTGAACCCTAATGCATGTGTATGAGACCACTTAATGTGATGAATGGGAACCCCAAAATGATGCATTTGGCACATAAGGTCAAAGGTTCCTTAGTGGGTTGATTCCTCAAGTTAGTCATTAGCCATATAGACGAAAAGGGCTTAGTATGAAATAGGACTAAGGTTTATTGGCTCACAAATGATGAAAGTTATGTAAAACCACTTCCCTGGTCAAGGAGTCATGTTCGAATGGACTAGAGCATTAAAAGATGACTGATCCCGCTTAACATAATATAAGAAGTTTTAATGATCATAGAAGTTGAAATCTCAGTACTAAGATCCATGAGCCTTAATGACCCTTTACTTCATGGCATGGACGTAGTGAGGTAGACCTCAAAAGAATTGTGGTTGTATCATATTAACCCAATATCTAATGGAGTGGAGCTCTTAGATGAGGTCATTGTATCTTGAGAACCTTGAAACGGGCTTGCTCTATGATAAATGATTAATTGCTTAAGTAAGGTATGTTTGTCCTTTAAGGATTTACCAACAAGTAATTATCGGTATGTTAATCTGAACTTCAATTTTCATCTAGATTATTATCCCACTGAGTATTCTTGTATATTCAATATCCTTTGTAGTGTAGGTTTCATAGTCAAGATAAGAGGTAATGGGAAGGCTGTAGATGTAACTTGACTCTCTTTCTAGCTTGTTGAGACATTTCTTCTGTTAAGTTTGATTAGCATGAGTGTACACCATTTTAATTTCATTATCTTTGATATGATTAACAAACAATTATGTAGTTGTGGATCCTGTGAATATGTTAATCTATTAGATATGTATATTAATATTTAAATTACGATTATCACATCGATGAGTTTGTGAAATGTGGTGAATTCTCATGCCCCTAATTTATTATTTCAATGAGTTTGGTTAAGTGATTTAATTATGATGTTAGTATGAAGGAGATGGATTATGATTTTTTTGTTTTGTCAAAATGGAGATAAATATTTTCTACAAATAGTGTTTGAAATTGGAGGCGTGACATGTGTAATAAGGAATGACATTCGTCGAAATCAGTCAAAGCAAGGGTGTGACACCCATAATTTTGTGACGTATTTCTATGCAATAATTCATGATTTTTTCCTTATGGTTTGTCTTGGACCTTGCTTGAGAAGGTCTTGAGTCTTTAGAAATAATGAATTTCTTTGGTAAACATAGAATTATTAAGTAAATAAACTCATGGAAGTAGTAAGAATGCTAAGTGTAAGGTTTGTCTAATATAAGTTTAGAATGAAAAGTTATGTCAATGAGAATCGACACATCCATGAACCTGCCAATAGAACAACAGTTTACTATCGTCGAGGTTTAACATGTCGGTTGACTCGCCGATGGAGTAATAAAGACATTGTCAGCAACTTTCTGTGGCGACCGTCAGAAAATAATATACGTCATATTTTACGTAATTATTATCTCGCTCGGCACGTGTTACATTGCACGTGGAACCGAACGTGACGGTCCACCTTACGGATTACAGAACAAAAATATCGGCATAAAATAAGTTGGTATAGAAAAGTTTGGAGTTGATGCACAGCTAAAATATTACATATAACGTAGCAGAAAAGTAGGACCTTGTCTAGAATACACTGCATGTAGAGCAGTCATATTACAGAATTATAACATACATGTTGAAAATATATTATTACAGAGGAATGTATTTAAAAGAGACTAATCAGATAACCCTTCGGTGGACCCCTCCGCGTTGATTTTACTACCTGCAGAGTCTGTGGGTGGGTGAGTATTTTTTTTTTATACTCAGTAGGTGGAATTAAAATCTAATTTGATGCTAAGCAAAAGATAGTAATTTTATTTTTTTTATTTTTTTAAACCAATTCAGAATAATTTTGGAAAACACCGATTCGTCTGATGACGATAAATCCAGAGCCGTGATACCGAACGGCGTTCCTCCGGTGCTCATGGGGCAACAGGAAGCTCAGAAGGCAGGAGTTTTCCCATGATACTCCATACCTATGCGCGCGCCAGATACCGATCATTTCCTCGGTAGGTATCCAGAATTATTATAATTCGAGGCTTAACCTCAAATTTATTCGGAAAACGTAAATACCCTGACAAAATTTCAGGGTATGTAAACATATCATACGTATGACATTTCTTAGAAAATTCAAGCATATGAGCATAACGAAATAAAACTGTATAAAAACTAGAACATATAAGCAGAGCATAGGTTAGAGTTTAAAATCCCCTACCTTAACGTTGGCGTAGAAAATTCGCGGTCGTAGAGAGCTGATATAGAAAATCCGGTCCCGCCACGGCGTCCGGCACTATCGCTTTAGTTAAGAACGCCTTTGAAATGGTTTGAATCGGACTTAAAACAGTCCAGAACGGAGAGTCAGAAGTTTTTACGGAAGGTAGAAGTGAATAGTGAAGAAGAAAAAATGAGGTATATATAGTGGATGGGGCGGAACTGACGCGCGACGCGTGTCAGACACGCGTCGCGCAGCGGATAGCAGACCCGCGCGAAACCGACGCGCGGAACCGCGCGTGTCGCGCGGTGTCCGCGCGGTGTCCGCGCGGTTTCGCGCGGTGCCGCGCTGCGCGACACGCGGCTCTGCGTGTCGCGCGGACGCGCGGACCGCGTGGTCCGCATGCGTGGCCCGCGCTGCGGGTCACGCAGATCTGCGCTCCGCGCGGATCACCGTGCGGTGCGGACCCGCGGGCCCGCCGCGGGCCCGACGCGCCCCGCGAACCGCGCGGCGCCACGTCGCGCGGTCAAACCGCGCGACGTCGCGCGTCGTGCGGTCAGCGCGCGGCTGACGCAATGCATGCGTCAGCCCATATTAAAATATTAATATATATTTTTTTCTTTTTTCCAAAACTTTAAATTGCTTTAACTTTTTACCTATATATCGGAATTGTACGTTCTTAGTACCGATGGATTCGTATCGACGAGCCCTTCGAAACAAGACCACTCAAGGATAGGTTTTACCGTCGTTTTATCGTGGGCCCGCTTATGATGCGCGCTTCCACGATCGCTACATACGGTCACTATCTCCGAATCAAGTGTTTCAAAAATCTTTAAGTTCGGTTTTTAAAGTTCTACAACATTTATTTAGGTCCCGAAAGCAAAATAACGTTCTAATAATATATAAAAATTCTAATAGTAAAATTTACCTCAGATCTGGGTTGTCACATTCTTCCCTCCTTATAAGAATTTTGTCCTCGAAATTAAACTTGCTATTCATCAAAGAGCTCAGGATATTTCTTTACCACTTCGCTTTCCAATTCCCACGTGGCTTCTTCTGACGAATGGTGCTGCCATAACACTTTGACTAATGGAATCCTTTTTGTCCTCAAGATTTGTTCTTTTCGATCCAATATTCTGATAGGCTTCTCTTCAAATGTCAAATCAGGTTCCAAGGTAATCATTGTTTGATCTAAAATGTGAGAAGGGTCTTGTATATACTTGCGAAGCATGGATACATGAAATACATTATGGACCTTGTCCAACTGAGGGGGTAATGCCAATCTATAAGCTACTGGTCCTATTTTGTCAAGAATTTCAAATGGTCCTACAAATCGAGGACTTAGCTTTCCTCTCATCCCAAATCTCATAACTCCTCTAGTTGGTGATACCTTCAGCAGCACAAGCTCGCCTTTGCGGAATTCGAGGTCTTTTCTTCTTTGATCAGCATAGCTCTTTTGACGACTTTGTGCGGTCTCTAATCGACTTCGTATAAGCTTCACTTTACTCACACATTGTTGCAAGAGTTCTGATTTTACTAATTTTCCTTCCCCAACTTCACTCCAACAAGTTGGGGATCGACAGGGTCGTCCATAAAGAGCTTCATATGGTGCCATACCAATACTGGAATGATAACTATTATTATAAGAAAATTCAATTAGTGGCAAGTGTTCATCCCAGCTTACCTTTCCAATCTATGGCACATGCCCGCAACATGTCTTCTAGTGTCCGAATAGTTCGTTCGGACCGAC
This sequence comes from Saururus chinensis, assembly GCA_035235625.1. Classification (NCBI taxonomy): domain Eukaryota; kingdom Viridiplantae; phylum Streptophyta; class Magnoliopsida; order Piperales; family Saururaceae; genus Saururus; species Saururus chinensis. Next base: position 53,440,974 of record CP141140.1, read on the forward strand.
CATCGGTTGTGGATGGAATGCTGTACTTAATCTCGAGACTTGTTCCCAATTCTTCTTGAAGCCTCATCCAAAAATGTGAAGTGAACCGGCTGTCTCGATCTGAAATGATCGACAAGGGTACACCATGCCGACTCACAATTTCTTTTATATACATTTTGGCCAAGACATTCAATGTCTGAGATTTCTTTAAAGGAAGAAAATGGGCACTCTTAGTAAGTCTATCCACTATAACCCAAATGGATTCATGGCCGGCCGATGTCTTGGGTAAGCCTGAAACAAAATCCATAGAAATGTGCTCCCATTTCCATTCTGGAATTTCAATAGGATGAAGAGTACCTGATGGTTTTTGACATTCTGCTTTAACTTGCTGACAAGTTAAGCATTTAGAGACAAATTCTCCAATGTCCCTTTTCATCCCTTTCCACCAAAAACTTCTTTTGAGATCCTGGTACATTTTTGTTCCTCCTGGGTGGATGGTATATTGAGACCTATGAGCTTCATGCAGCAATTCTTGTTTTAATTCTGGTACTGCAGGGACTACTAGTCGTGCTTTAAATCTTATACCATCTTTAGAGTGTCTATTAAAATCAGGCTTGCCTAAGAAGGTTTGTACTTCTACATCCTCTTTTTGCGCCTCCAAAATGCGCTCAACCAATTCAGATTTTATTTCCAGATTAGCTACAATTACCTTCTTGGTTTCTAGTTGTAATTGAGGTTGTATGTCTATTACCTCTTCCATCAATTTCCATTCTTTTATCAACAGTTGAGCTACCATCCCCGAAGTCTTTCTACTCAAGGCATCGGCCACTACATTAGCTTTTCCTGGGTGATATTGAATAGAGAAGTCATAATCATTCAAGTATTCAATCCACCGTCTTTGCCTTAAATTTAAATCCCTTTGAGAGAAAATGTATTTCAGACTCTGATGATCTGTAAAAACTTCAAACTTCTCCCCATACAAGTAATGTCTCCAGAGTTTTAAGGCAAAAACTACTGCTGCCAATTCAAGATCATGAATGGGGTAATTACCTTCATGCTTCTTTAATTGTCTTGAAGCATAGGCTATTACCTTCTCATGTTGCATCAAGACACATCCAAGACCCATTCTTGAGGCATCACTATAAATTACAAATCCTCCATTACCAGTTGGTAGGGATAAAACTGGGGTGGTGGTTAATCTATGTTTTAACTCCTGAAATGCTTTCTCACAATCTTCATTCCATAAAAATCTCACTCCTTTTCTGGTTAACTTTGTTAAAGGTAAAGCTATTTTTGAGAAGTCTTGGATAAATCTTCGATAATATCCAGCAAATCCTAAGAAACTTCTAATTTCTGTAACGGTTTTGGGTCTTTCCCACTTCACGACTGCTTCAATCTTGATTGGGTCTACTGATATTCCATTATTAGAAATGACATGACCCAAGAACTCAACTTTGTCTAACCAAAACTCACACTTACTTAACTTGGCATATAGCTGATGGTCTCTTAGAGTTTGAAGAACTATTTGCAAATGTGTTTGATGTTCTTCAGGAGTGGAAGAATAGACTAATATGTCATCGACAAAAACAATCACAAATTTATCCAAATAAGGTCGGAAAACTCGATTCATAAGATCCATGAATACTGCAGGAGCATTCGTCAATCCGAATGGCATCACTAAGAATTCATAGTGTCCATAACGGGTACGAAATGCTGTTTTTGGAATATCTTCATCCCGTATTCTCAACTGGTGATATCCAGATCTTAAATCTATTTTTGAGAATACTTTTGCTTCTTGTAGTTGGTCAAACAGATCATCTATTCTGGGTAAAGGATACTTATTCTTAATAGTTACCGAGTTAAGCATTCTATAATCTATGCACAGTCTCAAAGATCCATCCTTTTTCCTGACAAAAAGGACTGGAGCTCCCCAAGGTGAGACACTCGGTCTAATGAATCCTTTATTTAGCAATTCCTGCAATTGATTCTTTAATTCTTTTAACTCTGCAGGTGCCATTCTATAGGGTGCCTTAGAGATAGGTTATGTATCTGGTATTAACTCAATATTAAAGTCTATCTCTCTCTTTGGTGGTACCCCTGAAAGATCTTCAGGAAATATATCTGGAAAGTTCCTTATAACTTCAATATCCCCTATTTTGGGAGATGATGATTCTTCCAAGATTACACTTGCAAGGTACGCTTGACATCCTTTAGATATCAAGTGTTGTGCTTTTACCGCAGAAATAATGCATACTTTTGAAGGTTCTCTATTTCCATGAAAGGTAAATTCCTCTCCTTGCATATTGAATATCACCTTCTTTTTCTTACAGTCCACCAACGCTTCATTATCAGCTAACCAATCCATTCCTAAGATGACATCGTAATCGTTCATACTTAAGAGTATCAAGTTAGCCTTCCAGATTTGGTTGTCAAAGGTTATGGACACATCTTGCACAAAGTTTTGAGCTATAAAAGTTTTTCCTACAGGAGTTGACACTTCTAGGATATAACCTAAATCCATAATTGGATGATCCGTACTTAAAGCAAAATCACATGATATGAAAGAATGCGTCGATCCTGGATCTATTAAAACTTTAGCAACTTTATCCAAAATTAGAAGTGTACCTTGTATAACTCCTGCTGAGGTTTGGGCTTCTTCTCAAAGAATGGCGAACACTCGCCCTTGAGCCTTTGGTTTTTGCTCCGGTTTGATCTCTTCTTTGATCTTCTTTTTAGGCATTCCTTGATCTCGATGCCCAGATCTCCACATGCGAAGCATCGCCTTTCAAAGAAGATAACAGATCCTCGATGGATGAAATCGGTTACATTTGGAGCATTTTTTCTAATTTTTTTCTCTTTTTGATTCTGGGGCGGTGGTCCAAAGGTTCTTGGAAATTTTTGATTATTATACTGCTTAGGGGCTGTGAATTTTCTCTTCTGGTCCTCCATCCGGCTTCCTTGTCCACGATCCTTTTTCTCTGCTACGAATTCCTGATATTCCTGTTCCAGTAGTGAAGCTAATTCCACAGCTTTAGCCAACGTAGTAGGTTGAAATCCTACTATTCGACTACGAAGTCCATTATGCAATCCTCTAACAAATTTTCTCGCTTTCTTTAGCTCCGTTGAACAGATTTCGGGAGCGAAGCATTGTAACTGAACAAATTTATTTTCATATTGAAAGACTGTCATATTCCCTTGTTGGAGATCTAAAAATTCTTTCTCCTTCTTTTCCTGAACGTGAGGCGGAAAATATTTGTTGTATAATACCTCTCTGAATTCTTCCCATTTGATATTTCCTCTATTTGGAAAGAAATTCCGTTCAGCTGATGGCCACCAAAAAGCCGCTTCTCCGGTCATAGCGAAAGTGGCTATATCCACTTTCCTATCCTCTGGGACTTTCAAAGCTTTAAAAATTCGTTCGACTTCAAATGTCCATTTTTCAGCAGCTTCTGGTCCATCTACTCCAGAAAATTCTGGAGCGATCTTCTTAAAGCGCTCGAGTAAATTATCCTTCTCACTATGACTAGCCGGTTCCCTAGAGTTACTTAAGTGATTAGGGCTAGGTTGCAATCCTTGAGTCTGTAAATGTTGAGTCATTCTTTGGATCATTAGGTCAAAGAAATTGTCCATGTGGTTTTCCTGCATCGTATCTTGAGCAGCATTTTCGGCTTGAGCAGAAGTATCAGACAGTTGTACTTCTTTGTCAGAAGACATGTCGGACAGATTGTAATAACCTTAAATTCATAATAAATTTTTTGTAAACTAGAAGTTTATATATAACCATTTTTGTATTTACATCGTACAAAAGAAGTGTATATAATACACTTAGAAAGCCAAAAGATTACAGTCAAGCAACAAAAGTGTTTTAACCACACGTTAAAAATAAACCAAAAACCAAAAAGGGGGTTAAAACACAGCCACACATATTCAGATGTTTAAGGAAAAAATTTCTTATAAGGGCACTGGAAGAAGAAGTGTCCGTTCTTCTCGCAGATAGGGCATAGTTCGGGCAATGGGTCGGTGTACCATGGGCATTGACAGAAGTAGTGCCCCCTCTGCTCGCATAGTACACAAATTTCTGGTAACTGGTCTGTGTACCATACGATTCCCTTTCCCCTATCTCCCCAACGTGCACCTTCCGCTTCCATCATCTCTTCCGCTTCTGGAGGCAAGAGGTTCAGATCGACATCTATCATAGGGTTATGTACCCCCTCTCCCCTAATGATATTTTCTCTCACTGCTTCCCCCTCTGGGACCACCCTCATCTCTTCTTGGTCAGCATTTTCTATTATCTCGCCCTCCTCTGGAATATTAATCAGCATATTATTCCAGAAATATTCATCATCCAATGGATCAGCCTCCAATGGTTCCTCTTCTGCTGGTTCTGGGTCCTCTTCCATAACGTCCCCCTCCACCGGATCTTCTTCCTCAGGGTCCTCCTCCTCAAAGTTCTCTAGGTCCTCTTCCTCAGGGTTCTCCTCCTCTAGGTCCTCTTCCTCGGATGTATCTCCCACATCAATGGTTGTGTCAGAAATATTTACTATTTCCTCTACTTCGTTTAACGAAAGAGGTGTGTCTGGAATATTGACTATCTCCTGGATCTTGTCACTATTTTGGGGAAGGGCGGTGGTGATTTCTGAGGTGTTTGAAGACTCTGTCATACTGCGATTCTTTTTGCTTTTCTTTGGTGGTGGTTTTCGGGCTGACATATGATATAACGATCCCGAAATCAGTCTCATTTTTGATTTTCCCATTAACTGATTTACCATTACAAAACAATATATATATATATATAAGAAAGCATCAAATATATTTATTATAATAATAAAAAAATAACTGCTCTAGGAACAGTGGAGGCAAGTGCTCCGATACCAAGTGTGGCGACCGTCAGAAAATAATATACGTCATATTTTACGTAATTATTATCTCGCTCGGCACGTGTTACATTGCACGTGGAACCGAACGTGACGGTCCACCTTACGGATTACAGAACAAAAATATCGGCATAAAATAAGTTGGTATAGAAAAGTTTGGAGTTGATGCACAGCTAAAATATTACATATAACGTAGCAGAAAAGTAGGACCTTGTCTAGAATACACTGCATGTAGAGCAGTCATATTACAGAATTATAACATACATGTTGAAAATATATTATTACAGAGGAATGTATTTAAAAGAGACTAATCAGATAACCCTTCGGTGGACCCCTCCGCGTTGATTTTACTACCTGCAGAGTCTGTGGGTGGGTGAGTATTTTTTTTATACTCAGTAGGTGGAATTAAAATCTAATTTGATGCTAAGCAAAAGATAGTAATTTTATTTTTTTATTTTTTTAAACCAATTCAGAATAATTTTGGAAAACACCGATTCGTCTGATGACGATAAATCCAGAGCCGTGATACCGAACGGCGTTCCTCCGGTGCTCATGGGGCAACAGGAAGCTCAGAAGGCAGGAGTTTTCCCATGATACTCCATACCTATGCGCGCGCCAGATACCGATCATTTCCTCGGTAGGTATCCAGAATTATTATAATTCGAGGCTTAACCTCAAATTTATTCGGAAAACGTAAATACCCTGACAAAATTTCAGGGTATGTAAACATATCATACGTATGACATTTCTTAGAAAATTCAAGCATATGAGCATAACGAAATAAAACTGTATAAAAACTAGAACATATAAGCAGAGCATAGGTTAGAGTTTAAAATCCCCTACCTTAACGTTGGCGTAGAAAATTCGCGGTCGTAGAGAGCTGATATAGAAAATCCGGTCCCGCCACGGCGTCCGGCACTATCGCTTTAGTTAAGAACGCCTTTGAAATGGTTTGAATCGGACTTAAAACAGTCCAGAACGGAGAGTCAGAAGTTTTTACGGAAGGTAGAAGTGAATAGTGAAGAAGAAAAAATGAGGTATATATAGTGGATGGGGCGGAACTGACGCGCGACGCGTGTCAGACACGCGTCGCGCAGCGGACAGCGGACCAGCGCGAAACCGACGCGCGGAACCGCGCTTGTCGCGCGGTGCCGCGCTGCGCGACACGTGGCTCCGCGTGTCGCGCGGACCGCGCGGTCCGCATGCGTGGCCCGCGCTGCAGGTCACGCAGATCCGCGCTCCGCGCGGATCACCGAGCGGCGCGGACCCGCGGGCCCGCCGCGGGCCCGACGCGCCCCGCGAACCGCGCGGTGCCATGTCACGCGGTCAAACCGCGCGACGTCGCGCGTCGTGCGGTCAGCGCGCGGCTGACGCAATGCATGCGTCAGCCCATATTAAAATATTAATATATATTTTTTTTCCAAAACTTTAAATTGCTTTAACTTTTTACCTATATATCGGAATTGTACGTTCTTAGTACCGATGGATTCGTATCGACGAGCCCTTCGAAACAAGACCACTCAAGGATAGGTTTTACCATAGTTTTATCGTGGGCCCGCTTATGATGCGCGCTTCCACGATCGCTACATACGGTCACTATCTCCGAATCAAGTGTTTCAAAAATCTTTAAGTTCGGTTTTTAAAGTTCTACAACATTTATTTAGGTCCCGAAAGCAAAATAACGTTCTAATAATATATAAAAATTCTAATAGTAAAATTTACCTCAGATCTGGGTTGTCACACTTTCAACATGTTGATGGTCGGGAAATAGTTTCCCCAATGGATATACAACTACACAAAAGAGCGGTTTCTAGCATTTTTGGAGATGGTTATGCACCAAAATTCAATATTCAAGTCCCATATAAATACCTCTGATAAAATGTAACCCTAATCCTATTAATTCTCCAACTTGGGGAGAAAGTGGCATGTGGACTGTGGGCATGCCATAGTTCAGTGGAAGGGAAGAAGAACTAGATTCGTAGAGACCTTATTGTTGCAGAAAGAGGTCAAATTGCTAACCCCATACTGTGATTTAACATCATGTGTAGGCATAATGATTTAAATTACAATGTTATTATAATTAAATGTATGAAAGCATAATTTTTAGAATGCTATGTTATGACGATAACTATGATCATGAGTTTTGTGTTTAAATGAGTGCTTTATTTTATGAGATCATGTTATAGTCTTGATTTTTGTATATTATTGTGAAGTATTATGTATCATGGTTAGATGAATTGGAAATGATTATATCAGTTTCTGTTATTGCTTCTCGACCATTGACATGTTCATTGACATGTTAATGATGTCACTGATGTCACAGAGGAGATGATACTGTTGTGATTGATGAGCATTAACACGTTGGTGTGCCACTGATGACTCTCGGTAGTGAGGTCAATGCATTAGTGAGGCATCGATGAAGATGATTGACTTGCCATCCCACTGTTGGTAGGGTTCGATACGTCAATGAGTTACTATTGATCATCGATGACTTAGTCGTTGATGAGTTGCCAGCAATAAGTTGGTTTTTGTGAAAATGTTGATAATGAATGCTACTTAAGGTTATTATTATAAGATATAATAACATGATATTTAATTCTTGATATACAATTATACGTGATATTATTATGTATAGTGCTGTTTGGGGGTATGTGCCCTTATTTGTTTATATGTGTGTGAAAATCCTTGTAACGGCTTTAAAAGTGAGTATTTTTCCACAAACGAAAAAAAAGTTTGGTATGAAATAGGACTAAGGTCTTTCGGCTCTGTAAGGATGAAAATTATGTAGAATTACTTTCCTAGTCTGATAGATGAGTTCAAATTCATGTTTTAAAACTTGGCCCAGCCGGTCGGACTAGGTTCATCCAGACCCGATTGATAAACCGAGCCAGGTCATTTTATTTTCTGGGTTAGTTGATCTAACGCTCGATATTTTTCATTCATTTTCCTTAAAATTCACAAATTTTTTTGTAATATAATTGCCATAAATTGGGAAAAATGACGAATATAAAACCTATGAAAATAGTTTTATAATTTAAAACATAACACATCGGTTTTCCCATACAAATTTTTACTCATTCGATCAAACATTATACGGGCAAACCAAACATCCTCAGGCGCTACTCGAAAACAACCGTAAGAATAAATTGCTATGATCATAGACTTTAAATATAAATATCTCCCAGACATCCCTGAGTGCAAGTCCCATAACAGTCCACAACCTAATCTAAATGAAAGTCCATAATACATAAACACTTGACTTCTCATCTCACCCAATACAACAGATCGTGGCATAAAGAAGACTCACAATGAGTCAAGGATATACCTGAGTCCAAGGGAATTAATCCACCATGGAAACGAGAGTCCATCTCTAGGAGCTCTTCGCACAAACCTGCAAAAACCTCTCGTACTACGGGGCTAAAAAGTAGGGTAATGAGTATTTTCATACTTAGTAGGAAAATATCCAGTAGGAGAGTTCTAAATAGTGAACTCAGTAAATCCATACATAGATGCATTCATGCAACTCAAACATGAAGCAAACATGCATATCATAATCATGCTCATACGCACACAATCATGCATATCATTGTGCCAAAATCATACCATCGAATCAAACTTACACAAACACCCTTATTCAGGGTCTTACAAACTTACTCGTACCATCGTATGCTTACTCACACAACATACACATACATGTACGACTTTACTCGTACAATCATATGCTTACTCATATAACTTATACATACTTGTACGACCTAACTCGTACAATCATATGCTTACTCATATAACTTATACATACTTGTACGACCTAACTCGTACAATCATATGCTTACCCATATAACTTACACATACTTGTACGACCTTACTCTTACAATCATACTCAAAATCATACACTTATTGTCTTACTCATACTCATACTCTTACAGTCATGCTCATACTCATACTCTTATAGTCGTACTCATACACATACTCTTACATTTGTACGCATACTCATACTCTTACAATCGTGCTCATACTATTGACCGCTAAAGCTCATTACAACTAATAAGCTCCAATGTCGAATGGAAAAGAATGTCACTGGGGCATCACCTTAACCTCCGGGGAGTGACTAGACGCCATGAGCTTTTTTGAAGGTAAGGCACACCTATGCTCATGGGCACAGGATCAAACAGGTAAGAGCAGGTCCATGAAACTACTTACATAAGCACGCAAACATAAACACCCACACATAAGGGGTCATACAGTTGCCCACCATAATGGGTCTTATAGTACCAGTGCCACTATTGGGCAGAAATATACAGTGCCACTCTTGGGCGGAATCATACAGTGCCACTCTTGGATAGAATCATACAACGCTCTCAATAAAGCATCAAATGTCTAGGCTTAATACAACACACAAACTAAATCGAAAACATATATCACTCTCAACAGAGCATCAGACGTCTAGGCTTCATACAACACAGACTAAATCGAAAACATATGTCACTCTCAATAGAGCATCAGACGTCCAATGCTTTATACAACACACAAACAACATCCCGCATGATAAACACTATGGCAAGACATGAGAAAATGCTTAGCCGACTCATTATTGGCTAGCTCAAACATGGAACTTAATCCGTCGAACCCTCAAGTCTCAAACTCACAACACTATCATTAGCTGTGCTTATAATTTAAGTTTGAATTAAGTAATTTATGCGGTACAATTATGCCACATAAGCACTCAAGCATATCGTGCTCAACTGATCAAACCGAAGCTGAGCCCGATTCGAAACCCAAGTTCATCGGGGTAGCAGACTTCACTTAAGCCGTCTATCTTACAACATAACACACCGTACACCAAAATCTTTATAGTCTTACAATCTCTGCCATCTACCTTATGGCCAAAACATATATTACTCGGAAGTCCTCAAACTGAGCTCCTCAGAATCAAACTCAGTTATACCCTCTTCCTAATACCTCACTTATTATGCCTACTGTTCACTTCATAATCTATATGTTATACTTGTACAATTATGAACACTCTTACTATCTGACAATCCCCCAATATGTGCTCTAATCCAAAATAATCAATTCCAATCCTCAACCATCATACTCATATCCTCTGTCATCCGTCATACGCTTACACATTCATATCCAAATCCATATCAAACACTGACACTTCTTACCATCCATAGCCCATACCTTTGCCCACATGAACATACACATATCCATAGCACAGGCAAATAGTCATCATACATATGTATGTCTATCACACATATGTGTAACATACACATATTGTCGTACATACATAGCTTACAAACATGCTCACTAGCCATCACTAGAGCATACATACACATTTATACATTAAACATACACGCTAGTCATTACTAGCACATACATACACATTCATACATACTTCAACACATACATGCTAGCCATCACTAGCACATACATATATGCTAGCCATCACTAGCACATACATACACATTCATCCATACTTCAAACATGCTAGCCATTACTAGCACATTCATCCATAGTTCAAACATGCATGCTAGCCATCACTAGCACATACATACACATACAAAGCTTACCAACAAACACGCTAGCCATCACTAGCACATACTCAATCCACATATGAAGCTTACCAACAAACACACTAGCCATCATTAGCACATACTCAATGCACATACGAATCTTACCAACAAATATGCTAGCCATCACTAGCACATACTCAATCCACATATGAAGCTTACCAACAAACACGCTAGCCATCACTAGTACATACTCGAGCAACATACAAAGCTTACAAACTTACACGCTAGCCATCACTAGCACATACATACTTCAAATATACATACAACCTGCATGCATGTCATATGCATTTCAACATGACATAATTCATCCTCTTACATCATGCATATGGATCATGATTTAACATCCAAAGCATTGAATCATACAATCCTAGCATCCTGCTACTAATTCAAAGCATGCTATCATGAAATTACGAGTTTAATGCTCCCCTACCTCATAATCATGACGTTTGATGGTGAGCACATGACAGTGGCAGTGTCGACGGTGGAATTGGCAGTTAAAATCGTTGCCTGGCTGAGAGAGCTAGTGTCCCTAGGATTTTAGGAAGCGTCGAAACTACTCATGACCAAACGGGGTGTTAGAATTCAATGCGGTAAAATCTGCGATCCACAGCGGCACACTAGGGTGGCCGGGAAAAATGTCGTACCAATATAAGTGGTGGTGCAACTAGAAGTTGATGGTGTACTCACTGAAGATTGGTTGATGGCTAAGACATACTCGGCCGGCTGCAAGATGTCGAAATGGGTCGTGGACAACACCCAATGGTGATAAATTCTCATCAACAAGGGCCCACATAAGGGTGGAGAGCTTGGGGTGATGCTTGAGGACAGAGGAGAGGTGGGTGGACGACTTTGGTGCCAACTCTATTCAACGACAAAGCCAACTGATGGTCAGACGACACAAATATGACGCTTAAACCCAAAAGTGCATGCATGGCCACATGCACACGCTTCCAAAAAGGACCACTCTAGGGGGAGATGGGTTAGACGATAGCAGCCCAAGGCCCAAAAAAAGGGCAACTGAGCTATGGCCAAGAGGTGGTGGCTGATCAAAGTGGCGACATTGTCGATTGCCACCCACAACCAATACACGTGGTACAGGCGGCTATGCATCTTGCACGGTATAGGGCAAATGACCCATTCCAGGCGGAGGTGCAATTGGCCAAGTGGGATTGACCCTCACTGTTGCCAAGCCAGGACAAAGCCCATAATGGCCAGATGGCCCACAGCTCGCCGATGGCAATGATCCGAGACGCACCCAAAGTGTCTAATTGGGGGAGCAAGTTAATAGGGCGAAGCGGGGTTAGAAACAGTAACCCCCTATAGAAACTAGGTCGAGGTAGGTTGGACGGAGTTCGTCCGATGGTCGGACGACGATCGGAAACACACCGGCGTCAAAAAAATGTCACGGACAGTGAGATGAAATATAGTAACAAAACTTGACCAAAGTACTGGTAATTCACCGCGGAGCGAAGAAAGCATGACAGTGGCACTAGCCAGCACCTATGGGTTCCTAGCGGCCAACCAAACATAAGTCTAGTTGAGGGCGGCTGCAAATGACATCAAAATCGCACCCCTACGGCTCAAAAATAAGATTTGAAGGAGAGAAAAATTGAAGAAAGGTTTGGTACCTCATGGAGGAGCGAAGAGGCCATGGTGGTGGTCATAGCTAGTACCTACGGATTTGTGGCGGTGAGGCAAAGAGGATCCTGATAAGAATCGGCAAAATTGCACGACGGAGGAGAGAGAACGGAGTGACCAAAATCTCACTCGGGTTCTTAAAAAAACTCACTGGACGTAAAAATGTCTCTAGACTTTTGTAAGTTCTGGAACTCATTCATCGGGTCTGGAACTTATATACTTTTTAATTTTTCCATTTACATCCTTAACACGTGTTAACCTCCTGGTTACGTGTTGTACCTCCAAAATTCACGCCGTAAGTGTGCAGTGAGGCTCGCAGCTTGCGACTAAGCCCCACACCTGACTCTACAGGTATAAATATGGGATAAAATACATAAATATGAATATGCCGAAGTATCACATTTTCTCGCCGAAAATGACTAAAAAATAGCAAGAAAATTACAGAAAATCGTAGAAAAATAAAGGACATTACAATTGACCTGGTCGGGCCAATACGACCTGGCCAGTTGAACCGCCGACCCGCTGACTGGGTTGGACCGGTTTTAGTATAGAATTTTTTTTATGTTTGGACGGGGATTCAAACTCATGTTCACTTAAAGCCATTGTAAGCCTTTCTCATTGGACTATAGCAATTTTGATGTATACATCTATATTTCTGTCTTATTTAAATATTTATCAACTTTATAATCTATCAAAAAAAATGTTCCTAAAATAAGTGATCGGTACGGGATTTGAATGTAGGTTGTGGGAGGAAAAATGTGTGCACTTTACCCATTGGGTTACAATGATCCTATGTAAATGTTATACTTAACATCATATTTAAAATATATTAGAAAAACGGGTTGACCCATAGTTGAACCTAATTAACCTGGGCCGATGACTAATCTGGGTCAATGGTCGGGTCGGGTTTTAAAATACTGGTTCAATTGGATTACAACATTAAAAGATCATTGATCCCTCACAAAGCAAAATAAAGGTTCTAATGATCATGAGTTGGGATTTTAACTACTTAGGTGTAAGAGCACATATAGGCTTTAGTTTCATGACATGGATAGAGAGGCTAGACCTTAATATACTTAAGATTATTTGTGAGTAGTTTATGGTATAATAAGACGAGATTGTACTTCTACCCTATTAAGAGAACTTTTTAACTTTTACTTATAGACTAAGAGGCTCCATAGTGAGATCACACTATGAATAAATAAACTTGTAAGAAAGTGATTATGATTGTTTGTTTATGTTTATATATATATAAAAGTTTATATGAGCCCGGGCTTATATAAACTTATGTAAGCCCGGGCTCTATAGGCCGTCGGATTTATATTCGGTGGCCCATAATATTTATGGGTTTAAATACTTATAAGTAACCATGAGTATTATGGGCCGTCGGATATAAATCCGATGGCCCATGGAGCCCGGGCTCACATAAGTACATATGAGCCTCGACTTATATAAATGGGACTCATATATATATATATATATATATATATATATATATATATATATATATATATATATATATATATATATATACATATATATATATATATATATGATAACGTTAGATTTATTAATGAATATAATAGTATTATTATTGTGTTAATGTAAGGAGAACATATGTATTATTATTATATAGTACCTGTGATAGGAGTCAAGGTGGGTAGTGACAACAGTGAGACTTAGGACATGACGGACGAAGTGGGAATGATAGTAGGACGTAAAAGAGTGTTTTGTAAGGGCATGAGTATTTTGATCGTTTTTAGCCACGTGCATAGGAATATTAGTATTTTGATAAAATCGCGGGCATTTTTAAGATTTCAGCCAATTTCAGGCTCATTCCGACAATTACTTATTTTTCTATCGTGTTGTCTTATGTCAAGCACGAAACTCACAATAGATCGGATCTTTGTGTTGCCTAGCGCAGACCTCTCTCCTCTGTTATCGTTTGGGTAGGAATATCATGCTTTGAATGCTCCAATTTATTCTCCATATATATTTGATTTTGTTCTCTTTATGGTTTAATCTGAATGCAGTGACATGAAGAACATGTTAAACACATTTTGAAGATGAATGATCAAATCCCTAATTAGTAACCAGGCGTTATTTAAGAGACTGAATTTTATCCAACTGCGATTCAAGCCATGAACACACCCTTTTGGATACTAAAGGAGAAAATATGGTAGAAGAGAGGGATTATGTGGTATATATCTTCGTCTGCTCGTGAAGATATGGTAGAAGAGAGGTATGACAGCCATCTATACAGGCGCATTAAATTCCGTTGAGATTATTCCTACCGTGTGTATTCACATCTTCACATGATGTTTCTGATCAAATTTAGAAAATATCGTGCTTTAAAGATTTTACTGGATCAGCTAAACCATGGCGTTTTTGTTCATGAAAGAACTTTCATTAAATAGCTCATAAGTGAACGAATCTTTATAATTGTATGCACCTATATATGGAACAAGGGGAACTAAAACAAACTTTAGAACATAGGCAGAAAGCTGGACTGTGTTCAAAGTCTTCAAAGAATGCAGTATAGACCTCTTCCGATAGATGTGGATCAGCAGAGAAAAATTTCCTTGAAGTGCAACTAATTTCCCATAATAATAACAATGCATTTATTCTTCAAGCAGTTCTCAAATAGCATGTAATCAATAGCATGTGATGTGTTCTATGTTTTGTACTCTTTTTCCCTTTGAATTTAAGATTCCTAAAAGAACATGGGATGTTCTTACCTATTTAGAATTCCTGTCTCACCTGCCATTATTCTTCGTTTATAACAGATGTGCCGATATTTCTTCAAGTTACTTGTATTTAAGAGGCGGACGCATATATGGTTCCAAAGTTGTGTAGTTGAGTAATTGTTTGGTAGATTTCTTTATCAGGTAATCATTGACAAATGTGAAAACAAGAGCCTTATAGTCTAAAATAATGTGATTATTGCCATTAACCTTGTGAAAACCATTGAAAAACAATTGTTGTACTATCTAACATGACTATTAATTAACAATTATGACGCACATAAATCTGTTCAGCAGTTTATTCCATTTGAGGATGTTTTCGCACCCGAAAGATTACATGAAGGTTTGCATAGAAAGCGAACGGCCCCAAAATGGAAATGTGGGCACTTCAGACAATTTGGAATTCGCTCTATATATACCATGCAACATCTTTCTTTCAAGCTGTAACACATACCTCAAAATCTTCCTTGATCTTATAACAAATCAAAAGATGGCCTTCTGGTTCCTTTGGTTCTTCTTGTTTGTCTCCAATTTTTCTGCTGAATCCATGGGCCTGCATCAGCTTGATCCATCCCATCGAGCTCCAAGCCAAGAATCAATTTCCAAAGGAGTGGAAGTCAATAAGGAAAAACAGGTATCACTTTTTGATATTCATATGATAGCATTAAACATTCAGCTTATTCACTGTGTGAAGAGCATGAACTGAAGAGGAATTTTTTAGGTCTATATTGTGTACATGGGGAAGCCTCCAAGTCATGGTGCTTCAGCTAGCTCTATCCACTTGGGCATGTTGGAGAAAGTTGTAGGGAGGTAATTTCTTTTCGAGTCTAAACCAGTGTTTTAAAAAATGACCCGGCCCGGGTAAGCCCGGTTACGTGCATAGTCATTTCGCAGTTAAACTCGGCTTTTACCCAGTTGAGCCGGATTTATGCCTACTTGAACTAAAAAACCGGACCTGGCCACCAATTCGGGTTGATGGCCGGGTTAATTATAAAAACACTGGTCTAAACATTTCTCTGTCTTGTGGTTACCAAAATGACGATTATTAAGATCACACAATATATATGCTCAAGCACTTGTAATTAATGTCCAATTTAACGGGTATGGTCCAAATGATGAAAATCACCTTTTGCTTACTAGTTATTAGTGGACATTTTAATGCTGTCGATGGTGCACCCGGTTTTTATTTAGACTGCATTTCACATGCATGTATGATTGTATTGAGCCTTCTCATCAAGACGAACGTTGATGTCACTCCACAAATTGGTACATGATAACTGTTTTCGTGGTGCAGCTCAGCATCAAACTCACTGGTTCGCAGTTACAAACGAAGTTTCAATGGATTCGCAGCTAAATTCACAAATAAAGAGCGAAAAATGATCGAAAGTCAGTACTTCAATTCTCTCTTCATGTTCCTACACAAAAAAAAAAGTGCTTGTCAACTTTCAAAATGATACGTTTTTTGCGAAAATTCAAAATGATAAATACTTTCAATAATGATAGTAAGTTTTCATGTGACTTGCAGGTATGGAAGGTGTTGTCTCCGTCTTCCCTAGCAGAAGTTACCAATTGCTCACAACAAGGTCATGGGATTTCATGGGCTTTGCACGCACTGTGACAAGGATGCCTTCCAGTGAGAGTGATCTCATTGTTGGACTCATCGACACCGGAATCTGGCCGGAGTCTGAGAGCTTCAGTGATGAAGGACTTGGCCCCCCACCCAAAAAATGGAAAGGCATTTGCCAATCCTCAGCCAACTTCTCTTGCAACAAGTAAGTTTCAAATACAATGTCACTAAACATGTCAATTGGGCACATACAATGTGCTTATGCTAGTTGTTGCTTTTGTAGCAAGTTGATAGGGGCCCGGTCTTATTTTGTAAATGAGGACAATTCTCCAAGGGACATGCACGGACATGGCACCCACACGGCCTCCACTGCCGCCGGTCAGGAGGTCGAGGGCGTTAGCCTCTTCGGCCTTGCATCCGGCACTGCTCGTGGCGCAGTCCCGTCGGCAAGGATCGCGGCGTATAAGGTGTGTGGGTGGGATGGTTGCTCCGACGATAGGATAATGGCCGCCTTCGACGATGCCATTGCCGATGGTGTGGACATTATCTCCGTATCATTGGGCCCGTCTATTGTACTAGACTATTTGGATGATGCAATTGCAATAGGATCATTTCATGCCATGGCCAAAGGTATCCTGACCTCCCAAGCAGCCGGGAATGGAGGACCTGACCCTGGGAGCATAATCAGTGCTGCACCCTGGCTTGTGTCTGTGGCAGCAAGCACTACAGACCGCAGCTTCTTCACCACTTTACGCCTTGGAAATGACAAGGTTATCATGGTAAATGAGGCGCCTCTTCCCTAGTTATTAGTACCGAGTTCCATAATTGAATGAGTTAATTTATCATCATCAAAGTAGAAATTACGTCACTCTATGGATCTTAGAAATGGAAGAGTATTTTATGCTCCCTTCTAATTATGAGCTTAGTATGAGGAATACACATGAGCTTAGTAGCTTTAGTGTCATTGACGTTAATATAAGCTAACATGTGCGCTATTGATCTCATGTATGAATAACTGTCATATGTTGGTTACGTTAGACTCATTGTCAAAGTGAAGCATTAAAAATACTTCCCTTAATCTAGTACGTATGGTTAGTTAAATAAAAAATTATTAGGTATACATAAGGGTACGCAAAAATTGTGTTCAGTACCAATACCTGTTGGACATATACTAGGCGGCCCACATACTACTGCCCGTGTCTAACATGTATTGAAATTGAACACACTTTTCCCATACGCATCGCTTACCTAATAATTTAACTTGCATCAGGTCGACACCAGTGTGAGTCCTATAGGGAGTGTTACAATTATTTTTTCTTTGTAAATACTACAACATGGATATAGATCATATAACTCCAATAATTCCTTTCTACCAAGTCCAAAATTTAATTATTTTTTAAATATTTGATAAAAAGCAAACCCTTTATTTTCATTTATGATTCAATCATGTTAAAAAGAGAGAGAGAGAAAGAGAAAATTTTAGAATTATGTGTAATTTACTATTAAATGTAAAAGCAAAAACTCTCTTAAAATATTAGAAAAGAAGTCTTTATTTATTTATATATACATGGGAAGAAAAGTGGACATTTTATTACAAATTCTCCAAATTATTTCATTCTGGCTGTTGGAAAGTAATCAGTTTATTAGCATCATAATGTTTTTCTACCAGGGAGTTGGGATCAACACCTTCAATATGAATGAAACTGATTACTCATTGATCAATGGACAAAATGCCACAGTAAACTGCAATGACGGGTAGGCTCATTTTCCCTTCATAATAAGGGGCTTATCCAAGTGTTACTAGCTTCACTTATTGAGCAAACTTCTTTTCAGGGGTTTCGATTTCCCTTGTCTTGATGAGAAGGTGGTGAAAGGGACGATTGTTTTCTGTGGTGAACAATTTGATGACATAAGCGCTCTTCAAGCAGGCGCTGCCGGAGCCATTCTTGAAGATGAATTTGCATCAATGGAATATGACAATATCTATGTCCTGCCTGCTGTGCTTCTTCCAAGTAAATCTGCCAACATGGTCGACATGTACATGAGCAAAACAAAGTAAGCAAATGCTAAATCGAGGAATTTGAGGTTACTTCATGTTGTTAATGAAATTGAACAATAAGTTTTGGTGAATGATTCTTAACTCAACAGAGACCCTAGAGCTAAAATATACAAGAGTGAGACCATAGTGAGCCCAAGTCCACCACTAATGGCCTCATTCTCCTCTAGAGGACCAAACCTCATAACAACTGATATTTTGAAGGTATTTCACTCAATCCTGAAGTGAATTAATATGATCCTTTCTCATGTTTTCTTTGCATCATATGCTAATTTATTACATGGGTATTACAGCCAGATATAAGTGCTCCAGGAGTGGGCATAATTGCGGCGTTTTCGCTCGCAAGGCCGATTAACGATGGGGATGACAGATTTGTGAAGTATAACATAAAATCTGGGACTTCAATGGCATGCCCCCATGTAAGTGGTGCAGCAGCATATGTCAAGACATTTCACCCAGATTGGTCGCCCTCTGCTATTAAGTCTGCTCTAATGACTACTGGTAATGGCTCCCTTTGAACTTTAATAAATACTTTTGTGTGAGAAATTAAGGAATTGAGAGTAGATATTTACATTTTCTTCATCTATCTTCAGCTCTCCCCATGAATGTTTCTAGCAATGAAGCAGAGTTTGCCTATGGTGCCGGCCACATTGATCCAGTCAAGGCCGTGAATCCAGGCCTGCTCTACGATGCTGGTGTCGAAGATTACGTCCAAATGATGTGTAATCAAGGATATGATGCAAAGAAGATTAGTTTAATTTCTGGAAATAATCGAAGTTGCTCTGATGCACCTGGTGGGACAGTGCGAGATCTCAACTATCCGTCAATGGCAGCTCTAGTTGAAGTTGGGACACCCATCCAGGCAAATTTCTCAAGAACAGTTACCAACGTTGGCTCACCTGCATCCACTTACAATGCAATAGTGAAACCAGATGATTCTCCAATTAAGGTCACTGTGTACCCTGACGTTCTGCAGTTCAGTTCATTGGGCGAGAAGAAATCATTTGTGGTGAATGTTGTAGGACAAGTAGTGGATGTGGGATCTACCTTCTCTTTTTCATTGGTGTGGTCTGATGGGAATCACACTGTCCGGAGTCCGATAATAGTGTACAACATGATTGCCGAATGAAAACAGGAGCCAGTTCAGCAATGCTGACTGAATAAAAATCATAATGTTTCAGTTTAAGTTGGTTGACAAAATGCCTTCCCAAATGCCAATTATGTGACCCCAGTTGCCAAGAACTCACATTACAATTTCTTTAAAGGCTTGAGGAGGATATCCATGAGAACTGGAAGTCAGATATTAACTTATAAAAGGCTACTCGTAGTAGTCTTGGGTTTGATACCATGTTAGAAACTAAATTGCCTCAAAGTTCGTCATTACGATCGAGATACCCAATAATATATATCCTGCAGTCCAAATAGATAGATCCTTAGACAGAAAGATATATTATCCAACAGTCCCTTCCAAAGGCAAGCATTTAACCAATGTAGAGGTAGGGGTGGGATCAATAGCTCCATTACTATGTTGGAAATCAAATTACCTTAAAAACACAATCTATTAAAGACTGACCCAACAATGCATCTCAAGCCTAGATAGGTCAAAATCTATTAAGGAACAAACTTGCAATACAGCCCAGACTATCCCAAATAGATAGATTCAAACTTACAAACAAATCATCCAATATCACCAAATTGAATACTGAATAAATCCTGTCGCTAATAAAATTTCCTTAGGACAGAGTAGTGTGCATTGGATAAATGTTTTTTTATTGGAGAAGAACGTCTAGATCCCATCGTATCATGGGAAGCTTGAACAACAGTGGGGCCATGGTCCTGCAAATTGTAAGATAGATATACCACTATGGCCAAATTAAATTGATTGCAATTTCATATAGCAGTGTTAAACAACATAAATTGTTCAAAAACCAATAACTACAATGAGGGAGATAACCTTGCATGGTAGCTATATTTAGGTTTAGTGTCCATTTTTCTCATCTAAATATGAAAAATCATTTGAATCTGATTCTAAATACATATCTGAATTTGGATTTAATTAATTTTATAGTTTAAATAATAAATCTCTTAACAATAAGTAAATAAAATAAAAATATTAAGGAGGAACTACTCACCTCACCAGTACTGCTCTCTCAACACATCCTGAAGAGACCTCTCGTTTCTAACCCACTCATGGCTTTCACCGAAGCTTTCCATGAAGAAGACTGAAGAAATCAATTCAAACCCTTTCCGATTAGAAATATAAAGAAAAATCACATAAAAAATCTATCAAATTAAACAAAAAATGATTATCCATGAAGAATATAATATGCTTTGCCTTATAACTATCAATATATTAGTAGGATTGAAACTTTTACATGTTCAAGATGTGTTGCCTCGCCATCATTTCCTTGTTTCCCATTACCACCAAACGAGCATAAAAAAGTGGGTCGTTGGTATTTATTGTAATGCCTCAATCTGACCCCAACACAAGGGAGTCTTTAAAATGCAAGTCTTGGGGCAATAATCCTGTGATGGAAGGCAAGTAATGGGACGGACAGAAAGTTGGAAACAAAGTCTTCGGCATTCCATCAGGGTTGTGAATGCTGATTTGCATGCTACTTATCCTTGTACGAACTAAAAGTCAAATCACAAGCAAGGGTGGAGCCAGGACCTTCTTAGGAGGGAGGGAGGGAGGGAGGGAAGGAAGGCGGGGGCCACTGCTAATAAGGATCTCCAGTGTTGTATTATTGAAGACCTACTGGGATTTGTAGGAAAACAACACAACTGGCCTAGAAAGAAAAGTAGTCCCTCTGTCCCTCGTTAATATATAGTTAAATATAATTTTTTTAAAATAAATTAAAATTAGTTTATTTTGAAATACGAAAGGGAACTATTACTGTGGGACAGATGGAGTATAAATAGAGAACACAAAGAGGGAAAAAAAAGTTTTTATTTTGAAAAAGGAGAAAACTCAGAACAAACGATTTGAAAAGCCGGCTTTTGGTTAAGATTTTCATAAGCTAATTTAGATAAGATATATATAAGTTTAACAAAAGAATAGTCTTGATATATAACTGTGTAAATACATGACATGTGTACTAACATATCTCTTTGTGACTCATATCAAACAATTTTGTTTTGTAAGTACAAATAACATATTCCAAACTTGACATAAGCATGAGTTTGAAAATAATATTTTCTCTGTCCTCGATTAATAGTCCACATTGAAAAATCAAAATGAACTAAAATGAGAGAAAAAGAGAATACGTAGATATGTAGTTTTTCCTTCCTTTGGTGTTCTCAGACGTATGCGCATGCCCTAAATTCAAGAAGCTGCTGTGTTTGGTGGTTGAACAAAGAAGGAATGACAATCGAGGGTTATAAAGAACAGTGGAATAGTTTAGGTGGCTAAATGACAATATAAAGTTCTATTCCTAATCTTATTTGAAGAGGCAATTTCTTGCGACAATGAATATCGTTACGTAGGTTAGAATTTTCTATTGAATACTGGTTTATTATGTTTGCTATGTGTATTATTTTACGTTGTTTAATGACCAAGGTTTCCAATGAATTATTAACTAATGAATAGTGATTCCTTTGATAGTGTGCCTTCCTTTCCAAATTTTCCTTAGGTATAACGAGGAAAAAGTTCATTAATTATTCAAAACTGCCATTTGCAACCCACATTCACAAACAGCAACATAGCGTTACCCATGAAGTGAACCAAACAGTAGAGCATGCAAATTCGGTCATCTAGCCGTCAGACCATGGCCACATAGCATTTGACAACAAGCCTCCGACCAGACCACGTCCAACTCTCCCCAGTCTCTTTTCGGCACATCCAACGCCTCCCAAACAGCCTTGGACGCTTCCACAATGTTATTTGGGCATGGAGGCTGGTAGTCATGGTCTTCATCACGGCCCATGGTGGAGTCGCACTCGTCCACCACCATGGCCACCACGCTCCGGCCATTGTAACTGATGGTGATGTTGTTGTGGCATCTCTTCTTGTTGTTGAACCAGCCAGTAGTGGTCAGTGCCACAACGGGGGTGCTGTCCGAGTGGTACTTGTTGTTACACTTGGAGGGCCGCCCACCATCTCCCCCTTTCTGGAAGCTGTTGATGGTCAAGACAGCCTTGGTGTGGCCCGACACAGTGGGCGAGCACTTGTACACATCGTAGAGCTTCCCTTCCATGCAGCAGCCCGAGTCACTCTCCTGATAGCACTGATCACCTGGTGGCGGTTTCTTCCCCCTCAGCTTCCCGGACGGCTTGCACTTTTTGGCTGCTGCCTCTAGACGAGCTTGAGAGAGGGCAATGAGTGAGAGCAAGAGCAAAAGCAAGACTCTTAGAGAAACGGTCGACTTCATTATGTCTTTTTTGTTTTACTGTTCTTAAAGGTTTGTTTGGATTGGTTGAAATGGGGAGAAAGGGAAAGAGAAAGAGAAAGTGAATCTAGGTAAAAGAGAAACTAGGAGATTCCTAAATATTTTTTACTGTTTGATTACATAAATGATATTAGAGAAAATTGATAATGACAGTGGTACTAGCGGCGGTGGTAATAGCAGTAGTGGTGGTGGTAGTCGCGGTGGTGGTGGTTGTGACGGTTATAGTGGTGGCGGCGGCGACAGTGACGGTGGTGGTGGCAGCAGTGGTAGTAGTGGCAGCGGTGGTGGTGGCGGCAACGGTGGTGGTGGCGGCGGTGACGATGGTGGCGATGGTAGTAGTGGTGAAGGCGATGGTGGTGGTGGCAGAGGTGGTGGTGGCGGTGACAATAGTAGTAGTGGTGGTGGTGACGATGACGATGGTGGTGGTGGTGGTGGTAGAGGTGGTGGCAGAGATGGTGGTGGCGATAGTGGTGGTGACGATGGTGGTGGTGGCGGTGGCAGAGGTGGTGGTGGTGGTGGTGGCGGCGGTGGCGATGTCAATGGAAGTGGTGGTGGTAGTAGTAATAGCAATAAAACATAAATGTTTAGTATAATAATTTTCTCCCAAAATTCATGGGTTGATGGGCAAAAAATTTTTGGGCCAAATTTTCATCTATTTTCTCTCACTTTTCACTTTAGTTTCTCTTTCCCCGTTGCACCAAACAATAGAAATTGAAAGATTTTAAAAAAATTCCTTTCTTTTTCCTCACTTTCCACCAATTCAAATAGACTCTAAGTCTCTTAGTCTCTGCTTATCATTCCCACAAGTACATTTATGATAACATACGCAGGTTTGGTTTCTCTTTGTTATCAATAAAAATGTTTTTCTTAATCGCCTGGACTTGTTTCGCTGAATGAGAATCTTAGCTAGTTCTTGATTTTATATACCAATCAGTTGATGCTGGTGTTGAATGGGGACAAATCGGGATTCAGGATGCATGATATCAGGTGCCCCAAGGCATGGTTTGGAGCTAGTTAACAAGACGAAATATAAGACAATTTAAGGTATTGGGACCTCCTTATCCAACATAAAAGAAGGTATTGGATACCCAGAGTACCCTAACACAGGCTGCTTCACTTGATAGTATCGGCATTGGATGATTCCACTGGAACAAGGCTGCGGAAGTGTGAGGGCCACAGCTCACTACCTGACAAGCAAACAACTCAATTAACGTTACGCATAATATTTGATAGCTGGTCGTGTAAGACGGCCGGTGGGGCAAGCTGCTTTGACAGCTTTTGTGTAAACAATTCGTCCGTTTGTGAAAGGTAGGCCAATGTTCTCTGATTTTGATGAAAGTGGTTGGTAATTGGTTCCAATTCCTTGATTGTGGATGATGGTTGGCAAAAGTTATTGAATAAAACAGAAAGGGGGAAATGTCTTATGAGTTATTTTATTCAACTTTTTTTGCAATTGAGGTATTTGTTTTTCTATTTTTGATATTCCAACTGATGAGAACAGACCATAAGGGAGATTTTGAAAGGAAGATTTTATTAAAATGGCCCTAGGATACAATGTAACATATAAAATATTTTATATTTTCATGTAATCTATAAAATAACCCTATGCACATATAAACCTCCACAAATATGACATAACTTGTCTAAAATATCCACTTCTCATTTTCATCTTTATAATTTCACCAACTCACTATTTCTCATTTCCAATAGCTTCAACTTCAAATTTGCTACCTCCGCCACCGGTTCCACTACCTCAGCTACTCGCTCCACCACCTCTGCAATCGACTGCCGCCTCTGCCACTAACTTTGTTGGGTTTTCTACTAACTCCGCTTCATTTAACTTCGACTTTACCTCCTCCCCTCTTTTGCCACTTCTTTATCCTCCTCTAGTTTTCCCCCCCAGTCACCTCCTCTGCCTCCCTCTAGGAATATAATAAGGCTGGTCACAAACTAGCTGCTGGATCTATTAAGAATTCATTTTTTTCTCTACAAGCACAAGTCACCAAAACTGAACCTGTAAGAATGTTAAACTACTCAAAACCAAGAGTAAGTTTTTTTTTTAATTGATTCTAAGATTTTTTTAATGCTAAGCAAAACCTTGTACTAATAGTTAACCGTTGACAATTGACAATCAGATTTATTCTAATAAAGGAAATATATATAAGACAACATTATAGGTAACAATATGTCCTTAATTATTTACTATGAAGTATCTTAACAAATTAAAGACATAAATTACAAAATAAATTTTTTTTAAACATGCATTGTCGATTGTTGAATGTTCCAACTGTCAACTATTGACTCTCTCGACTGTCAGTTGTCAAATGCTCTAGTTGTCAATTGTCATAACGTCCAGTGTCGGTGAGTACTACCTTCTTCTCCAGAGCCAAAATTGAGAATCTTCTTCTCTAGTGTCGACAACTTTTTACTGATGCATGATAGTCGACAATTGAGGGAATCAACAGATGCGTGTTTCAAATTTACTTTATTTTTTATTTTATATATTTAGTTTAATAAGATAATTTATTATAAATACTTAGCGAGCTATTATCACTCATAATGATGTTTATATCCTCTTTATTGTTATAAAACTAATTGTCGACTGTTTACTGCCAAGTGTTGACTATCAGTACAAGGTTTTACTTTACATTAGAAAAAACTCAGAATGAAGTAAAAATAAAACTCACTCTTAGTTTTGAGTAGTTTAACATGTTTATAAGTTCATTTTTAAGTTTTGAATTTGTAGAGAAATGAATTCTTAATAGTTTTGTTGTGCGACTCGTTTGTGAGTGGTCTTGTTAGATTAGAGGACGGAGGAAGAGAAGACATCTTAGGAGGAAAAGGGGAGGAGGATAGAGAGGAGGGAGGGCAGATGAGAAGGAGTGGGTAGGGAGGAGGAAAAGGAGGAGGAGGAGAAGGCAGTGGTGCATGGATGAAGCAAAGCCAATGGTGAAGAATACGAAGGTTGTGGCAGAGGCGGTGATCGATGGCAAAGGTGGTGGAGTCAATGGTGAAATCGAAACTAGAGTTGTTAGAAATGAGGATTAAGTAGTGGGTTGGTAAAGTTATAAGGAAGAAAATGGGAAGATGGTATTATAGGAAATTCACGCCACAAGTGTAAAAGGTATATATGTGCATAGAGACATTTTGTGTAATACATTGTGTCTTAGGTCCATTTTAGCAAAATCCTCTTCATGCAATATGAATGGGGGTTCACATGTGCATAGGGTCATTTCAAGTATTATGCAAAAACCATTGACATTTTCTATATTACAATGTATTTTAGGTATATTTTGGTAAACCGATCTCTTTTTCACTCCTCTTATAGGGCGTGCTTTTTATGCTCTACACTGATAATGAGCCTAGCATAAGTCATTTATAAGAGCAGTTGATATTTAAGATCGACGGTGAACACACAAGCTCACATTAGTATTAGTTTTACTTACACTAACGTGCACTAGTGTGTGTGCTGTCAATCTCATAGATGATGGGCTCCCATAAGTGTCTTATGCTGGGCTCATTGTTAGTTGAGAGCATAAAAAATACATCCCTCTTATAGTAGGTAAAGTCTAAGTAAATTGGTAATATAATTGTTAATGAGGGGTATACATAAATGTTATAAAATGATTTTTTGGTCCTTTAACCTTTTTGGGCTCATGCTTAGGTTGAGACATTGATAACCATTAGACATATACCAACATTTTAAATTAAATTAATATAGAACAAGTTTTTTCTCAAATCCAAACAAAGAAAAAGGAATAATTTTTTACAATTTGTATATATACACCAAAAGTTTGAAAAACTAAAATTGAGAAATGTTGATGTATATGTTAAAAAACCAAATATATATAATAAAGAAAAGAGTTGTCCATTTAGAACTCAAATCCACAACCAGTAGAACGCTTATTACAACATCCATAATGTTATTAGGGCACGAAGGCTGGTAGTCCTGGTCTTCATCACAACCCATGGTGGATGATCCACCACCATGGCCAGCACATTCCGTCCATTAGCACTAATAGTGATGTTCTTGTGCACCTCTTCTTCTTGTTGAACTAGCCAATGGACAGAGCCACACTAGGGGTGTTGTCTGAGTGGTATTTGTTGTCACACTCAAAGGGGCCTCCACCGGCTCCATGGTCCTGGAAGTTGTTGATTGTCAGTAAAACCTTGGTTTGGCTAGTCAATGGGGGGTGAACACTTGTATACGTCATAGAGCTTCCCGTCTTGGCAGCATTCTGAGTCATTCTGCTGATTGCACTGACCTAGCAGTTGTAGTTTTTCGGATTACTCATATCGGAGATTAATCACCAATTTTCTATCCAATGGTCGGGTCCTTCTGCCCTATGGGTAGGGTTTTGCGTTCCTTTAAGGGTGTGTTTCTCCCCAAGTAAGAAGAGTGAAATATTATAATAAGATAAACTATCATTACGTTCTAGACTTGAGAATCCAGGTTAGTTCATTTATGTGTACTAGCTTACCAGGGGGCACTTTAAGTCAAGATTTACCCAAATTGGTCTCATCTTCCTTTTTAGGATTTTCAAGGTGAGCACGTTTGCTTTGACTTTGGCCATGGTAAACAAGTTGATTTCTCTATTGTGAGAGATTCATCGTACTATTTACGCATCTTGTGTATTGATTATAATGCTCATTTATACATGTTATGTATAGGGATAATAATGCTTATGTTTACACAGGTTGTATATAGATTATGACACTTGATCATGCAGATGTGTATGGATTGCGAAATGTGATCATGTAGGATGTTTATAGATATGTCTATTGAATGCTCATGTTGTGTGTGTATGATTATGAGATATAAATGAGACCATGATGCACATGTGTTGTTTATGAATATTTGATGCATGAATGAAATTTTCACATAATGTATGTGTGTAAGGGAATGAATATGCTCTTATATTATTAATACCTGTTTACATGAGGTTTATGCTATGATTCTTTAGGATTATGTTTTGAAGTTAATGTGAGCTTTATGTTTTTAAACCTTGATTAAGTTAAACTCACCCCTCTTATGTGTATTTTGTTTTGGGGCTACATGGTTGTGTTATGCATGCGCTCAGGATGATCTCTTTTATGAGGATGGAGGCAACAAATATATGTATGGAGGATGTGATGGTTCTCATGTAATGTGATAAGAGATATGTTTATGACTTATATTAGATCTTTGTTTCATTACATGTTATGGATCACCTTGTTTAATGGCTTAGACATGTGTGTTGCTATTTAAGGCTTGAGATTATTTATGTTGTTTTATGAGGTTATGTGGGTAAGTGATGGACTAAGATACTTTAATTAATTTTTTTATTCCTTCTTTAACTCTTTTTTGCACAAAGGGGAGTGATCTGTACTTCAATCTAGCCTGTGTTGGGTTACTTTTCAGCTTTGTCATGTCTTCATCACCTTTCTTTGGACAGGGTTCAGGTAAAGAGGGAGCGACAGGGTATAATATATAAGTCAGTTTTTGGTATTGGAGCACAAACTTGTCTAAAAATAAAAGAAAATAAAGGAATTGCAACATTACCATCAGATGAATAATGGGGAGCAAAGTAATAAAAGACATATATAAATGTTGATTCCATTAGTTCATTTTTTGGTTACTTGCTTGCATGGTATTTAAAGTTCATTATTTAGAGTTCATAACTCTTAATTTTTACTTTCTTTAAAGTACTAGTTTTAGAAACAATGTGTTGATCCATTTGATTTATGACATATACTAAACTCTCAATATGAAAGCTACCATTTGTGACCTATCTCTTCTATAGGTCAACAACCTCCTTTTATTGATATGTGACAGTCGATTGCCAATAATCGAAAGTTAATAGTCGCATGTTTAAAATCTACTTAATTTATTTAGTTGGTTCATTGAGATTGTTTGTTGGAAATATTGAGGAAGATAATGCTACTCAAAATGTTGTCTTATCGCACATGTACTCTAACAAATCTACACGTGAGCTATTGACTAATGATTATCAACTATTGACTGTCCAATATCAACACTCGACTATCGACTATCAATACAAGGTTTGTTCGGCATTGGAAAAAATCTTAGAATCAAATTAAAATGAAACCTACTCTTGGTTGAGCTGTTCAAAAAGCTTATGAGTTAATTTTTTAAGATTTTAGTGGAGGAAGTTGAGTCAATGGAGGAAACAAAAGGTGGTGTCTAAGGTGGTCGATCGGAGCTAGACGCACTTGGAAAGGGAAGCAGCTGGTTGGTAAAGTGAAAAGAAAGAAAATAAGGGCGGGGGGGGGGGATACTTTAGACAGTTCATGCAATATGTATTGGGGTTTACATATGCATATGGTTATTTCTAGTATTACACAAAAAATAATGACATTTTCTATAATACAATGTATTTTAGGTCTATTTTGATAAACCAATCTTTTTTTAATCCCTCTCTTAGTAGGTAAAGTCTAAGTATATTGGTAATATAGTAGTTATTGAGGGCTATACATACATATTATAAGATATATTGATATTTTTTGTCTTTTAGTATATAAGTAAAGGACACATGGGGGTTGGTTTGTTGAAAGCCAAGTTCTAGATTTTCTTGTCCTTTAAACTCTTTGGGGTTGTGCTATGTTGAGACATTGGTAAGCAGAAAGCATACAACATTCTAAGTCAAATAAAAAACATTTTAAGGTAAACAATTAATGTAAAACAAGTTTTTTTCTCGGATTCAAACAAAATGAAAGAATTAATTTTTTAGAATTTGTATACATACACCAAAATTTTGAAAATTAAAATTGAGTCTCGTAATCAAGTTCAATAGGCGCTCCAACACATCCAATTTTTCACTCACTCCATTCCAGACTTAGGTTTGCTTATAAAATTTTTCATAAACTGCACAGTTTACTTCATTTGAAGAGAGAAAAATAGCCACATTTTAAGAAATGAGTTCACTTATAAAATTTTTTTTGTTTGAAGTGTGGAAGCCAAGTTAGAGTATATGTATCCACTAAATCACATCTTTTTAAAATTGTTGTTGAGTTCTCTTTCATAGCTGAAAGATGACATCTATAATTTTATAAGTTTGTATTCTTAATCTTGTCTTTATCTCATTTTAATTGAAGGGAGTATTCTCCCCCTTTGTAACTGATATAAAATAAATCCTACATATAAAAAGAGCTGGCCATGTTTGACTTTTTACGGACAAATTATCGGTTATGCCATCAAAGAGTGGGTATTTATGTGCTTATGTAGTTTAGTTTTTATGAAATTATAGTTGCTCTATCGGGGTATCCTGGGTATTTAGGGCCAAAATTAATGGGGTTCGAGACATTTTGGCCTAGACATACGAAAATGCCCTCTACTCATGTGCCTCTTTCTCATACAGTATTGGATGTAAATTTGGTGAGATTCTAGGGTATATCTACTACTTGGGATATAATTAATTAATACTAATAAATGAGGATAAATAAATTGGTCACAGACGGACGAAAATAGCCTTAATGCTTATGTTTTGGTTTTGTTGGATGTGTTCATAGTTTGGATTTTTTGTGGGGATAGTTTTGGCATTGGCGTTATGATTAGTTGTTAAGAATTAATGTGATATTTATGGGTGGAGATTTATTTGGTAGGTTCATCTAATCAGCCTTGTGGTAAGTTAATACATGTTATGTTTGGCTTAGGTGGGACTTTGGATTGATTTTAAGAAGGAAGTGTTTCTTACCTTTTAAACTTCCTTTGCTTCATATACCAAGTTGTTCCTACCTTTTGAACTTCCTTCACTTTACTTGGAATTTTACATAGTACTGAGATTTGGCGAGAGGCATTCCTCTCTCAGTTCGGCCATCATGAGTCTAGGACCGATGTAGTCATCTCCCTCTCTCTCAGTTTGGCCGTCATAACTCTTCCAAACATCGACATTGTCTCTCCTGAGCTCCAATTGACCCTCTTCCATTAATGGTTTTTCTGGAAGTTAGATTGTGGATTATGAGATTTTCTATTGTTATTGTGGTTATTTAAATTTGAATTTTGCTGAATCTGTTACTGATTCGGAAGATTTAACTTTAAATTTGTAGCTTTTCTATGTTTTGTTTTGGAAGTTGTAGGTCAGTGTTGTGTAGGGATTGACAGGTTCAGATTGGCAACAATCCTTAATGTCAAAGATTGCGTTAAAAGTAAGTATTACTTATGGAGGATGCTTCCATAGATTGTTTTATGTGCTCATCAGTAATATTGGTTTTGCTATTTTATGCGATCCGCAAATATTGTCAGTGTTGACTGTTGCATTTTGTGGAACATTTGTGTTTCAGGCAAGGGGAAATTTGATCCAGATTTTGGATAAAAAATTTGGTTGTTCCTTGGACATTTTGATCATTTACCAAGCCCTTGGAATGATCGGTGCTCCATGTCTTTTGTTGTGGTTTAGAGAGGTGCATTCTAGTGTTTTTTTGAGGGGATACAATACTCTTCGTTGCAAGGAGGAACCTTCTAGTTAGAAATTTTGGTCTTTGTCATCGAATGGATAAAACTAAGCTATATCCGGCTGTTAACATTTCAAAGTTAAGAGATTTGGGAACTTGGTTCTCTTGGCTCAGTCTTGTATCAGTTAAAGAGGTGAGTCTTGTATTAGCGAAAGAGGTCTATAATTAGCTTTCAAATTTTGGAATTATGTGCTTTTTTGTGGGCTTATACATGGACAGGATTGGGACCTGGGGATATTTTGATTTCCTCTTATTATGCATATATACATAATGCATTGCAAAGGGATATAATTTTTAAACTATATATTGATGATTTTGATCAAATATCAACCTTTTTGGCAACTTGGCTTTCAATTGGTGATGATCAAACATAATAAAAGTCCAATCACATTGGCACTGACAACCTTAGTAGCAAGTCAAAGAATAATTCTTTAATACTACTTAATTAATTTTTTCAATATGAAACTACGTAGCTATTCTAACATAAGAAATAGTATTTCACTATTACAATCAAATCTCATGCTTCAAACATCATTTGCTTAAGAATCAACCCACCATAAGTTTCTCCCTCTTTCACATTATATACCTTTTTTTAGATAATTTGTCTTAATTATTTCTTTGCAAATTTTTTAAAAGATAGAATAATTTTATTTAATTTACTTCTTTTTTTTGTTTACAAAATTTACCTTTTAGAGGATTTTATTGAGTTTACAAGTATCATAACTTTTACACGTATACTATTTCTAGTATATATTAAAAAGCCAAATATATATAGTAAAGAAAAGTTTTATCCATTTGCAACCCACATCCGGAACCAGCAGAACGTTGATTAGATCATCCATGCAGACAACTCAGTTGCCAGCACAAACTCAGGCATCTGCCCTTCAGATCGTCCCCACCTATCACATGACATCAAGAATCTGACCAGACAATGTCCAATTCCCCCCTGTCCTTGCGTGGCACACCCAACGCCTTCCACACGGCCTTGGACGCATCCACAATGTTATTAGGGCACGGAGGCTGGTAGTCGTGCTCTTCATCACAGCCCATGGTGGAGTCACACTCGTCCACCACCATGGCCACCACGCTCAGGCCATTGGCACTGATGGTGATGTTCTTGTGGCACCTCTTCTTCTTGTTGAACCACCCAGTGGACAGTGCCACAACAGGGGTGTCGTCCGAGTGGTACTTGTTGTCACACTCGGAGGGGCCTCCACCGTCTCCATGGTCCTGGAAGCTGTTGATTGTCAGTACAGCCTTGGTGCGGGCAGTCAAGGGGGGCGAGCACTTGTATACGTCGTAGAGCTTCCCCTCCTCGCAGCATTCCGAGTCATTCTGATGATTGCACTGACCTGGTGGTGGCTTCTTTCCCTTCAGCTTCCCACTGGGCTTGCATTGTTTGGCTCCTGCCTCTGGACGAGCTTGGCTGAGGGCAATGAGGGTGAGGAGGAGCAAAACTCTCAGAAAACCAGTCATCTTCATCATGCCTTTCTTAGTTTCTCTTGTTCTCTTACTCGCTGTTTGGTTCGTAGGCATCCCCAATATTTATAGTGGTACAGGGAGAAGTTTGGTTTCTCTTTATTATTAACGAAAATGTTATTCTAAGTTCCAGCCTTGTTTGGCCTGCTATGTACAATCATTTAATGTTGACGATGGAGGTTGGGACAAGTCGGGATCCAGGTTGCAGGTTCAGGGGCCCCAAGCATGATAAACAAGACGAATCTAAGACGATTAAGATCTTGGGATCTCAGAGTACCTAAATACAGGCTGCTTCACTTGGTAGATAGAATCGACACTGGATGAAACCAAAGCAATTAACCTTGAGATATGTGACAATTTGTCCTCGTTTTGGAAATTTTTTTTTGGTCCATTCGACCTGCTTTTGGCTGATAGTTGGCAAGTCATTGAATAAAACAAATAGGATTCATGGTTCGGATTTTTTGGATATTTCTACTCTAATATTTTTAGACTGAAAGCATATTCTACCTCTAATTAATCGGATTTGTAAAAAAATTTCATATTGTCAGGTGTAACTTACCTCTCTCTAAACTTCCATTTTGTACTAATTCCCACTTGGGCTTAATAAAAGGAGATTCCCCCGTCATATTTATTTATAAAAAATAATATCACCAAAAACAACCAATTTAACATAAATGAGACATTGACGACAAGGGGAATCTCTAACAGGAGGCGATTAAGGTTGTAGTGGCACCATTTTTATTGGTTGCCGCTGGTGATCTTTTTGGCCTCCCTTCTACATTTGATCATCTCATTGGTGTGACCAAGTATAAAAATATCTCCTTGTTTTTTAATTCTTAACTACTATGTGCAAATAAAACCAATCTTATAAGAGTACAATCAACACTATTATTTTGTATCTAAAAGCGAAAAAACACAAACCGAGATAGATTATTTCTAACTCATAAACAAGTTACAAGATATATCTTCTCCTTCTATGTTAAATTTAAAATTTAAATTTTATTAAGTTAAAGCACCAAATTCTTGCATATTATAACAAAATCAAACAAAGCAATCACACAAGAATTTTTAGGTGAAAACCCTATAGAGAAAAAACTATGGGATACTTAGTGCAGTTTAACTATGCATTACGTAACCCTAAAATTATAGGGTTACTGGTTTGCAAAGTCAAAAGGCACATCTTTTTCTTTACTCATTTGGCTCTTCACACCACTCTAAACTTTAAATTAACCTCTCCTTAGTTGTTTAATGGGATCAACTTCATCTTCACACCTCATTGAACTTCTAATAGATATAGACATTTATGTCTACTCACTTTAACATGAATCTTCTTTTCTCTTGATCTTCTAAGAAATTATCTTCAACAAACATCTTACCTTTACACGTGTTTTGTGCTCTCTCAACTCACAATTAATTACTCTTTTTTATTATGGTAGATAAAACCATAAGCAAGAAGACTAATTCTCTCTCAATACTATTATAGATGTTTCACTCATTTGCTCTCAGTTTTTTAATCATTTTTCCCTCTCTTCTCACTTTCTAAGCCCCATATATAGAACCCCTAAGTCCAATAAATAAGATAAATTTAACTAGGAATCTAAATTAAACGAATTGGAATGCCTCATTTAAGTAACTACGAGTTGAATTGACTGATTGTTTCATATGGCGATTGATTGCTTCACTCTTTTGTCCAACCCAAACTCTTAATCTATCAATCCATCAACCATTTGATCGATCAATTCTTCTCTTGGTTGAAAATTCCAATCAAACATTCATTGACCGATTGATCTATCAAATAGGCGATTGTTCAGTTATGAATCAGAGAACCTTACGAATTCAAAGCTGATTGATCCATCTAACCCATCAATTGATTGCTTTGAACAAGAAATTAATTTTTATTCAAAAAGTATTCATAACTCAACTACACTCTCAAATAAGATTTTGCTTTTATTGCAAAGCACATGAGTGTGATGTGTGCACATTTTTACTTTTCAAAAAATTGACTTGAGTCTTTTTCTCCACTTCATCTTCCACATATGATCTTCAAACACACTGTGACTCAAAAGTTACACACAAATGAATTTATTTTTATCACAAAAATAAGCCAACATAATATATATATTCTAACAATCTCCTCATTTGGCTATCTTACAACAGAACACTATAACTCGTCAATCTAAAAAATAAATATTACAACTTTATAGTACATAATTAGACAAATATAGATTATCCAATTTAACAATGACTCTCCTCCTTAATATATGACACACAAACCCTAAAATGGTGTAGTATTCAACCTGTAGTTAACCTGTACATCACCAAACAAGAAGGTACCAATGTAATTTTGTTCAAACAAAAAGATGTTCAAGAAAGTACAATCCAAGTAATCAAGTCAACCAATTGAATTTTCTCCTTATCAATTTACACAAATCTTCGATTTCAAGCTTTTTGTTAGTTGTCTTTTTCCTCAAGTCTATTACTTATCCTCTAAATATTGATGTTCTTTCAACCCCTAAAGATAACATAACACATTTTACTCTCCCCATTTTTGTTATAAATAGACAAAGGTAAAGTGAATGGTAGAAGAAGAAAAATGCAAGAGAACAATTGTGACCAATTTGAAACCACACTCAAGATTTAAAATCAAGGAAAGTCAAAACTTTTCTAGAAGAAAAATATTAAAAAAAAAGAAGTTATATCATGAATGATCACACTTGTTCAAGTTTCATTTCATAATAATTTGCATATCCCACATGAAATATAGCATAATTTCATTAGGCACTCAACAAGAGAATCAGAATTTAAAGCATCAAAATTCATAATAGTAAGATATGTCAAAGTGTTTTACTTTAAGCCAAAATTTATATTATGATCATTCAAAAACACTTCGCCAATGATATCCATGGATAATATAGTTAAAAACAACTTATCTCTTAACTACTTGGCAAATAAGGCCATCGAGAAATTTGATATATGTTTTCTCATTGTTTGATCATTGATGTACATAGAATGAAGTAACAAGTATCATTGAGACAATATAATGGTTGTTAATATTTGCAACTTTGCCCTTCCACCTGTTTCAATATTTGGCCTTTTCTATTTGAACCGATGGGATAATTATATTGGTTTTTTCTTAGTTCTCGTGACCTTGCACTTTTCATAATTTTTCAATGTATTATTTTTTTAGTGTGAAGGGGATGCCAACTTTCACATTAACACAAAACTCATATAGGAAAACCTTTTTATCATCTTTAAGAGAACTATTATACAAATATTTACATATGATATTCAATAAGAACATAAACATATCAATTCTCAGACAGTTTGCAAAGAAATTCAAACTGTACAACTACCTTAATGCATCAAAGTCTAAAAGTAAATCAATAGTATAATAACTTAACCTGGTAGAAGGTTTTGAATTCACAAAGTGAGTACTAAGATAACAAGCAAATGAACAATGAATATAGTGCTAACTTGAATCTTAAGGCTCTACGTAAATGATTTACACATTATCCTCTTAGCTTAAGATTTTCAGCACTATGCTTAACATATGTAACCCACTATGTGCAAAACTTCACAAGTTATCTGTGCTGATTATGATATTCAAGCTATCGATGTGAAAACACATAGACTAAAACAACTCAAAATAACAAAAATCCTAAAAAGGTACACAAAAATTTGTTTTTGTTTTTATATCCCAAGAAGATTTTCAACAAAAACAAAGAGAAGGTTTTCCTTTAGAATTACTCAGGGCAAAAAATCTCAATGGCTTTTCTAAACTTAATGAAACTATTAAAATCTAAAGGTTTTATGAATAGATCAGCCAATTGAAACTTTATTTAAATATGTTCTACCTTTCACAATTTTATCCTCAACCAAATCGCGAATGAAATGATATTTATATCTATGTGCTTAGTATAAGAGAACATGGTTTTTTAAAATTTTAATTGAACTTTGATTATCACAATACAAAGTCATAATACCGTATTCAATTCCATAATCTATTAGCATTCGTTTCACACACATTAATTTAGTACAACCACTTCAATTAGCTATATACTCTGCTTAAGCAATAAATAATGAAACACAATTATATTTTTTATTATACTAAGACACAAAAATAATTTCATACATAAATATATCATCCTTAAGTGTTTTTCCTATCATCTACAATGTCTACCCATTCAGCACCTAAGTACCCTACTTCATAAGAAGTAGTGTCAAATGTGTATCACAATAGTTATATATCTTTCCTTTCTATACTAAAATCAAAATTCAAATTTTAATAAACTAATGCACCAAATTCCTATGTGTTCTAACTAAATCAAGCAAAGCAATCACACAAGAATTTTCATGTAAAAACCCTAAAAAGAAAAAACTATAGGGCATTATGTCCAGATCAACTATGTACTATGTAAACTTGAGATTATAGGGTTACCGGTTTATAAAGACAAAAGACACATTTATTTCATTACTCGGTTAGCTCTTCACACCACTCTAAATTTTGAATCAACCACTCAATTTTTTATTAGCATCAGCTTGATCTTCACACCTCGTTGTGCTTTCAACAAATCCATATCTTTATGTCTTCTCCTTTTAGAAAAAATATACTTTCCTTTTGATCTTCTCAGCAACTATCTTTAATAAACACCATGTCTCGACAAGTGTAATTTTGTGCTCTCCACTCACCACTAATTACCCGTTTTTATTATAATAGATAAAATCATGAAAAAGAAGATTAATTCTCTATCAAAACCATTAGAGAAGCTTCACCCTTTTTCCCTAAGTTTCCTAAGTCTTTTTTCCCTTTTTTATCATGTTCTAAACCCCTTAAATAGATTCCCCAAGTCTAATAAAGAAGTTTAGTTTAACTAGAAATTTAAATTAAACAAAAATTATCTAATTTGAGTAACTATGGGTAGAATCAATTGATTATTTCATAGAGTGATCGATTGTTTCCTAGTTCTGTCCAACCTGAACTCTCAATCGATTGATCCATTAACCAATCAATCCATTGATTCTTCTCTTAGTTGAAAACTTCAATAAAACATTCATTGACATATTGATCTATCCAAAGGTGATCATTCGGATGTAAAATTAGAGAACCTTGCACATAACATTTACGGTCGATCAATTGATCTAACCTACAAATTGGTTGCTTTGAACAAAATTTTAATTTTTATTAAAAAAGTCTTCATTGCTCAACTACACTTTCAAATAAGGTTCATTTCACCTCAAAGTGTGTGAATGTAATGAATGTGCTTGTTATTACTTGTTGAAACATAGACTTTAATCTTTTTCTCCGCTTTAGCTTGCACATCTGATCTTCAGCTACACTATGATTCAAAGTATACACATATATGACATTGTTTTGATCACAAAAATAAGACAATACATTACATATATTCTTACAATCTCCCCATTTGGTTATTTTTGTGACAAAACGCTATAACCCGTCAATCTAAAAAAAATAATTGCAACTCTATAGTGAATAATAATACACAAACATACTATCTAATTTGACAATAACTCTCCTCCTTAATCTATGGCACACAAACCCTAATATGGAGTCAACCTGCACATCAAAAAATAAGAATTTACCAACATAATTATGTTCAAACTAAAAGTTGTTCAAGTAAGTGTACAAGTAATCAAGTGAACCAATAAAAATTTCTCTTTATCAGTTTGCACAAACCTTCGATTCCAAGCTTTTTGTTAGTTATCTATATCCTCAATGTGTTATTTATCCTCTAAGGATAAATTCTCTTTCTCCTCCTAAGGATAACATAATACCTTCTACCCTCCCCCTTTTTGTCATGAATAGCCCAAAGTAAAGTGAAGGAAAGGCAAAAAAAATGTAAGAGAAAAATTGCAAGTAATTTGAAATCACATTCAAGATTTAAAATCAAGGAAGGTCAAAACTTTTTTTGAAAGAAAAATATTTTTTAAAAAAAACAAGAAAATATTCATGAATGATCTCACTTGTTCAAGTTTCATTTCAACACAATTTGTGTATCCCACATGAAATATAATATAATCTCATTAGGCACTCGACAAGAGAATCATAATTTAAAGCATCAAAACCTATAGTTATAAGATATACCAAAGTGTTTTGCATCAAGCTAAAACTTATACTATGACTATTCAAAAATACTTTGTCCAGGATATCAATGGATAATATAATTAAAAATAATTTATCTCTTCAACTACTTGGCAAATGAATCTGCCAAGAAACTTGGCTCGTACTTGATTTAGTGTTTGATCATTAATGTACATAGAATGTAGTAACAAACATCAATGAGACAATCCCATGTTTATTTGTATAGAGAAAGAAAGACAACCCCTAGATGGAAGAGAGGGCTTTTGGAGATGTGAGGTAAAGAGGGAGAGAGGGGCATTGTGGCTAGAGGGAGATAAATGAGGTTAGGGCTAATTAGCCCTTTGTACTATTCTCATTCTCCCTCCATCAACCTAATGGGCTTGGGCCATGGCTTAGGCTACTTTATCTCACTCAGAGAATATGTATGGGTGTCTAATTTATGGGTATGGGGCCCACATCACCGGGCTTACACCTCATAGCCATTCTCCACAAGAGGAACAACCCCAATCAAAGCATGTAAGTCCCACATTGTTCACTCTAAACTGGGTCTGGCCCATTAGTGACATTTATAATATAAAAACCTAGGATTATTACTTGTACATACATAATATAAATGCAAGTAGCTTTTTGAGGTCATCCATGCAGCTTCAAAATGAACTAAATATTTAAGCTCTTCATTTTCTTCAATTTATCATACTAATTGACAATTTTTTTTCCAAACTTCCTATATTGCCCTCACAATTTCCTATAACACCCTTGTATATAAGTTTAAATTAGTAGGTGATGTGAGGGTATTTTAATAAAACTATCTACTTAGATTCTTTTAGATGGCTCCTACATGTCAGCCTAATACTTGTTGATATGACATGGGCTTATGTTAATTTTAACTTTGTAAGGTTATATCTTGCAATCCCAAACTCAAATTTGTGCACTCTTAGGATCATTGGAAAGCTCACGACAAGTTTTATCAATTCAGACACATGAATATGTTTTCTTTCTTATGCGTCATACACATACAACATCCTTCACGATTATAATTTTTTGTAGTTTTACCTATTACATATGTTAGGAATCATTTTTTTTTTACGTCATTAGAAAACTCCCAACAAGCTCTATCAAATGAGACCCACCAAACTGGTTTTGAATATAAATGATGTGCGGCACAATGTAAAGTCTTTCGACATTATTGTTTTTTCCAACCTATAATCTAATATTAATCCTATATATTTTGGACTCACAATTGCCTACTACAAGTGCATATATTAGTCTAATATTCATAATTATATATACATATAATTTATGATCATTGTGATCCTGAAAACATATCATAACTGTAGCATGCAAGGGAGACTTTTGTTTGATATATATTTTATTTCTAATATATTTTAATTTTCTTATTCAATATATATTTACATGCATCATGCAAGTGCATACTTGCTATATGTAATGCCCAAGAAATTTACACACATTCTCTTTAAAATTCATGAAATATTTTTTGCAATATGATGACTATAAATTGGAAAAAAAAGATGAAATATGAAACTTGTGAAATTAATTTTTATAGATGTAAAACATCATACATCTATTTTTTTATATAAATTTCTTTAAATCATTACACGACCAAACCAATCATTCTCAGGTGTTAATTGAAGCAAAACATACAAAACGAATTATCATGGCCATGGGCTTAATAACAAATACCACCCAAGCTTCTCTGAAGACAAGTCCCACAACAATTTGAGTCTAAAGTCTAATATACAAGTCCAGACCCATACAAAATCATCAACTTTAATCTTACCAAATACATAAGATCGAGTTATACCTAAGCCAATGGTACACAATCCACCGACAAAAACAATAGCCCAACTCCAGAAGCTCTCCACTAATAACCTGCAAAAGCCTCCTACACATCGGGGTTAAAACATGGGAAAATGGGTATTTTCATACACAGTAGAAAATACTTAATAGCGGAGTTCTAATCAGTTAACTCTATAAGTCTATACAAAGATGCACTCATGCAATTTTCACAAGAAGCAAGTATAATAAAACATAATCGAAATCTCACCAAATAACATATCCAAGCCCAAACACATGTTAGCTTACTATACATACTTACACTTACTCTTACTTGTACCATAGTACTCATTCCACACGCTTATAGTCTTGTTCATACGTCTTACTCGAAATCTTACACATACAATCTTACTCGAAAGCTTATACTTAAGTCTTGCTAAAAAACATACACTTGCAAACTTAATTAGAAAGTTACACTTACAAATTTACACTTACTCAGAATCTTATAGGTAGTGTCGAAAACTAGAGCTCACTCCTATTTAATTAGCTCAAGCATCAAAGGAATGGAATGCTACTTGAATGTCACCTTAACCTTCGAGGAACACTAGATGCCATGGACTTTTCCGAAGGCAAGTCACACATATGCTCATGGGGCACATGATGAAACAAGTAAGAGTAGATCCATTACACTACTTAACACACAAGAGGTTAAGGAGTTGTAGCAAAGTTTTTCATTAAGGAGTGATTGAAGAATCTCAAGGTGTAAATGAACAAGGAAGGAGTTCTTAGTTGAGTTGCTAGAAGAAGAAGACAAAGATCAAAACACGAAGAATGAAGGCTTCAAGGATTCAAGGAGAAAGAATTGATGGCCAACATCATCAACAAGAGAAGATTAAACAAAAGGAGTTTGTGTCTAGTCTTAAGGTTAATTGGTTGTTTTGAGTTTTATAAGATCTATATTATTTTAGTGCATTGATTTGGCCTTGGATTGTGATTTTTTACCCTAGCTTGGGTTTTCCACGTTAAGTCTTTGTGTGATCTTGCATGCTTTATGGTTTGATAGTTAATAGATTGATCATAAATATGCATAGTCATTAAGTTTTTTGTTGTTTCTACTATATAAGAAAATTTTGCTCAATGAGGCCATATTTCGTAGTCTTTCTCTTTATTAGATAATCGGACTATGGGCAATGTGGTGATCCGCTAGATTGATTAGATGAATATTAAACTCTCAATTGGTAGCTAAGGTTTATTTATTGAAAATTTGAGTTTAATTCATGCTATCTATCAAGTTTTGCATGCATATCCCCAATGGCTCACAAGAGCAGTCGAAAGCAGGCTCATGCCACAAGTAGTGGCAGGTGTGATCGTGCATTATGGGTGGACAAACTGTAGGTCAACTGTCGGCTAAGAAGCACTAGGCTTATAGCAAGACGTCAAAATCAACTATGGATAGAACCAAATGACAACAATTTCATATTGTTGATAGCCCATAAAAGGGGTGAAGGGCATGGGTAGTGTAAGTTTAATATCCATCTACTCAACCTAGCAGATCACTACATTGCCCCTAGTTCAATTATCTAACGAAGATAAAGACTATAAGATATGGCCTCTTTGTGCAAAATTTTCATATAAAGTAGAAACAAGTGAATGTTCTCTCAAAGCACACTCACGATGTATCAATCAATCAAACTTCAAGCATTCAATCCATACATGAACACACAACCATTTTAATGTGGAAAACCCAAACTTGAGTAAAAAATTATAGCAATTCCAAAGGAACCAAATCAATGCACTACTAGCAAGCAAGACAATTACATAAACTCAACCAAACCACCAACCTCTATTTTGACTCTAACACAAACTCCTTTTATTTATATCTCTACAAATTTTTATTGTAGTTAGCCTTCAAGTATTCTCCCTAAATCACTTAAAACTTTTCTTCCTCTTTGCTTTGTCTTTTGTCTTCTTCTTGCTTCAACAAGCTCCTCTTCTTGTATTGACTTTGGCCTCTTGGAAGCTTCAATCTCCTATTGAAGATTTTCTACAACTCCTCTTTAAAAATTTTGTGTGAAATCTCTTCTTAGTTGTAGAATAGTTTCTTCAATTCATGATTAATCGTCAACTCAAGCTGCATGTGAATTCTTCAAGGAAAATAATAAAACCTTTCTCCAATTTTTACTAGGTTTTCTTCTCTCAAAATTTGTCACTTCTTATCCATTATATAACTCTCCAAACTGATCTAGGCCATTGATTTTAACAAGGAAATGAATTGAATTCAGAATGACTTATTTAGGGCACTAGAATTGTTAGCAATTCGATCATTTTATATAGTGATCAATTGTTCATTGTTTACTAAATGCATGCTTCTTCAAGCAATCGA
This sequence comes from Saururus chinensis, assembly GCA_035235625.1. Lineage (NCBI taxonomy): Eukaryota > Viridiplantae > Streptophyta > Magnoliopsida > Piperales > Saururaceae > Saururus > Saururus chinensis. The sequence continues at coordinate 53,484,003 of CP141140.1, forward strand.
TTGATTCACGAAGAGATTGATTGATAACTCTTGGTTTTATTTTACCCAAGGTTGAATCATGTACCAATCGATCGTTCTCTTCTCCTATATGTCAAAAGATCAATCATTCTGACTGTATTTATATTGTTTTACCCTTTTTACTCTAAAACCTCATGGAACCCCTAAAAACACTTCTGAAACTTCTCCAAGTGAATTTGGTATGTGAATGTGATTTAAATAAGTTTTAAAAAACTTCAACATTCTTTAGTCTTTTGTATTGACATAATTTTGACAAAGAAATTATCCAATAAACCTAACATATGACTCGTATGTCCTTACAAGTAGGTGCTCAAGGACAAAAGAGAGTTGGAAGGTTCTATTGGTCATATCTACTCGGTATGATGTTAGGTGACTATCAAGCAAGGCAAAAGCGATGCCTAAACACAAAATGCATGCATAACAGCCTGCACATGTGGCAAAGGGAAAAGACAAGGGGTTAGTCAATGGTAGACCAAAGACCAAAAAGGGCAACAGAGATAGGGCCAGGAAGTGGTGGTCGGCTGAAGCGACAACATTGCCAATTGTCACCCACTATCACAACAAATGGTGTAGGGGGTTGTGCATCTATCATGACTAAGGGTGAAGGCTATTTTGGGTCAAGTAGAGGCAGAGTGAAGGTGATGAGGTCGTCACCGTGCCAAGGCCAACAAAGTCATCATCATGCCTAAGTCATCCTGACAAAGGTTGGTTTGAAGCCGACGGCTGGAGGATAGCTAGATAGAGGCTATTTGACCTATAGCCACACGACAAAAGCATTCGGTACAAGAAGAAAATAACAGGGTAGCCATGTGCCAATCAAAACAACTAGGTGGAGCGGTCCGAGAGAGGAACCCCCTACTTTTGCCGCCTTGAGGCCAGTGGCCGACGACGCTACTTCACCCTAGTAGGGTAGAGAACCGGGATTTTTTTTTCCATTGGGTTCTTGATCTATCAAAAGAGGAACTAAGAAGGGGAGTGCAGAGAAGTGGAGGGGCCAAGAGGTGGTGGGGTAGCACTGTCATTCTCATTAGGCCAAGGAAAGCCAAACAAAGGCAAGCTAGCCCTCGTCAGGCCACTCCCTTGCCGACCCACTGCAAGGGTTAAAAAAAAGAAACACTGAAGGGGGAAAACATACCTGTGAGCCGGAACTGGGTTGGGGACAACTAAGCTATAGGCTAAAGAAGCCCTACCACCATCACCGGTCTAAGAGAAGCCAAGCGTACCACGATCGCCTCTTGCCTGGTCACAGTGGCGGGAGAATAAAAAAACAAGGAAAAGGTGGATTTTTGCTTAGTTTCGGCAATGGTGGAGCGGCTTATTGAGCTTGTCAGCCAATGGGGCTAGGCAAGGGCAGCAGCTCGAGTAGTGGCCGGTAGGGTGACGAATTGCGAAAGTGGCTCCTCTTGACAGGGAAAGAGGGGAAGGGTGTCTTCTTCGTGGGAGTTAGGTGTAGCAGAAAGTCTGATGGTGACGAATTGGGCTGGGACAAGGACCTAGCTGTCGCTAGGCCCAGGTTGACAGGTTGTCGTTCGGTTGGAGGCTAGCATCGTAGCCTCTAAGCTCTAACAAAAAGGGGGGAAGTGTTTTCCCTTCCGCCCCACAACTTGTGATGTGCCCAATCTGCACATAAATTATTTTTTATTTTCTATTTTCTCTCTTTCTCTTTTTGTCTCCTCATTTTTCTTTCTTTTTTCACGCCAAAAGCTTGTGTAGCACGTCAAGGCCCGTACCTTTGACTAAGTCAATCACTTGACTCTATGAGTATGAATACTAAGGCAAAATACAAAAAATTAATATGCCAAAGAATTAAATTTTCTTGACAAAAAATGAGTAAGAAAATAGAAAGGTAGCAAAAAATTACAAAAAAATCAAGGATATTATACTATGACTTTAAAGTTAATACTCAAATTCATAACACAGCCGAAGTTTTCAATTAGAGACAAATTCTTATAATATTATTTCAAATCTTTGAATCGAGTTTTTATTTTGAAATTTTCTCACACATTTATTTTCCTTTAAACCACATATTCTTTGAATGCTTTTTTTCCAAACAGGTTTAGAAGCTCATCATGTCATAATGCAGTATCTATACAATTATTTTCTAGATTTCCAAGGAGGAGTTCTTGCCTTCTACGCTCTCTCAAGGTGAACTGCTTTGTAGCTATTCTCCCCAAGCCTCTTCTTAATGTATATATCACCTTAGTGACTTTACGTCCATGCTATTATAGACAATTTTGAACTTAAATATAAAATCATCACAAACCGCGGCTTCCTTATTGACTTCTAGGATTAATGTTCAATTTTGTTTTATTTTGTTTTTGTAGCCTTTGGTTTCATTTTCTTTTGTCCTTGTTTTTTTCACCTTTTGGTCTTTTTATGTTTTCTCTTTGGGGTGGGTTTGTAATTCTCTATCAACCTCTTGATCCCTCCTTGTCTAGGTTTTATACAATTATTTAATTCTAAAAAAAGTTCTAATGCTTCTTTATTATTGTTCAAATATCGAAATTTCATATTTTGAAACTTCATAATTAAAACTTGAAATTTTCATACTCCAAATACCGCATGTTGAACTTTCAAATTGTAACCACGTAAATCATGTCACACGATGTGTAATATCCACGTACCTTACTAATAGTCAAGAATGCTATTTTGATTTTGAAAATTCATGAAATTTCATAAAATTTGGCAGGGGCAAGTTAGAGGATCGTGAGGTTTGATGATTTTCATGTGATCTAGTGCAACATAACATAAAAATGTCTACTTTTTTATTTAGTTGTACATGAATTATAGGCAAATTATGTTGGCTTGATTTCAATTTCGTCGATTGAGCTTGAACAAGGCAAATTTTTGGTCGACTCAACTTGACAAGGTGGTTCATGCATGTCTGTCTTCCCCATTAATGGTCAAGTCATACAAAATTTGGACCTAGGCTGGTTGGTTTATATGACATGGTGATCAGTATGCTTCTAAGAATGACCACGCAACAGACCTAGATTAGTGGCTGGGTGCAGACTTTGGTAGGTTGAATATGCTTTAATCCTATTTAAGCTTTAACTAGCAAGAATGTATACGCATTAAGTGTGTAAATATTGATTAGCTTAAATAAACTAAAATAAAATTAAAATAAAATATGTATTAAACAAAAGTCTACTTTGCATTCTATAGTTATGATATATTACTTTGAATATCACAATAATCATTAGTTATACATACAATTACTATATTAACCGAGATATACTTGTATTAAATAATTATAAATTTAAATTTTATATACTAAATATTATATAATAGGTTGGCAAAGACAATAATGTAAAAATACTTATACCGTGGAATTTGTTATTCATATTTAGGACTAATTTGATGGTACATCTTGTTTCATAGAGCTCTTTGGTTTTCCAAGGGTGTTAAAAATACGCAAATTTATATATATATATATATATATATATATATATATATATATATATATATATATATATATATATATATATATATATATATATATATATATATATATATATATATATATATATATATATATATATATATATATATATATATATATATATATATATATATATATATATATATATATAATATGTCAAAATATAGTTTTTTTAAGGAAAATTATATAAATAATAATAATAATATTTACCAAAATAAACCACGTTGGAAAATATTTCCCAAAGTGGTGTTCCTTTTTGCCATGCAGGAGCTGGTGCTTGAGTGTCTTTTTTTAAAAATTTTAAATTAATTTTATCGTTTAGAATGATGAAATTAGTTTTAAGCCGATTTCGTCCTTCTAAACGATGAAACTGTTTTAAGTTGACCCGGTTTCGTCGTTCTGAACGACGAAATTGCCACACTTCTCCCATTTCGGCCTTTGGTCGGCAACAATGCTAATTTCGCCGTTTAGAACGACGAAATCAAAATAATTTTTTTTAAAAAACTATTTGAAACTAATTTTATCACCTCTCCCTGTTCATTCATTCAAAACATACACAATTGCATTCATTCCACCCATTTTATGCATAACACCAAGTAACATTAAAGTACATCATAGACGAGTATCAAATATATTACATCACAAGTCAAAAAAATATTTAGTTTAAAATAAACATATAAAAAAAGTAATGTCATAATCTCCTACATCCTCAACTCGACCTCGTCCTCGATGATGGTGTACGAGCTCCTCATGATCTGGTTGTGGCTCTGGCTCCGGCTTCGGCTCGGGCTGCGACTCCAGGTCCGGCTCCAGCTCTAGCTGCGGCTCTGGCTCAGCATAAGTAATAGATGGTATAACACAGCTGGCTGATGTCGTCTATAATATAAAATCGGATCTGGCTGAGCTACATGTGTAGTGTCCGGAAATGATGAACCTGGAGGAGAGCTATACGCTGCTAATAATGATGGAATATCAGGGCATGAAGAGTGCATCAGCTACATCTAAGCGGCCTCGTCGACAGGATAATCTTGATGAACATCCATGATCACCGAATGAAGCAATGGCAAGCTACAAAGGACATCATCAGACTCTCTAATCCTTCCGTGAGTTCGTCATAGGTAAGTAAAAAACTAACTAATTCTTCTGTCATTTCTATTCAATTAATTCATAAACAGTAAATTAAATTAATATTAGATTAAGCAAATTAATACTAACATCTACCTTAACCAAACTATTGCTAACTCATATGCTCTATTAAATTAAGCTTTGATTTTAAATAAAAATGTCAATCAATAGAGGCATAAAATACCACAACAATATTTAAATAAAACCAAGAGATTTTCTAAATATATAAGCATGGTAACCAACATATTTTCAAAATATATACGCATAGAAACTAATAGATTTACCAAGTATATAAACATATCATGAAGACTTTATATAAATGAGCAAATTTCCTAATCAATAAAATTACACAATTGATTTGATAACGCTTGCAATGTCACAAATCATATAAGCCGTAAAAAAAAGCAGCTAAAGCTACTCAACAAAAAATGCTCACTTTTCACTAAACCATCCAAATCGCACATTACACCAAAATACTGAATTAATAGAAAGTTCATAAGCTCCTTACCAACACTAAAACAACTTGCAGCAGTACTTTCGCAAGATGCAAAATGCAAAACTTAGACACGACGCGGTTAGACTGGGGGCCAAAATGGGACAAGTGTGGCAGTTTCGTCATTCAGAATGACAAAATCAGCTTAAGTTGATTTTGTCGTTCAGAACGACAAAACTAGGTCAACTTAAAACGGTTTCGTCGTTTAGAAGGACAAAATCGGCTTTAAACCGATTTCGTCCTTCTAAACGACGAAATCAACTTAAATTTTTTTAAAAAAAAATCACACAGGCGCCAGCTGCTTGGCTGGAGCTTGCATGGCAAAAAAAAAATACCACTTTGGAAAATATTTCCCAAAGTGATTTATTTTAGTAAATATTTTTTTATATTATTATTTATATATTTTTCCTTTTTTTATTAGGAAGTATGTTGTGTGTGTGTATATATATATATATACATAAAGTTTTAAAAATACATAGTCATATGATTTCTTATTTGATATATAAAGCTCATGGAGATCATTATAATGATGCCAAGAACACACAAATTTGTGTTTAGAATTGTAACGCATATTATTATAAAATTAAAATTAATATAACTTAAAAAATGGGGATTAGGATCTAACATCTATGGCTTTTTGGAGATTATGATGAAAAGAAAAATGGGTAAAGTAAATATTAACGATCAGGTCTGGTCACTGGTTCAACCAGTCAACCCATTAATTTTTTAAAACACTTCTTCGTGACGAGGTACTCAATTTTGAAAATCCAACTCAACCACTATCAGGTGGGGATAAGTAGTAATCAATTCTGGGGTGGAAACCTATAGACAATTTTCAACATCTAGCAAGGGCAAATTATAGAAGAAATTAGAGTAAGTCTGTTCGGGGAAACTTCTGTGGAAATAAACTCAACAAAGTCCTGTTTATCAATCAGAATTAAATTTCTCAAATTAAATCATAAAGCATGAAGTTTACATATCTATCCCTAACATGAACTATGATTATAGAAGAGAAGTATATGATGTAAATTTTCACTCATAATTTTCTTTTACAAGTTAAATAATGATCGGTTCAAATTCTTTGTAAGATACTTGGCTTAAGTTCGATCCACAATTTGGAAGTGTCGGACAGTGTCGAACTCATCAGGTGTCCAATTATCCAATTTCCATTTTCTCCTTCATAAACACATTATCTTATCCGAATTCAAGACTGTTTATATACGCATGCAGACTCAGCCAAAAAACAAACAAAAAACAACAGCTAGAAATCATTTCTCATAGGTCTGAATGACCAAGTGGACAAGCATATTGTCACACATATACATCAACAGCAATCTATGGATGCTAATCACGTTTTCCCAAATCTGCCTCGTTCTTGACTGCATCATCTTATCTCATGGCAAATCCACTACATTGGCTGCTGAAGCATATGCCCGTCTTCGGGCACTTATAGCTGACTCACAAAAATAAAACTCCAAGGAGATGCTAATTCCTTTATTGACATACTAAAACATACAAACAAGGAGTTCCATCAGAAGAAAAAAAATCCAAGCGTGCTAAGGGTTATATCCGCTAATGCATTGATTGTATGATAAATGTTGCTGATAGCCTGACACCCAATTTGACATAAGAAAAATTGATCAGGCATATATATATATATGGAGATAAACCAAGAGTGTTTCCTCAGGCATGTTCTCTTAGGTCCATTGAATTGCTCCAACTATCCTACCAACCATCGGTTGTTGGAAATATTTAGTGCAATCAACACATGAACCATGAAATTCGAAGGGTGACTTCCAACTCTCTCATCCAAAAATAAAAGAGAAAGTTGGATATAGGCTGTCCACTTTATAAGGTCGTAGCTGTGAAGCAAAAGACTGGTGAGCGCCATGATGATGCGTAATAAAGAGGGTTGTGACCAGGCTGAAGGAAAGCTGTTTGTTGAGCGACCAGTTCTGGTTGTTGCTGCCAAGTGCCCTTGAAGACATACGCCTTTCAGCTGGCGATGTTTTGGGACGTATTTGTTTCTTTTGGGGATGCAGAAGGAACATATATAGGAAGGGTAGATAATGGGAGTGCACACACTTCCACGTCCCAAAAATGTGAATCTGTTTCAGCAAAGTATCAACCGACTGCAATCTCGGTAGAGTTTTGCTTGGCCACATTCTTGCGATTTGTCCTCCTTTGTGCGTCTAAAAAGTTTTTTTTTCCCAAGACATAATAATATTAATAAGAAAAAAGTTTATATGAGCCCGGGCTCATATATGCCTATGTGATCCCGTGCTCTTATATGCCTACATGATCCTATGCTTTATGGGCCGTCGGATTTACATCCGGCGGCCTATAATACTCATGGGCATTTAAACCCATAGAGCCCGGGCTCACGTAGGCCTATATGAGCCCGGGCTCATATAAATGAGACTCTATTAATAAAAGAAGCATTTTTAATGTTTTACTTTAACAATAACCCAACATAAGAAATATATAGGAGCCCTAACCTTTTATTAATGAGATCGGCTGCACGTATGTTAATGCATATTAACGCTGATAATATTAATACTAACATGTACTATGTGTACCCTGTCAATCTCAAATATTACGAACAAGAAAAACTCTTCCATTAACAAACACATCACTTAAAGAGACTATTTCCCGTATACTTTCGACGAAAATACCTAATCGTGCCCATATTTACACATTCCCTATTACATTTTCTTTTAAAAAGATATACTATAAACCTTGAGCTTGATGTAGTGGAATAATTAAAACATTAATCATTTACAATAACCGTTTAAAAAATCATTTGGTTGCATGATTACTCATTTTTGTAATCCAATCTAAGGCTAAGGTTTTACAAATTTGAAGAGAGAAAAACTTAAAAAATATTAGAGAAGAAATGAGAAGTCATTCATCATTGTTTTCCTATGAAGAGTTCACGAAAAGCTTTAAGTAATTATTCATGGTGGATTCAAGGTGATGCACAATTGATAGAGAAGATTCTTACACAACAAATAAAAGAGGAGACATAATAAATTTTTCAAATGAGTTAAAGAACCTCAAAGGAAGATCAATAATAAAAGGAGTACTTTATTTAGTTGCTAGAAGAAGAAGAAGAAGAACAAAAAACGAAGAGAGAAAGCTTCAAGGATTCTAAGGAGGAAGAATTAAAGACCAATAACAAGACGATTGAACAAAGGTTATTGTGTCTAAGACTAGAGGTTGGTTGGTTGTTTTGTATCTGGTAATTTTTATCTTGCTAGTGCATTAATTTGGCCTTGTTGAGGTTATCATATTTTTTTACCCAAGTTGGGTTTTCCACGTTAAATCTTCATCTTTGTGTAGTGCGCATGCTTAGTTTGATAGATAGATTGATCATGAATGATGTTTAGGTATTAGAGTTTGTTTATTCCGCTTCAAAATAAATTCTTGCTTATAGAAGCTATAACTTTTGATTCTTAGTTCTACGAAGTACTAATTTTAAGGGCAATCTAGTGATTCACCATCATCGTCTAGTTGGATATTAAACTCTCAAACCATGTCTCACTAAAGTATGAGCTGCCACACCACTTCTTTTTTGACTTTTATGGAAGCTAACCCCTAGCTCCATATACTCCATAAAGCAAAGGCCCCCAAGGGTTCACAGATCATTCATCTTTTTATACTATTGTAACACTTGGGCCCGAGATCCAACCTAAGCTAGAGTTTCGAAACCCCAAAGAGTGGGTTAAAAATTTAAAATCGAATAACAACTAGTAGCAGAGTTTGAGTGTGATAGCCATAATGTTCTTCTACGCTCCATGGAGCTTAAGCGCACCATCGCGCATAGGCTAAAACAAATCTAATGATATTACTAATTATGATCGGGCCAATATTATCATGTCGTTGGTTGCCTACATACGTATAGGATAACATCTACAATGTTATTCTAGTACGATCGGATATGAACATAGTTCTACCTAACGGTTAATATATGCATCAGGCAGTACAAAAATGTATATGTCAAAATACATATATCCTTATATCCAAATAAATCATTCAAAGTCAGACAGAAATATCATAAAACATCAGAGTTAAACAAAAACTAACAAAGCAATGAAATCACACATCTAGCTCTATTATAGAGCGAAACAAAATACATCAAAGCATATTGGATCATATCATATCACATCAGATCATATCAAATCTCATTCGACCACATAAGATCAGATTAGAGCATCTTATATCAAAACAGAGCATAGCATATAACTTAATTGGCATATGCATTCATATAATCATATCTTGTTAAATCAGAAGATCAAAAATGTTTACTCCCCTTTAGTTCCGAAAATAGTTGTATTCAGAGTTGTTAGCGTCCTCTTCTTCAGGTCTAGAGATGGTAGACAAAACCTCCTCTTGCTCTAGAACGTTTCTCTCATTTCGCCTGAAGGTGATAGACAGACACTCCCCTTTCCCAAGGCTTATCTCACTCTTTATGCCTGAAGGCGACAAACAGAACCTCCCCTTACCCGGAGACGTATTTCTCTTTGCATGCTTGAAAGCAATGGACATAACCTTACCTAGAGATACTTCTCACTTTCTAAGTACGTAGGCGGAAGACAGAACTTGCCCTTACCTAGAAATACTTCCCACTCATCGTGCTGTAGACAATGGTAGAACTTCCACTTACCCGAAGACACTTACCTCTCATCGCGTCAACAGATGATGGACAAAACCTCCCCTTATCCGGAGACTTCCCACTTCCCGCACCCGTAGGCGGCAGACATAACCTCTACTTACCCAGAGACACTTTTCTCTCATTGCATCCATAGACAACAAACAAAACTTCCCCTTAGCCGGAGACACTTCACACTTCCTATGCCCGTAGGCAGTGGACAGAACCTCCCCTTACTCGGAGATGTTTCTCACACTGCTTGGCCCGTTGATGAAGGACGAAGCCTTCCCTTACTCTGGGCCACTTCTCTTGGTGCAACTCGACTACAAAGGACAAAACCTCCTCTCACTTTGGGCTACTTCTCTCTCTCTTTCTCTAGCCTAGTGGCGTCAGACAGAGCTTCCTCTTACCCTGGGCTGTTTCCCCTCTCTAAAGTCGCTAGCTAAAGGAGTGGATACTTACATTATGTAGAACACATTCGAATTAGCTAAGAATGCCTCCTGAACAGGTGAAATTTGACTCAAAATGGACCAGAAAACTATTCCGAAAGTCTGCACAAGTTTCCTATTTAAAGGGGAAAATATTTAGCGTACAAAACAAAACCATGCATGCATGCGCCATGCATCGCGCACCTGTGCAATGTACGGCATAGCCACTGCACACTGCATGCAGTCTCACCAAATGTCGCACAGTCCCCATCCCATGCAGTTGCGTCATGCGGGAGCCGGCCCGCATTATGCAGGCCTCATCCCGTGATTGCATGAGCCAACACATGGCATCAGCTTTTTGTCGTTTTCTTAATATCTTAATCTTCTTTCCTATTTTACATTATTCAAATTTCAAAATGCAATAACTTCCTACCCCGAAGTTAGAATTGCGCATTCTTCATACCAATGGATTCGTTAGATGAGCCCTTTGAAACTAGATCACATATGGGTAGGTTATCCTGCACTTTTTAAGTAAGTCCTGCCCATGTGGCATGCTTCCTGAAGTCATAACTTTTGCTCCCAACCTCCGTTTCATGTGTTCTTAAAGTCGTTACACTCGTTACTTCAAGCTCTACCTATATACAAAGATTTAATTTATTGAAACCCCTTAAAAGTTATCCAAAATTTTATAATTACCCCTAACCCCTCAAGTTAGACGTAATCAAAAAAGGGGGCATTACAACTATGATCCATTCAAACCTAATTCCCATGACAAGGGAGCAGCTCTACAAACAAACTCTTACTTTTTGAGAGTCAGAGACATAGTCCTTTGTTATAGTATGACCCTCCTCAGCGTGGCTAAAATAACTCACTTTTGGAGGCAACAAGACACTAGGATCCTTTGTCCTTAAGTGTCGAATGCAATGGTCAGGGTGATCTATTTATTACTAGGATTCATACATGCGTAAGGTTTACTTACCCTAACATCATGCATATATATGTATTATATATTTACACATCCATCATGCATGAAAACCTTTCTATTATATATCTTATAAATAACATATAATATGATAGAAAGTATGATTGAAATCCATGAATCGATGCACCATCAGTGACCTCACTAATGTGTTAGCCATGGTATTGATACAGATGTCCCATCGATAACCACCGATATTCCGTTGACGCATTGAACCCTTATCAACAATAGATAAGTTATAGAAGTCCATCTTTCTGACACCACCACTAATGCATTAGACATATTGTTAGTGACTAGAATAACACTAACACGGCACAACGTGTGAGTGCTTGTACTACTCATCTTCCTCTTACCATCAATATCATCACCATTGTGTTGGCAATTGTGTCAATGATCAAGAAGAAATCAAACAGACCAAACTAGCTCCCTAAACATTCTCTTCTAAAATGCATAATAAATTCTACATATAAACTAATAATCTTATAGTTTAGAATATGAAAAGTACCCTTTGAATCATATTCATCAAAATCACCACGGTTACTTCTAAACATGTAAAAGTTCTCTAGTAAACAATCATGCATGTGCTCAAAAGTCACCAATAAATATGAAAATGAACAAAGAATAAGCATTTCAATCATCATACGGTAACAAGGTTAACGATCCGACCTTGATTATGCACTGTTATTTCTTCTTGGAGCAAATCCATCATGCTCTCCTCACCAGACTCACTCTACTATCCCTTGGTCTCCTTAGAGACTCCCAAAACTTTAGAATTTTGAAATCCTTTCCCCTTTAAATAGGAGATTTAGAACCGCCTAATTCCCCATGTTGTCTGATGTAACCACACCTTACGGTTTCACCAACGTGATCATCAATGCATTGGTGCATGCCAACTATTAAAACTAAATTTCACCAATGCGCACACCGACATGCCGGTAGTTTGCCGATGAAAAAAGTTAAAAAATAAAAAATATATTTTTCTTGGAAAAATATAGGATGTCACTTTCCATTTCCCCAATTTCTTGCCTCTAAGTTCACTTCCCTTAACTAGAGCTTTCTTCCCTTTTTGGCTTCTCTTTCCTTCCCAAGAATCCTTCTCCCCTTTGTTTGTGTTCAATCCCATCACCTTGACTGTGTTCATCTAAATCACCCTTTCTCCTTGCCTGTATATCTCTGTTTTGGTTATTTACTAGGGTGTGTGTCTTCTTCTCTTCACTTTCTATTCACTCACTCCACTAGTGTTCTCATCCACTACTGACCTCCCTTTCCTTCCTCTGCACTATGCCCTTTCCCCTCTTGTTTGTGTATGTTTTAGCCACTTTTTCCCTTCTCCATGTTCAGAATGTTCATTTGTCGAGTTTGTTTGATTGGGCATGTGTTATTTTCTCTTCAACTACTAATCGCAAGTCCAATTGTCCATTTAAGCAAGTGACAATGCCGTTTTGGGTCTGGATTTTTTTTTTGCTTGTGGACCATCTCTACTAAGGATGTGCCTTCAGTCTTTGCTTGCAGGGCTCAGAGTGGTCCTTGTGTTGGCCTCTAGGCATGCCCCATCCTTCTTTTGATAGGTTGGGTAGAGGTCCAGTGTGTCAGTAGTCATCATCCCTATAGTTAGTATGCACCAAGAACGTAGCTATTCCCCCCTCCCCCAGATTTACTTTACACACCCAAAAAAAAACTTTATTAAATTACTAAATACCCACCCCCACTATTATTTTTAACTCTATTTTTACTCTTTCATTGTCCCCATTCACAATCTTCCCCCTCAAGCGTGAGCTCTTCTATCTCCCCCTGTCAATTGTGGCTCCTCTTCTCTAACAATTTTTCTTCTTCCCCCTCACTTGTGGCTCTTCTTTCACAATCTTTTTTTCTCTCCTCCTTGCCAGCTCTAAAAAAATTCTAGATAGTTTTTGGCGGGGGGTGGTCACTGCTAAAATATGCAAAATTTGACGAAGAACTAAGGTCTCCATCCAAATAAGTTTTATTTGGCGGATGATATCCCACGCTAAGAAACCTCTTTCTAGATAGTTTCCGATGGGGAGAAGTCACTGACACAATATGCAAATGTTGATGAGGACCTTTGTTCTCCGTATAATACAATTTTATTTGCCGGGTACTCCCTGCCGTGAAACTTCTAGAAATTTTAAAAACTTTTGAAAAACTTCTGGCGAGGGGTGGTCACCGCCACAATATACACAATTTGACGACCTAAAGTCTTCATCCAAATCAATTTTATTTGGCGAAGGGTACTACCCGCTAAAAAAATTTTAAAAGTTTTGGGGTGTTGAGGTGAGAATGAGTAAAATTATAGATGTGTGTGGGAGTACTAAGCTATTAAAAAATGCCAATTATTTTATAGTAGAAGGGGGATCTAAATATTTTTTGGGGGGAAATAGGTGCGTTCATACACCAATCTTGGTATTTGTCTATGCTTCTTCAATTTGTAAGGTGCTATTTCAGACTCCCTCTGCCTCTTGAGTGTTCGTGGTGGCATTCTACATCTTGCCAACATGAAGAAGATAGCCCTTGAGATTTGCACTAGCAAGGCCATTGCAGCGTTGATAGTTTGCGCAAATGTTCTCCTTGGTGCTTGTATATTCAATGCATTTACTTTTGTTATGTACATGGTTATGTATAGTTGGATGTTTTTTTGTTTCTTACCATTTATGTTGTACCGCCTCCCCGTTGACTTTTCTGCCTTGTATACGGCGGGCAACTTATGTCTTGTGGTTATGTTTAGTCAATAACATTGTGCTTCTTACCAACCAAAAAAATACAACATCAAAACCCATGGGCGGTGGTGTAGTTTGCATCCCGCGTGATTTATTTGTATTGTGTGTAGCATGATCGATATGCCGGAGAACATGCATATAGGTGCAGCTTCATACTGACCAGATTGAATTTTCGTCACGGAAGGCTAAAATTTCAACAGTTCGGCTGTCTTAGGGCGATAAAGATCCCATATATGTCAACTTATTTCTTCTACTACCAGACAAATGTGGGGACAGGAAAGGGGGAATTGATTATTGACTCTCACGTAGTGTTGTTGGAAAAATTCAGCTTCAAGTCCAGCCATATTAATCAGTAGATGCGTGAGGAACATGAATTGCAGTGGATAATGCAGCTTCATGTCCAGACATATAAACGAGTACACACGAGGAACATGAATTGCATATTAAAGACATTCTCCAGTCACATGATATGGGCAAAGATAATATTTCATTGGAATTTATACATGGAGAGCATGAAGTTCAAGTCATGAGAAACAGCCTATTGGGAAATCGACGCAAATGTTAATTGTCATTTCAATGGCCATGGGAAACTCATGCTTCATGATAATAAGGGTAGTTTAGTGATGATCTCTAAGAAGTAATTAGAATTTCAAAACTCGAGGCTAGTTCCAATATTGGGATCTCTTTTGTTGTTTGTTCATTAACCTTTAGAAAACTGCTATACCCATATTCCTACGGTTATTAAAATAGTATTTTTTATTAAAGGGTGAACCTCACATCTAAAAAAATAGAAAATAAATTTATAATACTCTTTTTTAAGTACTTAACCACTTAAATTGAACAAAAAGAAGATATTAAGATAAATAATTTTTTTATCAATTAGATATATTAATGAAGAACTGGTGGAGTATATCAAAAGTGAGCTAAAGCATAGCCTTTTTCTTATCATTTTAAATCATGTGTCCTTGCTAGTTAGTATCCCAGAATTGAACGAAAAAAACAAGCATATGCCCCATCATCATTTGCGTAAAACCAGCAACGAAATCAAAGTCTTTTATGAATGTTAGGCCGAAAACCCATGATATTCGTCCTTGTTTCAAGTGTTCACATTAGAGAGTGAAAGAAGAGAGAGCAAGAGTTCACCCAATATTACAAAAATATTACCATCTATTTTAAACTCAAGTTTTCTAGATTTTTTTTAACGGATCTCTAGAATATTGGCAATAGATGGTTTGTCCAAAGTTGCCCAGACCCAGAGGTTTTGCTCGGGCTTTGGATAATACCTAGAGTTGACATCGATTGGCACAGGTGAATGGCCGCACATATGGTAGAAAATGACCTGATTATCCCCCTCCCTTTTACATTTTATCTCCACCAACCTACTCCGCCTAACTCCTCCCCTCATCCTCTTCAGCCACCTCCTACTCTATCACCTCCTCCTCCTCCTCCTCTCTCATTCTTCTCTCCCTCCCATCCTCCTTTGCCGCCTCTACCTCACCCTCCTTCCCTTAATCCAACGGGAGTATTTATGAACATGTCATGGGGCCATTTAAAATTGTGATTTTTTCTCTTTACAAGCTTCTATCTTGAAAAACATTTCTGACTACTTAAAAACAACAGTAAGTTTTATTTCTACTTTATTTTGAGCTTTCTCCAGCATTGAACAAACCTCCATCCATTAATGATAGTCGCCTTTTACTAAGCAAATATAACACACAACTCACAGTTGACAATTTGATAATTTCACACAGCTTACTATTGATGATTAACAATTAACAGCTGACAACGGCCAGATTAACTCTAGTAGAAGAGGCAATAACACAACATAATATGTCACTATATCTCCCTCAATATATACACTCAACCAAATAAAAAAACCTAATAGATAAACCTAAAAAATAAAGTGGTTTTAAATTTTGCTAATGTCAACTATCAGTGTGTGTTATCTCTACATAGTAAAAGTGTGGAGAAGGACCGTGTCGGCACCAGAGAAGGAGACTACAAGAATATAACAGACAGTTGAGAACTGACAATTGATGTGTTTAGGATTCTTCACTCTCGATGATTATAATTATGCCCCTAGCCCAAAAAGTCAACTAAGGGCTACAAGACCTCTTACAACATGCAGGGGTTTTAAACTGCTTTGTTACTCTACGTAGTTCGTAAATTCTAATTGTTTAATACATAGGCAAAACCATCAAAACATAGGACAAATGATTTTTATATGGAAACCCACACAAGAAAAATCACGATAAAATCTTTTCATCCCAAACAATGACTAAGTAAACAAGTATAGAGTTTATTGATTACAAATAGAGGCCTTCTTCTTAAAATCACTTGGCTTGGACTCACACCACTCTAAATCTGTAAACATTTGTAGTACTTTCTCAGCCATTTACTTCAACTACATTAACTTGATCTTATCTTCTTCAAAATGCTTCAAATTATCACCCCAATCTTCTCAACAACTTCTTTAGCTTTGATAAATACTACTCAATCTTCTCAATAACTCTCTCGCAACGAGACTTTGGAATGCAATTCCAATATCACCTCTCTTGTCTTTAGTTACTTTGACCCTAAGGTGTATATGTGAAGTATCCACACAAATAATTCAGAAAGCTAAGGCATTAGCATAATTTTTTGTTGGATTTAATATTGTAATGCCTCGACCCGAGCCAGGGTCCAAAAATCTCGAATAAAATTTTTTTTTCTTAAAAAAGGAATCATCATTTGTGTACGAGAAGTACAATATTCATCTAAACACTATAGAGCTTGAAAGCTTCCCTATATGTAGACTCAAGTTATAACATTCGCATACACATGACAAAACTTCAAAGTTCATCATGTGTAAATAAGAACAAAACTTATAATTATAATTAATTTGGATCGGGCCAACGTTGCCTTGCCGTTGGTTGCCTATGTACACATTGGATAATATTCACAATATTATTCCAATATGATCGAATCCGAACGTAGTTCTGCCAACTTGTTATTATATACATCAGGCATCACAAAATTATATACATTAAAATACATATATCTTTATATTTAAATATATCATTAAGAGTTAGACTGAAATATCGTAAATCATCGGAGTCAAATAGAAATCTCATAAATCATAGAAGTTAGACATAAATCGTAGAAATCGTCAGAGTCAGATGAAAATCTCATAAATCATCCGAGTTAAATGAAAGCTAACACATTAACGGAATTACACATCTCAGTTTGTCACATAGTAGAGTATAGCACAATAAAGTAGATTGGATCACATCGAATCCTATTAGATCATAACAGAGTATATCATATCAAAGTATATCAAGATGTCTCAAATTATATCAGATAAAGCATAATAAACAATTCAAAACAGAACATCTCAACATACATTATACATTAGATCATAGCAAATTATACATATTAATTAGTATATTATTATCACTAATGAAGATGTGCATGCATATGAGTCATTTAACTTCCTAAGTTAACTACTTATGATGCATACGTATTCTTATACTCATATTAAAATAGAAAGTCAAAAATACTTACTCATAGGAGACACCGGAAGTGGTAGATGTAACGTCCTTTTCACCTAGAGATGTTCCTTACTTTCCGTGCTCGGAGGTGACAGACAGAACATCCCCTTTTCGGAGATGTTTTTCTCCTTCCGTGCTTATGAACTATGAACGAAACCTCCCCTTAGCTTGGGGATGCCTCTCATACTAGGTAGCTCTTCGGTGGAGGATAGAGTCTCTCCTACTCTGGGTCACTTCTCTCATTGTGGCTCAGCAACTGTAGACAAAATCCCCTCTTGTTCTTGGCCTAATTTTCTTTCTCCAGTGCTCGAGGATGACGGGCAAGTCCTCTTCTTGCTTTGGGAGGTTTCTCTCTTATACAGTTGTCAACTCAAAGAAAGGACCCCTCCATTGTATAAAGAACGCTCGATTTAATTAAGAACACCTCTTGAACAAACTAAATCGGAGTTAGAATGATTGTAAACAAAGAAAGAGAAGTTCTCTGGTGCTCGAGGATGACGTGTAGAGTCTCTTCTTGTCTCGGGATGTTTCCTTCTCATACGGTCTCCAACTCTAAGAGAAGACCCCTCCATTACGTAGAACACACTCAATTTAGTTAAGAACGCCTTTTAGATGGGCTAAATCAAACTCAGAAATGGAGAGAGCAAAGTTCATGCTTCAAAAATACTTGAAATGGCTATTTATAAGCCTCCGAGCCGCAATTTTTAAACCATAGTGCCACTGCACTACTATCCGAGGCACCGTCAGAAATGGCGGAGCCCACCATTTATGCTCCATGCGTGCATGGTGACAGTGCATCGCGGCTTCGCGTTACATGCCACATATGTCGCACGCGGCGCATTTTTTCTTTATCTTTTTTTTTAATATTTCTTCAAACGCGCGTATCTTTATACCCCGGATTCAGATTCATGCGTTCTTAGTATCGTTGGACTCGTATTGATGAGCCCTTTGATACTAGACCACTGAAATCACTTTATCCTACTCTTTTTAAGTGGGTTCTACCTAAATTACATGCTTCCCGAGGTTGTAACTTTCACTCCCAACTTCCGTTTCACGCTTTCTTTGATTCATTATGCTCATTTCTTTGAACACAACTCATATATGAAGGTTTCAACCTCTGAAATCATCCATAATTTTTTAAAAAAATTAATTACCTCTAACCCCTTTAGTTATCCATAATCAGAAAAGTGGGGTATTACAAATATGGCTAAAAATAACTCTATCTCAAAGCTAAATAGCCATTGAAGCACCCTCTTCTCACAAATTTCTAAAAATACCCTAAAGAGCAATTAAAAAATTTTCTCTATCTTTTTCTAGATTCCAATTGTATTTTATCACGTCCAATCCCCTGATATAATTCTCTAAGTCAGTTTAGGTGTTTAACTTTCAATAGGAACTAGATTTTACACAATGTCCTGTTTTAGGTAAAATTGTGTGTCGGATTGATTGTCCTACTATCTTGATTGATTGCCCCTTATGTAAATAGTACAATACTCATTCCAAACCTCTAGCCAATCAATCGCCCTTCCACTACCAATCAATTGCAATACCTACTAGTCTTAAACAATCCATCACTTCACCTAGTCCGATCTATCACAAATTCTATTGGAATTAAATCTAAAACATGCTCAAGGCTGATCTATTGTTAGTTTAAAACCGATCGATCGGTAATGAAAAATTATATATACTTATGAGATTTTTCACCCATCTTTTCCTCACACTCTTATATGATAAATTATATCATTCCCAAATGTGTGAGTATGTGTGTTTTACCTAACAAACATGTAAAACCCTATTTTACAAGTTTGTTTAATGTAAAAGGTTAGGAATAATTTTTTTTTACTTTTAGAGTGAGATTAGTTGGAATGGAGGATTGAAACTCCATTCTATGAATATATCTCAAAGAAACAGTGTAATGAGTCAAAGAACATAAAAAATGGAGTTTGGGAGTGAGAGTTATGACCTCGAAAAGTATGTCATATGGGTAGATCTTGCTTAAAAAGTGCAAAATAACCTACCAGTTTTGCAGGGCTTATCGATATGAGCCCAATAGTATTAAGAATGCACAAATCTGAGTTTAAGAAAGAAGGTTATGGCAGTTTAAAATTAGAATTTTGACTTAAATTTTAAATAATTAAAAATATTTTGGGTCATTTGACACTCTAGTTAGTTGTTTGGTATAAAGCCTAAAAATTACCATTTGTGGATACTTACCACATTTGGCTCTCGCGCATACAAGATTTGGCATATCATGTTAAAATCTCTTTCTTCCTGGCTTCCATTGCCCCATGACCATGGAAGTAAGTAGTTTTGTATCACGACTCTATGAAAGAATGATTTATCCAAAGCCTAAAAGCTACCAATTATGGATACATGCCACACTTGGCCCTAGTGCATACATGATTTGGGATATGATGAGCAAATATCTTTTTTTTTGTCTTCCTTGCCCCATGAGCACGAGAGTAAGTCATTTGGTATCAGGACTCTATGAAAGAATGATCTATCTAATTCTCAATGATTTATAAATTATGTAAATGAACCATTTATTCGATTTTGTGAATGAATGATTTACCAAATTATGTAATAAGAAATTTATCTGATTTTGAGTATGATTTATCTAATTATATTAGCAGCTAGGCAAAACTACATTTAGATATGATCATATTGGAATAACATTAAAGATGTTATTTAATAAGTACATTATAGTAATGTTGGCCTTATCTAATTAATAATAAATTATTATTTTATTTTAATTAGAGCATGTAGTGAAAGTGCCAAGGTGTCAGAAGATTGTTACTGCTCTCATACATAGATGAGGATCCTCATGGAAAAAAGGAAAAGAAAAAAATTCATTATGGTAATTTTGACGTCGGGTCAGGCTTCGCCCTTAAATTTGAGGTGCTAAGGGCTCGGGGTGTTATAAAACACTTTGAGTCTTCATGTTATTCTTCATCTTGAGCATATGAACTTCAATAGAAAATAGACGCTACTTTAATAACTCAAATTACATATCCTTTTCACATTATTTTGTCTACCAAAATAAGGCAACAAATATATATGAACAAATATGTTCTTATAATCTCCCCTTGACTATTTTATGACAAAATACAGCAACCTATTACTCTGAAGAAGTAAATTACAATTGTTTAGTGTATAATTCAAACTATGATGAGATTGTCAAACATAAATATAATTGTCTCTCTTAATCTATAACTCACATATCCTAATGTAGTGTGGTCTTCATCCTGTAATCAAACTGCATATTTCAATCAAGGACATACTTGTATAAAACTATTCAAAACAAGTAAAAAAAGATTTAAAGCTCAAGTAATTATGTCATGTGACATTTAACATGTTAAATTTTCACCCCCAGTTATCCCATTGTTCTACATCTTCTCCCCCTTTTTGTTAAAATTAGACAAAGGTGAAAATTACAATAAGTGGATAAAACATTGTTAAATCAACTAAATCATAAATAATGATTAAGATGAGTAAAATAAACATGATAAACAAAAAAAAATATAAGCAAAGTATCTATGTCTAATCAAAATAATCAGTTTTAAGATACAATCACTAGTCATCAAGGTATATATATTTAATTGAAAAGTAAAACATTGCAGAAATTATAACAATAGCATGACGAACACAATACTTATTTCATATGAGAAGTGTAACGCACATGGTAAGCATTAAAATTCTATAGTACAAATTGGAAAAAATGAGAAAATAAATCCAATTCATATCACCATCAAAACACTTTGAAATGACTAGAGACCGCCATCAATACATTTTTCATTTGCAATGGTCTTTATCTCAGCCATTTAAGACATTTTCAGACTAATCAGTAATCTAGAAATAAATAAAGCAACGTAAAATCAACCTTGAATTTACTAAAAAGAATTCATTGCTCTAAAATTACTAAAATACCATTGGAAAACAATAATTTTAGAATTCTCAAATTTTTATATGTTATTTGAAATCAGGTTTGGAACAACAATCTCAACATTAGTCATAATTCACATAAAAATTCAAATTTCTTTCAATTCATCGAGTCCCAAAAAAGTTTCAAAATTTTAATAGAATTTAGTATGGTACTCTTAGACACAATTATATGAGCATGTTGCATGTTATGAGTTAGCATATGCCTGGCATTGCATAGCATTTTGTATGTTCACCTAATTAAAACAATAAACGGAATTGCATTTATGCTTAGTATGACACATGTGGTTGTTTGTGATATGTTTTTAGAATGCATTTAGTATATCATATGCTAATGTAAACTTAGAGTAAGCCTACTGAACTTTGGCTTATGGGTGTTTTTCTACCATATGTATTTTATGTGCACATGTACCCAATAGATTAGATAGAAGCTGGCTACAAAGACTCAACTGAAAGAAACCCATAGGTATTGTGCCTAAACTCATTACCGCAATTCCTCAGGATAGATATTTGATCATTCTTAATTATATATTATTTATTGATTTTTTTAATATATGGGGAACTGGGTCATGATACCAATAGCGGTCTAGCCAACTGTCACGGGCACAAAGCTTTGCCTAGCGTTTGCATATGTGATGGCCTGGCTACACCGTACAGCCAGCAGCCACTCCCTTCCCTTCCCACTCGTATGCGCAAGGGAAACACAAGCAAAACCACACACAAGTCCGACCTGGTGCAAGGGTCTCCGCCCAAAATATATTTTTGTCTGCTGAAATACAAGATAGGGAGAAGGCAAGGGCTGATCCACCAAGTTGAGAGCTCTCCTCTCTTGCTCCCTAGTTCGCTGTGCAAGAAAAATCATCTACTAATCAACCATGGCCACCCTACTCTCCCCTTTAAATAGACTCAACCTGAAGTTGGCCGTCCTAGTGCTACTATGAGTACAAAACCTACCCAATACAAGAGTCCTCACCTTGACCAACTCTCAGCCCATAAGCATTCCGCCCCTAGCATAGATTAGGAAACCTACAAGAGTCCATCTTCCGCTAGAAGTCCAGTGCCATACTACCTCCAAGAGTCTATCAATCCAAGGAAACCAGACACTCCAACTCCCATCCATCCTAGGAGTGTGACCAGCCTACCCGTGTGAGTCCTGTCCGTCCTAGGAACCTACTGTCCGAACTCCTACTCAAACTAAGAGTGCAGCAAATCAGCATAAATGAATCTCGTCCGCCTTAGGAGTCCTCCCCTAAGTCCAAGTAGCGCTCAGCTTCGCTGAAAGAGTCCTGCCCACACAAGGACTCCTACTCAGCCTGCTCCGCAAGGTGAGAGCTCGCCCGAAACATCTCCCGCGCTATCCCAGCCTCCGTCCGTGCCCAAGGGGTTGCCTAGGCTGTCCGTCGCCTAGCAAACTTGGCTGTCCACTGCCAAGTCTAGGGGGTAGCCACCTCCTTTTCCCATCAACAAGTTAAGGGGCTAACAAGCCTCCCACACTTGATTCTTCAATGCCCTCGTCGAAGCCCCAACTTCCCAGGTGCACCGATTGAAGCTCTTAAGTCATCCGCCTCACTGAACCCATCAAGCAAGTAGCTCACACTTCCCATCACACCACGGCCAAGTCAACTTCTGCCCAGCCCAAGTTATCTTTTGGCCAAGTTTGGGCAACACCCGCTGCCCACAAATCCTGCGAACCTCTCCATCAGTCCGCCCCTTAGCTGCTTCGATCAGCCAAGGCTTGGGGAGTCCGCTCCCCTCCTTCCTTCGAATCCTTAATGACCCAAAGCTGCCCCTCAACCGGGAACTCCAACAACCGAACACATCCAATTCACTGCAAGGGACTCATCTGGGCTACCTCCTCATGCTCAGATTCCTCCTTCTCCCCTTCAGCGACAAGTGCATTCAGCCTTTCCCGTTTCAGACAGTCCTTTGCACGGTGCGGCCCTTGGTGTATGAAACAACCAGCACCTCTATTCGGCCAGCCCTTGTCCTTGCCACCATTGCCACCTTTACTGCCCTCCTTGTGATGTTGGTGACACTAGCCACCTAAACACCTACAAACTGCACCAACAGCCCGTACCTTGGCTACCTCGCTCAGCCAAGTATGTGGGGAGACCGCTCCCCCCAAGTACAAGCCCACCCAAGGACCTGCACCCGACCATGTAGCTGATCCAGGAATTTGCTTCAGCAAGTTGAACGTTATCTCTCAATGCTCTGCACCTCACTGCCCAGCAAATCTGCCAACGACCTTGCAGCAGCCTGTCAAGAGCCCTATACTCCTTCGGGGATTCCAATGCCTCAGCACATGTCCAACTTGCCTAGCGCCAAGCCCATCCAGAGCTTTCACCTCCTTCCGGGTTGTCTCAACGCTTCAGCAAGGATGGATCTCCGATCTGTCCAGCAACAACCCGCAAGGATTTCACCCCTTCCGAGTATCCCAGTGATTCAGCCACCTTCAGCTAACTCCTTCGTAGAGACCGTATAGAGCTTTCACCTCCTTTAGTATCCCGGCAATAGAACCAACTATCACGGGCACAAAGCTTTGCCTAGCATTCGCACACATGATGGCCTGGCTACACCGCGCAGCCACTCCCTTCCCTTCCCACTTGTATGCGCAAGGGAAACACAAGCAAAACAACAACACAAGTTCAACCTGGTGCCAGGGTCTCTGCCTAAGTTATATTTATGTCTGCTGAAATATAAGATAGGGAGAGGGCAAGGGCTGATCCACCAGGTTGAAAGCTCTCCTCTCTTGCTCTATGGTTTGTTGTGCAGGAAAAATCATCCACTAATCAGCTACGACCGCCCTACTCTCCCCTTTAAATAGACTCAACCTGAAGTTGGCCATCCTAGTGCTATTGGGAGTACAAAACCCACCCAATACAAGAGTCCTCACCCTAACCAACTCTCAGCCCATAAGCATTCCGCCCCTAGCATAGATTAGGAAACCTGCAAGAGTCTGTCTTCCGCTAGAAGTCCAGCATCATACTGCCTCCAAGAGTTTGTCAATCCAAGGAAACCAGCCACTGCGACTCCCATCCGTCCTAGGAGTGTGACCAGCCTGCCTGTGTAAGTCATGTCCGTCCTAGGAACCTACTGTCCGGACTCCTAGTCAAACTATGAGTGCAACAAATCAGCATAAGTGAATCACGTCCGCCTTAGGAGCCCTCCCCTAAGTCCAAGTAGCACACATCTTCGCTAAAAGAGTCCCGCCCACGCAAGGACTGCTACTCAGCCTGCTCCGCAAGGCGAGTAGCTCATCCGGAACATCTCCCGCGTTGTCCCAGCATCCGTCCGTGCCCAAGGGGCTGCCTAAGCTATCCGTCGCCTAGCAAACTTGGCTATCCGCTGCCAAGTTTAGGGGGTAGCTGCCCCCTTTTCCCATCCAACAAGTTAAGGGGCTAACAACAACTCTAGTGGCAATCGGGAGATGGTTTGGCAGACTCTAACTATGGTCTAGGGAATTCCAAGAGGGAAGAACAGTGGGTGGACTTCAACAATGTGCCTACAAGAAAAGGAGAGGACAAAGGGGGAAAATGAGGAGATGAGAAGCTGGAGGGTGAGAGAGGAGACCTTGTATTTTCAATTTTGAGGGAAGAGTGGTCGTAACTGAAATTTCATGTGGTGAAACATTTTTAGTTATAAGGTTGCATATTGGAAGTACATTGTTTAAAAACTAGAGACACATTGCTTGTCACTCTAAGTATGAAAGGTGCATGCAAAACTTATAACCACTAACACTCTAACATGAAATGTGCAATCCAAATCTCCACACCACTTTCTAAAATTTATATTATATATTTAAGAAGAAAAAAGTTTGTATGTGGGGTATCATGAGCAGTCGGTTCAAGTAAAGGGGGAAGTTATCCCTTGAGTTATGTATGCTGGTGGAATAAAATCTGACGGCGTACGATACCTGGGCTCATGCAATCCAATGGCATGTAATGCCCCGGCTCATGTGATCGTGCGGCTCATATAAACAGAATCTCACCCCTATTAGGGTTAGTTATGTAACTTTCCTTGCGTTCATTGTAAAAATTTGTAGCCTCGGGAGGGCCTGCTTCTTTTTAAAAAAAAAGGGGCTCCTCCACTAAACGACTGACTTTCCCAAAGTAAAAGTAAATCTGATCCCGTTTCAACATTCTGGGGGGAGACGTGCATTTTTTTTTGGCTGTCAGCGAACGGGAATCTCAATTTTCTCAAGTGGGTAGGGTAGTGGGTACTTAGATTTCTCACCTGAAAAAACCAAAGGAGATTCTTCCATGTCCATCTGCAACACCTGTTGCCGTTCCATTCCATCTATCTCCCCCTAGAAGGCCAGGAGTTTCCGACGCTTTGTGTTAGTTATCTGGGAAAACCTCCGCGAAGAACTGCCATGGAAGAAACAGGGGAGTTCAACGACTGGGAACTACTCCCAGTGCCCTGTGTGGGTCTCCACCCAGGATCGAACCCTGACAGCGGAGAATCGAACGGAGCAAGTGCGTCCTCCGAAGGCGACCGTAGCGTTCAATCCGACTACTTCACTCTCGAATCCGAAACGGGGAAAGCCATCGTGGTTTTGGAAGGCGATGCTGAAGACCGCTTCATCAATTCGAATCACCCCAATTGGGTGGATCCCTGCGAAGATGATGAGAAAATATTAGTGGGTTTGGTTGGAATCGATCTCCCCAGGAGAGATTCTGGCGAATTTGGATTGGACTCGTCCATTGGAACGCTAGTGGAGAGACAATTTGGAGAAGAAGAGGAGAAAGCAGAGTCGGGTCTGGAAGGAAATGACTCCGGTGCCAAAAATTCTGCTGAATTTAATTTAGATTCAGGCGGGCATGGGTTTGTTGAAGAAATGGCTGCAGGAAGCAAAAATCGTACTATCGATGGAGAAACTGACTTGGGTTTGGGCGATTTTGCTCAAACAAATGATGACAAGCCAGAAACTGAAATGGCTTCCGGCTTGCCTGCAGAAAGCGAAAAACGCACTGTGAATGGAGAAACTGAATTGAGTTTGGGCGATTTTGCTAAACCAAATGATGAGGTCGAGGTTCCGTCCTCAGTTGGAACTGAGGCAGGAAATTCTTCTTCCGTTGAGGTCGTTCATGGGAATGTGACCGAAACGGAAGGGGAATTTTCAGCAGAGGCGCTAGGGGATGCAAGTTTTGGTGGCGGGGAGCAAGAGAGGTCAGGGGAGGGCGAGCAGAGGGCAGTCTGGTGGAAGCTGCCCCTTGAGCTTTTGAAATTCTGCATGTTTCGCGTTAGCCCTGTCTGGACTGTCTCCATAGCGGCAGCCGTGGTGGGATTTGTTATGCTGGGAAGGAGATTGCGTAGAATGAAGCGCAAGACTCGTCGCATCCCTCTCAAAATTAGCGTTGACGATAAGGTAAAATCTTGCATCTTCCTGCATCTGAATTTTGTATGAATGTTTGAAGTTATCCTGATTAAAAATGTGCTCTGGAATGATTTTTTGGGAAGTGATTAGAATGGTTCACTAGATGCATTTTTATCTGGTACTGTAATTGCAATTTCTATCTAATAAATTGTGATTGAACATAATACTTCCCTTCTTATTGTTTAGCTCTACGGCTAATTGAACTTTGGTCCGATAACACTTTGTCCTCTTAGATTAGATGATTGTTATGAGGATTTGCTCGTTTTTTCCTTCTTTTTCTTTTTCTCTTGTCTGTGATTGATTAATTGGTGGTAAATCTACCGTCTTGAACACTGCATATGATGCCAATGTTAGAAGAAAAGCATATGGTCGGTTTAGCTCATGTATATGTTCTATGGAAGTTGCTTTTATCTGTTGGTTTGATACTTTGATCAAATTGGAAACTTGTTTGATAAAAGTGGCTGTGTAGTAGTAGATCTATAGTCTGTAAATTCATACAATCTTATGGTAATTTTTATAAATTGTTATTTTCGTACTTCTGAGAACGCAGAAATATTTGCCCATGGAGTTTATAATTTATGCTTATATATCCACAGTTTTTTCCTAGGAGTAGACCTAATATTTCTTGTGAACAGCTACAAGATTAGTTTCTTGTGGTTGTTGGACATCCAAAAGGGTAGTGTCTTTGCTTGTCTTCCAAGACAAACATACATGGATTGCCTCTTACTTCGACTGAGATGCCATTTTTCTGAACTGTTGCTTGAGAATTTTATTTCACTATTATATTAAACTTGTCTAATACTTCTTATTTCTGAATATTCTACCTGGCCATTTTTTTTTTACAAAATCAATTACTAAGATAATTGAAACCTCCACAACAACATCCCTTATACAGAGTATATATTTTACAGATGCCATTGTAACTCCTTTTTCTATGAAATTTTAAAATTATTTAACACTTGAAAAAAACTATTTCATTATTTTCAGATTTTTGGATTGCGCTTTTGATGGCCGCTAATTAACAATCTTGATCTCCTTTGTACATTAAAATCTTTCTCTTATTATATGAGATCGTTAAATCCTTGAATAGGAGGAAAATGTATCATGCTGCACTAGATTTTATGAAATATGTCTGTTTTCGATAGCCTCTTATATAAGTTATTAAATATATTTTCAGGTCCACATTATCTTCTTTTCTTTATATTTATTCTACTTCTCTGAATTCATGTTTTTGGCATTTTGTAGAATGTGTCTCAGTTCATGAATCGTGCAAACCGCCTTAATGAAGCCTTCTCCATTGTTAAGCGCGTACCAATCATCAGGTCATCTCTACCAACAGCCAGAGTGGTGAGCCCATGGCCTGTAGTAGCAATCAGATGAGGAATTGCACACTAGAACCATGGAGAAGTAAGTTCCTACAACGAAGACAGTCAAGCCACTGCCATCTTATCTCACAACAGGCATAGTATTAGCGGGAACACTTCATCAACACTACATATGGATTTTTTTTTACTCAAGTATTTACACAGATATATTTAAGAGAGCATTCTATTTGCGTGTTTGTAAGTAGTAAATAATTTGCTCCCAAGACTTGTATTAATATGTTGCTTTTCTTATCCTAAGCGGCTTCTGTCTGATGTCAGTGTATAAAAAAGCAGCCCAAACATTAGTGTGTTGAGCGTGGGATCTCGTAATAGTTTGGTGGACGAGCTACCTTACTTCCTCACAACCATATAATCTGATCTTTTGGTGCTAATCCCCTGTTTTTCCTGCAAAAGCTATTCTACTTGCTACTTTCCCAACTAGAGGAGAGCGGTGTAATACTTCTGAGGATGATGTTTCAATTCTATTTTTTTTTTAAAGACCATTACCCTTTTACTCCCTTGGTCCTAAATTACTAGCTCCATTTAGCAATAAAATTTGTTTCATATTAATAGTTATATTTTGTTCATTTTAAATAGTTGGGTACTTAGCAATTTCTGAATTCATTCAATTTTTTATCCCAACTTATAAACCAAATCAACTTTTGGGTCGAATTGAACACAAATTTGAATTTTGTGACAATGCTTAAAATACATCTTCAACTCTATCCTATCCGAGCTATTCATAACACAGGTTAGTTGGGGCTTGAATACATCAGTTTTTGGCAATATCTATTACCCACCTGAGTAATTCGATTGCACTCCCTCCGTCCCACATTAATAATTATATTATTTTTTTAAAAATAAATTAAAATTAATTTAGGACAAAGAAAATATTAACTTTGATAAAGCATTTGCCCTTTAGAAAATGTGATCATTCCTCCCTCATTCCTGCCCTAGTATCCCCCAAAAGGTAAAAAGAGTTAAAAAAAATTTATTATTCAAACTCCACTAGTCTCCCATTGTCTTACTTACTGGTCACCCGAGCACCATCTTCCCTCTTTTTCTCTCCAATGGCTACCTCCCCTAAGACTAGCCAAATCGCAATAGCTAGAGTGAACTGGCCAGCTACACACCGCCACAGCTCTGGCCAGAGCCAGAGTAGCTAGTGCCCTAGACAGCGCTCTAGCCAGAGAGGTGGCTGTGATGCAACCTCTAGCCAGAGGTCAATCTCTATGGCCAAAGCAATCCAGGTAGATCACTTTGTCTAAAGATCGCTCCGGCCAGTGGCGGGCCAAAGGGAGGCTACCTCTGGACAAAGCCACCTCTGGCCAAAGGTGGTGGCTCCTCTGGCCAAAGGTGGTGGCTCCTCTGGCCAAAGGTGGTGGCTCCTCTGGCCAGAGGGATTCTACCTCTAGGCAGAGGTCTTGACTTTGGTGGCTAGAGGCAACCTCCAGCTAGAGGTGGCTCTGGCCAGACATCGATTTGGCCAGAGCAAGCCTAGCAGTGACTTTGGCTGGCCAAGTACCGCCGCCATGGCCAGCGGCGGCTAAACATATCTAAGTCGTGGTGAGCCAGGTGCAAGCATTTTAATTAGCATCAGCATTAGTGTTGGGGCTGAAGGAGAATAGTCACGCCAGTCAGGTCTAGATTTTTCTAGCACCAGTAGTTGGTATTGCCAGTGCCGGAGAAGACTTTTGCTTTTAGGTTTAAATTATTATTGGGGTGGGTGGGTAGTGGTATACACTATACATGAGTAATGAATGTTATAAGTTTTATTAGGGTGTAGAAAGTGTGGGAGTACGCTATACATGCTCCATAACCAAGTATTTCTCACACTTGTCCGAAAATCGTGGCTAATTAAGCCTCCTATCAACCTCTATTAGTTTTATTTTTCCTCAGACGTACTTCCTTTTATTGAAAGAGAATATGTCGTCATAATATAGACTAATTGGCACTATCTCTTTCTTAGTGATCCCCTATCAACAAAATAATTGACTTAATACAACAAGAAGGTTGAATAAAATATAGAAAAAATTATATAAATAATTATTATTATTATTATTTACCAATATAAATTATTTTGAAAAATATTTTTCAAAGTAGTGTTTCTTCTTTTTTTAAAAATTTTTAAGTTGATTTCATCGTTTAGTAGGATGAAATTGGTTTTAAGCCGATTTCATCCTTCTAAATGATGAAACCATTTTAAGTTAACTCAGTTTCGTCGTTCTGAACAACAAAATCAACTTAAGCTGATTTAGTCATTTTGAACGACGAAACTGCTACACTTATCCCATTTTGTCCTTTGGTCTTGGCAACAATAGTGATTTCGTTGTTCTAAACGACAAAATCAAAATAATTTTTTTTAAAATACTATTTAAAATTAATTTTATCACCTATCCCTATTCATTCATTTAAAACATACACAATACATACACAACTTCATTCATTCTACCTATAACAAATATAACATTAAAGTACATTATAGACAAGTATCAAATATATTACATCACAAGTTGAAAAAATATTTAGTTTAAAATAAACATAAAAAAAGTAATGTCATAATCTCTTACGTCCTCGACGGTGGTGTACTAGCTCCTCATGATCTGCCTCTAGCTCTGATTGTGGCTCTGGCTTGGGCTCGGGCTGCGACTCCAGCTCCGGCTCTGGCTCCAACTCCGGCTCCAGCTCTGGCTCAGCATAAGTAATAGATAGTACAACACGAGCTGGCAATGTCGTCTATAATATAAAATCGGATCTGGCTAAGCTACATGTGCAGTGTCCAAAAATGATGAACCTGGAGGAGAGCTATATGCTACTGATGATGATGGAATATTAGGGCATGAAGAGTACATCGGTTGTGTCTGAGTAGCCTCGTCGACAGGATAATCTCAATGAACATCTGTGATCACCAAATGAAGCAGTGACAAGCTACGAATGATATCATTAGACTCTCTAATCACCAACTGACATGCTGCTGATAAGTCCTCACACGAAGTATAGGTGATAAGTGCATCACTCAAATACGCATGCGTACGTCGAACTAGACAAAGCTATAAAAAAAATAAATTAAATATTAGATAAATAATTAAAACGAAATAAGAAAAGAATATATGCCTTAATTGTAACGCCCGAGATTTTTCATCCCTTTTTCTCAAAACTCATAGAAATTTTTTTTTTCTTTCCATAAATCGGAGTCAAAACGATAAAATCAAAACCTGTTTATAATTTAAAACATCATACGGTTAAACATCATACTGCCAAATCAAATATCCTCAGGCGCTACTCGAAAACACACGTACGAATAAATTCTGCTATGATCATAGACTTTTAAATACAAATCACTCCCGGGCATCCCTGAGTACAAGTCCCCTAACAGTCCACTAACTGATCCAAATGAAAGTCCAGATAAACATCATGATGTCTCATCTCACCCAATACAGGAGATCGTGGCACAAATAAACTCGCAGAGAGTCAAGCTGATACCTGAGTCAACGGGAATCAATCCACCGCTGAAACGAGCGTCCATCTCCAGGAGCTCTCCGCACAACCTGCAAAACCTCCCGTACAACGGGGCTAAAAATAGTAGGGTGAGTATTTTCATACTCAGTAGGAAAATACCCAGCAGGGGAAACCCCAAACGGTGAACTCACAAGTTCAAAAATGCATGCATCATGCAACTCAAACATGAAGCAGTCAACATAATATAATCATATCGTGCACATACGCATATGATCATACTAAATGCACTATCGTGCCACAGACATATCAAAGCATCATCGTGCCAGAATCATACCGAAGGCACCATCGTGCCAGAATCATACCAAAGGCACCATCGTGCCACAGACATATCAAAGCACCATCGTGCCAGAATCATACCGAAGGCACCATCGTGCCAACATCATACTAAAGGCACCATCGTGCCAAAACATACTATTCAATCAACTTACACAAACACCCTTATCCAGGGTCATACAATTTACTCGTACCACCGTACGCATACTCATACAACATACGCATACTTGTACGACCTTACTCGTACAATCATATGCTCGCTCATGCAGCTTACCCATACATGTACGACCTTACTCGTACAATCAAACTCGTACGACCTCACTCGTACAGTCTGCACAAAATCATACTTACTGTCTTACTCAGAAACATATTCTCACAATCGTACTCATACTCTTACAGTCGTGCTCATACACATACGGTCGTACTCACAATCGTACACATATCAACGACCACTGAAGCTCATTACAACTAATAAGCTCCAGCGTCGAAATGGAAAAGAATGCCACTGGGGCAACACCTTAACCTCCGGGGAGTGACTAGACGCCATGGACTTTTCCGAAGGTAAGGCACACCAATGCTCATGGGGCACTGGATCAAACAGGTAAGAGTAGATCCATGATACTACTTACCTGAGCGCGCAAACATAAACACCCACACATAAGGGGTCATACAGTTGCCCACCATAATGGGTCTTATAGTGCCATAGAATCGCCCACCATAATGGGTCTTATAGTGCCATAGAATTGCCCACCATAATGGGTCTTATAGTGCCATTGCCACTCTTGGGCAGAAAACATACAAGGCCACTTGGGCAGAAACGTACAGTGCCACTCTTGGGCGAAAACATACAACGCTCTCAACAGAGCATCAGACGTCTGGGCTTACACAGCACACAGACCAAATCAGAAACATACGTCGCTCTCGGCGAGCATCGAGACGTCTGGGCTTCATACAGCACGCGGACAAAGTCGAAACGTACATCGCTCTCAACAGCATCAAACGTACGGGCTTATACAGCACGCAGACCAAATCAAAATGACGTCGCTCTCGGCGAGCATCAGACGTCCGGTGCTCTACATAGCACACAGACAACATCCCGCAGGATAAACACCATGGCAAGACATGATAAATGCTCGGCCAACTCATCAGTGGCCAGCTCAAACACGGAACTTAATCCGTCGAACCCTCAGGTCTCAAACTCACAACGTTATCATTAGCTGTGCTTATAATTCCAGTTTGAATTAAGTATATTATGCGGTACAATTATGCCACACAAACTCACAGTCCTCGACTGGTCAAACCGAAGCTGAGCCCGATCCGAAACCCAAGTTCGTTAGGGCAGCAGACTTCACTTACCCGTACACATCATGGACAAAACTCATCGTACAACAAACCCTTACAGTCTTACGTACTTCGCCATCCATCTTATGGCCAAATCCTCTTACACTGACATCCTCAAATAACGCTCCTCAGAGCCAACCCAGTTGTCGCCCTCTTACTTATATCTCACTTATTATACTTACTTTTTACTTCATAATATGTACGTTATGCTTGTACAATTATGAACACTCTTACTGTCTGACAATCGCCCAGCATACAATCCACCCCAAACCGATCCATTCTAATCCTTGCCCGTCATACTCATATCCTCTGTCATACGCTTACACAACTGCATCCAAATTCAGACAGAGCTTCTGTCACCTCTTACTGTCCATCGCTCATACCTCTGCCCACAAACACATACGCACATCCAAAGCATAGGCAAAATGCCATCATACATACGTATGTCTCACACATACGTACAACATACACATACGGTCATACATACATAACATACAAACATGCACGCTAGCCATCACTAGCACATGCATACATTCACACATACATCAAATATGCACGCTAGCCATCACTAGCACATGCATACATCAAACGTACACGCTAGTCATCTCTAGCACGTGCACACACACACATTCATACATACTTCAAACATGCATGCTAGCCATCACTAGCACGTGCATAACCCATACATAGCATACTGACATATTTGCTAGCCATTGCCAGCGCATACATAATCCACATCCATAAAACATGCATACATCTCATGCATATCAATCATGTCATACAATCATGCTTACACGCACATCATGCAATCGGATCGTTACTTAACATCCAAGCATGGAATCATACAATCCTAGCATGCTGCTACTCATTCAAAGCATGCTTCATGAAATTACGAGTTCAAAGCTCCCCTACCTCGTAATCATGACGTTCGATGGCGAGCACACGACGGTGGCAGCGTCGGTGGCGAAGTTGGCGGTCAAAACTGTTGCCTGGCTGAGAGAGCTGTTGTCCCGAGGATTTTAGGATGCGCCGGAACTATCACGGCCAAATAGAGTGTCAGATATCAATGCGGCAAAACCCGCGATCCACGGCGGCACCCTAGGGCGGCCGGGAGAAATATCGTGCCAACATAAGTGGCGGTGCGACCCGAAGTCGATGGTGTACACTGAAGATCGGCCGCTGGCTAAAACGTGCTCAGCCGGCCACAAAGACATCGAAATCGGCCGTGGACAGCACCCAACAGCAACGATTCCGGTCAACAAAGGCCCACATAAGGGCGGAGAGCGTGGGGCAATGCTCGAGAATCAAAGAAGAGGTGGAGGACAGCTCTAGTGGTCAACTCCACTCGGTGGCAAAGCCAACCGATGGTTAGGCGGCACGAATGCGGCGCCTAAACCCAGAAGTACACGCGTGGCCACATGCACACGCGACCCAAAAGGGCGGGGAAGATGGCTGAACTGAGGCAACCCAGGGCCCACAAAAGCCAACCGGGCTAAGGCCCTAGCGGTGGCCAATCTAAGTGGCGACATCGCCGATCGCCACCCACAACCAATACCCATGGTGCGGGCGGCTGTGCATCTCGCACGACAGAGAGCAGGGGGAGGGTTCACGGTCGAGCAAAGGCTATGAGGCCGTCACTGGCCAAGGCCTGATCAGGTGAACTCGTCCACCTTCTGTCAAGGTAAGACATACAAATTCTTGCCCGAGGCCGTCCGGTACCGACGGCGTAAAATGGGCAAGAAGAGTCAACGGCACACATGCCGGTAAGGCGGACTAGCTGCGGCTACGGGCCGCAAGGCTGAACAAGACCCAGAGGGGTGGCCCATTGGCATCACCGGGCTGGGGCGGAGCCGAACTAAGGTCCACCAAAATAAATCTGGCATCCGACTGATAACGTCAGTCACCACGTCCAAAACGGACGCAGGCCAAAAATAAGGGGACAACCGGAGAAAACCCGTAAGGGCGGAGCGGCCATGGGGGCGGCGGCTGAATCGGGCACGGAGGTATAGTCCACTGCCTTCGCCGGAGCAAGGCGGGGCTGGGGGAAGGCCGAATCGGCCGCAGATCACCGCCGGCGGCCACTGTTTGCCCAAACAGTCCGTCGGCGGAACAGTGCACAGAGGGAGGAAGAGGGTGGGGCGGCGGTGCCGAGGCCCACCGGGCCGGGAGGAGGGGCTCCTCGCCGTCGCCGGAGCAAGGCGGAGCCGGACGGAGGTCCGATCGACCAAAACAGTCGCCGTCGCCGGCGGCCCCAAATCGACCAAAACAGTCGTCCGGCGGAAAAATAGGGCAGAGAGGGGGATGAGGACGGGCGGCGGAACGGAGGCCCACCGGGCCGGGAGGAGTGGCTCCTCACCGTCGTCGGCTCGGGGCGGAGCCGTGGCCGGCTGGTCGGGCCGTGCCGGCCCATGGCGGCGGCGGAACGGCGATCCAAAGTGGGGGCAGAAAACAGGGCAGCAGAGAGAGGGAGCGGGACGGCGGAGCTGGGGCCGTCCGGGGCCGGGGGGAGTGGCCTCCCGCCGTCGCCGGCCCATGGCGGAGCCGTGGGCGGCCGGCCTGCCCTCGCCGGCCTACGACGGCGGCGGAATCCAAAAAGGCAGTAAAAGGGCGGCTAACCGGAAAAGAGGGCGGCGCGGCCGTGGGCGGCCGGGGCAGTGGCCCCTCGGCGTCGCACCGCCGGGGCGGAGCCTTTGCCGGCGGCCGGCGGCGGCCGGGCACACTGAGCAGACGGAAAGGGGGGGCGGCGCACTGTTCATCGCGCAGGACGTTCTGGATCGGGCGATCCCGATCCCGATCCAATTTTCCTGTTTTATTTTTATTTTTTCTTTTTCTTTTTCCAAACGTACGCTCAACGCGCGTTAACCCACTGATTACGCGTCAAACCTCCAAAATTTGCGCCATAAGCGCGCAGCGAGGCCCGTGGCCCGCGACTAAGCCCCACACCCGACTCTACGGGTATAAATGCGGGGAAAAGACACAAATACCCATACGCTAAAACGTCACATTTTCCTGCCGAAAATGACCAGAAAAATGGCAGAAAAATCCCAGAAAATCGTAGAAAAATCAGGGACCTTACATTAATTAACAAAGTTATACTTACTAGAGCTGCCTCAGATGCTCCCCTAGGCTGATATGCCATCTCCTCTACATCATCGCGTGGTAAAATATATCGTCATGTAATCGGTAAATACCACTGCATATAAGTACTATGAACACCTCGCAATGTCGTAGTCATCTCCCCTCTAATAATAGTGGCTCTCCTATCCTCCCATTAAGCAATATATGACGCATGATGTACAGCCCAGCCGATAATATGGCGGCCCTGTCGAGTGATGCGGTGGACAAACTCGACGATAGAAGGTGGGACCCCTTGCTCCTGGCTAAACTAGAGCATTACACTATCTGGCACATACATCTCGATAATCTTGTAACATATTAACGGAGTTCGAGATAGCCACACCTCTCGACCATTCGTGCATAGGGGGAGGTAACGCAACCAACATGTCCTCTGAGTACGGCTGCCAAATAATCTATACAATATATAAAGATAATTTAGTTTAAAAAATGACAATTTTTTTTAAAATCATTACATAAAAAAGTTCAACATGGCAATAAAGGGAAATGAATGCCCATCGAACTTTGAGTTTCATACCATGCACCGCCTTGAGACATTTGAATGCTAAATGGCTCGTGTGCATGCGTCGTGGACCTTCCATATTACACACAAAATCTCAAAATTTAGCTAAACGTATTGTCATTAAAGGATAATAAGATTCAAAACGTATTCACAACTAAATCAACCTTACCTCCAATTAGGTCCACTTCCATCGTAAATAGGAGCAGACAAAAAGGGAAATGAATGCCCAATATACGTGTAAGGGAAATGAATGTCCATCGAACTTTGAGTTTCATACCATGCACCGCCTTGAGACATTTGAACGCTAAATGGCTCATGTGCATGCGTTGTGGACCTTCCATATTACACACAAAATCTCAAAATTTAGCTAAACGTATTGTCATTAAAGGATAATAAGATTCAAAATGTATTCACAACTAAATCAACCTTACCTCCAATTAGGTCCACTTCCATCGTAAATAGGGGCAGATGACCTATGACGTTCATTTAAGCTACTGTCATAGATAAATTTCCTTCTTCTTCGTTGTCCACCGGCATTTGCATATGCCTTTCATTGTTCACATTTCTATCCGAGCTCCTGTGTGAGCTCCTATGCGAGCTCCTATGTGAACTACTTCGCCTTTCACTAGGCACTCGGGCCTCTTTTTTGAGAAATAACTCGAAAGAAATTACGTGACACGAGTAGTGAAACATAAAACCCATTGATGCATCATCATTTATGCATATTAATGTTATCCTCGATGCGTACGACGGAATATTACATTTAATAATAATTTTCCATCTTCTTCGATCCCACCCAACCTTGTTTACTACTTGCATCTCAAATTCATCGTATGTCGACGGTTTCTTAATTAATAATCCTTCCGTGCGTCCATCATAGGTAAGTAAAAAACTAACCAATTCTTCTACTATTTCTATTCAATTAATTCATAAATAATAAATTAAATTAATATTAGATTAAGCAAACTAATACTAACATCTACCCTAACCAAACTATTGCTAACTTATATTCTCTATTAAATTAAGCTTTGATTTTAAATAAAAATGTCAATCAATAGAGGCATAAAATACCACAACAATATTTAAATAAAACTAAGAGATTTTCCAAATAATAAGCATGGTAACCAACGTATTTTCAAAATATATACGCATAGAAACTAATAGATTTACTAAGTATATAAGCATATCATGAAGAGGCAAAATGCAAAACCTAGACACGTAGCAAATATTTAATTTAAGCACAAACTTTAAATCAACACATTTTAAAACTAATTATTTAATAAAATAAAAAATTAGTGTACCACAAATTGGGTGCGAAATGGGCGCAATTAAAATGGCGGCCGACGAAAAATGCTGTAGGGAGGAGGAGGTAGGACCAGTGGTGGGACTGGCGGCTGGCCGGAGGAGGCGAGACTGGCAGTGGGCCGGACGACGGCAGAGGCAGTGGAGTGGAACTCTGGATCGCAGTGGACGACGACTGGAAATGCGACTGGAGGTAGAGCAGGTTCGCGTGTTTAACGACAATGATTTTGTTGTTCTGAATGATGAAATCAACTTAAGCTGATATTGTTGTCGAGACCGAAGGACGAAATGGGACAAGTGTGGCAGTTTCGTCATTTAGAACGACAAAATCAGCTTAAGTTGATTTCGTCATTCAAAACGACAAAACCGGGTCAACTTAAAACGGTTTCGTTGTTTAAAAGGACGAAATTGGCTTAAAACCAATTTCGTCCTTCTAAATGACGAAATTAACTTAAAATTTTAAAAAAAAAACCACGTAAGTACCAGCTGCTTGGCTGGCGCCTACGTGGCAAATAGGAACACTACTTTGAAAAATATTTTCTAAAATAGTTTATTTTGATGTCGATGACAACAAGTTCTCGGGTCATAGAGGAAGTAGCACATCCGGAGAGGTGGGGAGATTCCTTGTAGATGGATAAGAAGGCTTCGAGTACTCAGGTTGGGAGATCTATTCTATGAGGTTTTAGGTGCTCCGGTTGTTGGTTGCAGGAGATGAGAAAGAGGAATAATATGGCTTTTAACATAAAGGAGGAAAATCACTTGAAAAGGGGTATTTTGGTCTATGTACAAATAATGTATAATATTTTAAAAAAATCGAAGTGATTAGAAAATACCTCAGCTCCATCCAAGTAAAGTAAATCACCCTTCCCCTTATATGCTCCGTTCAGTACAACTTCAAGACTGGTACCATTACCTTAATCTAATTTTCACTCGTGCTTTTTGCCCTCGTCATTCTCTCCATATATGCTTAAACCAAATGAACTAATTTTTGTAATATTGTTGCCTACATGATCATCTCTAAGGTTAATGCAAACCGGTTTGCCAATCCCAAAAGCCCATGTCCATATAACAATTCACTACCTTCTTCTGGGTTTAATGGCTACAGTAACTTGCATCAACCTTGTAGCTATATCAGGATTTAGATTTTCAAGATGTGTATGCATCATGTACACTCTATTGTCCTTGCATTTGCTCATAATTTGTACTTAAATATACCTAATTCATCTCTTGCGATGATGGAGAGCGATCAACATTTCTATTTGAGTGGTAACATAATATCACGCCAAAGTTGGATTATTTTAATTATCTATATTTTATCTTCTCGGTCAAATGCTACTCATAGGGTGGTCGTGCCGGAGTGGTTATCGGGCATGACTAGAAATCATGTGGGCTTTGCCCGCGCAGGTTCGAATCCTGCCGACCACGGTCTTTCTCTCTTTCATATTTTGTGTAGATTCTTTTCTTCATTCAGTCAATTTCTTTTTACTAACAATAGTTTCTTCAGTCAGTGGACATTATGTTTTTTGGTGGGAATTAGTCATGTCATCAACATCTTAACATATTTGAGCAGTTTAGCTTGTGAATTTAATTGTTTAGAACTTACTGAGCATTGAGGGTAATCTAAAATCTCTTGTGTTAGTTTTCTATCCTCTCTTGTTCAACTCTTTCACATGCCTTCAATTTTTTTTTCTTTCCTTTTGGTTTTTTGCACTCGCTGGTCTTTGACTTGACAAAGCGTTATAAAGCACGAACCAAATTAATCAGGGGACCTAAATGCTGAATTTGGTTTTGCTTATCCCTTGGTCAACTTAAAGAACATATTATGACAAAGGGCCAACAGAAAGTAGAGCTGGTTTGATTTTTCTTTAGCAAGATATGGTCTGTTTGAACATACTCCATATTTTCTCATATTAATAGTTCCATTTAGAAAAATATTGATTCTTAATTAACAATGGAATTTATAGCTAAGAGAATAAAAAATAGCTTCTAAGTACTTAGTTCATTAAATTAAGCAATTAATATAATACAACGGTAATACTCCCTCTATTCTATATTAATAGCTTCATTTCTAATTTTAGTCATTTTTTTTAGGATGGTGGGACCTACTTAACTACCAGCATAATAAAAGTTTATACAATTAGTTACCTATGAGGAGACAATTTGAGTTTTTTTCTTCCGCCTCTGATGACGGTCGACTGCGGAGGATGCTATGCCACCCTCACTAGGGATAACTCTCTTCCCATGCCAGAGACATTCTTTAGTGCTCCTCTGGCAATGACAACTTCCCTATCTGCCTCTTTCGGTACCGCGGTGTTCTTGGTCTCGTGGTCCAGGGATCTCTCCGCCACACTATACCGGCTTGATGCCTAGGGAGAGCCCTACTTTGCTGTTAACGCCATTGGGAACATGGCCATCCGCCCCCATGGAGCCGGGACGCTCCCCCACTAGGAGGTAGATCTGATGAATGTCATCCACTAGGCCACTGCACCAAAGTCTATAGGCGGGCTGGGCCTCCCTATGCCACTCATTGTGCACCTCACTGACATCCTCTGTAGCCGCTTATGCTCTCTTTAGTCAGCCTTTGACCTCGCCGTCCACGTCCATGGGTACAAGTCCCATTACTAGGGTGTCTACCCGATCAAGTGCAACCAAGACCAGTTCATTGTCGAGGATGTCATCAAGTTCGGCTCCCCCTTCTGGTTCAGTCTTGAGGCCAACTCCAAACGAGAGCTCCTTCTCGCCATGAGCTACCTCTTCAAGGGCAGCCCCGAAGCTTTCTTTGTCTTCAATGGCTACAAAGAAGCCGACTACATCTCACTTACTCTCATGGCCAGGAAAATTGGCTAAAAATAT
The DNA here is from genome assembly GCA_035235625.1 of Saururus chinensis. NCBI lineage: Eukaryota > Viridiplantae > Streptophyta > Magnoliopsida > Piperales > Saururaceae > Saururus > Saururus chinensis. Next base: position 53,525,006 of record CP141140.1, read on the forward strand.
TTAATTGTGTGAGAAGCTTTTGAGATGCTTTTTAAAATATTTAATGACTTAGATTAAGCCAAATGGAGCAATTAATATGGAACAATAATTTTTTTCAATTGGAGCTATTAATATAGGACGGAGGGAATATGATATAGGAAGAAAGAAAGTATAGCCAATTTTATTTCTCATTAGCAAGATATGGCTTGTTAGGTGATCATTGATTTTTGAATCTAGACAATTAATATGCAACAACGGAAGTATTCACGACTAGAGCCAATAACTAGCATAAATACATTTTATACGATAATCCCTCCATTTCATATTAATAGTCTGATTTGAAAAAAAAAATCTAGTCTTATTTTATATTATCATTCTCATAGTAATTAGTAGGTGGAGTAAAATGGGTTAGTGGATGGAGTGAAAATGTTAGTTAATTGTCTATCTTAAATACTCCCTTAATCCCACATAAATAGCTTCATTTGACAAAAAAATTTATTCCATATTAATCGCTCCATTTTGTTCAATAGAAGTGGCTTATTTTTTATTTTCTTAGATGTGGGTTTCACTATTCAATCAAAACTACTGTTTTTTCAAATGTAGCTATTAATATGGAATAGAGTATCACTTTCTTTTTCAAATGCAACTATTAATATGGGATGGATAGAGTATAGAGCTTGAATATATATATATATATATATATATATAAGGGAAAAAAGCTGAAAATTAAGTCTCCTAAATTCAATCTTAACAAGAAATGAACGTGTTCCATTGCCACTTATTATTGGAAGCTTGAAATGACCCACTCTAATTGGGAAATGCTATATATATATATATATATATATATATATATGAATATATGAGTCCCTTTTATATGAGCCCGGGCTCATGCGCACCGGTGTGCGTCTGAGCTCATTTGGCTGTCGGATTTATATCTGACGGCCCATCAAACTCACGGGGCATTTAAACCTATGAGTTTGATGGGCTGTCGGATGTAAATCCGCATCCGACGGCCGAATGAGTCCGGGCGCACACCGAAGTGCGTGAGCCCGGGCTCATATTAACTTTTTCCTATATATATACACCAATAAGGGGGGGAAAAGTAAAAATTAAGTCTCCTAAATTCAATCTTAACAAAAAATGAACGTGTTCCATTGCCACTTATTATTGGAAGATAGAAATGACCCACTCTAATTGGGAAAATGCTATCAAATCAGGGTGCTATAAAAGAATGTCTTCCTGTATTCTTTAGGATGCTTATCTCCAAAGTGACAATAATTCAGGGAAACATCTTCCTTCCTTGGAGTGCTCTGGTTGACACTTGACCATCCACCACCTCCAGTGGACCACTGTATTCACCTGCACTTTGCTCATGGTGCTTGCTCCCCGGCTGACTTAATGCACTCATCTCTTGTGAGTGTCTGCTGATTACTCCACTAGTGGACGGATTTTGGGATAGAATTATCTCATAACCATCAAAATAGGACTCCATGCCCTCAGCCATGACTTGCCACACCAGCCCACCACCAAGAGTTCCACCACTTCTTGCCAATTCGTAAATGTTTTGGTAGATCAAACTGAGGAAGGAATCCCTAGCACTTGTGATGTACCCCGGGTCTTTCTTCGATTTTCCGAATTCAGCGAAAACTAGAGGCTTCTTCACTATTGTTCTTGAATCTGTCCAGTGGCTGGACATCCACCTCTGGATGAAGGCAAGTTGGGACTCATCACTTTGTCCAGCCAACCTATGAAAGTAGCAAGAATTAATGATAATTGCCTCGATTGAGTGTCTTTTGAAATGTAAGGAATGTAAAATGATTGCTAAAACTTACCAAATATCAGGATATGCATGTATTGTGGCAAAATCAATTTGCTTGAGAAGGTTGCTCTCTATGAAGTCGGTACCCACTTGGTAACCTGGGTTGTATTGTTTCCTATCAGGGATTGAATCGCCATAGAACCCCTCCATGCCTATCTCAAGCAAGTGTTGGCTGTCTATGGACTTGGTGGAAGCCGCCATCTCTTGTACCCATGTCTGTTCCATTAATTAAAGGAAGATAAACAAGAAGGGATGATCAATATCACTGTAATGACTTGCTGAACGTGTTTGTCTAAGAGGTATAATGTCTCACATGGACTAAATTGCCAGAGTAGTCTGTTTGACATCGAGGTTCATTGATGAGTTCCCACGCCATAATGGTTGGATCATCCTTGTACAAGATATTGGTGATAGTGTTGAACCTTGTAAGTACCCTCTGCAGCATAAGCAGTAGCACTTAAAAAACTAAATTATGCCACCTAATTGACCACATATATTCAATTTTCCTTAATGAACTTATACTCTATGCTTCCTTGTTAATAGCTACGTATGAAAAAATAGTAATTTTTATTAAATGGTGAAACCCATTTTTATGGAAGGAAAAATAAGCTTACAATACTCTTTCTTTTAGTACCTACCACTTAAATTCAACCAAATAGAGTAATTAATATGGAACAAATTTATTTATCAAATGGAGTTATTAAGTTAAGATGGAGAGAGCCTTTTTCAAGGTGATAATGTAATTTAGACTCCTTGATAATAATTTTGAGCTAGGTACTTGAAATCCAGCTAAGTTTAAAATTCCCTCCGTCCGGCAATAAGTGTTTGGACTACAAAACAAGAGTGATCTAAAATCAGTTTATTTTGGTTTTCTAATTCAGACACTTGTTATAGATGGGAGGGAAAAAGACAATGATGTTATGAAGAATATGAATTCGTGCTCATGTGTTGCATGCAGAGCTGGATACTTACTTCAATGTGGTCTTTATAATAACCCTTCACAACAGGATTAGTGTAGAAATCATCATCGCCATTAACTTGGACGCCTGCGTCTCTAGCCCACTGCACATATTGTTTCCTTCCCCCATAGTCGTTGTAGTTGTTCACCAGGCTCAGAACTAGGCGAACACCATGGTTCTTCGCCTCTGATATCACGAAATCAAGGGCCTCGAAGACGCGTTCGTCGTAATTACCCGGAGACGTCTGAAGAGCCCCATCGCCGCCGTCACTGAAGGCCCATGTCCGGCAGACGGTAAGGCCTGCAGTAGCAGACTCCCTCATCACATTGGAGACCTTGTACCTCTGTGTGGGGTCGGCCGCCATATGCATCATCCAGTAGGAATTGAAGCCATTGAAGAGGAAGGGAGAGCCTTCAAGCGCAAAGTTTGTGCCCTCAGTGGTAATGAATCCAGCAGCCGCTGCCTTATGAATAAAAAACAAAAGGGTGAAGGCCCCCGCCATGTTCTTGATGTTGATAAAGTTGGGCATTGCCTTAGTTATGATGGTTTCATTGAGCAGAATTTTGTTGGGAGGTAGAATTTATAGGTGATTTGGGATCACAATAAGGGAAATTGGATATATGTGAGGTGGGGTTCACATAAAATGGCATGAAGCCGAAGATAGCAAACTGAGCAGGAGAGGTGGAGCAGCCAGATTATTGCAGGTAACATGGGTTGGTTGAGGTTGGTTAGGGAGAACATTTTTCTATGTAGGTAGAGGTAAGGGAGGAGATATAGAAGGAATTTGTGAATTTTGATCAAAGGCTGTTGAGAAATAGATTGAGGAGCCGGTAAGCTTAAAAGTAGGAGAGCCACTAAAATGGGGAGTTATGTGGCCTGCTTGCGGGTGGTTTTGTTGGCATAGACGAACCTGTGTGTACATAATTATATATGCGTATGTATAGAGTTAAAAACAGCTGGTGAACCTTCACTCGCATAGTACACAATCATCCAAAATCAACAGTCCATCATTCGCACACCAGCCTGACGCAAGTACACAATTTTTGTGTCATATTAGTATGCCAGTAAGTGCACCGTCGATCCTTAGTAAACGGCTGGTAAATCTTCACTATGATAACAACATTGGTGAAGGTTTACCAACTGATTACATATCTCAGTATGATGGTAAAGGTTCATATGTGTATGTGCATGTGCATGTTCATAGACTTTAGTAATGCCACAAACCTCATATTGTTATTCTCTAGTTCCAAGCATTTTAGTATATTTTATACAATATGATACTCTTACTGTCCCACATTAATAGCTTTATTGGGTTTTTTAGAATAAACTAATTTTACTTTATTTAAAAAAATAAAGTTATTATTGTGGGAGGGAGGGAGCATGTGACTTGCTTCATGGCAACTTCATCATGCCCATGTAAGGTGTGGGCAGCCGTGGAGCCATGTTTTTTTGGGGGCCGCTATGCATGTACAATTCAATTATTGTACACATATTTTTACTTCACTTGTCACAAGTTAATAGTTACATTTGATTTTTTAAAATAAATTAATTTATCTTAAAACCCTAATGTAGCTATTAATATAGGACAAGAGAAATATTAAAATTCAATATATGACCTTTACAACCAACCGTGCAAAAAGCTTGAGGTTCATAATCCTCAAGGTTTGAGGCCTAAGCCCAATATTTACTATTTTTGTAGTATGAATATGTTTTTGTTTTGTTTAATTTTCAACAAGGGTGCCACCTTATGGGCATTAATATTATATAGTAATACTCTCTTTCGTCCTAAATTAATGGCTCCATTTGGCATAAAAAATTATTTTACATTAAAGCTCCATTTTGTTAAATATAATTGTTGGGTACTTAAAAAAGAGCATTATAAGCTTTTTTTTTCTCTTAGAATAATTAAAAAAATTATTTACCAATTCATACTATTTGTTCTCAAAATAGTGTTACTTTTTGCCACTTAATAATAATTATTATTATTCTAAATATAGCTCTTAATATAGGACAGAGGGAATTAAAATGTGGCCTCATTGATGGAGGTGTCTCCTTAGAGCCAGATGGAGCATGTGGCACGTACCTTATAGCAGCACCACAAGGGAAGTGTTTTTTATGTCTTCACAAACAATGAGCCTAACATAAATTATACATGTGAGAGGCCTGCGTGCATCACATTGATGCCACACTTGCTAGTGCACATTAATGTAAGTAATACTAATGCTAACATATACTAATATGTGCTCTATCAATATTAAATATCAAAGGCTCTCATACGTCTTATACCTAAATTCATCGTCTATGAGAACAAGAAAAATGCTTCTCACTTTCTACAAGGTTTCTCGTGCGCACTCATCCACAATGCATCTCAATGTACGTAGTAGTGCATCTTTAGACTTTAGGCTTACAGTTTCTCAGACGTGATCAGCCCATGAAGTTTCACCAGCGAAACTTTTACGGCCATCCATGGCAGACATGCATTTGACTGAAGTACCGTTGATAACAACTAGGAAAGCTTTCCAGTGGCTACATTGTAACATTGGTGGAACCTTCACTAGCTGATCACATTTCACATACCTCGTAATGCATCTTACTTGCCCAAACAGAATATAACTGATTACTTCCTTTCGGGTCAAGGCCAAAAAGAATACGTCGAGACTGAAATTTAACCTATTTGTTAGGGTGCAAGCTACAAGAAGGGGATTTGTACCTAAATAATGTTACAAGAAAGAGTTATTTTGCTTGGATAAGTAAAATTTCATAAGTATATATAAAGAGGAAATTGCAAGAGACGAAAGAGAAAGATTATAATTTCCCTATAATAGAAAGGAAAGGTAGGCCATCTATATATTAATTTGAGAGTGTACGATGAGATGATATAAGATCGGACTTATGCTTCACTATGTTTGGAAAGAGACATCTTGTGAAATAATTAAGAAAGAGTATTTTCTTAATTTTTTATAAAAGAGCTAGAGTTTTCTTATCATCATATTTTGTCCCATATTAAAAACTCCATTTGAAAAAAATTTGTCCCATATTAATAGCTTCCCTCGGATTAATTTAAGTGGTTAGTTACTTCAAAAAGCAACTCAAAATCTTAAATTTCATTCAATTAGCTGTGGGTCTCACCATCTAATTATTATATATTTTTTAAAAATAGAATTAATAATATGAGACAAAAGGAGTAGCCAAATAGGGAGGATGAGCATTTTCGTAATGATTTTCTTATCAGTTGTCAAAGAAGTTCTTCAGCTAGTAAATGTAGAGAGTCCTACAAGAACGTAAGTTCAATTTGACCCTAAGAACCTACAAAATTGGTAGGAGGGAGTTGAATTGAAGTAAAGAAAACTGAACCAGAGCAGGGACAGCCCTTCCAGATGAAAGTTTTCGGCATCAGTAGCGCAAATAAAGCTCGCGGCATTTGTGGGCAGGCTGTTTGTTGCCTTCGCCCACCTGCGCATTGAAAGGCTAAACCACATAAAGGCTATGGTTGCTGTGCCTAGACATTATATGCCCGCCTATGCTTAAGCCAATTTGTTACAAAATAGAAGAGTTTTTTATGTTCAAATTTGGTAAGAGTATAGCGTAAGGAATATGTGAGTGTTTTTTATTTATAAGATTGACGGGGCATATGCCGTAGAGAAATAGGGAAGTTGTAACCTGATCACAGGATTCAAGGGTGCGGGTACAACAGGTAGCAGTTATGTCAAACTGGGCAGGCAACATAGCATGATTGGGGGAGGGATGCCCTCTTCAAAATATAAGGCAACTCATTAATTCTTGTATGCACCAACCGCCTTGCTAGTAAGCAACAAGTAGAATTTTCCAAGAATCATGATCGGCAGCTGGGAAGAGTTTTCAACAACTCCTATTCACTAGTACGAACAAAACGTACAGATAAGCTAAGTTCCCATTGTTGTTAAGTAGCTTACCTCTCTGGATTGGGGAAGCATTTTTATTATTTAAGAAGTTTTTTAATGTTTCACTTTGACGATGAGCTCATTATAAGGAATACATGAGAACCCTTAATATTTGAGATTGACAGTGTGCACGCTAATACACATTCACATATACGTCATTAATCTCAAATATTAAGGATTTTCATGCATACTTTATGATGTGCTCATTGTCATAATAGAGCATGAAAAACTCTTTCTATTATTTAACCATGTTATTTTTTTCTTGATAAGTCAGAATGCTGGTATTCATTATAATCAAAGGGAAAAGACTATAAAAAGTAGCCTTGAAGGTAAATATAATAGAAATTAAAGCTCAGATGTGGTTTAGGAACATATTTGTGGGCTATTTGTGGTTTATTTAAATTGAATTATCTTCAAATATAATTTTTGTATTTTATTTAATTTTTTCACAAAGGGCATAAATGAAATTTTATTTGGCACACAAATCTTTTGATTTGTAATAGATGTCCCACAAATGTGCCTTAAAATGTTGAGCTTTGTTAAAAACCATGAATGTCATTTGTTGGGGAAATGTGGCACGGAGGATTTTCTGAAACAAATGGCCTAGAAATGAGTTTCATGCATTTCAAGGCAAATAATTAACTAACATTCACAAATGTAAAAATTCTAAATACCTGACTCCCTACACAAGTAAATGGTTTGTCAAACTAAACATTAAACTTTATGGTAAGAAAAGTAGTCAAATAAAAGGCAATAAAATCAATCTTGCCACAAGACTCGAAATGGTGACTGGATATAGATTTTTTTGGTTTGACCGGGCAAATCCCAAATCACTCGTAGGAAACCGAAAAATTGTCTAGCACGGAAAGATAATTCTCGGTTTTGTTGAACCCAATCCGACCCGCTCGGCTGGGCCATGCGAGGCCAAACTAGTTTTTAAAACAAAAATAAAATTGGAAAATCCACTTGAGGATGAGCATATGCCCTCATTTCTTTACTTATCATAGCAAACATATAATTTTATGGAGAGTTACGACGTCAAACTATGAACTTCTGGTTGGTCGACGTAGGCTCGGCCCATATGGTCCCCACCTTGATAATGGCTCGTGTGAACCATCAGGTCCAGGGGTCCTTGGTCAGTAGGGGTAGTCATGCTACCTGCCCATATTCTATGTTTACTTTAAGTGGGACCCGACTCCCTATGTCTCACATACATATTATATTATAGATATTAGGGGATCATATAATCATTCGTGGGACCTGTTAATAAAATATATGCATAGTGGGATGTGTGGGTTGACCCGGCCCACCATAGGTATAGATGTATGCAATGTTTTAGGCCTGCATAAGTTTAATGAATTAGGACCATATTCTTGTTAGAGACACTTTAGATATCTACACAGGTTAAGTGCACTTAGTGATCACATGGGCTTGGGCCAAGCCCATAAGGTCCATAAAGGAGAACATGTTTTAGGGACAAGGTAGGATTAGGGGTGACCCCTATAAAAAAAATTTAAATTGTTAAAGTAACATATTAGAATAATAAAATAGTTTTAACCCCTCCCCTTTTCATCACTTCATAAGCCAACTTGGAAGTTGCCTAACCCAATTACAAATAGGAAAATGATATTTTTATACTATTTTTTTACACTGTAAGTCTTACACTACCTTTGATTTGATAGGGAAGGTGAGTCATACTTAATAATTTTTCCCATCCAATCACAAGTGGTGTAAGGGTTATGGTGCAAGAAAATAGTGTATAGGGGTTTCACTATCCAAATAAACAAGGATGCCTAGATTGCGCTGCAATTGTAGGTGGGCTTGTACGTTGTAGGGTGTCTGGCCATCAAATCATTGTTTTGGGCTTGTCCCCTCATAAATGTCCAATAATTTAATTATTTAGAATAGTGATATTCCCACAACAAAAACACCTACAAAAATTCACACCAAAGTTTTGATTGGCCTTCACAAGTGGGCTCTACACTAAGTTCACATGGGCTCATTTATCTAGACCAATCAAAACTCATGTGTGACTTTTTGTTGTGTCCTTTTGATGTGAAAATATCATTTTCTATTATTTTGAGGCTGCAACGTACTAGCCTGCTTGACGGGTCTGATTTCTCCATTCTCTATTTTTTTTTAAGATAAGGGTTGTTTGGTGCCCACTACAACATAAGGGCTGCAGGATGCCTAAATACACCAAAAGTACCTAAACTCCACCATCATATATAACATACATAACATCATACTGACACATAACATAATGAGTTGTAAAAAAAACATTGGATTGTTGGTTAGAAATGCAAAACACATCCAATGCTTACTCAAACTTCAATATCATGGACATACTCCAAGGGGGTCAGTCAAATGCCGAATGAAAATTAAATGCTTCCACGTGAAAGAGGAAAACAAACACCAATTCCACACTGTAGAAGGCAACCACCAAAAGGTGGGAAGCATGACCTATCCAAAACATGTTTCCCAACATACAAACATTGGAGTATCTTGCCAATGCATGTCTTCAACCATAGAGAAAGTTGGCATCGTCCAAGGATCTTTACCCATCAACCTGGGAGGAGGATGGGGCATACCCTCTATGACACCCGAGTTTTTCATGGAGTGTTTTGTGTTAACATCTTGTGTTTATTTATTTTATTTTATTTTGATTTGATTTTATCAAAGTCGACTTTACATATCAACAAATACATTAATAGAGAAAATATTATTGGATAATATACTCAGGATAGTAACAATAGTTATAAATTCAAAATAGGGAAAGAGAAGTTGTTTCTATGAATATTCTAAATTTATGAAACAAAAGTTACTATTAGTAAATATTGACATGTTGGTTCTCACATTGGTGGAAATTTGGTCAGTAGGCTCCAATACATTAGTGCTTGCATAGGCAAAGTGCAATCTTTACTATCAGTAGACCATCGACACATCGGTGAAATTGCTGCAACTTGCCAGTGCATGTGAAACTATTGTACAAGGGGGTTATGTGTGGTTTTGGATGCAGTTATGCACCAGAATTCAATTACTTTATCTCCCCTATAAATAATACCTTTGATGCCCCTTAAGTCATTGACCCAATCTTTTGGAATTTCTAACTTTGTCAAAAAGGAAAGATTAGATCATGTCAGAGTCGGAAGGAGGAAAACAAAATGCTAGATTCTGGAGACCTTGAGTTTCGGTGTTAGAAAAGGTGGGATTGTTAACCTTGCTATCATTTAATGACTCTGAATAGATGATTTGAAGTGTCTATATACTTATTTATAAGTATCGAAGCATGTTCTGGTTGATTATGAAATTTATGCCATGTTGAGGATGTACGTTGAGATCATGTTCTTCAAATTATGATGATTACATGTTAGTAAAAGTATAGTTTTTCATGATGGGCTGGTGGTATGAAGTGAGAATTAAACCATGATATCTTTTTTGAAAGATTTGGGTAAATTATAGTGGTCTCTATTGTTTTTTTCTCTATCATCGGTAGTGGAAGATAATAGTACTAACATGGGCATGTTGTGGTTTGTCGGTGTTCATTTGGTCACTACAAGTGAAGTTGACATGTTGGTGTGACATCAATGAGCTAGGCTTACATAGCTAACCCACTGTTGGTAATGGTTCAACACATTGATGGGACGTCAAAGTTCATCGACGCCCTAGCTAACATGTCAGTGTGTTATCGATGATGCATCAATGTGGGTATTTTCAAGCATGATTTATGATAATGTACATGCTATTACTAAGTATTATAATAGCATGACTTTTCTTATATTTGACTGCATAATTGTATGATGTTGAACATGTATTTTGTATGGGTAAGTAAACCCTAATATATATGTGAATCCTTGTGATGGATCATACCCTTGACCCGTGCATTTCAATACTTAAGGACAAGGGATCCTAGTCTTTAGTTTGCTCCAAAAGTGAGTATTATCTACTGTGGAAGGGTATTGTATAAAAAATTATCATGGTCTTCTGGTTCTCCAAAAGTGGGAGTTATATGTAGAGTCGTTTGGCTTGGGAGTTAAGTTCAATTGGATCAAAGCATAAAAAGATAACTAGTCTAGCCAAGTACAATATATGAGGTTTCGATAATCATGGATGTCGAGATCTCAACCACTTAGGACTATGAACCCTTATGGACCTTAGCTTCATGGTGTAGATAGAGCAGGTGGGCACACTTAAGAAAAAATTGAGGTTGAGTTTGTGAGTAGTCCATGGTCTAGTGAGGGAGATTGGACTCCTGGACATGGTTATTGTGTTGTATAGACCCTTTGTGATATGCACTTAGTGAGGGCGGATTCTTGAGTTTTTTCACGGTGTTAAAAGTGATTATACTCATGTGATATTATTTACTTATTGCATTATATATACTTGATGAATGCTGATGTTGCATGATCATGTTGTTATATTATTCTTTGAAATGTTGTTAAATTATCATTGCTTATGATTCTTGTTTAGTCATCCCACCGGGTATATTAGCAGACTCATCATCCTTATAATATAAGTCTGCCAGAAGAGTGAACGGGTAAGAGATGTGGTGAACGGGGGAAAGGACGACAAGTGACCACTTAGCAAATGTAGGACTCTTTATGCTTTTAGTAGCTAAACTTTTAGTTTGTGTATAAGTTTAGACATATAAGTGCCAATTTGTTAACATTTATTGTATATTATGTGTTATGGACATGTAATCAAGTGAGACCCTAATTAGTTTGTGATGTGATTTAGTATAATACTCTAATTTGAATATGATTATGTTTGAAAAATCAGTGGTTTGCACCTCAAGATATCTTGTAAGAGAATTGACAAAAAGGTTTAAAAATTTTGTTTCAACTATTGGATTTATGAAGAAAAAAAGAGTTTGAAAACATTGGGGCATGACACCATCAGAGGAAGACAACCACCTTGAGAGATCAAATGACAACCCATAGTCCATTGAGTGGTACAATGGGCCACAATTGTACAAGGGGTGAACCAAAACCTGTAATTAACAAGTACCTGACAATTCCTATATTCACATAAGGAGGGATATAAAATCGTGGGCATATGTACAATATTATTACAAGTAGAAGGGTGGGGAGGAACAAGAGTTGTGAGATAATTGCATATGTGGAGGAGAGAAAAGGCAACAAAAGAGGGAAGAAGAGGAAGGTTAGGAATGAGGAGAAAGTAAAGGCGAAGCCCAGGGCACGCACATGCCCAAGACAGAGAGGACAAGTGGTATCAAGTGACACAGGAGAGGGGATTGGGTACAAGATGCCAAGCTAGAAGTTGGAATTACTCACAACCACCACCGACAAAAATGAAGTTTTGTTGCTCTACTCACACAGTAAATCCAGCAAGCATCTGATATTGTCCCATGGGGTGGGTACATGGTAAGCATAAGTTCGATCAGGAGGTGTGTGTTTGTAGCGGGTGTTGGGGCAAGGGGAAGAAAAGGGAAGGAGAGGAAGAAGTTGGTTGAAGGATGAGAACAAGGAGAGGGAGCATGGCAAAACACAAACTCATGCATGAATTGGTTGATTCATGTTCGAACACAACTATTCCCCCCCCCCCCCCACCACCACCGCCAAAAATATTAATTGTCTCAGTACCCCCCAACAATGTTCATTATTTCTCCTTTTTTTTGCTCTCTCCCCCATGTGACCCCCCTCCTATTTTCTGCCTATTACCCTATCTTCTCCTTACCTTACTTCTCTTCTTCCTCGGCCTCTAGCCACCGGAAGATCTGCCATCTCATTGGTTACTAAAAAGGAGGAGGAAAAGAGGAATAAGTAATAGGAGGGCATGTTCGTGGCATACGCGGGACCTTTTTGGCTATAGCCACAACATCCTGCCCAAATATGGCCACAGTCTCGCCGGATTGCTGCCACACGTATTCGTTGGTGGCCAAAAAGATGAGGAAGAGAGGAGGAAAAAGAAGAAGAAGAAGATGAGGAGGAGGAGGAGGAGGAGGAAAAGAAAACATGGTGGTGGGGGAGGGTTGTAGTACCCAAGAATTTTTAACACATTTTCTTAAAAATTCATAGAAATGTTTTCCAAAAGAACAGTTGTAAATCAGGAAAAATGGCTATATATGAAACCTTTGAAAATAATTTTATATTTTAAAACATCACACATCAATTTTTTCCATATAATTTTTTTTCTAAATCAAATATCGTACAATCAAACCAAAACATTATCAGGCTCTACTCGAAAACAAATTGTATGACATAAATTGTCATTGTCATAGGTTTTAAATATAAATCTATCCCAGACATCCTTGAGTACATGTAACGCCTGAGATTTTTCATACATTTTCCTTAAAATTCACGGAAAATTTTTGCAATATAACGTCTGTAAATCGGAGGAAAAATGACAAAATCAAAACCTGATAAAACAGTTTATAATTTAAAACACTAAACATCCATTTTCCATCTAAATATTTTTATCATATGGTCAAACATCGTACGACCAAAGCAAATATCATCAGGTGCTACTCGAAAACACATGTACGACTAAATTGCTATGATCATAGACTTTAAATACAAATCTCTCCCAGGCATCCCTGAGTGCAAGTCCCATAACAGTCCACCAACTAATCCAAATGAAAGTCCAGAATATAAACATCTAACTTCTCATCTCACTCAATACATTGAATCATGGCACAAATAAACTCGCAGTGAGTCAAGCATATACCTGAGTCCAAGAGAATCAATCCACCTCGGTAGCAAGCATCCATCTCCAGGAGCTCTCCGCACAACCTACAAAGCCTCCCGTGCAATGGGGCTAAAAAGTAGGGCATTGAATATTTTCATACTTAGTTACTTAACCAGCTCAAAACACCAAAATCAGCAATAGACAACACCCAATGGTGGTAATTTCACTTCAACTGTGGCCCACATAAGAGGCAAAGGGCTTGGGTATGAGCTCGAGGATAGATGAGAGGTGGAAGAGGGCTATGAGGGTCAAATCTAGTTTGTGGCGGAGCTACCTGACAGTCAGGTAGCTCAATAATGATGAATATACCTTAAATTGTACACATAACCACTTGCACACATTACCAAAGGGGAGAAGGAGAAGGCTGGATGGAGGTGGCCCAAGGCCCAAAAAGGGCGACAGAGCTAGCTAGTGCTAGGAGGTGGTGGCCGACCGAAGCAGCAATACTACCAATTGCCATCCACAACCAAAACAATTGATGTGGGCAGTTGTGCGTCTCTCACATTAAAAGGGCCAAGGAAGTTCAGGAGAAGGTGGCATAGCTAGCCCGACTTGCTACCTCTTTAGTTGTCAAACCGGGTGAGAGCCAAACAGAGGTCGGTCAGCTAGAATTTGCCAGCGGCGATGTCCACAAAAGCACGCACATAAAGAAATTAAAAAAAAACATGTTTGGGCGGAACCCATTTCCAGAAAACAAAGGATGGGGCAGAGCTGAGCGGGGAGGGATGGCCCACCACTGTCGGTGGTTTGGAGGCTGGCAATGCTATGGCAGCTCAAAAACAAGCTGAATCATGAAAACCCGTGGTAAAGTCCAACATCCCTAGGAGGAGCAAGGAGAGGGTGGAGGCGGCCTTAGCTAGCACCACCGGACTCGTGGAAGCAACACAAAGAAGATTAAGGCAAGAAGCGGTAGATTCCAGCAATGGAGGAGGCCCATCGGAGGAGATCAGAATGTCCCGGTTTTATCTCGCACCTCTAGATGTTCTAGAACAAAATAGAAATGGATGCAAAGGGAAGCCAAGAGGGGGTGGCAGCAGCTCTGGCTGGCACCTCTGGGGTCCTGGCAACTGGATAGAGCTAAGTCTAGTGGAGAGAGGTTGTAAATGAAAGTAAATAGCCCTTCAGCTACTCAAAACCGATGAAACAATGGTGAAAAAGTGGAGTCCGAAGATGAGGGAAGCACACCGAAGGGTTCAGAATGCTCTCGTGTTTCCTCTGAGAACTTGTGGATGTTCCAAAAAAACTGCAATGTGGTCATGGCTTTTCCCATTCCTTATATGTTTTTTTTCTACATAAGCATCTCACATGCCGTTCTATTTTTTTATGCGTTGTATATCCTAAATTCACATCAAAAATATCTATAAAGCATCGAAGCCCAACAACTGCGACTAAAGACCACACCCGACTCTATAAATATAAATATTGAAGTAAAATATAGAAAATAATAATATGTCGAGGCATGATACTTTCTCGCTGAAAATAATATAAACATTAGCAAAAAGTCTAAAAAATTACAAAAAAAAATAAAAGACATTATAGGGGTAGACTAGGAAAAGGATGTCGGCATTGTACCACGACAGTGACAACACTGGCATAGGAGAACATAGAATGAACAAGGGATATGTCATGGTTTAATAGGAAAGAGGAAGTTGGGTGAATGTGAGAGGTTTTAGATTTTTTTATAGGGGAAACAAGTAATGGGAGGTATTGATACAATAGTGAGGGGGAAATAGTAATATTCTTCATATTTAATTCACATTCTTTTAGTACCTCGATGTACGGGCCAATGCCACTTTTATTTCATTTGAAGTTGCAACTAACCACAATCTCTTGAGCCACTCTAAAATCTAAAGGGAAGTTGCAACTAACCAGATAATCTCTTGAGCATTTACATCACACATCACTTGGCAGGATCTCAATAGCCACTCTAAAATCTAAACGTACATCTAACTTAATTATACTAAAAGTGTTAAGGCTATTAAGGGGTTGGGTATGCGCCATGCAAGGCTTTACCTACCTCCTTCCATACTTGCTTCCTAATTTTTACCTGTTAATTTACTCGTTACTCAAGTTGAAATAACGGTTAGTGGATCAGTTTTGTAAATAATTACCCATTAACATCCCTAATTAGTGCCAATAGGCTGCCTGTTCATCTTTCTGAACACCACTTCAAATTAGTCAAATGATCTCACCAGGCTGCCTTGAGTGAAGCCTCAATTAGTGCCAATAGGCTGCCTGTTACTCTTTTTGAACACCCCTTCAAACTAGTCGAATTATCTCACCAGGCTGCCTTGAGTGAAGTCAAAGAGTTGCCTACATTCAGATTTCTCTCGTATCACTTTGCATTCAATGCATGCATTCTCAATTATATGACCTAGAATAGTTCACGTTACAGGTCAATCAGATAGACCAAGACATAGTAAAGTATGTCAAAGGCACAATTACACTCCATACAATGTTATTATCAATGAACATGAACCTGGCCTGGTTTGTTGAAGGTAAAAATTCTACCAATTTGACAAGGATTCTATTGTTTATTGGGTGCCCAAAAATTCGTTCAATAGTACTTTTTTTACATGGAGTAGTATGCAAGCTTAGCAACTATTGCAAGACACTCAACATGATCGTCTCTGAATCAGCTGTATAACTTGACCCATTTGCTCCCAGATTAATTTGAGAAGATATCTTCTCTAGTAAGCACCACAAATATACCCTAATTAATCCAATCCATTGGAAGCAATCCCTGAGTCCATCAGGTACGAAATTCGGCGCCGTTGCCTTAGCATGAAACATGGCTAGTTGCCCGCCATCTCCGCCTCCATTTTGCCAAAGATGCACACTAAAAGCAACCTCTACTCTCCTCATCCCTCCTTTTGACCTCTGAAAGCAGTCCTTGTCCCCTTGTTTGGCAAGACTCTCTCATCTTAAACTAATGGGTCCTACCCGAAATTCAGTATTAAGGGTTATAAGGAGTCTCCTTTATATATGTATGCCCGTCGGATCGCAATTCAACGGCGCGCGATGCACTAGGTGCATTCCAATGAGCGTGCAACCCTGCTCTTATTAACTTTTTTCAATATGATAACCTGATCCCTTCTAAATTTAAAAAAAAGGTAACCTGATCCCTTGGCTAGATTTTCATAATTTTTAGGACAAAACACTTTTTTTTCTTTTTCCTATTGATTATTGCTATTCTATAATCTTACCTTCCCTGATCGAGGCAATTGCAAGCAATGGTCGGGAATAACGCTAACACACACGATTAACTTAATTTAATACAAAATCATAGCACAAGAATGGATGTCGTAGAAATCCATATTCAACACGAGGCAAAAGCCTAAATTTGCGTTAGGCTTCTATTGGGATTCCTCCCCTATAAAGTTTGCAATGAGATGAGTCCACATTTACGTGAAAACACATCCATTAGTAGTGGCCATGGCTTCCCTCCATGCTCTCCTTTGCGCCTCCTTCCTACTTTTGGTGTGTGTCCATGGCCACCCAAATTATGGAGACGCCCTTGCAAAGTCCATTCTCTTCTTCCAGGGCCAGAGGTCTGGTACGCTTCCTGCAGACCAAAAGATCATATGGAGATCTAACTCTGGCTTGAAGGATGGTTCAGCTGCCCATGTAAGCTCAGCTTAAATATTAAGAGTCCCCCTAGTATGAGTCCGGGCTGACAGGTGCATGAGCCCTGACATTGTAGGCCGTCGGATTTCAATCTTATAGCCCATGTTACTCTGGGTAGATGGGTTTAAATTACTCACCCTCTCTATTAACATACGCTGTCAAATTTCGATCCAATGGCTTGTAATGACACAGCTCAGACAAGCCAACATGATGTTAATTTTTTAAATATGTGATTACAACATTTTTGAATTGCATATTAATTCATGGTATTCTTAACTTATTCAAACAAAATGTCCGCTTCAAATGGCAGGTAGATCTCACTGGTGGCTACTATGATGCTGGTGACAACGTCAAGTTCAATTTCCCCATGGCATTCACCACCACAATGTTATCATGGAGTGCACTAGAGTATGGAAAGCGCATGGGGGCCCAGCTAAAGAACGCCCAAGTGGCCATCCGGTGGGGCGCGGACTATCTCCTCAAGTCAGCCACCGCAACCCCGGGGAAGCTCTACGTCGGAGTGGGGGACCCCAACGCCGACCACCACTGCTGGGAGCGGCCGGAGGACATGGACACTGCTCGAACAGTCTACTCCGTCTCCGCCTCAAACCCCGGCTCTGACGTCGCAGGGGAGACGGCCGCTGCCTTGGCTGCTGCCTCCATGGTGTTCCGGCAGGTGGATCCACCCTATGCCAAGTTGCTCTTAAGGACATCCAAGAAGGTGATGGATTTTGCCATCAAGTATAGGGGGGCCTACAGTGACTCTTTGGGCTCTGCTGTCTGTCCCTTCTACTGCTCTTACTCCGGCTACAAGGTAACTACACTTCAACTGCAATCAGAAATGACTAAAACTAGCTACTTCATGCCTATATTATGTTGAGAAGTACACAAATAACAAAGTGACAATATGAGTAAGTTACAAAATATTTAAGGATCACAAAATACCAAGGAATGCAATAAAGACGTAGAAAATAGATCTTTTTCTGCTCTGTTTAGCAAGCTCTTTGAGCAATTGAACTTCTACACTAATGCTAATTAAATCTACCGACAAAATTGAGTTGTTTTTATGGGTCAGGATGAATTGCTCTGGGGAGCATCTTGGCTGCTGAGGGCAACAAATGATGCTTCTTACTTGTCAATGCTAAATTCGTTGGGTGCCAACGATGACACTGATATCTTCAGCTGGGATAACAAGTACGCTGGTGCTCGGGTTCTTCTATCAAGAGTGAGCAAATCCGAAAACAGTCTCCTTTTTACCATGATACAAGGGAAGAACGTTCCATTGCGGATATAACACCACATTTTTTACTGTGGTTCTTGCAGAGGGCATTGTTAGACAAAGACAAGTCCTATGAACAATTCAGAGTCCAGGCAGAGGATTTCATGTGCAGCATCCTACCAAACTCCCCTACTTCAACAACCCAATATACACCAGGTGAGAAATGAGCATCATGTATTTTTATCACAGCAAAAGAAAGTGGGTCCAACATTACAATGGCTAATATGAGATTGGCATGCAGGGGGGCTTATATACAAATTGGGCCAGAGCAATCTCCAATACGTGACCTCAATCACGTTCTTGCTCTCTACTTACTCCAAGTACATGATGTCCTCAAAGCACACCTTCAACTGTGGGAACCTTAGGGTTACACCGGATGTGTTAAGAAGCCTAGCCAAGAGACAGGTAACCTAAATTTACAACAATTGCATGCATTCACATTTGAACAAGCTCACTCAGGTAGTTAAAGTTTGATCAGGTGGACTACATACTAGGGGACAACCCCAAAGGGATGTCCTACATGGTGGGCTATGGAAGCAAGTTCCCACAGAAAATTCACCACAGGGGTTCCTCCCTGCCCTCCCTGGCAAGCCACCCACAGACCATTGGCTGTGATGGAGGCTTTCAGCCTTTCTTCTACTCCCAAAACTCTAATCCAAACATCTTGATTGGAGCTGTTGTTGGAGGCCCAGATCAGAATGACGGGTATGCTGATGAACGGACTGACTATAGCCATTCGGAGCCAGCCACATACATCAATGCTGCACTGGTTGGCCCACTTGCTTACCTTGTGGGGAGCTACAGTTGACTGGAAACTTTTAGGCAGATGAAATTGTAGTGTGTATGGGTGTAGCTTGTTTCAGTACGTTAACCAATGAATTCAGCATTTAATCATGGATTAAATGGAATCATGACTACTTAATTCCTTTTAAGAAAAATTTGATATTAGGAAATTTATTAAAATAATATTATTAAAAAATATTTATCAAAATGGTGCTCTCACATGCCACACAGGCCCAGCATGGCAATTGGTACTTACACAACATTTTTTTAAAGCTTTTTCTTAGTTCGTCACTACAAATAATGAAACTAATGTTTCATCATTGAAAAGGATGAAACTAAGTTTAAGGTTGATTTTGTCAAGGTAATTAATGAAATTATCACATAATACACAGACTATTTTATACTGATTTCATCATTTCGAATAATAAAAATAAAATTCGTCACTCGAAATGATGAGTATTGTCTGCTGTTTTAAAATCCACTGCTCCCCATTTGCTCTAAGCTAAATGGCCAAAAGCAAAAAATCAAAGATCTCTTCTGTCCCTCCCCTCTCACTTCCACCACCGGCTTTGTCTCTGCCAACACCTCCCAAATTTGGTTGGCCCAACGTTTTTGACCGATGGAGGTACTCTCTCTCTCCCCCTCTCCTTCTATCTTTCTCTCAGTCCACTAGATGCAAAAATAATTTGGAATTTTTTTTTATAATTGATGAATTTGGCTGTAGATGCTGAAGGGAATCATGTTTTTTAAGCTTATAAAACTGATGAATTTGGGAAATTTTTCCTATATTAATGAGTGAGTTGTTTTAGGGTTTACGATTCCTACATTGAATAAATCACTAAGTATGCAAATTCTTAACCAATATATGTTTAATTTCCTCCCAATTTTACTAAGTTTTATTAATTATTATTTGTTTGGGCTGCATTAGAGGTAGAAAAATTATAAAATGTTTCTTTTTATAGTATAAGAAATTTTTATTCCTATGATTATTTGTTGTGTGGATCATGAGATCTGTCATTTAATTGTTATTTCTCCTTACCATTGTCTTGTGTTTTTGCCCTAATTGAAAGAAGTCATTAAACTTCTGTATAGTTGTTCCACTCCTACCAAAATTGCCTTTATATGCCCCTCTTCTTATTGAATTATTGACCTATAAGTAGACATGCACGTAACCTTTGTTATCCTAAAACTAGTTTGATTGATAATTAACCTATCAGTAATTGTTTTAACCTCCACCACAAGCTCAAATTTTTATCAATGACTATTCCTATGCCATTTTTATTAGATTGTTTTTAATAAGAAAAAATTTATAAACCCTCACCTATCAACCTAGGTTTCCCCTACATATTTCAATTCCTTCATACCAGCAATATTAACCTTTTTTTTTCTTAGAATATCAACTAATTTATGTTTTTTGCTTTTTCAAGTTCATACATGTAAAGGGGGCAAACATAATCTCTTCTCTTGAATTATTTTTATCTTGAATTTATGTCTAGTTATAATGTGGGATCTAACTAAGATCTAAATTTTTGTTATAAATGATGTGAATATATATGGCGGGAGAAATGGTTAGTTTCATTATTCATCATGGTAGGAAAATTGTAAAACATAAAGATAGTTATGGATAAGAAGAATGGGATTTTGTGGGATTATTTATTAGTAAGCCTTGTAGTTACAAAGAACTGTAGATGCAAGTGGCTAGTTAGATGGGATCAAAGGGTATAGAAAATTATAATGAAGTGTAGCATTCCTACATTTTGGATTGATAACTCTCTATTGTGTGTCGAGGATGAGGTATCCATGAGACAAATACT
The DNA here is from genome assembly GCA_035235625.1 of Saururus chinensis. NCBI lineage: Eukaryota > Viridiplantae > Streptophyta > Magnoliopsida > Piperales > Saururaceae > Saururus > Saururus chinensis. Next base: position 53,545,894 of record CP141140.1, read on the forward strand.
TCAACTTTCACCTCATGTACACACATTTGAGCTATATTTAGAAAAAGAGGCCCAAATGTCTTACTTTGAAATTGAAGACCAAGGTGCAAGTAGAAGTTCTCAAAGAGAAATGCCAAAGGTATATGCAAATACTTGTAAATGACAATGAAGATAATAATTTGTAAGAAGTTTTAAAGTAACATGAAACTCAATACAAATTTATAATATATATGTAGGGAATCCCATGTCGGTGATGATGGAGTTGATATGAATGATGCAAACAAAGGTGAAGATGATATGTGTGAAGCAAATGATGAGGAGTATAATATGAATGAAGAAGGTGTTATAGGGGAGCAAAGTATGCAAGAGATGATTAATAATGAGGGAGGTGATGTGGTAGACAATGCAATTGCCATAGATAATATGAATACTAATGATGACGAGCCGCAATACTATGATGTTGAGGAGGGGCCAATTTATGTCAATCCCAAAGAAGAGTTGTATATTGAATAAATATTTGAATATAAAGAGGCCTTCATCACAGCTATGATGAAGTTTTCAATTAGGAATCATGTCCAATACAAAGTTCAGCATGCACATCTGGCAGAATATATGGTTAAGTATATTGAAAATGCTTGCTCTTAGAAAGTTCATGGATCAATGAGGAAGAGGTTCAAGCACTTTAAATTGAAGACATATGGTGGTGACCACACTTGTAGGAAAGTGCATCTTAGTACTGATAATAGGCATTATAATGCATTGTTTATTTCCAAGGTCATAATGTTGGCCCTCAAAGCAAAATTAACTCTCACACCAGGTGATAATGTGCAAAGAATTAAGGAGACATTTCACTTGTGTTACTACCCACAAAAGCAACCTAGCTACTATGTTTTACCCGAATTAGGAATACAATGGACCATCTCACAATGGAGAGAGATTATTAAGCATGTTTTAAATGTGAGAGTTGCTAACAATCTAGGCATAATAGTAAAAGAAGCACTAACCATCCCGTTGATTGGTACACAGACAACTCTACTGTGTAACTATTTTGTATATATATTTATTTTATGATGATATTAGATAGTACACATATTTTGTATTTATTACTTATTAGTTTCCTCGTAGATCTTATGAATCCATTTGGCACTTCTTATGGTCTAGGACCCATTGACAGGTTAGTCCTTGTGGAGCAGGGCTCCCATAGGCCTGCTTCTATTTGGAGAAGAGATGTATTTTCAGTTAGCATGAGTTTGCTTTCATTTGTTATAGAACTTTACAGTGTTTTACAATATTTTAACTTGTTGTAGGATCCTAGGTGCATCGAGTGCACTGAGATTTTACTTACCTTAGACATTGGGAGATAGATGAGTGTATATTGTTGTATATTGGGCGAGCTAGTTTTGGCAACTTCGGTTGTTTGCAATATCTTAAGCTAGATAGGCATTTGATCATAGCTCTCATTGAGAGATGGATGAGGGAGATTCAAATATTTCACTTGTCTTATTGGGAGATGTCTATCACCCTACAATATGTGGTGGTACTTCTTAGACTTTGTGTAGAATGACTTGTGGTTATTGGCATGATAAAGGGATGAGATGCAAACATAGATTTACTAGTTGGACTATTCAAGAGAGTACCTCCTCCTATTGTATGATGTGGTAGCTAAGTGAGTCTTAGATGGTTAGCAGATAAGTTTCATATACTCCCAGATGATGCCATAGAGATAGTCATCCAACAGTATGCACATGCTCAGTTGCTCCATCTACTGGTGCCACTATATTTGTTGATAACACAAGTAACCATGTGTATGTGGTGTATCTCTCCTTACTAGTTGATTTTGATGTGGAGGGCACCTATGCATGGGGCAATGCTACCCTGCCTTCTTATACAGAGAGTTGGGGAAGACCTCAAGGACTGTTGGGTGTCTGAGTGTCTCACCCTTCTTCAGGTAAATGAATTTGTTAAAATGTGTGTGTTAATTTTTTTATTTTAAATGGTTTGATGTGGATGTCTTGAATTGATCAGTCAATTTGAACTTCTAAAGTTGGAATATTTGGAGGGAAAAAATTGAAAATCTACATGGAGTACTTCAATTGTATAGAGGAGAGTTGGACAACCAACATCTATATCAGGTAATTATATTTTATTATATAATGTAATAAAATGAATATAAGTATGTGATATTATTAAACGTCAGTTATGTTTAAATGTTGTGCAGGTCATTTGGTAACCATACTTGGATGATGTGTTGGCTGAGTTACCTCATTTGTGTACAGAGGGACGAGATGTGTGGCTATTTAGAACACCACCCATATGCTTTGAGATTGTGGAAATGTATGTCCCTAATCATGTTATGCTATATTTTGGGCTAGATCAGGTAACTCATTGTGATATGAATTTTATTCATCGAGTTACTCGACAAGGCTGCCACAATGTCAATTGGGCTACACATCATGCATCTTATATTCTTAATGGGAAAGCAGAGGGCAACTATTATTGGAGGGGAGATTTCCACATTGTTGTGCAATGTTACTAGCCCATACAATGGTATTTGAGGATTACCTGGATATATATTCTACCACGCATCGATTTAGAGGAGAAGATACATTGGCCTAGGGGCGAGTCTGAGGTGGCTTTGGTAAGTAATTATCAATTAAAGCCTATTTTTCTTATTCATGAACATTATTTATGTGACAAATTTATTTTTGTTTTTAATGCTAGTTTACTAGTGTGAGTAACATTTGCACATTTGGATGAAGTTCTTAACACAAATACTTCACCTGAGAGCTGCTAGCAGCATGTCATATAATACATAACTACACTGCATATGTCTTTCATAACTTGCCCCTACTTCAGTCAGTTGTTATAGACTACCTAGACATTATGACACTGACAAGACCATTTTCATACACAAATGTTCCTTTTTACAAGCTTCATATTCACCTAATAGTCCATATCCAGCATCTCTTGTTGCTCTAGATCCAGTTCATCCTCGTCCTATTGAGAGGGCTATTATTTTGAGGGTATATACTAGACCAATGCGGGCAGTTCATGCAATCCCCTTCAATTATCTTCATAGGCATGTTTGGATGATTCAACAATCATCCACAAGGACCAGATTCATGGTCAAGTGTGAGATCAAGGTCAAGATTGAGGTCATAGTAGGGGTAGGAGAGGTAGAGCTCATTAGAGATGTATTGATTTATTTTTCTTAGTTGTAGATGTGTGAACTTTTTTGTATAACACAATTTTTAGTTACAATTTAGTTGATTAAGATTTTGATGGTCTTTCCAAATACAATATTTTCATCAATAAACATGTTCGTTTTATGGGTAAATAAATGTTGTTTAAAAAAACACACATAGAATTTTGTCAGTTGGACTGAGGAAACGATAAAAACTTGATTTAGTCACTCACACTGACAAATTTTAGTATTCCATTACCTTTCAATAACCTGCCAAGCAGATGAGCAAATGCGTGCAAAAATTTACCCAAGTGTGGTAATGTTGTCAATTGAACTCATGAAATCATGTCTACACTGAGTTTTGCCTTTTGCAATGATTTTCATCATTGCATTGGATGAAACTAAGAAAAAGCTTTAAAAAAGCCACACAAGTGCCAGTTGTCACGCTAGTGCATGTGTGGCATTCAAAACACCATTATAATAAATATTTTTCTCTCTCCAACATGATCAATACTTTTTTAATAAGATTATTTAAATAAATTTCCCTTTGAGATATCAATTATCTAAAATTAAGACAAAAAAATGAACTCAAATCCACTACTGAAATTTCACCAGCTACGATGCATATTATAGTGCTTAAAAGCTTCATACTAATTGTGATTTGTTGCAATTTTTGCGCATTGCAATGTGTGTCGTTGATTATGGGCCATGATTAGCTAATGGATTTAGCGGCCCTGATGGAAAGTGGATTTGAATTCAATAAGATAACTTCAAATAAAACATTACATGCGTAGATGGCAAAAAAATATGGTGAAGTGAATGGATGCTTCCATATAATTAAAAAGACAAATACTTTACTTCCATATCCTTTATTGACTAGTTCATTAATTAAGTGAAGAGGATATTGAAACAAATTTTGTTTGTCATCCTCCTTCCTCGACCATAACCATCAAGACTGGATGAGAAGTGTAGAAAATAGGCTTCAAGAGTGTGTGGATCGTAACAATGAATTTGTGACTAAAAACATACTCCCTCCATCTTGTATTTATAGCTCCATATGGTTTTTCGATATGAGCTAAATTAGTTTGAAAAACCAAATGGAGCTATTGTTGTAGGATAGAGGGAGTAGGATGGATGAAAACTTGTACTATGTGGAACCTCTTCTTGAATCCATTTGAGCATCCACAACAAATCTTCCCGACTTTAAACCTATTAGACCTTCTTGTAAATAGGGTGTGACACCCCATGATGTTTTATTTTATTTCATTTGTAATTTTCTTGAATTTAATGTGGTTTTCATTTGATTTTTTTGCTTGGAAAGCTAGGTGAACAACAAAAGATATATAATTGAACCAAAAAATAATTTAATTGACTTGAACAAACCCAATCTCCAAACCAAGGTGTGTGTCCCATGCACATGCCAGCTCTCCCTTGGGAGGCATGCAAATTGGAACCTGAGTATTTGTCAGAAGATGAGATTGAATTGGGAATTCGAGTTTGAAGAAAGGTCCACTATTAGTAAGAGGAGATAGGAGCCATTTGGATGCATCTTTGGTTGGGTAATGAAAGTAACTTTTAATGATTTTTCTTTTTTTAAAGAAAATCAAAATAAGGTTGTGTTATAGTTCCTCTTTTTCTTGAATTTTAAGAGAAATGTACTTTTAGATAACATTTACTTTTTGTATGTAAAATGACAAAAAAAACATAATAATATGTGGAAGAGAATAAGTGAGATGAAGGTTGACACATCTTTTCACAACATTAAAATAAGAAGGGCCTTTCTCAGGGAACCCTCCTAAAAAATGATTGTCTAGCCAATTCAAATCGAATTGACATAAAATATATATTTAACAAAAAAGGACAATTTACACTAAAATGACCCATCCAAATGAAATAAAGGTATAAAGCTCCTTTATGGGTTCTAAAGCCACTTTCCCATATGGGAAAGTGGCATCCAAACAAGCCCTTAGTTGGAACCAAAAAGGGAAACTACCAATAAGAGAGACCACCAATAAGGAGAGGAGACCTAATTGAGACGTTGGTTCTCTCTCTCTATTTTCTCTACATATGATTCCCTCTATTTCCCTCTTGCTCTTCCTTATTCTTCTTCTTCTTTGCAGTCATTAATCCTTCATAAAAAACCCAAAGGAATCATCCGAAGGGCGCAAGTTTGGAGTGTGAACGTTGGTAGATCTCACTAGATAGGTGCATGTTTAGTCATGGGAAGAAAGGAAAAATCAAGCATATTCAAGTTTAGTAAGGTTTACTCCTTGTTTAACTTGGTAATTAACATCTTTTTGGATAGAGAAAGCATGTTAGAATTGGTGCATGTTGTGAGTTTAAGATTCTTCACACTCGAGAAACACCATGGGGCCCTTAGTCTAGAAGGTTAATTAAAGACTACAAGATATGCTTCATGTGCAGGAAATTATATTAATTTCTTATTTTACTTAGTCCGTAAATCCTAATAATCTAATGCATAACCATAATCATCAAACCATAAGACAAAAGATTTTTTACATGGACACCCACTATGGGAAAAACCACGAGACACACCATCTAAACAAAATAATGTACTAAGTAAACAAGTACATAATTTATTGACGATACAAATGAAAGAAAATATCTTTCTCTCCCATCAGCTGGTCTACACACCACTCTAACTTTGTAGCACCAGCCTAGAAGTTTGCTTTAGTTGCGTTCAATTTGATTTCCTCTCCACTTTGCTTCAAACTATCACAATTGTCACAACAATTCCATTAGGTATAACTAATCCTCCTTGATCTTTTTAGCAACACCTCTAGCATTGACAAATCACCCGAATCTTCTCAACAACTTAGCAACATGAGACTTAGAAGAAAGATTCCGATCTCTCTTCTCTCCTCCACTCACTTTGACCCAAAAGTATATGTGTAAAACTTACCAAACAAATCTACCATGAAGCAAAGGCATAGACATGGAATTTTTTTGGATTCTATCAGTTAAACACAATATCTCTCAATGACGAGAGCCGATGAAAGCACTATTATCTCAAAGCACTTTAGAGAAAAATCATAATTCTTTCTCTAACTTTTTCTGGCTTACACTTGTGTTTTACCACGTTGAAACAACCCTTATATAGTCCTTTAAGTTGGTTTTCGTGTTAGACTTTCAATATGAATTAAATTCCAATGACCTATTTTAGGCAGTCAATTGAATGATTGCTACAATAACCAACTACATTACCTAATTCTAGAACCTCAACTGTGCAAGAACATATGAGAAATATGTGTTGTAATTTGGTTGATTTTATAACACCTCATTCTCTGATACAGTTTAAAGTGAGGGCTAGCTATAATTTTAAAATTTTGGAGGAAAATTAGTTAGAATGGAAGGGTGAAACATTATTGTGGTAATGGAGCTTGAAGAAACGAGAGTAATGAGTTGAAGAACATGAGAAACAAAAGTTGGGAGTGAAAGTTATAACATTGAGAAGTGTGTCATATGAGTGGACCCCACTTAAAAGTGTGAAATAATCTACCCCAAATGTTTTTTTATATGTCTTGTCGATATGAGTCAAACAGTACAAAGAACGTGCAAATCCGAGTTCAAGAGTGTGAGTTATATTCGTTTAAAGTTAGGAACTAATTTGTATTTAAAATAAATAAAGAAAAGAGAGAGAGAGAGAAAGCTATAAAAACTGTAGTTTTTAAGCTAGTTTTCAAAAAATATATGTGACAAAAGTTTAGCATGTTGATAGTGCTATGAGATATGAGAATAATGAGCACAATAATGCTTAAATCGGATGTTGGGAACATTTGTTACGACCTCAGGAAGTATGCCATAATGGGTGGGTCCCACATAAAAAAAATTAGATAATTGGCCATGGTGATATTATATCATAGGGCTCAAATATACGAGACCAACGCTACCAAGAACTCATAAATATTTCAGGGTAGAAAGATGTGCATGTTTGAAGAGAATTAAAAAAATAATAATTAAATTATAGGTCGGTGCGGTGCTGCATCTTGTAGTGCTACATGGCATGTGCAAGCACGACACTCTATGTGATACATACAGCTTGCGTTGCTCAAGCAGGGATTGTGCCACACTTGCGTGGTTGGTGCTGCCTCGTTGAAGGCGGCTAACCTATACAAAAGGGGGTTTTCCCTCATCCATTTTTTTTACGTTTCAAACTCATTTTAAGTCTAATTTAGGTCGTTCAAAAGGTGTTTCTACATAATTTGAATGTTATCTATGCAATGGAAGGCTCACTTTGAGCATCTTCTAAGTAAGGAGAGTTCTTTCATTGCCTTCGACCTCTAGTGGAGAATTAGGTAAGGGCTTTTATCCTTAAGGCATAAATGCTTACATAGGGTAATCCTTTGAAACTAAGATATATGATTTTATTATATTAAATGTCTAAGTTAGTTTTAAGTGCATATTTTTATGATTACCTCATATATTCGTTTTAATAATTATATTTTGAAGTAAGTATAAATTATGCATTGTGATTCATGTGATTTATAGAAAATCTAGCTTCTCCATTGTTTTAATTATAAATGAGTAAAGTATGCTTAAAATGTGGTTTTACATAATTATTTCCTTTGTCAAAATGATGATTTTTAAGAATACTTTCAAAAGTACGGACAAACATATCGACCGAGTTACTGAGATGAGATGAATGATGGGTAATTGTCTCATTGAAGCGAGCAACCAACCCTATCTTTACGGTCGATATCAATAACGTGCCCATGGCTTGTAGAGGTGAGGCTAGGGATTTTGAAAAGCTAAATAGTGGGACGAGATAGTAATAACAGAAAACTTCTCTTCATGAGTCAAGGAATTCAAGATTAATTTGTTGTCTGAAGCTTAGTAGACATACCAATGGAGCTCTATGAATACAAATGTTCACACCCATAATCCAAAATGAAATCGTATACAAGGTACACAAATTAGCTTGGTTAGAGCCTAGTGGTGGCAAAGTTGTCACTACCCAGATTTTTAAAAGCCTTTTTAAATATCATAAACAGTAAGTAACGAGAGTTTTTTTTCTTAAGTACAAAACAAATTATTCGATTAAATATCCAGGTCATGATAATTGGAGTTCACAAATACGAATATCAAATCATATGATATTATTACACGTATAAAAAAATCTATGAAGAATAACTTATCCATCTAAGTACAAGTCTGCCACCAGTCTAAAAATAAATAACTAAGTTGACTCTCATGCCAAAGATACACTTACATACCGGAATTGCAGAAACGGGGACTACATCTCGTGCCTGCCTGTCCTAGCCTCACTTGTTATTGCGTGGAAAACCTGCAACCAACCAAGCCAAACAACCAAACAACAACAACGGAACCTCTCCACCCTCAGGAGAAGAGTTTCCAAATGAACAAAAGGTTTTATCAATATTTTTTCACATCGGGCCAACATCACCTAATGTTAGTTACCTACGTATTAATATCTCCAATGTTTCCAACAAGATCAGATCCAGAAGTAGTTCTGCCTAGACACTACAATATCTCAAGAAGCATAGCATCCAATATACAATGCTTAAGTATTTTCAATCAACCTACATTTTATGCAAGTCCTTTAATTGTTCCACTTGCGCTAATTAAACAAGCAATACCAAATAATATCATTAATTATCTCACAACCCTTGTTCAATAATTAATAACCCTATCCAATCTCTTTGACAGACAGACACATCACATGCCAACTAAAATGACATATGACACAAATCACCCTTAATTGTTTTAACTCAACTCTAGGTTTAACATAATTTAAATATATGTTCACTAAGAGATAACTCGACTCTCGAAGAAATCACTAGATATAGGACTCCAACATTGGAGTAAACTGTTTAACAGCAGCTTGACCCAAATCTCTGGGGCTTTCAATAGCCTACCAAGAATCCGGAGAAGAGGATCTCAACTGTGCTCATGGACACAGATTGGCGAGAAACACAAGCCTTATATGGTCATGTGAAGACTTGCAAGAAACTCGCAGTAGAGACCTCGCTGGCCAATACCTAAACTGTCGTGGCAGTGAAGAAAGCGTATCATAATCTCCACCCATCCCAACTCTAAAAATAATGTATGTGAATACATAAATAATATATAACTCATAGAAGCCTAAGGTCTTTATAACCACCAAATTCCCCCAAACATTTGAAACTTAGACTCGATTAATTATATCCAGTCAAGTATTCGTCCAACCATTTGGGTCCTCTTCACATTGTGAATTAGCCCAATAAATAGCTCATCCACTAAGCTATGACTCAGAGAATATCCCAAACCCTAATAGTCTCTATGAGACTCGAGTATACTCCCATAACTACACTTGGTTCATTAACCAATGTAAAATGCTATATCAAGGGTTCACTCCATGCACAGGTCCCAAACCCCATTGAGGGTATTTTAGTCTTTATCTTGATTATATTTTCTCCCCCCAATCTAACTGCGACAAATATCTCTTAATTAATCTTCATTAATCTCAAGTTACCATTATAAATTAAAGCATCAACAATAAAAGTATGCATTGAAGTAAGCAACATAAATAGCATCAACTCATGCAAGTTCATAATAATAAACAGAGGCCCATTGCACTCATTTGCAGGGCTAGCGTTCAACGAATTCAAGCCTGAGAATGTAAATAACTATAACACATCATGCGAGTTACGTGTATAATACCCTGGTGGATCGATGCACTGGGCTGCAGACACGTGTAATACACTACCTTAAACCCCGAGATTAAGGTTCTTTCCCTTGTATCATGTGACCTGTAAAGGTCTTCATGTCACCTACTAGTCACACTACTTCCATTTGCAGTCATTTAAAATCATTATAGGGTACCTTAATTCTTGGTTAACTAGGTTATCCGTTTCAACGGAAACGGAATATACTACCCTAAGGGCATTAAGGTAATTCTACCACCTGGGGTATGGTAACCTCCCTTGGGTCATTCTGGTCATCTCACTATCCCTCTATTGATTTTAAATCATTGCCCTCTCACAAGGCTTCACTCTCAATCGACTTGCGCTTCCATTCACACGAATATGGGCAATCCGCTCAAAGGGGCATTTTTGTTATTTTATTCAGAGCTTTCCTGAACTTTAATGAGTCCATAATTGATCTAAAGTGTATTCATTGACGTCATGGACCCGAGGTAATTTTCCTGGCGCTTAACGAAGTTGTGAACCCTTTGAACCGACCCTGACGATTTATCCTAAACCCTAGGGGCAAAATGGTCAATCATCCACTCACTGAGATTTTTTTCCCACTATATATTTTAGTCTATATTTTGGGTACACATTAAACTCTCATGGGGATTTTTCCAAATTTATAAATCTACTCATAGGCCACTAAATTGGAGCCCCTAACTTGGGTAGGTGGTTATCACACAGTAATTTAACTACAAGGGGTAAAAAGGTCATTTTATAGTCTCTGGGATTTTTCCCAAAGCTAGAATTAGTCAGGACACTTTATATGCTCCTCCGTCATTAGGTGTTTTTTTTTAAATTTCTCTAACATTTAAACCACCCTGAACCAGAACTTGAAATGGTAATTAAATACTACTACATTTCACTTCTAAGGGTAAAATAGCCATTTTATACAATTTGGGATCTTTTCCCCCGTCTGAAACTTGGTCCAGTTACTAGTCATGTTCCCTTGGACATTATCTAATTTTCTTGAATTTTTTCCACACCTAAACCCTATTGAACCGGACCCAGTTCAGTGGGTATTATATTCTTTTAATTGAACCGGATTTTGTTCGGCCCATACCCGGACCCAATGACCCGTGTTGCGGGTTGCTCTTCGGCATTGTGACGCCACTCTTGGCCGCCACTACAAGGTGGCGGGACTGGGCCTCACCGGATCGCTGCCAGGCGATGATCACATTGGGCATGGGCCCGCTGCCACCCAGTGGCCAGTCGGAGCCACAATTTCCCCCTAATGCGGCTCGCCATAGGCTTCGCCTCTTGCGGCGTCACCCCTAGCCACCACAACAGGGTGGGGGGCATGCCTAGGCTGGCAAAGCCAAACCAGAACCACTGGCGATGACCAGGACTTTGGGCAGTGCAGTGTCAGCGACGGCTGAGCCTGGGCCTCTAGATTCACTGGATCCTGGCGATCCGGTTAGTCCTAGGGCCTTGCCCGACCCACCCACCCCCCCTCCCCCCCAGAAAAACAAAATTGGCCCACTAGGGGCCATGCCCCTAAGGCCCAATGGGCAAGGCCGATTGATTGATCATAGGGCCCAAGGTTCGGGCCTACGGGCCTCGACTAGGCCGAGTTTAGGCCCAGGTCACGATGGGGACACAATAGGTTCAGGCTTATTTCGGCCTAGAGCCCAAATACCCCCTCATTTTATGGGACCAGGTAGGGCCCAAGCCTGTTTGTGAACAAGTCAGGCTTAGCCCAGTCCTCTGCCTCACCCTGGGTCTGACCCAACCCTTTGCCATCTCTATTCGCTCCTACCGAAGAACTTTGGTTAGCCCCTTACAAAGGGCAGAAAACTTTAAGAAGTCTATGCACTCTAGGGTAGACTGTATGATGGGAAGACTCTTTAGTCGCTTGATCCCGGGGCCCCGTGAAAATGGATGGCTCTTCTCTCTATAAGCACAAAGTTATTTATGGATGATTTGTGGAGGAGGAAGAGGTGGTTGCTTTGTACTTGCAGCAGACTCGTTTGTATGGAGTAGGTTCTAGAACATGCTATGAGAACTTATAAACCCTAAAAGCATCTTCGATACGTAGGGAGAAGTTCCAGGAGAAGTTTTGGGTGAGAAGCTTACTCATGTGTTTGAAATTTTTTATCTATTTTCTTATTATGCAATTTGAAACTTGTCATATGTTATATTTATGTTTGATGGTATAAATTCTTCTACTGAGTATTTCAAAATGCTCACCCCCCTTAGACCTTGTAGGACCCAATGAGGTGTAGTGTATGGGTAGAAAAGAAGTTTTTTGGAGCTTTCGAGGAGCATATGAGGATCCACAACCATATTGTAGGTCTTTAGTTATTTTATTACTTTTGTTTGTCTTAAGAAGCCTTGTTTATATTCTCCTTATGTGTTTGTACACAAATGGTATATTTCCTCAAAAGTGAAACTTTTATATTATGCTGATGGAAAATCTCTCTCATTGCAGCTTGAGTGAGCACTAATATTTACTTTTGTATTATTTAAAAACCTTGGGCCGTGACAATATGTATCAGAGCCCAAGAAATTCTATCTACAAATGCTATTGATTCTAGATTGTTATTTGGTATATAACCCAAAAGCTATTGATTCTTCATACCTATTGAGAGAAATAATAAGTTATGGCGTGCACATGTGTAGAGCATCATGAGAAAGCTCCTATACTTTTGGCCTCCGTGGCTCCATGAGTGCATAGATAAGCCGTTCAGTATTACAAATTTAAATAAGGATATCACTAAGAGAAATAATTGGTTTTAGCTTGCACAAGTATGGAGCATCATGAGAAAGCTCATATCCTTCTACCTTTCATAGCCCCATGAGCTCGGGAGTAAACCGTTAGGTATCATGGCTCTTTGAAAAAATAATTTGTCTGATTTTAAATGATTAATCGGATTTTGATGAATGATTGATTTATGGAATTTGAAATAACGATATGTCTGATTTTGAATGGCATATCAGATTTCTGAATAACGATTTATATAATTTTGAATCAATTATCGAATTCCATTTACGAATGATTTATCGAATTCAGTTCTTTGAAAGAATGATATATTTGTTTTGATCTCAAATTGTTTTGAGCGAATTGCGAGGATGCAATTTGTTTAAGGGGAGAAGAATGTAATACCTAGTTTATCGCTTTCATTAAATGTGAGAAGTTAAAAATTAGTATTAATTTTTAGAGGGAGATTAGTCAAAATGGAGGAGTGAAACTACCCTATGTGGATAGAGCTCAAAGAAACGAGAGTAATGACTTGAAGAACGTGAGAAACGGAGGTCGGGATAGAAAATTAGGACATCGGGAAGCTTGTCTCATGGGCAAGAACCACTTGAACAGAGTGGGATAACATACCTTAAGTAGTTTAGTTTGATAAGGCTTGTCAATATGAGTTCAATGGTACTAAGAAGCTCGCGTCCGAGTCCTGAGTAGAAAGATAAAGACGTTTAAGATAGAAAAGGTTTATTTTTAAATAAAATAATAGATATGTTGGTGTAACACCCGCGATTTTTCATACATTTTCCTCAAAATTCACGGAAAATTTTTGCAATATAACTGCTATAAATCGGGAAATACAAAACTTGTGAAAACAGTTTTATAATTTAAAACATAATACATCGGTTTTCCCATATAAACTTTTACTCATTCGATCAAACATTGTACAGCTAAACCAAACATCCACAGGCGCTACTCAAAAAATAACTGTACGAATAAATTGCTATGATCATAGACTTTAAATACAAATCTCTCCCAGGCATCCGTGAGTGCAAATCCTATAACAGTCCACAGTCTAATCCAACCGAAGTCTAGAATAATAAACATCTAACTTCTCATACTCACCCAATACATCGGATCATGGCACAAAAATACTCGCAGTGAGTCAAGCATATACCTGAGTCAACGGGAATCAATCCAACGCTGAAATGAGCATCCATCTCCAGGAGCTCTCTGCACAAACCTGCAAAACCTCTCATACAACGGGGCTAAAAAGTAGGGTAATGAGTATTTTCATACTCAGTAGGAAAATATCCAGTAGGGGAATCCAAAACAATGAACTCACTAAGTTCATAAATGCATGCATTCATGCAACTCAAACATGAAGTAGTCAACATAATATAATTATAATCACGCACATACGCATATAGTCATACCCAATGCACCATCGTGCCAAAATCATACCAAATGCACCATTGTGCCAAAATCATACCATCAAATTAAACTTACACAAACACCCTTATCCAGGGTCTTACAAACTTACTCGTACCATCATACGCATACTCATACAAGTTACACATACTTGTACGACCTTACTCGTACAATCATATGCTTACTCACACAGCTTACACATACTTGTACGACCTTACTTGTACAATCATACTCGTACGACCTTACTCGTACAGTCTTACTGAAAATCATACACTTACTGTCTTACTCAAAAACATACTCTTACAATTGTACTCATACTCTTATAGTCGTGCTCATACCCATACTCTTATAGTCGTGCTCATACTCATATGCTTATAGCCGTGATCATACACATACTCTTACAGTCGTGCTCATACTATCGACTACTGAAGCTCATTACAACTAATAAGCTCCAACGTCGAATGAAAAAGAATGTCACTGGGGCAACACCTTAACCTCCAGGGAGTGACTAGACACCATGAACTTTTTCGAAGGTAAGGCACACCAATGCTCATGGGGCACTGGATCAAACAGGTAAGAGTAGATCCATGATACTACTTCCCTGAGCGCGCAAACATAAACACCCACACATAAGGGGTCATACAGTTGCCCACCATAATGGGTCTTATAGTGCCATAGAATTGCCCACCATTATGGGTCTTATAGTGCTAGTGTCACTCTTGGGCAAAAATATACAGTGCCACTCTTGGGCGGAATCATACAATGCCACTTTTGGGCAGAAATCATATAACACTCCCAATAGAGTATCAAACGTCTGGGCTTAATACATCACACATACCAAATTGAAAACATACGTCGCTCTCAACAGAGCATCAGACGTCTGGGCTTCATATAGCACACAGACAAAGTCAGAAACGTACATCGCTCTCAACAGAGCATCAAATGTCTGGGCTTATACAACACACAGACCAAATCGGAAACATATGTCACTCTCAACAGAACATCAGACTTCTGGTGTTCTAAACAACACACAGACAAGATCCCGTAGGATAAATACCATGGCAAGACATGAGAAATGCTCAGCCGACTCATTATCGGCTAGCTCAAACACAGAACTTAATCTGTCAAACCCTCAGGTCTCAAACTCACAATGCTATCATTGGTTGTGCTTATAATTCAAGTTTGAATTAAGTACATTATGCAGTACAATTATGTCACACAAACTCACAGTGCTCGACTGATCAAACTGAAGCTGAGCCTGATCGAAACCCTAGTTTGTCAAGGCAACAGACTTCACTTACCCATCCAAGTCACAACATAGCTCACCGTACACAAATCCTTACGTAATCATACAGCCTCTGTCATCCATCTTATGGTCAAAACATCTTACTTGCATCATCAAGCTGAGCTCCTCAGAATCAAACCCAGTTATACCCTCTTACTAACACCTCACTTATTATGCTTACTTTTCACTTCATAATATGTACATTATGCTTGTACAATTATGAACACTCTTACTGTTTGGCAATCCTCGCCCGTCATACCCATATCCTGTGTCATTTGTCATACGCTTACACATCCATATCCAAATCCATACCAAACATTGACACTTCTTACCACCCGTAGCTCATACCTCTGCCCACATCCACATATACATAGCATAGGCAAATAGCCATCATACATACGTATGTCTATCACACATACATATAACACACATACTTTCATACATACGTAGCTTACCAACATACTCGCTAGCCATCACTAGCGCATACATAGACATTTATACATATGTCAAACATGCACGCTAGCCATCACTAGCACATGCATAATCCATACATACTTCAAACATGCACGCTAGCCATCACCAGCACATGCATAATCCATACATACTTCAAACATACACGCTAGCCATCACTAGCACATACATACACATACAAAGCTTACCAACAAACATGCTAGCCAACACTAGCACATAATCAACATACGAAGCTTACCAACCAACATGCTAGCCTTCACTAGCACATACATACATCCAACGTTCTTACAGCCAACATGCATGTCATATGCATTTCAACATGGCATAATTCATCCTCTTACATCATGCAAACTGATCGTAAGCTAATAACATCCATAGCATTCAATCATATAGTCCTAGCATGCTGCTACTCATTCAAAACATGCTATCATGAAATTACGAGTTCAAAGCTCCCCTACCTCGTAATCATGACGTTTGATGGTAAGCACACGATGGTGGCGGCGTTGGCGGCCAAAAGCTTTGTTAAGTTGAGAGAGCTGCTGTCCTGAGGATTTTAGGAAGTGCCGAAAACAATCACAGCCAAACGAGGTGTCAGAATTCAATGCGGTAAAATCCGCGATCCACGGCGGCACACTAGGGCGGCCGGGAGAAATGTCGTGCCAGTATAAGTGGCGGTGCGACCAGATGTCGAGGGTGTACTCACTGAAGATAAGCTGGTGGCTAAGACGTACTCGGCTAGCCACAAGACATCAAAATCAGTCGTGGACAACACCCAACAGCGTCGATTTTGCGTCAACAAGGGCCCACATAAGGGCAGAGAGCATGGGGCAACGCTCGAGGACAAAGGAGAGGTGGAGGAGGGCTATGTGTCAACTCCACTCGGTGGCAAAGCCAACCGATGGTCAGGCAAAGCAAATACGGCCCCTAAACCCAAAAGCACATGCGTGGCCACATGCACACGCGGCCAAAAAGTGTCACTCTAGGGGGAGATAGGTCGGACGGTAGCAGCCCAAGGCCCACAAAAGGGCAACTGAGCTATGGCCAGGAAGTGGTGGCCAATCAAAGCAGCGACATCGCCAATCGCCACCCACAACCAATACATGTGGTGCGGGTGGCTGTGCATCTCACACGGTATAGGGCAAAGGCAAACAGCCCATTCCGAGCGGAAGTATAATTAGGCCAAGTGGGGTTGACCCTCATTGTCGCCGAGCCGGGGCAGAGCCCATGATGGCCAAATGGTACACGGCTCGCCGATGACAATGACCCGAGACACACCCAAAGCGTCCAATCGGGCAGAGCAAGTCAATAGGGAGAAGCGGGGTTAGAAACGGTAACCCCCTACCAACACTAGGTCGAGGTAGGATGGACGGAGTCCATCTAGTGGCCGAACGATGACCGGAAATACACCGGCGTCTAAAAAAACACCACAGATAGTGAAATGAAATGTGAATAAAAACCCTACCAAAGTACCGATAGCTCACCACAGAGCGAAGAAAAGCATGGCGGCAGCTCTAGCTAGCTCCTATGGGTTCCTAGTGGCCAACTAAATATAAGTCTAGTTGAGGGCGGCCACAAACGACATCAAAATCGTACCCCCATGGCTCGAAAATGGGATTTGAAGGAGGAAAAACTCGAAGAAAAGTTCGGTACCTTGTGAAGGAGCGAAGAGGCCATGGCGGAAGTCATAGCTGGTACCTATGGACTCATGACGGTGAGGCAAAGAGGATCTTGACAAGAATAGGCAAAATCCGATGACGAAGGAGGGAGAACGAAGCAACCGGAAATGGGCTCGGGTTTTCTCTCCAACTCTCTGGATGTTTCGGACTTCTGTAAGTTTCTGGAAAGACACTTACTGGATATGGCTTTTTAAGCCGTGATCCACTATTTACTCTTTTTTATTTTTACATTTATGTCCCCAATGCACGTTAACCTCCCAGTTATGCGTTGTACCTCCAAAATTTGTGCCGTAAGCGCGTGGCGACGCCTACGGCTTGCAACTATGCCCCACACCCGACTTTACGGGTATAAATACGAAGTAATACACAAATACAAATACACCAAAGCGTCATATTTTCCCACCGAAAATGACTAGACAAATAGCAAAAAAATCACAAAAAATTGTAGAAAATTCAGGGACATTACAGTTGGCACAGCGCGCAATAGGCTCATGTGACCTGTAACAAGCCAATGCATCACAGGGTGGACCCGTGCATATCAACACGCATGGGCATCATGCACATGACACGTGGATGCCACATGCACCGAGCCCCGAAAACTGACAAGCACCGCCATTTGAGGTGGCACCAAGCCTTATAAATAGGAATGGGGTTCTTTTAAACCCCAGACCTTATTTTCTCTGTTTATGGGTCATTCTAAGTTTGATTTAGTCCGTTCAAAAGACATTCATGGCTAAATCGAGGGTGCTCTACACAATATATTCCTCGAGTTGGGCACTATAGAAGGGGAAAAATAGCCCAAAAAAAGAGCAGACTCTGTTTTTTGCCAATGGGCCGAAATTAGAGAAGCATCCCGAGTAAGGGAGGTTATGTGTGCCGCTTTTGGGCAAGAAAGGAAGAAACATTCCGGAGTAAGAGGAGGCTCTACCACAAGTCTCTGCGCTTGAAGGGGAGGACACCTTGAAGGAAGGAGAAACTCCAAACTCCGCTACTTTTGGAAACATTAGGGAAGTAAGCATTTCTAACATTTCGACTTTAATGCATTTTAAATAATACATGTGTATCTTAAATAGTTAACTTAAGATGTTGAATGAGATATAAGTTTTACCCTGGTCTACTTTGTTCTAATATGATCATATATGATCTCATATGCTCTGATGTATTTTGTTCTGCTATGCGATAGAACGAGATATTTGACTTTGATAATTTATTGGCTTCTGTTTGACTCCACTGATTTTATGAAATTTTTGTATGACTCTGAATGTTTTATTGTTTCATAAGTATATGAAATATATGATCTTGTGTTGCCTGATGCATGTATTAGCCGTTAGGTAGAATTACATTGAGATTCAATCGTATTAGAATAATAGAGATGTTATCCAATACATATGTAGGCAACCGACAACATGACAACATTGACTCGAATGAATTAGTTATAAATATAGGTTTTATTTTAGGCTACATATGATGAAGCTTTGAAGTTCCGTAGTGCATAGAGGAATGTTACAACTCTCATACATAGATGATGTTTTCTCGTAAAAAAGAAGAAAGATTTTAATTTGAGATTTCAGACTCGGGGTCAGGCTGGGTTGTTACAGCCTCTAGGCCAAAACTAAATGTAGAGAGCTACAAGATGTGACCTCTTCGCAGAATTAAGCTACTATGAAAATTACTAATCAACTACATAAGTACACAAATAATTTTTTAATTGAAAACCTAACCGAGAAAAACCATGTGACCAACCTTTGGCCAATTAACCAATGCACTAAGAAGATATATAACTTACAAAGACCCAACAATTACCATGACACTAGAAGTCCATCTCTACATATCCCTTGGCTATGAAAATCCTTCTGGGTATTTTTGAATGTCGTCTTTTGTTTTCTTCTTCCTTAGTATGATCTTTTGTTGAAGCTTTAATCAAAATCCCTCTTGATTTAATTTATCTTCAACTCTAGTGTGTGATGACCTCATTTGTGATATGTGTAGTTCCTTAACACAACTCAATTCATAAAACAATTATGAATCAAGATCTCTCACCT
Source organism: Saururus chinensis (assembly GCA_035235625.1). NCBI lineage: Eukaryota > Viridiplantae > Streptophyta > Magnoliopsida > Piperales > Saururaceae > Saururus > Saururus chinensis. The sequence goes on from CP141140.1 coordinate 53,565,364, forward strand.
TTCTTTTCATATCTCTCAAAAAGCTTAAAGGTTCAATACCATGGAAGCATTATTCTCATAAAATTATTAGAAAAGAATCACAAATATCTCTCTAAGTTTTTATAGCTTCCACGTGCTTTATTACATCCAAACACCCCTTATATAGGACTATAAGTTAGTTTACTTATTCAACTTTCAATAGAAATCAAATTCTTCTTGGAATGACATATTTTAGGCAAATTCTCATTTGACTAGTTGATTGGTTGCTATAGTAACACCTACAACATTCGATTCTAGAAACTAAGCTAATCGATTGCTACAATGGTTGGATTGATCATTCTACAATAATCTACTACATTATTGTTATAGTGCATTTATAATACCCAATACATGATTTATTCTAGAGTAATCCTATTTCAACCCTATTTGATCACAAATAAAAAAATAACATATTTATGCAATTTTTTACTCATTTTCTTTCTCATACTATTATATAATAAATCCTCTCATTCTTAAGTGTGTGTGATGTGCATGTGTATGTTTTACATGCCAAAACACTTTTTGAGTCTTCATATTCTACTTTATCTTTGCCATGTGATCTTTAGCAATATATAGACACTTCTTTAACTCAATATTATACATTAATTAGACATTGTTTTACTCACAAAAATAAGCCAATAATATATATACGACCATTGTTTTAAAATCCAGCCCGGCCCGACCGATAGGACTGGTTCAACCGCTGACCCGCTGATCAGGTTGGACCAGTTTCAGTATGGATTTTTTTTTCATTTGAAATGGGATTCTAACTCATGCTAGCTTACAACCTTTAGTAAGCCTTACCCATAGGGCAATTTTGATGTACATGTCCATATTCAGGCCGAGATAAATATATTGCAAGCGCTCTACCCATCGAGTTACGATGATTTTGTGCAAGTGTTATACTTAATATTTTATTTAATTTAATATATGGGAAAAATAGGTCAACGCGGGTTGACCCGTGGTTGAACCCAATTAACTTGGCTTGGCGACCAATTCAGATTAATGGCCGGGCTAGTTTTTAAAACATTGTATACGACTAAATAATATTATTTTAGTAACTAAAACACATAGATCCATGACTCTATTTTTACTTATAATGTTTTTGTATTGTATTATTATTTTCTAAAAAGTAATATAATTATATTTATATTTTTAATTATGTATTATTAGAAAGAATGCACATGCATAATGCGTGTAATTATGCATGTAAATAAAGATTAGATAAGATAAAATAAAATAAAGTATCTAATAAATAAAGGTCTCCCTTGCACACTATAGTTGCAACACATGCTTTTAGGATCATAATGACTATAAATTATACATATAAACTTTATATTGACCCAAATACACTCATAGGAGATAACTACAAGTCCAAAACTTATAAGTTAAATATTATATTATAGGTTGGCAAAAATAATGATGCAAAAGGACTTTGTATTGTAGAATACACTATTCATATTTAGAATGGGTTTGGCGGTTAGTCTCATTTGAGTGTTTTCAAAGAAAAAATGTGGATCCGAATATGTATTATATGGGAAAAAAAAGAATTTGTTATCAAGTAGTGTATTGTATAAGTGTAGCCCGCAAAAAATGTTCGAAAAAAAATGGACATGAAGAATTTCATTTAATAGAGCTTGTTGAGAGCATTCTAACAATACTAAAAAACATGAATCAAAGTTTAGGAGTGTAAGATATATCATTATAAAATTAAAATCAACAAAACCTAAAAATAGGGTCTATGTCATATCAACCTCTAATATTATGTTGACATTTTGCAAGACATCCAAATAAATCTAAGTAAAATTTTAGCAAAATATCCACATATCACGTATCAATTCAAACTTGTATTAAAGAATATAAAGATATAAATCATTAGTAAGGTAAAAATTGAAGGTAAAAAATATACATAAAATAGTCTAAAAATAAAAATTCTATAGCCCCCTAGTTTATTTTATAGAATAATATGATATTGTCTCAACGTGGGTACTCTATGAGTAGCCATTGTACCATCACTAGGTACCATATCCGTTGCCAAGTATCATTGGTAAGCTCTATTTATAGAGATGGTATCATTGGTGCATACTTGTAATAGTAACAATGCGACCTTGAGAGAGGTGATAAATGAAAAATAACATTTCATGCTTTGGCTCTCTTGTTCTCCCACTACTTTGTGCTATATGCCTATATTCAAGGGAAGCATTTTTTATATTGACAATGCTCTCAGCGAAAGAAATGTATGGGAGCCATGAGAGCCCTTTATTTATGAGATTGACAATGTACGTGCTAGTGTATATTGATGCTAATGTGCATACTCATAATAGTAACAATGAGACCTTAGAGAGGTGATAAAAGAAAAAAACATTTCATTCACTCACCCTCTTGTTCTCTCACTGCACCGTGCGATAGGCCTACATTCGATGGAACATTTTCTTTATTAACAATGCTCTTAGCGAAAGAAACTTATGGGAGCCGTGAGAGCCCTTTATTTATGAGATTAACGGTGCACATACTAGCATATATTGAAGTTAGCATGCACTAACATATATTATCAATCATGAATATGAAGAGCTTTCATGCATTTTTTATATCGCGCTAACTCTCATTAAAAAGGAAGTATTTCTAATGCTTCACTCTAAGAATAAGATCAGTGTAAGAGATACATAAAAACCCTTTATTTATAAAATTAATAATACATATATTAACAAAAATTAGCATAAATATCATTAATACTAATACATAATAGAATATGGACCATCAATCTCAAATCTCAAATACTCTAATCTCAAATACTCTTCTTCTATTTGGCTCACAGGGGAAGATGAAATTCTCTTCCCCATTAAAAAATGCTTCCCGTCGAAACCCGGGAATCATGCTACACGTGTGGATTACAGACTGCTTTGTTTTTCTGGCAGCCAGGCGAAAAGCTCTTTCTGCTCTTTCCTTTATACACATTCCGAAGGAACCGAGTTTTCTTGTTCCTCTGCATGTCTTCTTCTGGAAGCTAGAGTTGCTACAGTGCTGCAACATTTCTCTTCTTCTGTTAGTTAGCCACTTGCTCCTGTATTTTTTGGGATTTTTCCTTTGGTGGGTAATTTATCTGTCCAGTAGCAGTCTCCCTTCCCTTCAGTTTCTTACTGTCTTTTCCAAGAGAAAACAGTAAAGGTACTTGGCATTGTGGGATGGAGGAAGAAATATCTGAAGACTATTGCTTCATCTGCAAAGATGGAGGGCTGCTTCTAGTTTGTGATTATGAGTAAGATGAAGTCCTTATTTTTTCTTGTTTTTTTGTGGCTATGAACTGGCTTGTATTGCTCTGGGACTATTAATTTTTTTGTTTCTTTTCTTATATTGGTGGTCAATTTTGTCTTGTTTGAACGTTCATCAAGTACCCTTTGTTTTTTTTTCCAAAGGTGACCTTTTTATCGAAGGTTTTTGTTTTGTGGTGTTTATGATTGGCCCTACAAGATTTCATGGTGTAATAGATGGTGACCTTGACGTGT